>CM031241.1:239852839-241067610 GCA_018340775.1 Taxus wallichiana var. yunnanensis
AGAATTGATGTTTTGGAGCAAATTTTTGTTATGTGTTTTACATTCTTTCTGTTCACAAGTTAGAGTAGTTTACTTTTCCCATGTACATCACTAACAATAGGTCAAACTTCCTAAATCTCACATTGTTGTCGAGGTTTAGGGTCAACATTTGGTGTTTGAGCCCAAGTTCCTTTTGTTAGTCGGATGTCAGGAAAAATATCACCACCAGGATATTGGAAACCAACAATTGAGAAATTGAGGATTGGTGGGAAATTCAAATTCAGAAATTTGTTAAAGGAGAAGCCAAAAGACTAAAAGCATCATATAAAGAGATAGAAGAAGAAGTTTTGGAGAATACGAGAAGAATTTTGGTCTAATTTCCACATTTTTGTGGCCTTGCATATTAGCACATGCCAAAAGAACAGAGTGGTCATGATTACACTTGAGAGAACCTTTTGAGTGGACTATGCAAACAAAGTTAACCATACTTAATCACCTTGATGAGCCTTGGACTAGAAATTGATTACTGGTATGAGACTACACCTAGATTCATACATAATTACTTGGGCCATACAAGGTTGGACTAGTTTTGACTACAAGAAAGGTGAAGTTTTAAGTGGAGAAAGAGGTCATTTCTTAAATTAGTTCCATTTTAATTAAGGTTTTGATGGTAGAAAAAGGTTTAATCAAAAGCACGAAAAATTTCCTTTTAGGGGATAGGCACCATGAGGATGGCATACGTGAAGGGGGTGATCAAGAGACATAACTTATTAAAATTAATGGGGTGATGGTTGGGATAGAAAAAATAGGATGACATGAAGAAAAAAAAAAAAAAAAATTATATAGTTGGAAAAAATAAGATTAAGAGAATTAAGGAGAAGTTAGTAATTTAAAAAAAATAACTAAAATGAGGAGGATGGATGGAAGAGAGAATAGGATAGCCTAGAAAAAAGGAGTTAGAGAAGAAGATAGAGAAACAAAGACTAAAAGAGAGGAAAGAGAAAAGAAATTGAATGAAGAAAAGAAAAAAAAAAAAAGTTAAGAAAGAAAGTAGAGAAGAAAGAAACACCCACTTGAGTGGAGGCCAGCAAGTGGCTAACCCCTGGAAAATGGAGAGGTAGACACACAAAGTCTTCTATATAATACCCATAGTGAAGAGACCAAACTATTTTGGTTACCCCATGGAACCCCATGGTCAATATTCCATAGAAATCAATCAACAAAAATCAATAACAAGGAAAGCTATTCTAATGAGAGATTTACAATATTAGTAGGAGGTTTAGAACCAAATTTTAAGAAGGTATTAGAAGAAGAATTTTGGGAAGAGGAGGAAAGAAAAACACCATTATTGATTAAAGAAAAGGGTGAAGAAGAAGAAGAAGTTACTGGTATGAAAGAATTAATTGAAGAATTTGGAGAGAAAATAAAAATAGTAGATGAGGAAAATGAAGAAAAAAGGATATGATTTGAGAAAAAGAGAGAGAAAAAAAAAAAAAAAAGAAGAGAAGAAGTGATGAAGGATTAGAGGATAATTATAGATTAAGGAGTAGTAAAGGAAGGAAGTTATTCATAGAAGAAGATAATTATGAAAAGTCACCAACTAAGGATGTGTCCCCCAACCACCACACAAGCCCAAAGGAGATGACCCCCGGATGGATCATTCGCCATTCCAAGTGCCACTTGAAACACCAATTGAAAGATAGAAAAAGGAGAAAGTTTGGAAGAAATATATCATCAATTGTAAGAAGAGAGTTAGAAGAGACAAGAAATTGTAAGAGAATTCAGAGAATTATTAGGAGAGTTATATTTTGATATTGAATTAGCTAGAGACAAAGGAAGAAATAATAACTTGAAAAGGTTCATAATCAATCAAAGAAGGTAAAACCAGTGAAACAACAACCAATTAGTCAGCCTCAAGTACATCCTCAACTAGTTAAAAAGATGGCACAAAAATTAAGTTACCTAGTATTTTGAACAGATATACAAATGATGTTGTAGAACATTTATTCATATTGGATTCTCAATGGAAGAGTAAAAACATCATGAAAAAAAACAATAAAATTATATGATTTATAGGCACTCTGAGAGATGATGCACTACGATGGTATATGAAAACTAATGCCCAAGGAACTAAGGATTGGGATACCATTGAAAAATAATTTAGGAAAAACTTCCATTTTCCTGAAGCACCATCAGAAGGGGTGAGTAAGATGAGAGAATTGGTTTAGAGAAAAAAATAATTCAAAGAATTTAGCTATAGATTCAAAACCATAACTAGGAAATTGGAAGAACCTCTCACAGAAAAAAACATATTGAATGGTTCACTTAGGACTCCTCCCTTATATCAGAGAACATTGGATGGAAAACCTTTAATACACTCTTGGATGAAATAGAGATGGCTATTAGACTAGAGGCCCAACCATGGTGTACAGAGAAGGAGAAACCTCACTAAAAATAGAATTGGAGAGAGTACAATTGGAGCTAGCAAAGTTAAAACTCCAACAAGAAATTCAAGAGGAATGAAGACCTTAAGAATAATTCACCTCCAAGAAATAAGTGTAAGGCCTAAGATTTGGTGTGTAGTATGTTGTGCAAAGAAAGTCAGTAAAATAAATTGTCCTTACTAGAAAAAAAAAGAGAGTTGCAGTTGTTAGACAACATTCATCACAAAAAGCCTCTTCTAGCTATACCTCAAGAGAAAGAACATGGTGCAAAATTTGTAGATTATGGGACCAACACACTCAGGATACTTTTCCTTTATTAGAGGTAGCACCACCCACTAATCTAGTTGATGTATTACACAACTTGTGGTTCTTATAACCATTATCACCACACATGCCCCTGCCCTCTAGTAGAGGCACTAGAAGACTTAAAGGAATATAATACCCAGAGAGGCCATGAAACAAGACAAGAATAAATACAACACCTACCCCCCCTCCTCACAACCAACACCTACATTAAATCCACCACCTTCCAACCAAAAATTGTCCCCTCAATATCAAATCAAGCAAGGTGGACAACCTCAATTTGGAGGTGGCTATTGGGGAATAACTACAATCCTAATTATCAAGGATATAATGATGGAGGATACCATGGAGGTTATAGAGGAGGTTACAGAGGAGGTTATAGAGGAGGTTATAGAGGAGGATATGGGGAGGATATGATAATTATCAAGGAGGAAGAGGATACCAAGGATATAATGGATATCAAGGAAGAGATAACCAAGGAGGTGGCTATCAAGATAGAAGACCCATGAATTGTTATAAGTGTGGAAAAGATGGGCACTTAGCTAGAAATTACACAGAGCTTGATCCTTGTGGTTTTTATCATGAAAGAGGTCATGATTCTTTTAGTTGTCCCAAAAGCTCAATTTTATAGGAATGGAGGTACAAAAAATAGAGGCCTTGGGAAGAGATGCACAAAAGAGTGTCAACACATCACAAAGATACCATGGGATGATGAGGAAAATAAAAAGACAAGGAGAGAGCATCTAGCTCAAGGAGCAGACTAGAAAATGAGGATAAGAAGGAAGAAGCTAAAGAAAAATCTATCGAGAAGAAAACAACCAAATCAGGAAAAAGTGTTGAAGAACCAAGATATAGGGCACAATTACTACTAGAAGTTCACATGAGGAAGGAATTTACACATGGGAAAGAAGAAAATAATTAGACTACCTCAGAAGAAAGTTCATCTAGTGGAGAAGAATGGATTTTAAAGACATTCAAAGACCTTCATAAGAAAGAGGTGGAAAAAAGTAGAGAAGTAGTAAAGAAGGCACAAACCCAAGAGAAAAAAAAAAAATTGTTTTATGGAAGAAGAGATCATTTCTCTAAAGGAGATAGCTAGACTAACAATCAAACATGGTCTTACAGATAAATTGAAACAATTCAAGTAAATATTGGAATAAGGAGAACAAAAGTTTTAATGTTTGAAGAATTGAAGCAGGACCTCACCAGAAGAAAAAAATGTCTTTTCCACACTCAAAAAAGAAACATGGAGAAATCACCATCTATTTGGATGTAGACATATTTGACACCACTATCACAAAATTTTTACTTGATCTTGGTGCATATGTCAATATGATGTCAAAAACTACGTGGGAGAGACTAGGCAGGCCTCCCTTGGAACCCTAAATACTTCATTGGATTAGCAGATGGATCATCAAGACAACCATTAGGAGCATTAAAGAATGTTGAAGTAAACTTTATGGGAATAAGAAGTTAGTAAACTTTGAAGTTGTTGAGAATGTGGCTCTAAATCCATCTTACAATGCCATTCTAGCTTTAGAATGGTTTGTTGATTGTAATGGAACATTAAATTTGAAGAAGAAGAGAAGTAGTAATATACAGGAAGATGGAATTTGTGTACATGTACCATTACATGTAGGGATGAGTGTTGCATGGGATGAAGAAGTATGGCATGATACTGAAGGAGAAGATTTTGATGATATCCAAGGAGTATATGCCTTGAATAAATTTTCTAATATTGAGAAGGATTTTGAACCAAATTTAGATGGAGAAATATCAAGTTAAAACTAAGTCTACAACTGAAAGTTTAGATAATGTTATAGAAGCATGGATACATGGATTCCCAGAATCTAGAACAAGAAAATTACATTATGCAAGAAGAGTTACCACCATGGAGTAATTACATTAGATGATGATGATGATACATGAATGATATTTTTGGCCTAAAAAGATAAATTTGAGGAAGAAGATGGATACCATTCCACCAAAGAAGAAATAAAAGAAATGCCAATAAAAAGGGTATATAGATTAAGCCATGGGGCTTCCCACCAAAATTTACCTAAGTACTTAGGGTTTGGAGACTTAGAGGGTTATTTAGAGAAAATGGAGTGAATATTTCCAAATGAGAAAGAAAGAATGGAAGCTCTAGATGACACCTTGACAATTAATTGCCGTAGGATGGTGGGAAACTCACAAACCTAACATCTCTCATTGGAATTCATTAACCACATTTCTCAAAACAAGATTTTTGGAGAGTGAAGGTTATTATGTGGAAATACTTGAATATACTGGTGAAAGTGATGATCCTCAAAAACACATACAAGATTTGTGAAAGACATTGGAAAATATGTGGAGAACATTCTCCCTTGGTATGGACACAACTATTCATATGGACACTTAGGACCCATACCATGGTCATGGTATATGCATCAAGAACTAGGACAGAGAACAAAAATTGGGACCGAGATCATAAAATATTTTTCCATACATTTAATTTTTGGGATGTAGATCTTAACATCCTTTGGGAACTACAAAAGATTAGGAATTTTCTATTCCTAACCCTAGAAGAGACCACAAAACAATGCTCAGAAAGACACATAGAAATTAAAGAACCACCAAGGAAAGAAAATCTAAACAAAAATCTATAGAAATGGCATATTTTTTTGCAGTAGAAAAACAGAGAGAGAGATGAAAGGCTTGAGAATTTAAGATATAAAACAATTGAAGGAGAAAGGGAAGTAGTGGAGACCAAGGTAGAAGAAGAAAAATATTATTACCAACCTTTAAAGATAAGAAAAAAATATTGGGACCAATGGAGATGAAAAACTTGCCAAGATAGGAGACTACTGGTCAGAAGAAGAAGTGGCCAAAGTAATAGAACTTCTTCAAGAATTTTCAAGACATATTCCCAAGGATTTCAAGGAGTTAAGGGGTATAAAAGAAGAAGTTGGCACAATGAAGATACAAATCAAGGAAGGGTTCAAACCCTTGAAAAAGAGGCCATATAGGTTAAATCCTAACCTAAAAGTTAAAGTGAAGACCGAAATAGATAAAATGTTGAATGTTGGAATTATAAAACTGTTGAAGATTTAAGAGTGGATAAGTCCAATGGTGATTCAAAACAAGAAGACTGGAGAAATAAGGATATGTGTGGACTATAGAGAGCTTAATAAAGCTTGTGTACATGACCCATTCCCAATGCCATTTATAGAAGAAGTGTTGGAGAAAATGCATAGGAAGAGAAGTTATTCTTTCACTGATGGTTTCTCTAGTTACCATAAGTCAAATTTCCCTAGAAGACCAACCAAAGACTACTTTTTTCTATGGAATGGGGTTCATTCATGTACATTGTTATGCCATTTGGACTTAAAGAATGCACCAACATTTTTAGTAGAATCATGATTAATGCATTCAAAGAATTCATCCATGACTTCTTGGAGGTATATCTTGATGATTGGATGGTATATGGACTATTAAAAACCATATTCAAGTGTTGAGATTGATGTTTTAAGATGTAGAGCATTACAAATATCTCTCAATTTGAAGAAATGTATATTTTAACCCATTTGGCACATTATTGGGACATATAATTGTAAAGAGGGATTATTGATTGATCAGTAAAAACTTTTGTGATTGTTAATTTTCCTCCTCCCAAAACACAAAAAGATGTTAGAACAATTCTTGGATATACTGGATATCATAGAAAATTCATAAGAAATTATGTAGAGATAAGTGCACCTTTGGAGGAGTTATTAAAGAAAAGAACAAACAAGCAAATACAATGGACTAAACAATGTGTGGATGCCTTTGAAGTTTTGAAGGATAAAATTTACATGCACCTATCTTGATATTTCTAGATTGGAAAATTCCATTCCATGTCCATGTAGATGCATCGACATTTCCATTGGAGCAGTCTTGACACAACCTAGAGAAAAAATGGATCATCAGTGCATTTGCAAGTAGGAAGTTAGCCAAAGAAAGAAACTACTCAACTACGAGAGAGAGAAGCATTGAGCATGGTCTATGCCTTGAAAAAATATAGACAATATTTATTGGCTACTTCATTTTTTTTTATATAGATCATGAGCCATTGAAATATTTTTTAAAAAACCAGTTTTACAAGGAAGGATATGTCATTGGCTAATGTTTTTCAAGAATTTGACTTTACAATGCTGTAAAAACAAGGAAGATTAAACAATGGACTAGATTACTTATCAAGAATAGAAAATGGAGAAGATGAGGACCAATAGATGATGATTTCCTGGTGCACACCTATTTAGAGTAGAGGAAATATTCCAAAGAATTTGATGAGATAACACAATTATTACACACAGGAGAATTCCCAGAAGTATACAAAAAAAAAAAAAGAACTTGTTAAGTAGGGCCTTTCCCTTTACTTTGATTTCAAGGACAATTATATAAGAAAGGACAAGATGATGTCCTAGAAGGGTGGCCTTGGAACATGAAAGAAAAATATATTGATAGAGGCTCATGAAGGTATAGTTGGAGGACATAATGGAGGAGATCAAACAACTAGAAAAGTGATGATGGTTGGTTTGTGGTGGCCTACACTCTTTAAAGATGCACATAAACATGTGAGGTCTTGTGATATTTTTCAGTGGGTGGGAAAACCTAATGCCAGATGAAATGCCATTAAAACTAGTTTTAGCATTTAGCACCATTTGAAAAGTGGGCTATAGACTTCATTGGACCAATTAAACCCACCACAAGACATTCTCAAGAAAGGTTCATAATAATAGGGACAAAGTATTTAACAAGATGGGTGGAAGCTATCCCAACTAAGGATTGTACTACTAAGACAACTACTAGATTCATCTATGAAAATATCATTACATGGTTTGGATTCCCTTTAAGTATTACAAGTGATCAAGGGAAACATTTTGTAAATGCTACTATCAAAGAATTGTTAAGAAACTTCATGATTAACCATAATAGAAGTACACCTTACCATCCACAAGAAAATGGGATAGTAGAAGCATTTAACAAGGTATTGGAGAAGGTTCTTACAAATATATGTTCATTACAACAAGTAGATTGGGATTTGAAGATATGTACAACCTTATGGGCTTACCGCACCACATACAAAAGGTTAAAAAAATACTCTCCTTTAGATTGGTTTATGGACTAGAAGTCTATGGTCCCTATAGAGTTTGTACTCCCAAGTTTAAGAGTGGTGGTAACATTTAGAATGAATGAAGATCTTCACTTCATGAAAGAGATTGATTGAATTAGAAAAATTGGATGAGAAAAGGTTCTAGTAACATATAACCAAACCCAAGAAAAAGAAGACAAAAAGCTTGGCATGACCGCCACATCAAAAGAAAAGAATTTGACATTGGAGATCAGGTGTTCTTTATGATAGTAAATGGAAACATCTAGGAAAACTAAAGGTGAGATGGCTTAGGACCTTATATTATTAAAGAGATATTACCTTAGGAGAAAAAAAAGCTTACAAACACTACAATTAAAGGAACTACTAGGCTATGTGAATGGAGCAAGATTAAAAATATATAATACTTAAAAATAAAAAAAAAAAAAAAAAAAAAAAAAAAAAAAAAAAAAAAAAAAAAAAAAAAAAAAAAAAAAATAAAATAAAAATAAAATAAAATTTGGGCCTATCTTAAAACTAGAAATTTGGTGGATAGGATGAGGGGTAGGATGAAAACCCAAAGGGCATCCTTACTCTAAAAAAAAAATAAAAAAATAAGAAAAAAAAAAAAAAAAAGAATATATGAGGGGGAATACCCCACATAAAAAGAAAAAAAAAATGCCGTGGAAAAAAAGAAGGGATGAAATGGGAAAAAAATGCGAAAAAAGGAAAAAAAAATGTGGAGAAGAGAAAAAAAAAAAAAAAAAGAAAAAAAAAAAAAAAATGGAATGAAAAAAAATAAAGAGAAGAAAGGAAAAAAAAAAGACCATGAATGGAAAAAAAATGAAAAAAAAGAAAAAAAAATAGATGAAATGAAGGAAAAAAAAAAAAAAGAAGAATAAAGAAAAAAACCATGAAAAGAAGAAAAAAAAAAAGTGGAATGAAGGAAAAAAAAAACCATGGAATGAATGAAGGAAAAACAATGGTAAAAGGAAAAAACAAAAAAATAAATAATGAAGGAAAAATGAAAAAGAAAAAATGAAAAAATAAAAATGAAGAATGAAAAAACAAAAAATTTTTTATATCCACAAAAAAATATAATAAATGTGGTAGGTACAAGGAGGAAGGTTATAAAAGGCATCGACTTTAATAAATAATACAAAAAAGCTAAAAAAAGAAAGAAATTTTCAAAGTGAAATTAAAAGAAGAGAGCTAGGGAAAATTAGGGAAAATTGAGAAGAAAACATGGATAATCCAATTGAGATTACACAAGATGAGCTCCCAAAACCAAATTTTTTCACAAGCGATCACTCAAATCAAACAAACATGATCCAGAGGGAGCATTTTGCATATCCCATTCAAATTTTCCCATACACAAGATTTGTAGAAATATATTCATTCTCAAATAGTTGAATACGATCACACAATGACTCGAAGTAGATAGCATAATTATTACTTCTAGAAGAAACCCCAATACAAAGCATCTAGAATATAAGAAGACTACCAAAGTGATCAATGAATTGAAGATTGATGCATGGAGTGAATTCCATATTTTCTAGGGATGATCATGCAATTAGGGTTCTTCTGAGATCGGTTACATAATCAGATGTTATATTTGGATCAACCATACCCTATTAACATAGAGGTCATGGCTAGGGTTATGGGATTATGGGCACAAGGATGATCAAAATTACAAAGAAGAAAATGTGATGAAAATATACACGTGGGTGATGGGGGAAAATGAAAAAAAAGTGGGGTACACATTATGGATATAAAAAATCATGCACTAAGGTATGCCACTAAGGCCATATGCTTAAAATTTTATCATACTAATCGAGAAGATGGTGCCCATGGGCTTAGTACACAAATCCCTAGATATGGTGAATTCACATTTAGAGTATAACCTAGCTGAATTATTGGCCTCATAATTTCATGAAAACACTAAGAAAATAAAATAAGGAAAACATACTTTTGTTATGGGTCAATATTAATATGCCTAGCTATGTATTTACAAAAACCCTACCCCAAAAATTAGAATTGGTAGAATGGTGGTCAGATACACCGGTGGTTGAGAAAATTTGGGAACACATGAATAGTTTAGATGCAATCACCCAAATTACTTCTTTATTGGGATGGGTAAATAGAATAAGACAATAATTGGAAATAGGTCCTGAGTTTTAGAAAAAATTGTGGAAAAATATGAACAAGAGGTAATTTTTATTACAGATATTGATTATACCTTCCTTTGGCCTATAATTCCATGTACATCCCATATACCCCCACTTACCATATGCTTCTGATGAATTAGTAACTACCTTAGTTGAAGCAATCAAAAATTATCCATGGACCCTAGAAAACCAACACTTCCAAATTTTGATCAAGTCATTGAAGAAACATTGGGAAGAGTATAGAAAAAATACCAATCAATATGGAAAAATAGAATCAAGTAAAAAGGAGGTCCTAAAACATACAAAACAAAAAAAAAGGTCTACTTGCTTTAGAACTACACCACCAAATGCCAAAAAAACATTAACATCAAAAAAAAACTAAAAAGAAGCTCAAGTAGTGAAGAAGAAGAAGAAGAAGAGATTCTCAAGAGATAGAAAGAAATTTTGAGTCAGAAGAAGAGGAGAAAAATCCATCTCCCCCCCCACCAACATCATCACAAGAACAATCAAAACCTCAATTTTAAGAGGAAGAAAAACCATGGATGGAAACAACATTTGAAAAAGACAAACCTATGGATATTATAAGAAATGTTTATCTCTTGGTGGTATTTCACAAGTAGCTCAAGAATATGAAGCTAGTACAGGAAGGAACAAATGGCTATAGCAGAAGCCATAAAATACTACTTGGAAAAATTTTGGTTTGGTAATAGGAGATATCATTCACTTACTTCCACTGAATTAGTCAAGGAAATCCAAGAACAAGTAGAAGTGGAAGAAACAAACCACCTACAATCTCTTCAACAAAAGAACAAAATTAAAACAAAAGAAAAAAAAACTATTGCATGGATCAAAACCATAATAAAGGAAGTAGAGGAACTAATTGGGTTACTTATTAAAAAAAGAAAAGAAAGAGAAGAGGAGCCACAAAATCTAAATTCAAAAAATCCAAAAGACAAAAGGTAGAGGTGGAGGAAAAAAAAGGAAATATCTAGAAAAAGAAAAAAAGAAAGCCATAGAAGTGGCTAGAAAAAAAATAAAATAGAAAAAAAAAAAACAAGAAGAAAAACAAAAGGAAATTGAGAAGATAAAAAGATAGCTGAAGAAGAAAAAAAAAAAGGAGTTGGAGGAAAAGAAAGAAGAAAAAAAAGAAAAAGAAAGAAAAAAAAAGAAAAAAAAAAAAAAAAAAAGAAAAAGAAGAAAAAAAAGAAAAAAAAAAGAAAAAAAAAGAAGATAAAAAGAAAGAAAAAAAAAGAAAAGAAAAGAAAAAAAGAAGGAAAAAAAGAAAAAAGAAAAAAGAAAAAAAAAAGAAGAAGAAGAAAAAAAAGAAAAGAAGAAAAAAAAAAGAGAAAAAAGAAAAGAAAAAAGGAAAAGAAAGAAAAAAAAAAAAAAAAAAAGAAAAAGAAAAAAGAAAAAAAAAAAAAAAGAAAAAAAAAAGAAAAGAAAAAAAAAAAAAAAGAAGAAAGAAAAGAAAAAGAAAGAAAAAAAAAAAAATAGAAGAAAAAAGAAAAAAAAAAAAGAAAAAAAAAGAATAAAGAAACAAAAAAAAAAGAAACATGGTACCATCAACATCATCCACAGATACATCCACAAGTATGGTACCAACACAAGCACCTAGAGACTCTTTGGCAAAAATCAAACAAGCACTACAACAAAGGAAAAAAGAAATCAATTTATATAGTTGCAACAAGGGGTAGTGGAACAAACCATAGAAGGATTATAAGGTACATTTGGACAAACTCTCCCCCTTACAAAAAATAACTTGTAGCCAAGTGTTAGAACAAAGTGCCAAACAAGATTGGATGCAATGGTGTGTTGAGATAGAAGAAACAATGCAGAAAATATTATCTCTCCATTCAAACAGAAAAGCCACACATCATTACAACATCAAATATCAAGTAGAGGTGGCCAAAAAAAAGTGAAGAAATATTGAAAGAAGATACAGTCAATTTGGAAGTAGAAAAAGAAGAAAATCCATGAGAGTGTTGTGGAAGAGTATAAAACAACAAATCCTAAGCCATAGACTTTGGAAAACCAAAAAAGAGGAAGGAAATGCAAGCCGCGGTAAGTAAAGTTGGAGACAAAATTAAATAATGTTGTGCACCTATTATACTTATACAATAGGGTGGCCTAGTGAGACTAAAAAAAAAAAAGGTAGAGCTTGAAAAATTAGAAAACAAATACATGTTAAATCTACATAATATGACATTAGCAAAGACAAAGATGGAGCTCAAAGAAGCAATCTTGTATGAACTTACAGAGAAATATCAAACCAAGCAAAGGGTGGATGAAAAAATAATGGATATGCAAGAGAATGCAACACTATGATGGATAGAGCAATAATCAAGAATGCAACAAGAGCTCACAATTTCTCAAAAAAATGGGGTCAAAGTTCAAGAAAAATCACCACCATCGACATTCTTCCATTGATCAAGAAAATCAAACTACAAGAATGGATAAAACAAATTGACATTCATTTAGAGTTATGGTACACTTTTGAGAAGAATATTACTCCACAAATTACTAAAGTACATCCCCCAAGCTCCACCATAAAGAAGAAGTAAGAGGTGGGGCATCCCACAAACCCTAGTTGAGGTGAGTCGAGTGAAGGAACTCTTCCTTACGCTAGATGTCTAAGTTTTGGGGTTGATGCCTTTACCCTCCCAAGTTGGCATCCCATAAGTCCAGTTGGGTGAGTTGAGTGAGGGAACCTTTCCTTATGCAGACATGTCTAAGTTTTTGGGGTTGATGCCCTATATACATTTTAGAGAAATTTTTTGGAGAAAAGGATATGGTTCTTCATCATTTTGTTCTCTGAGGATGAGACAAGGTTTAAGTCGGGGATGATGTTGACAGGGTTCTTCATCAAATTTTGGATAAGCCACGGACATCAGGAAGAAGTCACCAAAACCTAGAAGAAACCAAGAGGATTAGAAGGAAGCCACACATAAAAGGGTGAAAGTGTATAAAAGGATAAAATGGATAAGAAAATAGAATACATGAAGATAGAAAAGGAGCCCTATGATAATTAAAATCATGCGATATATTGAAAAAGAAGAAGAAATACTGATTGTAAGAATCTGACAAAAGAATGACACAAAAAAAAAAATCAAAGTACAAAAAATAGAAAGCCAACATAGAAGCATGATCAAAAGGAAGTGACTTTTGGAATATTTTGTATGAAATATATTTATTGTAATTAATCTATTGTATATGAGTGTGCCATAAGAAATGTATGTGAACAAAAAAGTGACTCTTGAGAATAGAGAGGATTTTGTATTTTTATATTTATTGTATATTTATCCATTGATATATTTGTGTGCCACAATAAATGTATGTGAGAATCACAAAATGAGAGAGAATAGAGAGGATTTTTGTATGAGAATGAGACTAATGTAATGTTCACAAGTTAGAGTAGTTTACTTTTCCCGTAAACATCACTAGAAATTGGTCAAAATTCCTAAATCTCACACTACTATCGAGGTTTAGGGTCAGCAAGGAGTGAATTTCATGACCTTGGCTTATTTATGGTTGTCTTCTCTATCACATTCAAGAGGTTTTTTTATAATGGATTCAGCTAACCCATTACCTTGGGGATAATAGTTTGAAGATAATTTCAAGGTAATATTCGATCATATGCCCAATATGTAAACTCAATGGATTGGAATGATGGTCCATTGTCACATGCTAATTAGAAAGGGAAGCCAAGCCTTGTGATGTTATTCTTTAGGAACTTGAGTACCTATTAGTGCATTCTCCTTTTGGTATTTATAGCTTGACCCACCTTGTATATTAGTTAATGGATATAAAAAAACTTTTGGACTAATTACTCCAAATAAATTCTAACTCCCATTGAGAAAAAGGTGCGCCCTCAATAACTAGGCTAAGGAATGGTTGCGTGTTTTTTTATCTTTTTGCAAAGAACTAGCATTGGTGATAAGTTCTCATGTTCTTGTGTGCATTTTTATATAGTGTGGTTTAATAATATCTTGCTCTCAATAGGTTATGGGAAGTGTTATTTGCATTTGAGTGAATAATCCTAGTTTATCATGAAAATTGACATTATATAATCGACCTCATCTCTTGATACACATCTTAAATAAATTCCATGGTGATTTCACTTAAAGAGAAATTGCCTTTTTCAACATGTTGTTTGATTCCTTGAGCTTCAAATATCACCTTTGTATTCTATTCAGATCAATATGACATTGACTATATATTATAAAAATAGATAATTTATTCATACCATTGATTTTGAGGAAGGTTGGCTTGATCTACTTGGAATGTTGTGATCTTGGAATCTATTTGTGATATGGTTTTCAACAAACCTCTTCCTTTGACCTACCGGGATGGATCAATCACCAAGTCTAACTCTTTCATCTTAGACATCCATTTTCCATGCCTTTCTCCCATATTGTTATGCCCTAGCATTAGCTTGACTACTTTAGAGCAGTACTCTCTGGCATGTGTTTTATTTCCTAGAATGTAGTGTATGAAATTTTTATTTGCCTTTACAAGGGCATAGGATTTCTTGTCTAACTTGGAGTAATTTAGCTCAAAACCCTTTAGATTAGTGCTCATGAAAATAATGAGATGTTCTCCATAATATTTTCTTTGCTTTAGCACATCTGCAATGGTATGTTATGAGGAAAATGAATACAAAAAGAATTCTTTCTTGAAATATGGATTGATCAAAACTAGATCTTGCATAATGGTAGTCTTGATCTCTTGGAATGCATCATCGAGGATACCACTCAACCTCGGAATCTTATTTTAGTATATCATTTAGTGGTTTGATATTATCAACAAAGCCAAAAATGAACTTCTTAATAAAATTAATTTTACCTAAAAAAATATTTTAATTCTTTCTTGTTGTTTGGTAATGGAATTTCAGATATTTCTTAAGATCTACTTTGGGGTAAAAATGCTTCCTTCTTTGGTGATGATGTGTCTTATTAACTTACCTAATGTCACTCTTTGCTTGGATTTAGAGATATACCAAATTATCTACATCTACTCAAGAATTTTTCCAAATGTTTTGAATGTTGAGACCTATTTTTAGAAAATAAAGTCAAGTCATCCATATAAATGATTATATATTTCCCTACTAGACCTTGGAAATATTCATGCATTTCTCTTTAGAAGGTGAATTTTATGTTTATTAGGCAAAAGGCATTATTTTATAGGTAAAGGTTCCTCATTTAATTGTGAAGGTGGTTTTATATCTATATCTGTCATCCACGAGGACTTGGTTGTAGCCTAATAATCCATCTAAGGAAATCATGTCAACACCACTAATTATTTGGAGGAATTCATATAAGGATGGGAGGGGATATTAATCTTAGGATGAATCTTAGTTCATATTCTGAAGTTAACACATAATCTATCTCCCCATTTTAATTTTTGACAGGGGACCAAGTTGGCTACCCACGTCTTATGTATTCTTGAGAAAATAATGCGAGCGAGAGAGTCATTTTGAATTTATTTATGGATGGTTGGCTCAAGGATGGGATTGACAGGTCTTTTTTTTGCTTGAAGGGTTTGTGATTCTCTTTGAGAGGAATGGTGTGAGTCATTATTTTTGGATCAAAGACCTTTAAATCTTCATAAGACCAAGCTATAACATCCTTGTATTCATTCAACATGGATCTTAGCTCTTCTTTATGTTTATAGGTGAAAATTTTACCAATGATGAGGTTTTGGGTCTACTTATAGTTCATATATTGAGATTAATGGTTTCTTATAATTGAAGCTTTCAATCCATATCTATCATAAGGGGTGTCTAGATTAAAAATTATCTCTAATGACACACGATACCCTTTGGTATCTTATTATCTTTCATCTTGAGCACTCCATATCCTCATTGTAGTGTTATCCCTTAGCTTATTCACATTGATGTTCTTGTTACACTCATGATGATTTGGGAAGAAAATACATGAGAATTAGTCAAAATATGTTGTGTAATCAGTGAATAATTGAAAATTATTGATATTGTTTAGTATAGAGGGACATGGAGAATTTTTATGGAGAATAAATCCCATTGGGAGTTTTGTGTAAGGATGTAATGTTTCTCCATAAGTGGTGACTCGAGGTTTTCTTCTTTGTTTTGATTCGTAAGGAGAATAGAAATGTTAAAGACATAAAAATCTTCAATTAGATTAAAGACCCTATTTATTTACTTCTTAAGGTAGGGAAGCTTTCATTAGAACCATTTTTTTACTTGATTTACCTCTAATTTAGAATCTCCCAAAAGAACCAGTATTTTAATGCTATGTTTGAGAGAAAATATCAATCCTAAAACTCATGCCTCATATTACGCCACATTATTTTTGCAAGAGAACCCTAAATGATATGTAGTGTGATAATGCTTACCTTTTGGATCATGTAGTAATACTCAACACCATTTCCTTAATTTGACTTTCCTCCATCAAATTGCATCATCCATAAACCATTATATCCATTTTAGGGTCCATCACCTGTTTTTTCAATGTTTAACACTTACACAACAATGTTAGTAGAGGTCATATTTCTACTTTCATTTTTTTTTTTTATTTACATGCGGTGATCATATGTTTCATCTTTGGATCTTTGTCCACTATGATCTGGTTTTCCAAACCTCTTCATGGGAGCCACATATGTGAGAAGTCGAGTGATATATATCCATTTAACGATTTGGACCAAACTTTGTTCAACAACATCCCATAAGCCTTAGGTATGTATACCACTTGGGTATCCATAAAGTTTTGGAATCTTGGCTTAGAAGCTAACTATACATGAGCATTATGTAATTCCCTAAATACTTTTATTTATGATTTGTTGAGTTGCATAGCCCTTCTATTTTCCGTGACTGGAATTAGCTCAAGTTTCTTACAAATCCTAGTGGGAATTACATTGGTAGAAGCACCCAAATCCACTAAAAAAATATGAACATTATTGCCATAAATCCTAACTCAGTCAAATATTTAAGCGGAGGTATATTTTCTCACATATTTGGGCTAACTAATAAAGGGTTATGTCGATTTCATATGCTTCGTATCCTCAACTATATTGTAGGATACAAGTGTGTCCCACTTTGTGGCCATAAATATTTTAAAATCGACTAGTACATAAATAATTAAAAATACTATAAAAAAATTAAAAAATCGGGTAAATTGGATGCCCTGCACTTGGTATTTATAGCCTCTTAAAAATGCATGTTTGGTCATTTTATATGTGCTTGGTCATGTTTTGGTTGTCGGACATAGTTTTTACGAAAGTACAAAAACTACAAAAAAGTGGGACACGGTTATATGCTTTGACCCATCCTATTTTGATATAATTTTAAGTTACATGTTTTGTTTCTCCTCCCTTATGTGGAGGTGGATTATTATCAGATTTAGAGTCGGGAGGGGTATATCCTTTCGGTGGAGGATTGGAAGTGGTCGGAGGTTCCTTAGTTCTATTTTTAAGACATAATTACTCCTTTTGTAATTTTAAAAACATATGTTTCTTTAGTATTTTCTTAAGGCTAATTATCTTCTTGAGATCGAAAACTTAACGTTTGAAAAGAACATGGCATTTCTTGTCTTAGAAGATCTTACCTCATTTAGATATCTAGAATTAGGATCGTAGCACTCAAATTACTTGTGGATGGACTCAAAATCATTGTAAAAATCCAATTAGTCCTATTCTCCATGCTCAATCGTGTCATTTACCCTACAACAATGTGGAAGAGACAATCCATATATACTAATGTCGGAACTCTTAGAATTACCAATTAGGGGATATTAATTGTTTGGTCTAGGATGGTTCTGACAAGAATTGAACAATTTTTTTATGTTTGTTTATTGTGAAGCATTTATCGTGTGATTTTTTTAACAATTTTAACCAAATTTGCATTTATCTATTTTCCATCACCCCCACATTGCATAAAGACTTGGGTACATGAAGAAAAGAAAAATCATGGTCAATTTTGAGTTGATTTACAAATTTGGTGCTTAGCGTCAATTCCATACAATAGAATCATTCAAAAAAATTGAGATTAAATACTTTTGAGTGAATTTTATCATGTGTTGGGAATCACCAATATTTATTTGTTATATGTTTGTGCTACATGTACCGAATTCACTCCTTTTTCCGTTGACATATTTTCATGCACCTTTTATCTTGACTTCACTAAAGTAGTCACTTTATTGCTAAGTTTCCTTCAACTTAGTGAGTGGTGGGAAGAGGTTTCAAGGGATTGCATCACGGGATTACCGAAATATTAGGGGAAAAGTGTAATTATGGTGGTTGTGCATAGAATTACAAAATATTCTCATTTTTTTTGCCTTTCAAATCCATTTACAATAAGTATAAATGTCATATATTTTATGGATATAGTTTAGAAGCTACATAGTACACCCAATATTATAGTAAGTGATCATGACCCTATATTTACTAGATTTTTTTTGATATATTTATTCTCATGTTTGTGTACTTGAATAGCTCATAGTTCATCATATCATCCTCAATCTGATGGATAGATTTAGGTAGTAAAGAAAATTTGGAGGGTTATTTTCAATGCTTCACTCCAGATAAGAAAGAAAGATGGGTTCAATGGATACCACTTGTAGAATGGTGGTATAACACTTTATTTCATACCCCATCCAAAATGTCTCCATTATTGGCATTGTATGGTTACTATCCACCATCCCTCACCTCTAACTTGAGGGTACAACATAAAATTAGATAATTTTAAGAACACATTCAATCTAACAGGATGTTAGGAAATATAATTTATTAGTGCTCCATTATTATAAATATTATGAGAGAATAATTATGTGAGTAATTATTCACATATTTGGTTGTATTATTTGATAGTTGTGATATTGTTGTGAGTTACAACAATATCACGGATATAGGTAGTGTTATCCAAAATTCACCCCTCAAGGTAATTTTGATAACATGCAGCAAATTCTTTAGTCCCAAGCAAATAGATTGATTTAAGGCCTGAAATCATGTTTTTGGGGGCCCCCTCGGCTTCTTTCTAACCCTCCTATCCAAGAGGAAAACCAGCGAGTTTTAAAAATGTGAAAAAATTGCAAAAAAACAAGCTCGGGGCTGAAAAAATGAAGAAAATCGGCTAAGTCCTAGTCCAGGCGGTCCGGGACAGTTGGGACGTCGGGGCACGAATCGACCGAAAAGCCACCAGGAGGTCGCCAGCTTAACGGTTGGAGCAGCCGGGACAAAATTACACGCGGGACGTGAAAGGCCGAACCGGCCGAAAGTGGAAAAAATCACCAAGTTTTGTTATCGCGCGGTTTGGGACATCTGGGCCGTAAATACGCCACGGGGACGCGAACCAGTACGAAAAGCCGAAAGGCTTGATCCATATCCCAGGCGGTTCAGAGATATTTGTCCCAACTAGTTTGGGACATACTGGGCCAAAAGTACGTGGAGGACGTGAACCGGCCGATTCAACCGAAACAGGGGACTCTCATCCGGGAGCATTTGCAGGACAAAAATACGCGTGGGACGCGGAAGGCGAAAGAGCCGCCAACGAATGGAATCTCGCCACGTGTCTTCACCTCAAAGAGGGACAAGGAAGCTTAAATTGGTGAAGCAAGAGATTTTCATTTTGGACATCCAGGCCCAAAGGTACATTTAAGTGGGACGCGAGGACGAAAAGCGAAATGGCGAAGCGGAAAAGAAGAAAAGTCAACGTTTGACCCGTGAAACTTCAAACGGCCATAAATTTTGACTCCGAGCTCCGATTTTCATAAAATTGGACTTTACGGAAGCAAAGCACGACATCCTCTATGCCACAAAAACTAAATTTATTATTTTTAATGAGGGTAGATATATTTAATTAAAATAAACATATTCGGCTCCAGTCAGTTAATGCTCATTCCCGTCAAATGATAGAAAACGCCTGCTAGACCCAAAATAGCTGCCCGCACTCAGAAGGCCATAACTTTTGCATTTCTCAACGAAATCGCACAAAATTGGTACCGTTGGAATTGTGGCTCCGAGCCCGATGCACAAAAATCAAGAAATTCTAGATTTGATGAGAAATTAGTTGATATTTTTAGAAAACGTGGCTGGGTTCATAACAGTGTTTTATTTGGTGGTTGGGAGTGCAATTAAGAGGCATGGTCATCATTCTTTCTCTACTGCAGCACATGGGACAGTATGGGGAGCCTTTTGCAAGTAATATATAATCATTTTACTCCATTTAATGCCTCTTACAAGTGGTTGAAGGATAAATTTTGGGATTTACATTTTCCCTTCTCTTTCTCTTCTCATTTTTCTATAAATTGGAGTGTTGGGCTCATTGTAAGGGGGAGTTTTCAGATAGCAAAGCTCTGTCAAAATTGCTTTATGAAGCCAATGTGTTGCAGGCCCTTGTAGTGGACTCCTTGCATGGTGATCAGGCCCTTAACTTGTAATAGATTGAACTGTGCATATCATGAAGCAATAAAATATCAGTTTGTGGATGTATCTTCCCCTGCTGTGTTTTCTTGCATTCTTCTTGCCCCTTTAATCTTTCTACAAGAATATTGTGTCTATTATTATGTTCTCTCAGGGATCCATTATCATTGTGTATGCTTGGAATATTGTTGTGAATGCATTTTGCTAGATTATGGAGAATTTTCATCACCTCTTCTAGTGTGTACTTTGCTTCTGTATTTCACACATTTGGAGACTACTCTCACACCCTCCTTTTCTGGTGTATCACCGCTTTAGTGTAGGCTTTCATTTTATGCATTCTCTCTCCCTGGTCCCTTGGAAATTTAGATTAGAACAGTTAGCTTATCCTGCATTAGAGTAGATTGTGGCAGGTAGTTTAGGAGCAAGAACTTGACTTTCTCTGGAGGTCTATCTCAAGTAGCAAGTCCCCTGACTTGGAGATAGTACCCATGTTATCCAATCACACCAGTGAGTTCAAGTATATGCACTTGTATAAACATAAAGTCTTTGTGATTCGGTGATAACTTGGGTAGATTGTTGGAGCAACTTCCTAGAATATAGGAATTGCATCTCATTATATATTGTATGACACTGGAATACATTTAAAAAGCAGTGAAGAATAATTACAGCATGAAGTTTATTATGTAAATCTTGTCTTATGCCATCACAAGATGTGTTATCTATCTTTAAAGAGAATTTAGAAATCGCACAAAAATATATAAAACAACAAGTTGATCAACAACGTAGTGAGATAAGCTTTGAAGTAGGATATTTTTTATGTGATTGCATCCATATAAGAAACTATCTTTGAAGAAAATAATAATATAACAAGATTTCACCTAAATATTATGAACTTTATCAATTGTTGCGAGCACATTGGTAGAGTAGCATATAAACCGAGCTTCCTCGATCTACTAAATACAACTAGTTTTACATGTTTCTTTCTTAAAAAGCTCATTTGGAAAAACATTTCTTTCCGGAGTTAGTGTTACCTAAGATTGATGAGGATGGATATGAGGAAAATGATAGGATCTAATAGGAGACCAGACTTAATGGCCTTAAACCTTCAATATTGACATAAACTCTAGATTCCCTAGAAAATAGACAATAAAGCTTGTAGAAATATAGCGGAAAATATTTTATTATTCGGAAACTTCATGTTATTCACCCTCTATCTCAATTAATGAATGAATTCCTATTAAATAGGATTTTCAAGCTAATATATTTAACAACTTGAAAAAAAAAAACGAGCATTGAATTTTTTAAATAAATTAACAAAATTGGTTTCACAAAAAAACTAATTAGCTCCCTATAACAAGCTTACCAGTGTGAACATGAAAATAAATAGTAATCTAGAAAATAACTTGGCTAGTTTCTAGCTTTCCTTCCTGTGAGTGAGCAAATTCTAGCACACTCCCACAAAGCAAAGTGTAGGGGAAAAAATGAAAGTGGGTCTTAGCTACTAGGTCTAATAATGTACCCATCTACAAACATGCAAAAAAGAAGAAGGAAGGAAGGAATCAACCATAATCCCCACAGTAGAGCTTCCTTCACCCCAAGCAATGCTCATAATTGAAGAGAGGCTAAGGGCTTCGTGAAGATGTCGATAAAAAGTAATCAACAAAGTGGGAAAAAAACTCCATCATAGGCTAGCTTCTAGGAATGAAGTCCATATGAAACTCTATATGTGGTGTGTAATGAATTCCAAAATTCAACATGCCCCAAATATAGTGAAAAATACACTTGGGTAAATAGTGACTTGCGTTATGGCTCATGGGAGAATTTAGAGACTAGGTTCATAGAAAAGTGATATCAAGGCATGTATGTGTTAAGTAAAGAAGTGGAATCTAATTTCCTATATAAGGTAGGATTAACTCATTTATATTTGCAATCAAACAATAAAATCAATACTTGATTAATATGGTGTGAGAGAAGGATTACAACCTGACCATACCAAAATTATGAAGAAAATATGTGGAGTACTTTTTTTTTCCTAATAGAAATACCTTCAAGATATATTGATGAACTTAGAGGCCTAGAAAATAGTGTAAAATTCCCATGTCAAATCTTTCCATTAACTTGTTCTTTATGTCTTGAATCAAGGAGTATAAAATACGTATGAGCATGAGGTCATCAAAATAGAACACCAAAATCAAGATATCCTCACCATGCTTTAGGATGTAAACATTGTGATCATATTCACATCGATGCAAGCTAGAACTCAACATAAATATGTATATCTTTTCATACTAATCTTGAGGATATTATTTGAGATTAGATAAAGAGAATGATGAATTTTTCAAACCATAGAAGATTCCTACAAAAATCATTGAGGTTGTTCCATTTAAATATCCTCTTAGAGATCACCATGTAGGAATGAACGCTTCACGTACATTTGATAGAGTGGCCACCAATGTGATTCGGTGAAGGAGAGAACAAGAGGTTTTGAATCCACTTTGAAACTAGATTTAAAATCTTATAGTAATTCATCTCTTGAAATTATGATAACCCCTTAGCTACATGATGGGCCTTATGCTTATCTATTAAACCATTTTCCACATATTTTGTCTTATGGACTCATTGACAAAACAAAAATTTTCTTCCCTTAGGAAGGATTAATAACTCCCATGTGTTATTCTTCATGAGTGAAGAATACTCATCTTAAACGTAGTATCTTTCCACTTAGATTTTCCCTTTGTCTTAGAGAATGATACTAAATTAGTATAAATGACTTAGCTCATAAGAGAAGTACCACAAGTTTCAGACCAAGTGCGATGAGGATCAAAAGGATCACCAACCAAAAAACCAATTTCTTTTTTTCCCACTTGGAAAACACATGGGCAGGAGGAGGAGACATAATAGGATCATCATGTTTGTCTTCATTAAAATTAGGAAGTATACCCTCCCTATCATGAGTAGGAGGTGAATGTTGTTATGGAGAAGGCTCAAAAGTTGGCTCTGGAAGAATAAAATTCTTGTCAGTTCTAACATCTCATATAAATAACAAATCATGTGTAATAGGATCAAAGAGGTAGTATGCCTTCACATTATATCAATGACTAATAGATATGAGCTCTTGATTCTTCTTCTTCATAGATTTATACTTATTGTATAAAATAAAGGAAAATTCCTCACTTCCAAAGACACAAAATCTAAAAACATCGAGTGTTGAGTTGTGGAGCTCAATTACATCAAATTAGCATGCAATGAAACTTATTTGGGAAACACGATAACCAGACATTAGTTATGGAGGGACCGGACATCTGTCACCTATGACCGGCATCGGTTAGGCAAGGAGGAAGAGACATTGATTAGGGCTAACCGGCGTCGGTTACCTATATATGATTGTTTTAATTAACTCACGGGAATTAAATCTATTTTTATTATTAAAGTATATCTATTGATTATAATTACATGGCTAAGTTCCCTAAGTTTATATACGCCTATATAAGCATGAAATCTAGGGTTTAGAAGTAAGAATTAAGAAAAACTTGCAAAAGTTGATGATAATTGTGAGAGAGAGAATTCTTGGAGAATAAGAAATATATTGAAAGAAAGAAAGTATTGTACATCTGAGAGGTGTGGAAGATTGTAAATCTTCATTGTATATCTTGTCAAAGATTTGGATAATATATTGACTTGTTTCTTGGTGGATGTAGCCCACACTGGGTGAACCATGTTAAATCGATATTGATTTATGTCTCTTGATTTGTGTATTTATTCTAGTAGAATATCCTCTTTTATTTACATGTATCCTTAGATCGATATATTATCTATAGAACCGGTGTGATAATCCCAACAATGGTTGAGAGGTTTGAGGGTCTTGTGTGTTGAAAAATTTACTCATGAGGGTTTTCCGATTGAGTGGGAGCTACAACAATGAAGCGAAGAAAACAAATATAAGGTAGAAATTTAAGGGCTGAAATTATCAATTATGGAAGATGCAGATTGAGGATTATCTGTATCAAAGATATTTGTATTTATTGTTGGATGAGAAGTCTAGACCTACGAAGATGACTAATGAAGAATGGAATATTCTTGAGAAAGGCTTTGGGATCTATAAGATTGAGCTTTGGCAAGCAGCATGTTGTGGCTTTCCAATATTACGAAGCAACTTCTACGATAGGGTTAATGAAATCTCTTGCTAATTTATATGAAAAACCTAGTGCTTCAAATAAAGTTTATTTGATGAAGAAACTATTTAGTTCTAAGATGCATGAAGGTGGATTTGCATCTAGTCATTTGAATGATTTCGATCTATTGTAAATCAGTTAAAATAGGTTGATATACCATTTGATGATGAAGTGAAAACACTTTTATTATTATGTTCTTTGTCTCGATATTTGGGATAACTTGGTAATGGTTGTTAGTAATACAACATATGCTAATAATGTTTTGAAGTTTGATGTGTGGTTATTATAATCTTGAATGAAAAAAATTGTAGGAAGAGTGCGGAGGAATCATCATCTGGGAATGTCTTGAATGTAGAAAGCAAGGCGAGGCAAATGGAGAGATCCAAGAGTAATAATAATGGGAAATCAAAGTCGAGGGATATTAGATCTAAATCTAGAGGTAAAAGAATTACTTTTGGAAATATTGAAAGAAAATACATGCAAAGAAAAATTGTTGGTCAAAGGATAAAGAGAACCAACAACCAGACAAAGGTAAAGAAGTAAATCTTGTTGCAGCAGAGGTAATGCAAGATGCTCTTATTATTTCTTTAGATAATAGAATTGAATCATGGGTTTTAGATTCAGGAGCTTCTTTCCATGCTAACCCTTGATAAGGGTTATTTCAGAAATTATGTCCAGGAAATTTTGGGCATGTTTATTTGGGTGATGATGAACCTTGTAGTATTACTGGTAAAGGGGAAGTTCATCTAAAATTACAGAATGGAAATACATGGGTATTGAAAGATGTGAGGCATGTGCCAAACCTCAGGAGGAATCTTATTTCTGCATGGCAACTAGGTGAAGTTGGTTGCATGGTTACTTTTACAGGAGACTCTTGGAAAGTCACCAAGGGTGCTTTTGTTGTGGAAAGAGGTAAGAAGGTAGGAACGTTATATTTATCTACCTGTGTTACTGATTCTTTTTCTACATTATCTACTTCAGATTCAGATGCATGTATGTGGCATAATCGGTTGGGCCATATGAGTAAAAAAGGAATGCATATCTTAAAGGCTAAGGGTAAGTTATCATATTTGAAAGATTTAGATCTTGATTTCTGTGAGCATTGTATCTTTGGAAAGCAAAAGAGAGTGAGATTTCTCAAAGTTGGGGCAACTAAAAAGGAGTAGAAATTGGATCTTGTACACTTAGATGTATGGGGACTAGCTCAGGTAACTTCTCATGGAGGATCCTAGTATTATGTTACTTTCATTGATGATGCTACAAGGAAGGTATGGGTTTATTGTATTAAACATAAATTTTATGTTTTGAAACTTTTAAAAGATGAAAATCACTTGTTGAGAATGAATATAATTCAAAGTTAAAGTGCCTTAGATCTGAAAATAGTTGTGAATATTGTAGCAAGGCTTTCAATGATTATTGTTCAATGCATGTAATACGTAGAGAAATGACGATTAATAGAACACCACAGAATAATGGTGTTCAGAGAGAAGAATGCAATGATCCCCAATCATGGAGCGTCTAGAAGTATGAGGATAAATTCTAGATTGCCCTTGTAGTTTTAGGTAGAAGCGATTGATACTGAGTGGTTTATTTGATTAAGCTGTGGGCCTTCAAGTTCACTATATGGAGGAATACCAGAGGAAACTTGGACCATAAAAGAGGTAGATCTTTCTTTTCTTAAATTTTTGGTTCAGAAGCTTTTGTGCAAATTGATAAGGAAAATAGGAAAAAGTTGGATGCAAAATCCAAGAGATGCACTTTCATTGGTTATGGATATGGTGATTTTGGATTCCATTTTTGGGATTTAAATAGTGAAAATTTTGGAAATACATGGGTATTGAAATATGTGAGCCATGTGTCAAACCTCGGGAGGAATCTTATTTTTGTACGGAAACTAGGTGAAGTTGAGCTGGTTGCATGGTTACATTCACAGTAGAAACTCTTGGAAAGTCACAAAGGGTGTTTTTGTTGTGGAAAGAGGTAAGATGGTAGGAACGTTATATTTATCTACCTATATTACTGATTCCTTTTTTGCATTATCTATTTCAGATTCGAGATGCATACATGTGGCATAATTGATTGGGCCATATGAGTAAAAAAGGAATGCGAGATCTTAAAGGCTAAGGGTAAGTTATCAGATTTGAAAGATTTAGATCTTTATTTTTATGAGCATTGTGTCTTTGGAAAGAAAAAGAGAATGATATTTCTCAAAGTGGGGGCAACTAAGAAGGAGCAGAAATTATATCTTATACACTCGGATGTGTGGTGAATAGCTCGAGATAGCTTCTCATGGAGGATCCTAGTATTATGTTACTTTCATTGATGATGCTACAAGAAATGTATCGGTTTATTCTATTAAACGTAAATATGATGTTTTTGAGACTTTAAAAGATGGAAATCCCTTATTGAGAATGAATCAAATTCAAACTTAAAGTGCCTTAGATCGATATCAGCGATTGTGGTGAATATGGTAACAAGGCTTTCAATGATTATTGTTGAGTGAATGTGATATATAAAGAAAGAACGGTTCCAAGAATACCACAGAGAATGGTGTTGCGAGAAAGAATGAACAGGACAATCATGGAATGTCTTTAGAAGTATAAGGATACATTATGGATTGCCTTTGCGATTTTGGGGAAGAAGAAGTTGATATGGTTTATTTGATTAACCATGGGCCTTCAAGTTCATTGGATGGAGGAATACCAGGAAGCTTGGACTAGGAAAAGAGGTAGATCTATCTTTTCTTAAATTTTTTGGTTCAGAACCTTTTGTGCATATTGATAAGGAAAATAGGAAAAATTCAATGCAAATCCAAGAGATGTACTTTCATTGGTTATGGATTTGGTGATTTCAGATTTCATTTTTGGGATTTAGAGAATTCTAAAATTATTAGGATTTGATATTGAATGGAATGAAAAGAAAATATACTGAGGATCAAATTTTGGTACCCAAGGATGAACATGTTGAGAAGTTTGTGAATGAAGATGAACTCTCGGATTTAAAATTAATACCGACTTGAGGTTACATAGTAGTTGGTGTCGATTGACCCTTGACCGACATCGGCCAAGCTGAATTGGTATTTTGATTACGGAAGATCCAAACCGACATCGGTTAGTAGAACAAACATTAGTTACAGGTGATCGGCGTGGTCACTCATGATTTGGATACAAATGTCCAAGAGGTCCAGAATGAGCCTCTGGTACCCCAAACTCCTGTGAGAAGGTCACAAAGGGTAAGTAAACCTCTAGAAATATTTACACCTTCTCTATCTTATCTATTATTGACTGATAATGGTGAACTAGATAGTTTTTAAGAAGTAATGCAGGATGAGACCCATGTATAGTGGGAGCATGACATGGGTGAGGAGATGAACTCCTTAGAAAAAAATAGACTTGGGATTTGGTTAAGTTGCCAGTTGGTAAGAGGACATTGTAGAACAAGTGGGTTTATAGGATCAAGGAAGAAGAGGGTGGACAAAAAAGGTACAAGGAAAGGCTTGTAGTAAAGGGATTTACACATAAAGTAGGTATTGAATTTGGTAAAAAATAAATCTTGTTGTAAAGATGACTTCTATTCATATTGTATTGAGTTTAGTTGTAGTACATGATTTGCATTTAGAGAAATTAGATGTGAAGATGGATTTTCTTCATGGTGATTTGGATGAAGATATTTATATGTAGAATTGCTTGGGTATGAAGTCAAGGGTAAGGAGAAATTAGTGTGCGGAGTTGAAAAAAGAGCTTATATGGGCTTAAGCAAGCTCAAGGAAATGGTACATGAGGTTTGATAGTTTTATGCATGAGCATGGTTACTTGAGATGTGAATCTGACCATTTTGTTTATTTCAAAAAGCTTGAAAGTGGGAACTATATTATTTTGTTATTGTATGTGGATGATATACTTATTACAAGATCTAGTAATGTCAGGACATTGGTGAGCTTAAGGGAAATTTAGCTCACACATTTGCTATGAAGGATTTAGGAGCTGCAAAAGAATCCTTGGCATGCAAATACATAGAGACAAGAAGAACAAGAAATTGTATTTGTCTCAGGAGGATTATATCTACAAGGTGTTAGAAAGGTTTAAGATGTAGAATGTAAAACCTATTAGTACACCTATGGCTAGACACTTCAAATTGAGAAAAGATTAGTGTCCTTCATCACATGAGGAGGTCAAATACATGACATGAGTGTCATATGATTCAACAGTTGAGAGTCTCATGTATGTTATGGTTTGTACCAGACCATACATTACACGGTCGGAATGGGAGTTGTGAGTAGATATATGGCTAATCCAGGTAAAGAAAATTAGAAAGCAATCCAATGGATACTCAAGTATTTGAAAGGGACATCTAGCATGCAGTTATGTTATGGAGGTTTGGATATTTCATTATGTGGCTATGTTGATTTAGATATGGCTAGAGATCTGGATGGTAGAAGGAGCACTATTGGATATATTTTCACAGTAGGTGGGACGACAGTTAGTTGGATTTCAAGATTGCAGAAGGATGTGGCATTTTCTACTCTGCGAGGTAGAGTATGTACACCTATGGCTGGACACTTCAAATTTAGAAAACATTAGTGTCCTTTATCACATGAGGAGTTCAAATACATGACATGAGTTCCATATGCTTTAGCGATTGGGAGTATCATGTATGTTATGGTTTGTACCATACAGAGACATTGCACGTGCAAAGTGTGAATTGTGAGTAGATTTATGGATAATCCAGGTAAAGAGCATTGTAAAGTAATTCAATGGATACTTAGGTATTTGAGAGGGACATCTAGCATGTAGTTATCTTTATGGAGGTGCGGATATATCCGTATGTGGCTATATTGATTCAAATATGGCTAGAGATCTGGATGGTAGAAGGAGCACTCTTTGGATATATTTTCACTATAGGTGGGACAACGATTAGCTGGATTTTGAGATTATAGAAGGTTGTGGCTTTGTTTAATATAGAGGTAAAGTATGTTGTAGTTATAAGGGCTAGTGAAGAGATGATATGGATGAGTAGGTTCATGAAAGAGTTGGGAAAGGAACAACATGATTTCAAATTGTTAGTGATGATCAAAGTGCAATTTATTTAGCAAAGAACTCGAGTGTTTCATTCAAGAACAAAACACATTTAGTTTAGGTATCACTTCGTATAAGCGGTATTGGAGGATGGGAAGTTGAATGGAAAAGATTCATACAAGTGATAAACCTACGGATATGATAACGAATTTGTTAGCAAAGGAGAAGTTGGAGCTACACTCCACTTCTGTTGGTCTTCATTTTGAGACTTGAAGAGAATAAAGAAAGCTAAGGAAGGATCAATAATGACGTTGTATAGGTATGGTGCGGTAATTAATCTCCAAGTGGGAGATTGTTGAGTTGTGGAACTCAATTACTTTGGATTAACATGCAGTATGAAACTTGTTGGAAAACACAGTAACCGACATCGGTTATAGAGGGACCGGCATCGGTCACCTATGACCAGCATTGGTCACTTATGATGGCATCGTTCAGGAGAGGAGGAACTAACATCAGTTAGGGCTAGCTAGCGTTAGTTACTGTGTGTGGGTGTTTTGATTAACTCATGTGAATTAGATCTATTTTTAGTATTAAAGTAGATCTATTGATTGTAATTGCATGGCTAAGTGCCCTAAGTTTGTATACGCCTATATAAGTATGAAAGCTAAGGTTTAGAAGTAATAATTAAGAAGAACTTGAAAAATTTGATGATTATTATGAGAATAATTATGAGAGAGAGAATTCTTGGATAAGAAGTAAAAGTTTGGGTGAAAGAAAGTATTGTACATCTGAGAGGTGTGGAAGATTTTAAATCTTCAATTGTATATCTTGTCAAAGATTTGGAGAATAGATTGGCTTGTTTCTTGGTGGATGTAGCCCACACTGGGTGAACTGTGTTAAATTTGGTGTTGATTTATATATCTTGTTTTGTATAATTCTTCTGGTAGAATATTCGCTTTCATTGCATGTATGTTTAGATCTAATATATTATCTATAAAACCTTGTGCTAACCCCAACACCATTATATTAAAAATATAAGAGAGTTACATTAGTAAGGCGATTAGAGAACTTGCGATAGGAAGGCGTTGCTAGCTCTCACGGTGGCATTCAAACTTTGGTTGGCTCTCCGCCCTTGGGGATAATTGTTCCATTCTGAAATGCCCATATGTGTGTGTGGGGGCGGGGGAGGGCAGGGGGAAGGGTATCTTATTAGCACCCCTTTTGGGCATGTTAAAGGATATAGGGTCATATTTATAATATAACCTAAATCCTTATATGTATATGTATAAGTGTGTGTGTCATATATATATATATATATATACTTATACATACATACATGTATGTATGTAGTATATGTATAAGTATATATATATATATATATATATATATACACTTATACAGAATATACATATATATATATATATATATATATATTGTTTCTTGGTGGACGTAGCCCACACTAGGTGAACTATGTTAAATTTGGTGTTGATTTATATATCTTGTTTTTTATAATTCTTGGTAGAATATCCACTTTCATTGCATGTATGTTTAGATCTGATATATTATCTATAAAACCTTGTCTAACCCCAACACCATTATATTAAAAATATAAGAGAGTTACATTAGTAAGGGGCGGCAGGAGAACTTGCGGGGGAAGGCGTTGCTTAGCTCTCCACGGTGGCATTCAAACTTTGGTTGAATCTCCGCCCTTGGGGATAATTGTTCCATTGCAAATGCCCATATATGTGTGTGTGTGGGGGGGGGGGCGGCAAAGGGTATCTTATTAGCACCCCTTTTGGGCATGTTAAAGGATATAGAGTCATATTTATAATATAACCTAAATCCTTATAAATATGTGTGTGTGTGTGTAGAGTCGGGTCTTATATTAAATAATATAGAATCATAATTATAATATAACCTAATCCTTATATGTATATGTATAAGTGTGTGTGTCTACATATATATATACATACATACATACATACATGTATGTATGTAGTATATGTATAAGTATATATATATATATATATATATATATATATATACACACTTATACCGATATACACACACACACACACACACACACACACACACACATATATATACACTTATACATATACACTTATATATATATCTATAAGTGTATACATATAACTTATATATATATATATATATATATATATATATATATATATATATATATATGTATATGTGTGTGTATATATATATATAAGTTAATGTATGTATATGTGTGTATTTTTTTATATATAAAAATATTTTATTGCTTAGCTACTTTTAAAATTTGAAGGCTTCAAATTTGGAATTAAATTCTTATTTTTAAAAATATTATCATGCATATTATATATATTTAATTTCTTTGATTAAGTTCCCTATATTATAAGATAACATGAAAGTAATACAATACGCAAACAAGTCTACTTCTTCTCTACTACTCCATCAAATTCAACATACCAAATTTGAAAGGAAAGATAATTTTACACCGATGTGAGCATTCCCATATTATTTATCAAACAACTATATTCTTTCTTGAGAACATAAAATATACAATGGATTTTATACTCTCAATGCAAGCTTTCTTCCTTGACATTTGAATGAGATTACACGATGCAAGTTTCCTTAATAAACATTATAACTTGGTTTGATTTTTTTTTATTTACATTAATTGAAAAAGAGTGAATAAAATAGAGCACCCAATATTTTTACATGTACCCGAGCTTGTAACTTTCCATTGGGATAGGAGAAAGAGGAAGAAAGAGGATGTAAGACTTCATTTGTTTTACCACTTCTAACATAACTTTAACACAACCATATTTACAATTAGATCTTACAAGAAACAACAATAACACGGGTTTATTCAACATATTCCCATCTACACTTTGCAATAAACGTCATTTACAATGATCTGATATGGAACAAGTAATACAATCAACCCCAATTAAATATTATACTAAATGTTATCATTTCTTTGAAATGAATGAAACATGTCAAGAGTAGGAAAAGAGAGACTTATTTTCCAAACATACAACTATCAAATTTCCATTTCATTTTCAATGAAAAGGCCAATTTAATAATGGGAAATTTTACACAACAATGCAAAACCATTGTCTCACTTTCATTTCACCAACAGAAGAGCACACTATATCAAATAACTTATTTAAACTTTTTACAAATTTTCAAAACAACATGGTGAATCTTCACTAAAAAGAATACAAAGATATGACAATCCACAAGGTAAAAAATTTCAACACAACCCAATGCTTCTTCTCTTTTATCACATTATTTTCCAAATAACACCAAAGAGGATGTAAAGGAAACATTCACCTCCCAACCACGCAATAGGGTAAGTCTCATCCCATTGCCCCATGAATTCCCAAACCGAATTCCCCCAACTCCCAAGAAGACTCCACAACCAACAATGGGATTGAAAACACACAAATCAATCTCGACACACATGTACATTCCAAATTTACAGCCAAGAAAATGGAAAAATGTTGGGACTCAATGAGAGAGAGAGAGATGACACGTTCGAAAGGAAACACTTAACATCTTTGCGCCAAGTCTAATGGGCTTGAAAAAGGGAAATTTATCCATTCCTATACCACATATCACTCCACTAAATATTAAGGGCTAGTTCTTGGTTCCTCCAATATTTTACACACAATAGAACAATCTCACACTTATCCCTCCAATTTAAGTTTAACTCACTTATCTCTCCACTAGAAGTAACCCCTAACTCCTTTGTTTCCTCCATTTCTGACAGGGTTTTTACTTCATGTTTTTCTCACATATCCCACAATGGTCTAAACTTCCCCCCATACTTAACTGCACTCACTAGTCCCACATTGGGCACTAGTGAGTAGCAAAACATACATCAAGAGAATCTTAACACAAGCTCAAGTGAGCAATCACAGTACAACATTTCTTCTAAAACAAGAGAGAGAGAGAGACATTTTAACCATTTCATAGAGAGAGAAATAAAGAGGAACTACTCATCTTGACCCACCAATCCAAACCACAAGCACTCCAACAAACAAGCCAAATCACTCCAAGAAATACGAAAATGAACTCCAACAAAGAAAGATGAAAACACACCCTAATTTCATAAGCACTTTCTTGGAAGGCTTCCCCTAAAACAAGAACTCAAGCCTATTTAAATAGGCAAATCCCAATGTAGAACCCCAAATATTGTGCTAAATGAAAACATCCTAAGATCCCAAGGCAAATCATCTCCCAACAAGAATATTAACTCTCTTACATACCCACATGGTCCAAATCCCATATTCCCACAAAACCAACCACCCTCCATAAATTCACTTACATGGATTTGACAAAGAAAATATAAAAGATTCAAATCATAAAAATAAAAATATAATTACAACTCACATCATCATAAATTAATCAAATCAACTTGCAAGAAAATTAAAATCCTTACACAAAATTAAAAGAAAATGTGGTTGAGAGAATTTCAAGGCTCATTATGGGGTCATTTTGAACCCCAAAATAGCCAAAAAGAGTAAAAAAGGTACACCTACCCCATGAGTGGTATGAGGGAAGGTTTTGAGAGTGTGGGAAAAGGTTTACTTGTCCCACACACCACTCAAAAGTGGTCATAAAGCCCAAATTCGAGATTCCCGTGATTGGAAAAAATTTCAAACAATAAAAGCAAAGCTAAATCCACCCAAAATAGAAAAAGAAAATAAGTACACATACTGACTTAATTTTAATCAAGAAAATGACCAATTAAGAAAATATACCAAATTTGAAATGTAAAAGAAGGAAAAGATAAATAAATAATAACAAGGAAATGCAACATTTCAAATTCATGGGTCACTTCACATTTTCCCAACACCTAAGTATTTCAATCCCGAGTGACCTTTGTTAGTTGTGGAGATTCATTGGAGTTATTCCCCCTTCATCATCTTTGGTATTATTAATATAGTGGTGTGATCCATGGGTTTAACAGAAAGCATATAAACAATTGACTTTGTAGACTTATCCTTCCTCTTCTTTCACCATATTCTTAAATAAGGAAGGTGCCAAAGCATTTGATTTATTTGTAGTCTAAATTCTTCCTCTCTATATAAAATATTCAAAAGGAGGGAAATGTCTCCTCTCCTCACTATCTATGGTATTGGAATGTACATGAAACTCTAGTATCACCTATGACACAACATTGGGGATTGATCACCCCAATCCTTTGATATCTCTGTAGAAACTCTAAATCTCTACGAAACATCAAAAATAGGAACTCTTCCCTCCATAAAATGAACAAGTGTATTTATTAATGTTTTACTTCTTTTTGTATCGGTGTTGTTTTTATGCATTTTTGTATTTGGTGTTTTTCTTTTTTTGTCTGTAGTGGGCTTCTGCAAGCGAGGCTACCCCTACCTTATTTCCTATTGTATTATCTAGCTCTTTTAGGCTCTCTTTGTTGGGGTGTGGTCCCCACTTATCAAAAACCACTTTCTTTATCACAAGTATATCTTGGCTTTTGATCCTTTTTGTACTATATAAGTGCGGTCCGCTTCAAAACCATTTACCCTTCATAAAAAATGTTTTACTTCTTTTTAAACATGTTTTGTCAAAGTTAAAAGTTAGATGAATTATCTATATTTTGAGTTAAATTTTTTTAATCATAAACATTGTCTACACTATGTGTTGTATGTTTCATCATAAAGCATGTCAGCACCAACACTTCCTAGAACTTATGTCGAGAAACTATAAAGTGTGTGTGCAAACTTAGTTATGTTTTTCCTTTAAGCATGTAATTTTCAATTACACACTTAAAGGGGGAAATGTAGACACTAAAACTCTGTAACTTACCTTTGTGTGATATCAACTTTGATCATACACCCTTGTTAAGATAAAGGCTCACATTCAAAATCCAATCACCTCATCTCTCTAGATATTTTGCAAATTGTTTATCTTCACACTCTTTTAGGTCATCCATTATGAGAATATTATCTCATAAAAGCATTATAAAACCTTTGATATTCATGAAAAAACTTTTTAAAAATTTATTTTAGTAGGGAAGGATCGGGATTTGAGATCCGGTCTTAGATGACCTATCTGATGTAGTGTGCACTCCTCTTGGGCACTATTTAGCTAGTTTTTTCATACATTTCTGATCTCATTTAATCACTCGTTATCTATTTTATTTGGCATGGGGTTCCTAGACTTTATGAATTGTTCCAAAGATTGCATTTTCTCTACTATTTTGTGTGAGCACGGGGTTCCAATGGTACACTTGGCTTATTTTGGATGTGATGCGAGATGATGAAATTTGATATATGTTTTATATGATGGCATGTGATAGATGTTTTGCATGATGATTATAATAAGTATGTTTTGTATAGGATGATGAAATCAGATACATTGTTATCATGTTTAGCTTATTATTGGTTATTGATATTATTTTTGAATTCTCATTTCGTAGTATTTGTTATCGTTTCAAGCGGGTATGATATGTGCATTGAGTGTGCGATTGACTAACATGTACTTGAAATATGTATGTGTATGTGTGTGTGTGTGTGTGTGTGTATATATAGATATATGTATATATATATATATATATATAGATATATGTATATGTGTATGTATACATATATATACATATAGATATATATATATATAGATATATGTATATGTATACATATATATACATATAGATATATATATATATATATATGTATATGTATACATATACATATATCTATATCTATATGTATATGTATATATGTATATATATGTATATATATGTATATATATATATATATCCATACACATATATACATATATACACACATATATATATACATACACATATATACATATATACACATATATACATATATATATATATATACATATATATATATACATATATATATATACACATATATATATATATATACATATACATACATATACATATATATATATATATATACATATATATATACATATACATATATATATACATATACATATATATGTGTGTATATATATATATACATATAGATATATATATATATATATGTATGTATATGTGTGTATACATATATATATACATATAGATATATATATATATATGTATGTATATGTATGTATATCTATATATATATATATATATATATATATATATATATATATATATACATATATGTATATATATATATATATATATATATATATATATATACATATATGTATATATATATATATATATATATATATATATATATACATATATGTATATGTATACATATATGTATATATATATATATATGTATATGTATACATATATGTATATGTATACATATATGTATATGTATACATATATATATATATATATATATATATATATATATGTATGTATGTATGTATACATATATATGTATACATATATATGTATACATACATACATACATATATATATATATATATATATATATGTATACATATACATATATGTATATATGTATACATATGTATACATATATGTATATATATATATATATATATGTATGTATGTATGTATGTATGTATGTATGTACATACATACATACATACATACATACATACATACATACATACATATAATAAAAGACTAATTTTGAATTGGAACTATATTTACTATTGTATCACATTTATTGAAAGTTTTCAACAATTTAATATGAAAACTTGTATTTAGATTTTGCTTAGTGTGAATGTTTTTTATACTACTTGGAGATGTAAAGCATGGTTTAAGATGTTTAGTTTGTGTTTGTTTGAAAGGATTTATGTTTCATACAGAGATAAAACCTTAATCAATAATCACAGATGGATCAAATAAATCATTGTCTTTATTTCAATAATAAAACAAAATATAAAAAACAAATTTGTTACAAGTAAAACAACGATCTATTAAGATCAGTTGATTATCATTAATCAATATGAAATATATCAATATATCAAATCAGTGTCAATAGCGTCAAAAATGTATACAAAAAATTAGAACTCTGGCAATTGAAACAATCCTGGAGTAACCCGTTCATTTGTGTCCTGGAATTCTCTTTGAATTTGTAACATGTTGATGGATGTGTTCGGATCCCCCAGATCAGTCAGAATGTTATCGAATCCTCTTATTTCTATGAGTGAATTCCATAATGCAAGTGCTCTCTCATAAGGAAAAGTTTCCATAGAGTAACTAAATACATACAATCTCAAACAACTTCCAAATTTCTATCCAATATGTTACGGACTTTTGATTTTACAAAGGACAATGCACTGAATACCCTCTCATCTTCAACAAATCCAGAATCATAGTTTGACAAAGTTCATATAGCTGAAAATACTTGCTCAAATCCTCTCACAAAATACTACTTGAATAAAGATTCTTCCAAAGTCTTCTAATGGAACCATTTTCATTTGGCTCATCCGAAACCGAAATTTCTCTAACATAGTGGTGGAAAAATCCCGTGATTGGTACCTTCTTTTTGTAAAATACCTTCAAAAACAAATTCATTTATCTCTTCATGCTTACAGAAATGTTCCATTATACTAGTCATGTATTTGATAAATAAAGTATTGATGGATGTTTTAGGTATGCCTCCAGTTGTATTCCAAAATTGTGGATTGATAACTCCCATTGCTTCAAGTAATTTATACTTTTGAATCATTCACAAATATCTATAGATAAATATTGAGAAATATTTTTCAATTTATTTCAAGTGTCACATAATACTATTTCATATAAATTATGTATCACTCTTACTTCTTCCATCTCTGACCCAACAAAATCAGCTCTTCTCTGAAAAGTATAAATTGGTATCTTTTTCCCATGAGCTGTTATACACAGATGATCATTTATATTGAATTTTAAGTATCAAATTTGATTCTTAAGGTATGTTAATGCATTCCAGCTTTCAAAAATAGGACCCCGAAAACTTCCATCGAAAAATATAAACTATCTAGACTCATGCACACACATTTTCTCAGTCTTATGAAGTATGTTATGTAGATGCAATGCTCTTGTGCATGCTTCGTCAAAACATTTAGCTCCTTTAACATTGGAAAAATACCACATAGTGTAAGTAAAGTTTCAATATCTATTAGATGGTACAACAAATCTTTAGCTTTATCTACTTCCCTGTGGTATTTATACATAAAACATGTCAATGAAGGATATTCTTCAAATATTCTACAAGTAGGCTCATACATTAAAATCCATCTAGTATTGTAAGCTAGGAAAAATACACTACTAACAAGGAAGTAAAATACCAATAATCATACCTCCTCCTTTGCGTTCCGTAGCAAACCTCGGAATGGGCTAGAAAACTTGGATTGAGCCCTGATTGTGTGATATGTAGGTGCTTTTCTTCAAGACGGAGCAAGGCCTTCCTATAATGTTGATGATCCTCTTACTTTGCACTAAATGGAAAAAATGATTATAAGGCGAGAAGGATGTTCTTTGCTCAAAGGATGCAAGAACTTAGATAGGGCATTCAAGCTTATTCTCTGTGTCTTTAGAGGGGAGGGGTAAGGTTGTATTTATAGCCTGGGGGAGTGATTAACTTAGAGTAATTTAAGTAATCATGGTTTGAAAATGTGGGCAAGATTAGGTGAGTGGGGACCACGAAGAATGGGTGAGGATTTGATTTTAGATTTTTAATTCATAAGTGGAGGATTTTATGTGAGTGGGGACCACGAAGATTGGGTGAGGATTTGAATTTGAATTTTTAATTCAATAGTAGAAAAAACATGGAGAATAATGACATGTTGTGAGGATTGGGTTATTTTTTGGATTTTGAAATGGATAATTAATCAAATTATATTTGATTAATTCGAAGTGTATTTTGTGGGAAATGAGGAAGGGGAATTAATTGATTTAGGATAGATGTGAAATTAGGGTGTCTACAAGTATCTACATATTTGAGAAGATTTTTCCCATCTGTTAATCCAATTGCAAATTTATGAAATTCTAAAAATATCTTTGGACTGCTTGAATAATATGCATGCAAATCATGGATCAGCTCCTCCACTTTGGCAACACTTTTAAATGTGCTCATAATTTTATAGGCCAAATTCATTCTGTGAGCCATGTAATGAATTACAATCATATAGGGGTAACAGTTTTTGTAGTCATACATAGAGACCATTTTTGCCCCCTGCATTATGACTACTCCATTAATTCTAACACAAACTAACTTCGTTGCAATGGAAAAATCATCCATACCTACAATATCCTTCAAACTTGACACCACCAATTTGTAAATGTTTTCATAATTGTAATTTTCACTCATTTTATGAATTACTAAGAGATGGGGATTTCTTACTTCATTTGCAAATGTGTATACATGAATACAAACCCATGAAGTATTGTCCACTATTGTAACCTCATCAATTGAAAGGAAATAAACTTTGCATTTTTAATAGCCTCTTTCATATCCTCCTTTTCCACCAGAGAAATACATTTTGTAATTTCCCAACCATTATTATCTGACCAATGTGATTGTGGAACGTTTTGTAAGCCAATAACCTGATACAAAATTTTATTATCGAAAAATCTAAAATGGGTCTTCCCTTTTTCAATATATGGAATACTGATAGCAAATTGAATACTTTTGGCATGTATTTCAGTCTATATATCTTTGCTCAATTTTGTTACAATTGTGCCACCTTTTTCATTTAGATTTTTCAATTTTTTTGTTCTTTTTCATACTCTTCTGCGTACTTTACATGCAAGCAATCTTTTACATTTTTCCATTTATGAGATCTTACTATGTTCCCATCCTTTTGCTTTTGGGAAATATATATTTTCCCACTAGTGTTTTTCAATGGTGTCTAGTTTGAGTTGCATTGTGTGATCTTTCCCTTGTTTCCAACTACATATTTTACATCAACATTGAGTTGGAATATCATTACCATTTTTCGGCTCCATAGGTTCAATAAAAGGATATTTGGCTGCCCAGTCAAACCTGAAAGTCCTTCCTATTGTCCAATTTTTCCTCTTTCTTCTTATATATTTTTTTACTTTCTTTGAATTCAACTTGTGCATCTAGGTTCTCAGTAGGAATATCTTGATCCTCACGTCTCCTTTTTCTGGCAGGACATTGGAGTAGAAGCTTCTCTCGATGTTGGTGTTGGATGAGAATTTGATGAATCTTCTCCTAGTTCGATGTCATCAAGGGAACAAATGTTTTCATCAATCGGATCATCTCAAAAATATTAGTTTCATTAAAACCAAAAGGATCATTGACATCTTGAAACACATTAGTTTGTGAAGGTGTTTGAGAAATGTCTACATATAAAAGTGTTACGAAATAGTATTAATTATTTATATTATTAATACCACTAAATAAACATAAAACAAGAGTGCAAAGAGTAAATACTCAATTTTATAAAGAGGAGTACAAGAAACATACAGTATGAAAAATATAATAATAAAATTATGTAAATTAGTAGATAGTACATACCTATATTTTCTACAAATCCAGACACAACATTCATTTTTGTGAGTTTCCAAAATAGCCAAACAATGTCTTGTTACTCTTTTTTGAACTAGCAGTAACCTTCTTACCATACTTTCTAGAATCCATGGATATGTTGCAGATACTAACTATTGAAAAATAGCTACGAGATGTGGGAGAAAACATGGACGAGATGGTCACGGGGTTAGATGACTATGGTAGACGGAAGATGGTGAATGATATACGGTTGGACGTATTACATTTGGACGGATTGCGGTTAGATGGATTTCCTTTGGATGGATTGGGGTTAGACGGCTCATAGTTGAATGACTTGTAGGTGGACGTCTTGCGGTTGGATGGATTACACTAGGACGAATAAATAAATCACATGTATTGTAGAATAATTTTTCTTCGAGATGTCGTATGAGACCTCAAAATAATATGTATTGCATCTCCAAGTAAATGGGTTGATATAATAATAAGTAAATGTTTGCTTTGAAATGTAATATATAGTCAAATACATGTTCGGTCTCACCTTGATGTAAGGATGGTAAACACTCATATGTATCTATAGGGCCTTTAATGTGACTAAAGTGGGTTATAAAATCATCTTTAAGCTATAGAAAAGTACTTAAAGATCCGTTAGGAAGATGAGTGAACCAATATATGGCATCATGTATGAGACTCCTATGGAAATATTTGAGAAGCAATTTATCAGTGTTATATGAGGCCATAAGTGCCCTATAATTTTTAAGAGGTAGATAAGAATATGAAATTCCATCAAACAAGTGGAATGAGGGTATGCCAAAATTCCTAGGAACTAAGATTGAAACATTTTATGTCAAATAGTATTAGAATCAGTGCTACCATAGTAACAATTTATCTCTAGAGTCAAGGTATGTACTTACATTGTAAATCACCTATTACATGCATAAAAGAGAGGACCTCTTGATGAGGTATGGCATAAATATCTAGAGGCTCATTCAAGGGTTGTACCTTACCATTAATAGTAGCCGTAGGGAAACTATTACGTTTAAAAAAATGAGGTGATGTGTCATGTGAAACCTCATTAGGTAGAACTTAGGGTTTTATAGGTTTGATATCACATTAGGGCTCTAAAGGAATATTATCATTATCCATAAGAAAATTATCCACACTAGGGGCATTATGTGCAACTAAAGATGAAGCAACAAGTTCAATAGAAACAATATCATCATTATGCACATTATCATTTATAAGTGGTAGAGAAGAAGTAATAATAGAATCATTGCATTGGCTTTCAAGAGGATAAGTAGGAACATAATTTATATCAATCATACTATGGGAAATAGGCGTAGAATTAATTGTATCATTATTACATTCAAGAGTATTAGTAGAAACATTAATAGTGCAAGAAATATCATTTATTTCACATTCAATGGGAATAGTAGAAACACAATTAGAATCTTGTACAAGAGGAATAACAATATTGCAATCAATATAATTATGTTTTCATGCAAGAGGAAAAATAGAAACACAAATAGAAATATTTGCAAGAGGATTGGAAGGATTCTCATGTGCGTCATCACTATAACATTCCATATGAATTAATTTTATCATCATTGTCAAAAGCACAAGGAATACCATCAATCAATGTCTAAATGGAATAAAAATCATTCTCATATAAGCTAGAAACACTTTCATCATCACTAGAATATATAACATTTGTGGGGTTAGGAGGATCATCTACTAGTGGATTAAAGGGGATATATTCACTATCACTATCCCAACTAATCACATTACTCTCATGGCTATGATCATCAACACCAATAGGATTGGGAGGGGATCTTAGAAATTCCATGATCTCCTCAATGGTAAAGGTGGCTATAAGGGTATGACTAGGAGGGTTCCCTAGGTGTTGTATTATAATGGGTTGGTTTGTCTCAAAATACAATAGGATTCACATATTGATCATAATTGTCTATTATATCATCCATAACAATAGATGGAGGAGTACCTCTAGGGATAACCTTAGAGTATGGGATAACCTCATAACCAAAAATCTTATTTAGAAACCAAACAATGGAATAATATTTTAGGGTATGGAAGAAGGGGATATGATGAGAGAGATCATCATAATTTGCAAGCTCTAAAGTGGTATAGACCTGATTAGAGGGATAATATCCCTTATGGTTTTGTAAATCCCTATATCAAGCCATGGTCACACAAAGGATAAAAAATACACCCAAAAAAATAAAAAACATACCCTAAAGCATCAATAGGAGTTGGAAAAGAACATGCTTAATGCAAATGAACTAATAAGATCCTAGATTAGGTGAAGGATTCGATCAAAAGTTGGTTCACTAAAATGTATCAACCATAATTTAAATTAATAAAGTTAATGTATATAACAACTAAATTTACACATACATTCATATTTGTGTTTTCAAATTAGATGGAAGGAATATACTACATAATAATCATTGTAACATTAAGCTTCATGTAATATAGAAGTGCACCGGGATAGAAAGAATGACTTAGTTGGTTTAGAAGACTGTTAGGATGTTTTGATGAGAGATCTAGAATAGGAACAACTTCTATCAATTGGGTGAATCAACTTCTATACCTCTCAAGCTTCCTAGGTAGGAACATATAGAAATTCCAAGAATGGACCTCACAAACCAACCCGACCTTACGGTTTTGCACCTATAAACAATGGAGATCTATAACTTTTTGTATTTTTGCGTGTCATTATTTTTTACTCTTTGATATCTTTAGTTTCACATATAACCTTGTATTTCACACCTGAACCTACAAAAAAACCCTAGATATCCTAAAACACACTCAAGCAAACATTAGATACAAAATGAAATAATGCAAAAGCTTGAGTTGGATCGACCTCGCGATCACCTTGTTTGTGAGTCACGAGTGATGCACTACATTTCGATGTAGTTATCCTAGAGATTTGTGTTGATGTGTATGCAACTATTCCTTTTCCTAGCTTTGCCCTTTTATTTCCACGTCGATAGTGAGCTATGCTACTTCATCCCCATCAAACCCTTATGTGTAGATGATAAAAAATAGGTGTGTGCCCTCCCATGTTGTGTATGCAATATGCAAACGAAGATCTTATTCTTTTAGATAAGTATGTGGTAGGTAGATAGGTGATTCCCAGATAAAAATGCCCACATAAGGCTTGTATATATATGATTTCATCATCTTGAACTTCGAACCTTAGTGGCAGGAAAGGATGGCTGAGAACATAAGAAAAAACTTTTAAAAAGAGTAATGAAGAGACCCATGAGATAAACAAATCATTGAAAAATAGAAGGGTCCAAGATTGTATGACTAGGGGTAGGAATGTGTGTACGGTCTTGACCTAGGTGTACAGTTTTATACTGACATGTCATGTAAAAGAACTCTTGATAGAACATAACCAAATATCTTTGTGAATCGACACAAAATCACGAGGAAAGTGTATGGTTATCACATAAGGGCAATCAAATCAAAGAATGGAAAACAACGAGAAGAGGATGTTATGTCACTAAGATCTAATTTCAAGCCTCATAACTTGTGTATATAAAATCTAATAAAATCGTGATGTAATACTAATTTTTGCAGATTTTGATGTCTATAAATACCCCTCAATAATTAATACTAAGTTTAAGAGACTCAAATATTCATGTACCAATATCAACAAATAAAAATGTATCAAAAAAATGATTGTTACCAACCCTCAATAAAAAAATCCTAAAAATGTGTAGAGCTTATTACTTAGAAAGAGTATCCTCTTTTCTATCTTCCATCCTCACTAGAGAAATCTCTTTAACATTATACACTTGCCTATGCACTCGAACACCTTAACCTCTCCACTCTCGATCTTCACCCATCTCCCAATGGGGGACAACCTATTATATTTACTACTCAAGGGAACAAAACACACAACCATTAAATAAGGAAAAAAATAAAAATAAAAGTCCACATGACCAAATGTGATTAATGGGTTATTAAACCAAGAACTAGGTCACAATGCCTACCATTTCAAACTCCATGAAAAATTAAAGAAGACCTATATATAGATTTCTTCCAAGATTCCAAAAAAATTAGTCTAGAATGAATTCCAATCAATTTTATTTTTTTCCAATGAAAGAAATGAATATCATTCTCCGTGATATAGTTAATGAATATGTAGGTAACTTAGCTTATCTCAAAAATGCTAGTTCTACAAGTATCAAAGATTTAGCTCATCTAGTTTCTTTGACAATAAAATCTCCTTTGTGTGTCATTTCAAATTTCCTCTCAATACTCAATAAGTAACCTAAATATCGCAACCTATACCTTCTACCCAACAACCTAAATGTTGGAAGATTTCTACAACTACTTTCTATTTACATAAATGTTTGGAAAGTAAAGAAGCGATAATCACACACCTAAAGGACTTAAAATCCTTGCTCTAATACCAAAGTAATGCGGTCATAATTAGAGGTCTCAATTAAGGGATGTTTTATATCATGCAACCCAAATGTTCTCAAAGTTAGATCTTATTAATATGATAAAAATATTATAGATCCAAGGACAATTGCATTCCAACTTTTCCACAATCTTATGATAGACTCTATAGAAAATCCTCAGCTTGATCAAATCACTACTAATTCACTCCATCCAATTTGTAGGTAGTCACTCGTAGGGGCATCTCTGTTTGATCAAATGTTACATGGTCACTTGGTCATCTTGTAACTTGCAAATAAAATGGATCAAGGCTCATGTGTTCATATCCAATTCTATCAATGTTGACAAGTGTAAAAAATATCTCTAAGGCCCATAATGTACAAGGGTGTGCAACAATTGTGCGAAAGAACAAGGCATCCACATGGGCATAAAAGTGTCAACACTTTTGTAGGGCACAAAACATAAACAAAGAGTCGTGCATATTCTTACACGATCCCTAGACAAAAGCTTCAAAAATCTAACTCTATACGTTGTGCAAAATCTCAATTCTTCATGCCTTGTCTCCTCTTATTCAAATGCTACACAATGAATAAGATTGCACAAAATTAATCAAAACTACACATATTTGCGCAAGCTATTATCCTCTTAACTATGACTCTTTTTAGTAATGCAAGATTAGAAATGAACCTAAATGATCCTACATCAATATTAGTCTAAAACCCTAATTATCTCTCACATTCCAATTATTTCAAATTTTATAAGTTCTTAAACTATTCAATTAATGTAATCAAGTCTATTTTATTATGCCATATCTATTTACACTTGATTACAATGTCTTATCATTAAGTGTTTGTCTATATTAGTAATACAAAACCACTTTGTTTTAGCTAGAATCAACAATCGTCTCTTACAACTTAAATAAGACAAGATAATTATAAAAATATTCAGATGGAAATGATGCCAAATGAGTTCAATCCTCCAATTGTTGTGGGAACCCACAATTACAATATGCACTTGAATACCTTAACCTTGTGTAGGTGGAAATCACTTCTATGCACTTATCTCCCTATGGGGGAGCAAACCTATTATATTTACTATTCAAAGGGCAGGAAAGAAAACACACATGACCAAATGTGACTAAATGGGTTATTGGACCAAGAACCAGGTCACAATGCCTGCCATTTCAAACTCCATGAAAAAATAAAGAAGACCTAAAGATAGATTTATGTAGAAGATTCCAAATTAAATTAGTCAAGCGTGAATTCCAATCAAATTTGTTTTTTTCCCATGAAAGGAACTCCTCAACCAATAAACATGAATTCCATCCATTCAAACCTCATATTATTCAAGAAAACAAAGGCCCAAAACGCGTGAAATGATATAATGGCCCTAGGTTTTCTCCTAAAGACGTGTTCAACAGTGTTATTAACGCAAAGGTCCTTCCCTTACCAAACCAATAGAATCTCCACATAGACCACCTAGTTTTTATATATATAAATCAGCAATACAGACTGTATCCTTCATTGGTTATTATTTTCCTCAAATACAGGCCTCCAAGAAAGTTTACAGTTGTATCCCTTCGTGTGTGGATCTAGAAGGGGACAAGATTCTTATTATTATTTTGGCTGGCCTTGGGATTTGTTGTTTTTGGATTTCTTGATCTATAAATTTTCCCTGTGATTGCTAGATTCCAAACTTCTTTGTGAATTGAGATGGGGATGGCAATAGAAAGCTTGACAGAGGAGCAGATTGCTGAGTTCAGAGAGGCTTTCAGTCTGTTTGACAGAGATGGTGATGGTGAGAATATCAATGCCTGTGATATATACTTAATGAATATGTAGTCAACTTGTTTTTGTTTGGTTTTTTGGTGGGTTAGATTCATTGGGTATTGGGTTTTTGTAGGTTGTATTACAACCAAGGAGCTTGCAACAGTAATTCGGTCTCTGGGACAAAATCCCACCGAGGCAGAATTGAAAGACATGATCAGTGAAGTAGATGCGGATGGCAATGGAACCATAGATTTTAGTGAGTTTTGAATCTCATGGCAAGAAAAATGAAGGTATGTATGTTTGTGGGTATATGAGTTTTTATATTTTGTAGGGGGTCAACGTTAAGAAAATGGATTGGCAATTTTGTAGGCTGTTAATGGTTTTTTTTAATGGTTTTTCAGGAAACAGATACAGACGAAGAACTGAGAGAAGCATTCAAAGTGTTCGATAAGGACCAAAATGGCTTCATTTCAGCTTCTGAGGTTAGATACATGACAGACTAGATAATTTTCTAATAATTTTTCATCTTATGTTTAACTTTCATATTTATATCCATAATTTTTTTCATTTTGATCTATGTATGTATATCTGTAAATTTTGACATATTCCGTCAATATAGGAAGGCATCTATTTAGAGACAATTTGGCTATGCATATGTATTTAGAGATTTTGACCGGCACAATTTTTCTAATTTTTGACTTATAATTATGGTACTGTGTCTTTAGTAAAATTGACGAAGTTTTATACAAATATAAAACAATGTTATAATGAAAATGCCCTTCCAAATAACATTAGAAGTTTATGATGTCCAACAAACAATTCATGATAAATGGGATAAATAAAAGTTGTTTTTTTTTTTTTAGATGTAGTTTTGTGATCTGTGTTGACATTTATGGATAATTAAGGGCCAACATCTAAATTTTCTTTTCTAGGTTTTAATGGAAGACTAATTACGAGAATTTTTGTTGATACAGTTGAGGCATGTAATGATCAACTTGGGAGAGAAATTGACAGATGAAGAAGTTGAGCAAATGATAAAGGAAGCAGATGTTGATGGAGATGGGCAGGTTAATTATGAGGAGTTTGTAAGAATGATGATGACGGCATAAATTTTTTTGCCCGAATTCATCTTTGTTTCCAATAATAGACTCGTTAAATTGTTTTATTTGTTACTCTCACATTTTAAGTGTTATACCAATGCCAAGAAGAAAATTAGTGATGGGATGGAGGAATGAAAATATTTTTGTTTGATGCTTCTCAATAAGTATAATCAAGATTAAGAATTAAAAGAGCCAATGCAGCATTTTTCAAATTTGTTGTTTTTGTGGTGTATTTTTGTATTCGATAATTTATTTGTAGCTTTAGGATTATAAAACAAAATTGAGTGAGTTAATATGATGTTGAAAATAGCATGTATAAGTAGAGAAGATGTTTTTTTGGAAGGGGTTTTAAGTGATATTGTATTTATGAAAGGTAGTAGAAGCCCACTCTCTAAAATAAATGTAGTAGAAGTAGTTAAATGTAAAAAGTTATTATTTCAATTTCTATTTTTTCGGGTTTAAAGTATTTATGTAATGATTATTAAAATATTTATAGTTGATTTGTTTTTTTAATTTAGAAAAATAAATATTAAGAAAACTTTTATATGAGTAAACATATTATAAGGTTTTTTTGGACATGTTATATAAAATTATACCAAATGAGTTGTAATCCAACGATTGTCACGTCATCCAAAATAAATATAGAATATCAAAAATGTTATGCAATGACTTGATACTTTTTACCTCACTTTGGGATCTAACATACAGTGGCATAAAATTCAATTCCACCTCTTTGGTTAAATATTTTTAATGAAAATGATTTCAACGTAGGGTTGTCTTCCGCTTTTGAGAGTTCCATTTACATTCCAGACAACACCTCTCACTTGTGGCAATATGTTATTGAACAAGTTAAAGAAACTCTTGCATACTAGATCATTAAGACCATCTATAGTAAGTATCAAATATGCTCCAAAGTACTCACCACCACTCATGTTTAGTATTCTTCTTGTTGGGTTCCTTCTCAAACCTCTTATGAAAAGCTTGAAAAATTGCTTAGAGATTTATTATGGGCTAGTTTTAAATAAGGGAAGGGTTTTCATAGAGTTTGCATGAGATTTTTACTATATCCCCAAGGAGGAAGGACGATTGGGATTGTTAGACATTGGTCGTCAAGATATTTCTCTTTGTGCCAAATGGATCAAATGAGTTCAAATGAACGATGGGAAGCACGAAAAGTTCTTCTTTGTTTCATTATGGAAGGAGTGTTGCTGAGCTCGAAAAACTTGGCACGTACTTGATTTTTATATAATCTCATCATTCTTAAAGCCCGAGTGAAATTGGTGGCTCATTTGTAGTTAAAATCATTTAGAAGGCTTGGGATAAGATCAAACATGGCTTAAATGGAATGGAGATGGTTTTAAAGAAGGGATTTCCATTAACTAGCAATCGCTTTATGGCTTCCATTAGTATTTTTCATAGTGTTCCTCTCGATGAATTCTCGTGGGTTTATTCCTTCAATTTCTAAAGATGAGGGATTCACATGATCCTTGATGTTTTTGTAAACAATCTAAGAGATTGTTATCTTGGTGGAAGACAAATCCAAATTGCACTTGAAAACAATGATCAAGAATCTTGTGAGGAAATTCTTGAAGCTATCCATGTTGAGATGTTCCACAAACCGATGAGATTTCTTCTGGTAATGGTGGGAAGACTCAAAATGGTATCTTGAGATGCCTTTCCGAACTACTTGCCTTCAGAACAACTATGAATTATTATCACCAAAGAATCTCTACAATGGGTAAGCTCAATGAATGGTGTTCCATTCATTCATCCGCTCAAAGTTGTAGTTAAATGTTTTATATAGTCTAGAATGCCATTCTTGAGCCCAAGCTTGATCATTTTGCTTGGTGTTTGTTGTATTAAGGTCCTCTTCTTATTCGTTTCCTTATTCATTTAGGGTACCATAACCTATTTTCCCTTTTGAGGTAACTCCGATACATTTATTCACCTTTGCTTGATTTTGGTAGAAATATCAAATTGCATGTTTTTTTATTCATATTTTTTTCAAACCATTTAGGTTGGTAGCTTTCATATGGAAAATTATTTTATCAAGCGATTACCCTTTCTTTCATGTGTGTTTTACCTAATTTGAATTTCTTTCAAAGTGGAAATTATTTTTATTTGGAAAGAAAAAAATTTGACTTGTATTTTCTCATACTTTTATTTACTACAACCTTTTGGCTTATAAGAAAGTTATGATTGTTTTAAATGTGATATGCATCTTGTGTCTAATCCCAACAACTAATGTTGGAGATCACCCATATCCAGACCCTTTTGGATCATTGGGGTAATGCTCCTTTCACCATGGCTTGTGTTTCACCACCATTGTCATCTAAAGAGAGCACTCGAGAGGAAGGGGATGTCGTTGAAGTCGCTCTCATCGCCTCTCTCATAAATAATTTGGGTGGGGTCCCACTTCATTACCACCCTCCCTCACACTCTCATCATGGGGATGGGGATCTCTACCTCCTCATTGTGATGACTGGGTATTTCCTTCTTCTAACAAGGTTCCCAACCGGCATTGGCTATCTTGCTAATGTAGGATCAACCTCATGCACAAAATGAATGTGTATGGGAAACTAAAACTGCAACCACTTGGTTTGGATCCCATTGTTGAGGGGAAGGACCTTCCATATAGTAGTTGAATTGACCCTGATGATAAGGGCCCTCCTTCGACCATCCTCTTTATTTTTTTTGCTTAATACTCTTATTTTCTAACTATTTTGTTAATTTTTTCTTTTTGTGAACTTGGTTCCTTGGCCACATATATGGCCTAGTCTACTAAATTATGTGGCATGCTTGCATACCACCTACATTTTTGTGAAAAGTTGTACTATTTTATTTTCTAATAATACAACCTCTATTTCATCAAAAAAATACACTTGTGCTCTTGATGCCTATCCAAAGATATTCTCATGCATATATGACCAAAGTCAAGTCAATTTAGTTAACTTACAATTCACCTCGCATGTGAGATAAGTGTCTATGTACTTAAAGTACATTCTAATTAATTCTATATAATTTGTAAACACGAATCAACACGTTATCTAAAATTAGTCCTTCAGAGAAATAATATCTCCATGATACTAACATGGTTTTGAACCTCAATGCGCAGAATGTTTTTTTGTTGATATAAAAGTAATGAGATTTTTGCATTCTTTATACAATCACCTTCTAACTTCTTTTAATTGTGTGGTTTTATTGGTTTGGCTACCTAGCTAAAGGCTTCATTCAATTTTACAATTTTTTTACTTGTGGTTGCACATTGTGTTTTAATGCAATAGTATGAAATTATACATATTGAACATGTTCATCCACATGTGAATACCTTGGAAGCATGTGGGTATGTAGACCCATAAATGTTAATGTGTTGAACTTTTTTTCCTTCACAAAACCAAATCTATGAGGTTTTTTTATAAGAATGTAAAGAAGGTAGTGTTCTCATGTAATTCACTTGATCAAACCCTAACTTAGAAGACATGAGAATGTATAACACATGTAACTATACACCTATCAAAACAATATCATCCACATAATGTAAACATACATCATCTATGATCACTCAAAATAAAATCAAACTAAACCATAAACATTGCATATAATTATCTACACTACACAGCTACACACAAAACCTTCTCTCATAAATTATCTCAAAGCAATGGTTACAATCATATGTCCATGCAAACTATGTGGTGTAAAAATAAAGGAAAATAAAAACAACTACCACTTGTGCACACAACTCATGTAATTTACTTTGTAAAACCCTAGCTTAGAGGACATGAGATTATATAACACATATAATTGTACACATATCAAAACAATGTCATCCACATAACGTAAATATACATAATCTATGATCACTCAAAATAAGATCAAACTAAACCATAAATAATACACATGATTGCCACACAGTACCCAAAGTTGCACAAAACATTCTATAATACATTATCTCAAAGTATTAGTTACAATCATATATCCATGCATGCCATACATACATTGCAAAATAAAGGAAAACAAAAAAATAGTACTTGTACACAACTCATTCACAAAGGCTAATTATTGTAATATAAAAATTAAGGGTTATGATCATTGAGATAAGTACTTCAATGTATATATTATGTGTTCATAATCAAAAGTATAGTCAAAATAGTAAAAATTTAGAGATCTCAAATCATGTGTTGATAAATCATGGAAATACACAAACTCTAGAAGCTAGATAAAGTAAGTTAGGGTTAGGGTCGAGATATTTCATAGTTGCATAAGATCTAGAAGTGGAATATAGGAGTGAGACTATAGAATTGGGTTGTGCATAACATCATTAAGATGTTTACAAAATCAAAACTTCGAAATAGAGCATAGAGTATAATTTTCAAATTTGGGCATAAATGAAAGGTGATTCTAAGCTTTGTGGCCAATTATGACCTTTGGTGATGTGATCTATAATTAGGTAAATAAAAAATTCTTCAACTATTTTGGTTTATACATGATCACTTGTAAACTTGGATGCTCCTACATTATACACCATGTGTGAGATTAAATGTGAGCACTGTTCTAATATTTGCGGCCTGAGTGGTAGAATCACCCTTTCATTCTTCAAGTAAGGATTTGGCATGCCTTATCACCACCCACTTTTTCTTTATCCATGTGCATGCTTTATCATCATGTCACACTTATGTGCATGTTTTGTCTTCACTAACATTTCCCACCATGTGGCTCCAAAGTGCATTCCCTTTTCCTCCTACATGAATGACTTGAGAATGTGAGTTTGTGCTTCCTTCTACACTTTCATAATATTTGATCTTCCATCATAGAACATCCCTTTATAAAATGTCAAAGCCTTTCCAATAATACATCACATGCATCCATTGACAAGACATCACATATCTAAGAATCGTTAATCTTAATCTCGAACTCTCATTGTTCCTTCACAACACCTACATTTCCTTTCATTAACCAATTTACTATGTAAGGAATTATAAGCGGTTTGTGCTCCAATCACAACTTTTGTACAATCTCCATGAATACCAAATTGAATGTTCTTCTTCTTTCAGCTACTACTATGTAATATTTCCCCTAGTCTTTTACCTTCTGCAAAAATAAGTTACTTCTCATGGAGTAACTCATATTTTTCTCCCACAACCTTCAAGACCTTCCTTTCTACCATTAGGACTTCTCCTTTTCTTTGGTTCTTCTTCTATCTCATCACTTTCTTGTATGCACAATATGTGTACTTGTAATCTTATTTTTCACATCATCCCTGTGCGGAAATTCATAGGCTTTGTGTCCTAATTCACCATATAAAAACATGTCCCACTAAATATTCCATATTGATCTCTTCCTATCATGAAATCAGTTCGTCCCTTGTTCTTTTTCTCTTCACACTTCTCACACACTTCATTCTTCTACTACTCAAGTATCACTAGTTCTTTGTCACTACGGGGCCTTTCTTTATTCTTATATGTATTCTTTCTACCCACCAATTTCTCCTCTACCCCAATGACATACTAGTATGCCTCTTATAATGTCTACATAAATGTCAAACCGATCTCATCTTGGATCATCCATTATTGTACATTGATGTACTATGTACCTACTCTTGATCCATCTCACTATGATCAACTTGAAATATGACCTTATAAAACTCCTCTTTGTACTCTTTCACACTCACCTCATTCTATCAAAAATATACAACTTATTCAACAAATATAGCTCATTATCTAAAAGTACAAATTTCCCTTCAAGCTTCGCAACGATGCACTCCGACTAAAATTCTTTCCATCACAACACTACATGACCCTTAAACATGGTTTATGTAATCTTCACTTTGTGTTCTTCTGTAATATAATAAAATTAAAAATATTCATCTATCTTTGTGAGCCAATCAATAAGCTCCCCTCATTCAAATCCCTAAAAATAAGGAACATCCATTCACACTACACTACTAATTATCGACACAAACTTCAACATTCGGTCCTCCACGTTATCCGTATATTCCTATATTGGAAATAATATTTATGTGTTTCTTTTAGGTTCTCTTTATGTTCAACTTGGTTTGTATTGTGGAACTTCTATGTAATCACCGCAAGTCTTCCAACTATGTTATTGATCACCACACTCATTTCTCCAAGGCGTTAAGAGATAGCTTAGATTTATTATCATACTATTTTTGGGGATAAAACATATAACAATGTGGATCTATTCGATAAAGCATGCAAACAATCAATGCGGTAAGATAAAATAAATAAGAGAAAGATTACACTAGATTTAAGCTACTCCACCAAGAAACGGCCAATATTATTATTCAATACTTTACTGAGGAAATACACTGAAGATCTACTGTCTTCCAACACCTCTATGGAAGTTCAATGCTCTTCCCTCACTCAGCTACACAATCTTGCTCTCACCAAGGACAACACATGACAAACTAAACTGCTATATTATTCTCACCAAACTTTCTTTACTTGCCTTACACTCCAAAAATGCATACATGCACATGAATCTATTCTAGGCAACTTATCTTTGCTTTTACAAACAATAAATCATCTTTAAAACAATTGATTTATTCTAATTTTTCATCCCAAAAATAAAAGCATCATTACATAGGTGCCGGTGGCGATTACACTTCACTGACCGGTGCAGTTACGCCCCGACCTAATCTGCTTGATGGACCGATGATGGTTACGCCTTAAGCGACGCGTTCTTTGTAAATAGTAACATTGTAAAAACAAGTTTCTTATGAAGCAATTTAGCTCCACACTCAACAATCTCCCACTTGGAGATCAATTGTTGCACTGTGTTGTGCATCACCATCCTTGGTTCCTTTTCCTTGGCCCATTTCTTCCTCTCTAAGTCTTTAAACTCAAAGACCAATAGAAGTGGAGTGAAGCTCCAACTTCTCCCTTACCAATGGCTTTTAGCATATCTGCAGGGTTCTCATCCGTATGGATTTTCTCTAACTTCAGTTGTCCATCCTCCAACACCTGCCGTATGAAGTGATACCTCAATTGAATGTGTTTTGTTCTTGAATGAAATGTTGAGTTCTTTTCTAGATGGATCACGCTCTGACTATCATTGTATAATTTGCAATCCTCTTCTCCTTACCCAACTCTTTCATGAACCTTCTCATCCATATCATCTCCTTGCTAGCTTTTGTAGCTACAACATACTCTACCTCTGTAGTAGACAAAGCCACAACCTTCTGCAATCTTGAAATCTAGCTAATTGCATTGTACCACCTATTGTGAAAACATATCCAGTAGTGCTCCTCCTGCCATCCAAATCTCCAGCCATATCTGAATCAACATAGCCACGTAAAGAAGTATCTGACCCTCCATAGCATAACTCCATGTTGGATGTCCCTCTCAAATACCTGAGAATCCATTGGACTACTTTCCAATGTTCTTTACCTGGATTAGCCATAAACCTTGCTCACAACTCCCACTGCTGTGCAATGTCTGGTCTAGTACAAACCATGGCATACATAAGACTTCCTACTATGCTTTGAAGCATAGGGAACATGTGCCATGTACTCAACCTCCTCATGTGATGAAGGACACTGATCTTTGCTCAATTTGAAGTGTCCAGCCATAGGTGTACTAACATGTTTTGATTTTTGCATGTTAAACCTTTCCAACACCTTATTGATATAAGCCTCTTGAGACAAATACAACTTCTATTTTTCCTGTCTCGTGAATTTGCATGCCAAGGATTTTCTTTGCAGCTCCCAAATCCTTCATTGCAAATGTGTGAGCTAACCTTTCTTTAAGCTTACCAATGTCCTGCATACTAGATCCTACAATCAACATATCATCCACATACAATAACAAAATAACATAGCTCCCATTTTCAAGCTTTTAAAATAAACACAATGGTCAGATTCACATCTCATAAAACCATGCTCATGCATAAAATTATCAAATCTCAAATACCATTTCCTTGGGGCTTGCTTGAGCCCATATAGGCTCTTTTTCAATCTGCACACAAGTTTCTCCTTACCCTTGACTTCATAACCAAGCGGTTGTTGCATATAAATTTCTTCCTCCAAATCACCATGAAGAAAAGTCATCTTAACATCAAGTTGTTCTAAATGCAAATCTTCTATTGCAACCAAACTTAGAACAAGTACGAATAGAAGTCATCTTAACTATAGGAGAAAAATCTCATCAAATTCAATACCTACTTTCTGTGCAAATCCCTTTACCACAAGCCTTTCCTTGTACCTCTTCATTCCACCTTCTTCTTCCTTGATCTGTAAACCCATTTGTTCTGCATAGTGTTTTCTTACTTGCTGCAACTTGACCAAATCCCATGTTTGATTTTGTTCCAAGGAGTCCATCTCCTCATCCATGCCATGCTCCCACTGCTCGTGGGTATCTTCCTACATTGCTTCTTCAAAGCTTTCTGGTTCACCACTATCAGTCAATAATAAATAAGAAAGTGAAGGTGAAAATCTCTCTAGGAGGTCTACTTACCCTTTGTGACCTTCTCACTGAAATCTGAGGTGTTTGAGGCTCATTTTGTGCCTATTGCACATTCGTGTCAATCTTGTCAATGACCAAAACTAGTCACCTATAACCGACCATGGTTCTCTCTGCCACTCTTGAATGTCGTCGGTTCTCTGGGACTACCGACACTGGTTTTATCATGCTTTGTTTTCTTTGTTTTTAGTTCTACCAACCGATGCCGGTTATTAGCCTCGATGGCGGTGGTCTCTGTAGAACCGACGCCGGTGTCTGTGTAAGTCTGCTTTAGGTCCGAAAGTTGATTTTCCTTCAAAATCTCCTCAACCTGTTCATGTTTAGGCACCAAAACTTGATCCATGTACATTCTCTTTTCATTCCAATTAAATGTCACGACTCTAACAATCTTAGAATCTTCTAAATCCCAAAATGATATCCGAAATCACCAGAGCCATAACCAATGAAAGTACATCTCTTAGACTTAGCATCCAACTTCTTTCTATTTTCTCTATCAACATGCACAAAAGCTTCTGAGCCAAAAACTCTAAGAAAAGAATAATTTACCTCCTTTCCAGACCAAGCTTCTTCTGGTATTCCACCATCTAGTGTTGTTGAAGGCCCACGGTTTATCAAGTATACCATTGTATCCACTACTTCTGCCCAAAACTTCAAAGGCAAGACCGACATGTATCCTCATGCTTCTAAGCACGTTCCATGATTGTTCTGTTCATTCTTTTAACTCCATTCTCTTGTGGAGTTCTAGGAACCATTCTTTCTCTTCGTATTCCATTCTTTGAACAATAATCATTAAAAGCCTTGTTGTAGTACTCACCACCATTTTCAGATCTAAGGCACTTCAATTTTAAGTTTGTTTCATTTTCTACAAGGGCTTTCCATCTTTTAAAAGTTTCAAAAACATCAGATTTACACTTAATACAATAGATCCATACCTTCCTTGTGGCATCATCAATGAAAGTCACATAATATTGGGATCCTCCAATAGAAGCTACCTGGGCTGGTCCCCACACATCTGAGTGTACAAGCTCCAATTTTTGCTCCTTCTTTGTTGACCCAACCTTGAGAAATCTCACTCTCTTTTGCTTTCCAAATATGCAATGCTCACAAAATTCAAGATCTAATTGTTTCAAATCTGATAACTTACCCTTAGCCTTTAAGATCTGCATTCCTTTTTCACTCATATGGCCTAGTTGATTATGCCACATGTTTGCATCTGAATCTGTAGTAGATAGCATAAAAGGAATCAGTAACATAGGTAGACAAATATAAAGTTCCTACCTTCTTTCCTCTTGCCACAACAAGAGATCCCTTGGTAACCTTCCAAGAGTTGGTTGTGAATGTAACCACACATCCAGATTCACCAAGTTTCCCTGTAGATATTAGATTTCTTTTGAGGCTTGGCACATGCCTCACATCTTTCAATACCCATGGATTTCCATTCTGCAACTTTAGATAAACATCACCTTTACCAAGTAATATTGCATGGCTCATCATCACCTAAATAAACATGTCCAAAATCACCCTAAACATAATTTCTGAAATAACCCTTATTAGGGGTAGCATGGAAAGAAGCTCCAGAATCTAACACCCAAGATTCTAATCTATTATCCAAGGAGAGAATAAGGGCATCTTGCTTTACCTCACTTGCAATGTTTGCCTCTTTACCTTTTTCTTTGTCTAATACATTCTCTTTGTTTTCCTTGGACCAACACTCCTTCTTTACGTGTCCTCTCTTTCCACAATTCCAACAAAGTAAATCTCTGTACTGGATCTAGATCTGCCATGTCTTGACTTTGATCTCCCATTCTTCTTGCTCTTGGATGATCTCTCCTTAGATCTTCCCCTACTTTCTACAGTTAAAGCATTTCCAGATGATGATTCTCCTGAGCTTTTCCTATGTATTTCCTCATTAAGGATTACACTAACCACATCATCAAATTTCAAACCTTTAGAAGTAGTTGTTGTATTACTAATAGCCATTACCAAATTATCCCAACTATCTGGCAAAGAGCATAAGAATAAAAGTTCTTTCACTTCATCATCAAATGGAATTTCTACCAATTTTAATTGATTAACAATAGACCAGAAATCATTCAAATGATTAGACATAGATCCACCTTCTTGCATCTTAGAATTAAACAATTTTTTCATCAAATATACCTTATTCAAAGCACTAGGAGTTTCATACAAATTTGCTAAAGATTTCATCAACTCTACCGTGGTTTTTGCATATGTAAAATTTGAAGCCACCGATGTTTCAAGCTCAATCTTATAGATCCAGAGCCTTTCTATCAAGAACCTTCCATTCTTCATCTGTCATCAAACTTGGCTTTCCTTGCTCATCCAATGGTAAGTATAGATCTTTCTGATACAAATAATCCTCCACCTGCATCTTCCATAGTTGATAATTATGACCGTCAAATTTCTCTACTTGGTATTTACTATCTTCTACCATTTCTCTGCTCCCACTCAATCAGAAAACCCTCTGTGAGTAAATCCTGTCAACACACAAAACCTCCAAACAAAGCTCTGATACCAGTTGTTGGGGTTAAACCATATAACAGTGTTGCATATATCTATAATCAGATAAAGCATACAAGCAATCAATGCGGAAATAACTAGAAGATAAAATAAATAAGAGAAAGATTACACCAAATTTAACGTGGTTCACCCAGTGTGGGCTACATCCACCAAGAAACAACCAATATTATTATTCAATGCTTTATAGAGGAAATACAATGAAGATCTATTGTCTTCCAACACCTCTATGGATGTTCAATGCTCTTTCCTCACTCAGCTACACAATCTTGCTCTTCAAGGAAAAATACAACAAACTAACTACTATATTCTTCTCACCAAACTTGCTTTACTTTCCTTACACTCCAAACAATGCATACATGCACGTGAGTCTATTCTAGGAAACTTATCTTTGCTTTTACAAACAATAAATCATCTTTAAAACAAGTGATTTATTCTATTTTACATCCCAAAAATAAAAGCATCGTTACACTGTAACCGCGGTGGTTACACCCCGACCGGCATCCTTATGCCCGACCTAATCTATCCGACTAGACCATGATGACGGTTATGCCTTAACCAATGTCGATCAGTTACAAATAGTAACATTTGTAAAACAAGTTTCTTGTGAAGCAATTTAGCTCCACACTCAACATCTATGAACCTATGTAGACCTTTTTCACCGTATCTCCCTAGTTCTCTACCCACCTCACAATGTTGATAACTCAAATATTAAACTCCCAAATTTGTGCCTCACTCTAATACCAAATGATTAATACGGGGACGATTTTCACCCTTTGAGGAAATAATAGACCGAAGTTTTCTCCAAAATTACACATTTTGGAGAAAAACTTGCAACATTTCAATGAAAATAATCAACACCATATCGACAATGTATATTATAATAAATATATTTCATAATGATGGAGACCGATCACCAATGATACAACCTTGTAAACTTCAATACATTTGAGCTAACACCTATTCAACACCATCATTCTAATAGCAATGACTTTAGACTTGCACACAAGCCTCTACATGGAAGAAACTTCCAACTCTATGATAATATGGTTTGAGCCTTAAGCTTGTATCCCCTCCTTTATATGAGTTCTGCCACTTCGTAACCAAAATTGGGAATTACCTCCTAGGGAAATTGGGATTTTATCATATAGTCATCCAATGCCACAAACCGCAGTTTCTAACTAATATGAAATCATTATCTAAAGGATCCAATACAAACTAAAAGAACCATTACATTAATCAACCTTCTCAAGATTCATGTATTCAATTGATCTTTTACTAATGCTTAAACTTTTAAACAACTTCATAGTCTTCTTCAACCTCAAATAATATGGTGCAACTTGTATAATGGTTTATGATACTTATGCAAATTGTGTAACAAACCAAATATTGCACAATATAATTATGACAATACTAAAATTTCTCAATGGACTTGTGCACCACCCCGATTTAATAAAATTTGGGTTAAATTTGATTTCAAATTCACTAATATGATAAAACACAATATAATACAAATGTTAGGCACTCTAATGATACAATATTGCAAGCAAATAGGAGAGATAGAAGACTTAGCTGATTTATGCTTATCCTAGAACATATTTGAATTGGAACAACTAATGAATAGGTTGGGAAAAGTGTCGTAAATGCTCGATATTAATTCTACACTTCCCAAATGGATCTAGACATGGGCGCCTTGGTACTAGAGACCTCTTCTATGGCATCACCGATGCACAAATACTCATAATTTTCTTTCTTCGTGTCACTAGGTTCTCACACTTATTCATTGCTAATTACCCGATATCCACACTTAGATCGTCAAGGGTATACTGTAAGTCTTTAAACACAATCCCTAAGCTACATAATATGAAAAAACACATCAAATTATGATTTAAAATGCAATATGTGAAGTCAAACTAACCCTCGACGATCACTAATGTAGGAGCATCTACTTCATCCTAAGTAAACTAGTTAGTAAGTGTGTGTTCAACTTAGCTTGTTGTTAGATTAAGAGTGTTGAGTGAGTGTCTTAGGTCTTGTGTCTTAATTGGTGTGTCTAATTAGTGTTAGGACTATTCCAAATTCTAATATGAACCTTCCTCTAGAAGGAAGAATTAAAAAATTATATCCCATATGGTTGTAGTTTGGGCCATGAAGGCCTTGGAAGCCATTCCATGAAATTTTGCAATTGTAGTCCTCTTAGGGACTTGGTAGTTCATCATGGTTGTGATGAAATCAATATGAAATCTCTAACCTCCATTATAGCTCACCAAAGTATTAAGTAACTTGGCCTCATGTTCAAGGTAAATTTCTTAATGATGAGCTTGTAAGAAACTGAAATTTTCAAGGATCCAGATGTTTATACTTGCCCCTAGTAGAGAGTAGATGTGGAGAGAGAGAATAATAATCTTATAAATGTTATAGTCTAGTGATGATTTGAGTGAGGAAGTTTCTTGACTTTTACTACGATTGTTACAAGATATTTGCATGTAGGGTGTGTGTGAAGACAAGTGTGTGTAATCACAAAAAAGTTGTAATTTCCAATTACAAATGAATGAATGAGCTCTATGTGTTTCCAAAGGTTATATATCTCCCTTCTATGTATTAGTTGGATAGAAACTATATTAGTTCATGTACATTGGTTTCCTAGAAAAATGTATAGCATAAATCATACAAGAATTCAAACTAAGAGGAATTCTATGATCATTCAAGTAATATTGAAGTCATGGAAAGGATTTGGGGAGTGTAAGTAATATTTTAAATCTTGGAATTTGAATAAGAAAGAAAATAATCATAAAATCTAATAAATCCATCCTCTCGGTCAAATCATTGGCAGATGGGTTTGTCTTCAAGCTACGTTTTGAGTGAAAATTTGACCAAACTCGCGTTTTAACCAACGTAAAAAATATTGAAATTTAGAACTAAACTCTATCTATGGGTCGCCAACCATTTGTAAAAAATAATAAAATCATTTTATCATGTTTGGAGGGATAATTTTGTACTAGAAAATTGTTCCAATCATGTTTAATATGTAACTCGGGTTTCTCTATTAAAAATCCACCTAATTTCAATTTTAACCAACGAAAGGTTCTAAGAATTGGAAGTAATCATCGTTGGGATATTACATAGTTTTTTGCAAAAATAATTAGAGCCAATCACTTTGCATCCAAGAATAAATCCATGACATTTTGTTTAGCACACTGACAATGCATGGTAGGAATTGAGTGTTAACATTTTAGCCATTCCTAGCTATTGTGGAGGTCTCATCATCATCCTTATAACTCTAAGGAGTATGAGATAATTGAGAGAAATGTCTAGTAGTTAAAAGTGTTTATCTTGTTGAATACTTGTGATAGTTTGTGTGTAGATTTCCCTTATTTGGCTTAGGGATACTGTTCTTAGTATTACAAGCTTTCAGAAAGGAGATCAATAAATTAAGCAACCTTCCCCACAATGGATAATAGACCAATAGGAGAGCACATAGGTGTAATAATAAAAATGGAGAGTAGCAAAGCAGGATTCAAGAACCACCCTTGATAGTGAAATTTACAAAGGAATTTTTACAAGAACAAGGTGAGTGCAATCGTAAACCTATGAGTGAACAAGCCAACCATACCAAAAGAATCTCTACATCATTTTGGTATTAGAGCAAGTAAATCACTTGGAAGTTGAAAGGATAAGAAGTTGAGAAGTGAGACAAGTTGAAAAAAGGAACAATATTCCACCAAGGAGGAACCCAAAATAAATCCAGAGGAGAGAGAGTAATAATAAACTTCGATAGAGAAAGAGCAGGCCGTGGAGGCTAATTACAGGAGAGGAGTAGAGACAAGAGACTTGGACTGACAGAGAGGAATAACCGGTTCCAAAACCATAAGAAGCGAGAAGAATAGGAAAGATGCCCCGATGAAGTGAGGTTGGAAATATTTTTGAAATCAAGTGAAGAGTGAAGGAGCTAAGCCTAAAATGGAGTTGTCATGGACCATACAAGAATCTTGAATGGAGAAAAACTTCCGATTAGATAACATAACTAGACAAGTATTTTGATTTTGAGAATGTACCTAAGGATTAGCAAGTCAATTTTTCTAGAACAAAGCTCAAGGGACATGCATCCATATGGTGGGATTATGTTCAGGAGGAGAGGAGGAAGAAGAACAAGCCCAAGATCAATTCATGGGACAAAATGGTGACTAAACTCAGAGGTAAGTTTCTTCCAGCTGATTATATGACTAATTTTATAGTCGAACAGTAAAATATGAGACCAAAAGGATATGGGGGTTAAGGAATACATAGAGGAATTTTATAAACTTGACATTAGATCAGGCCATATAGAAGATGACACTAAAAAATTAACAAGGTACTTGAATGGTCTAAGATTTCAATTCCAATATGAAATCGGTGTAAATAGTCCTAGAATCCTAGAAGAGTGCTACCAACTTTCCTGAAGGTGAAGAAAAACTAAATAGGAGACACACTCAATAAAATAGAGGAAGAGGCAGAAGTTTTAGAGGTAGAGGACAACTTGGAGGAAGAGGAAAATCATAGAGAAGTCAAGGTGAATCAAGCCAATCTTAGCAAGAGCAGTCTACAAATTTCAGAGGTGGATTTAGAGGAAGAATACCATACTTTAGAGGTGGATATGGAACTAGAGGAAGAGGAACAACATGATTTAATGGAATATGCTACAAATTCAATAAATTTGTAGGTCACAAGTCATGGGAGTGTCCTAAAGGGAAGCCTACACACAATACAAGAAATGAAGGAAAAACTTAGCTTGTGTAAGGTGGAGAAGAAGAGAGTGTTTTCTCACCTTCATTGGTAGAAGAACCAGAGGTAGGAGAATCTCTACTCATGAGAAGGATCCTGATTAAGACACCAAAGGACAAGGAACCACCTCAAAGGAAGTCATTGTTTAGAACAACATGCAAGAGTCAAGGTAAGTGTTGTAAATTAGTCATAGATTTAGGTAGCACAGATAATTTAGTTTCAGTTGAAATGGTTAACAAATTAGGTTTGAAGAAGATACCTCATCCCACACCATAAAAAGTTTCTTGGTTAAACAAAGGAAAACAAGTGCTTGTTAGTGAATAGTGTTGGGTTGATTTCCAAATTGGACGGTACAAGGATAGAGTGTTATGTGATGTTATATATATCAATGTATGTCATGTCGCTAGGAAGGCCTTACAATATGACATGAAAAACTACTCATGATGGAAGAAGAAATGTTTACATTATAGAAAAATATGGGGTTAGTCACACTTTTCTACCCCTAAAATATGAAGAAGAGGAACAAAAAATAGGTTCTAGTGTGATTCTTGTAGGAGAGGAGTTCTTAAAGACAATAGAAGAAGAAGAGATAGGCTTTGCAGTGGTACTCAAGCCTAGGAAATTTATAACAACTACAAGAATGGATGATTTACCTCAAGAAATATAGGCTATGCTAAGAATATGTTGATATAGTGGTTGATGAGCTACCAAACTTTTTTCCTCCTATGAGAGAGATAATTCATCATATAGATTTCATACCATGTGCTAGCTTGCCAAACAAAACAACCTTTAAAATGACACCAAAAAAAAGAATGAAGAGATCAAGAAATAGGTGCAGGAGTTATTGGATAAGGGGTTGATTAGAAAAATTATTAGTCTTTGTGCAGTACCTACAATACTAGTGCCTAAGAAAGAAGGAGATTGGAGAATGTGCACAGATTCCGATCCATCAAAAAAATTACTATCATGCATAGATTTCCTTTGCCTAGAATGGAAGATTTGATGGACTGTTTGTGTGGTGCAAGCTATTTTTCCAAAATAGATCTCAAGAGTGGTTACTATCAGATTAGGATCAAGCAAGGAGATGAATGGAAAACAACATTTAAGACTAATGAAGGGTTGTATGAGTGGTTTGTCATGCCATTTGGACTTTCTAATGCACCTAGTACTTTTATGAGATTGATGAATGAGGTCCTTAAGCCATTCATAGGTAAGTTTGTGGTTTTTTACTTATATGATATCCCAATTTTAAGTTAAATTAGAGAGGAAGACATGCAACATTTGAATTTAGTATTGAAGAGACTTTAGGAAGAGAGATTATTAATTAATCTCAAAAAGTGTGAATTCATGAAAACAGAGTTGTTATATCTAGGGTTTTTGATATCTAAAGGGATGTTAAAGATGGATAATAAAAAGGTCAAAGCAATCCTAGAGTGGCCAACACCCAAAATCAGTAGGTGAGGTGAGAAGCTTCCATGGTTTATCAAGTTTTTATAGAAATTTTGTCAGAAATTTCAGCTAGATATGTACACCTATTGTTGATACTTTTAGGGGTGATAAGAAGAAGTTTGTTTGGACTCAAGAAGCTGAAATAAATTTTCAATATTTGAAGCAAAGAGTGACTAAGAAATCGATTCTAGATTTTTCATACTTTAACAAGGTCTTTCAAGTGGAATGTGATGCAACCATAGGGGTTGTTCTAAGTCAAGATGGAAAACCAATTGCCTATTTTAGTGAGAAACTTAATGAAGCAAAGAGAAAATACTCATCCTATGATCTAGAATTCTATGCTATGGTGTAGGATTTGAAGAAGTAGAGGCATTATTTGTTTCCTAAGGAATTTATTGTGTACATAGATAATCATGCTTTATATTTCATCACCAATTAACCAAAACTCAGCCAAAGACATGTCAAGTGGGTGGAATATCTACAAAATTTCACTTTTACCATCAAACACAAGAAAGGTCAAAGCAACAAAGTAGTTGATGCTTTAAGCACAAGGGTGTTATTATTTACATCTCCATCTTCATGGGGCACAACAAATTTGGGTCCTGTAAAGAGATAAAACATGCACAATATACCTACAAATATAATAGAAGGAAAAAATGCAATACAACTCGAGTTAGGGAAAGAAAAGCCACAAAAACACCAATTTTATTGCTTAAAATGATGCACAATCCATTACAATATAGGCACAAGGAAAGAATCCTTTACAAAATGCCCAAATTTGAGGCCTGCAACTCACAAAAACTCTGGAACAATTTTGATAGAGTTCCTTTACATTATAAATGTCCCCTCAAAATGAGGTGAATTTTACAATATATAGATGAAGATCCTCAAAATTGCCTCACCAACCGACATATTTCATTAAAGAGGTATGGGAAGCCATACAAATTTGGTACTTTTTTACATGGGAAGTCATGGGCACCATACCTCATTAAAATGGTGGTTGAAAAAACTTTGTACTACCATTAATGCTGGTTTCATTCCTACATTCAAGTCAGTTGCATGTAATTTTACTTCCGGATGGTAGCATTTTTTTCCTCATGGTTGGTTGCATAATTATTTCTGGTGTCGATGGTTGTAGACATTTTCCTATCATGGTAGCATTCTTACATTTTATTACTCTTACCATGTTTGGACCGGTTATAAATGCAACCATCATAGCATGTTTTTCCTACTCACTCGCATGCACCTTGTTTTCATCATGGCATGAAACTTTTTTTTTTATCACTATACATTTGAGCATAAAAAAATTTTTGGTTGCAAGCATTGTAATGCATCACTCTACTCGATCACCCTTTACTTTTTGACTGCTTCTTTAATCTCCTTTTCATGTTCCATTGGTAGTATTAAAAATGCTACTAATGCCAACTAAAATTTAAAATTATACTAATGTTCTACTATCCATTCTCATGCTACCATTTTCCTGTACCTTTCATTTTCCCACACTACCATCGGTAGCATTACATCTATTTGCTACCTAATATAATATCCACTACACCCATTTTCCTTATGACCACTCATTGATCCTACCAAGAATGCTGGTAGCATATAAATACTCCTACTAAAATGCTACCAATACCAAACATCTATTCATGCTTTAAAAATCTAAACTCATTTCATCAAAACAACTCACCTTTTCAACCAATTTCGCTTTCACTCATCAGCTGGCCTCACCTTCGCCTGAAGACCAAAGCAAGCCAAACCCATAAAGCTACCCTAAAATTGTGAAATTTGCACCCATCAACCACCAAACTCAGACTGTTAAGTTGTCCATTTTGTAGGGGTGAAAAAAATGGATAACAATTGGTGACTCACGGGATGATCTTCCTGCTAGATCTGAAAGACCAAGTGACCCTGGAGGATCCATTGGGCATGGAGTCATTCTGATTTCTGAAACTAGTCTGACACTTGAGAATTCATCCCTTAAAACCTTTGAAACATTGTTGGGCCTGTCATTTTTAAAACCTTGGAGACTGATTTTTCCATCACAAGACCCTTCCTAAAACTAGAAAGTGCAAGAGAAAAAAGGCACAACTATATACAAAAAAAAATCATACACATCCCAAATGGAACATGTAGAGAGTGCACAACACTTATTACAAAAGAAAACCTAAACTACAACAAAGAAATGTGCTACAAGCACTTGGAGGAATTATAAATCTAAACTAATATGTACAAGGAAGATACTTTACTTTAGTAACAATGTTTGAGATAGATTCCATTGACTGGAATCTGTAATTCTTCTCCATCCAACTTTGATAATTGGAAAGCATTGTTTTCTTACATCCTGAAATCAAGTAAGGGCCACTCCATATTGCATCAAACTTGGAGTGTCTTCCTAGTTTGGCTCTATCTGCATCCCATTTTAGGACCAAGTCTCCTTCTTGGAAGGTTTTTTTTTTGGCCTTCTTATCAAATCTCATCTTGATTTGAGCTTGGTCTTTCTCCATTGTTTTCATGGCCTTTGGTTTCTCATCTCCTCTAGCTCCATGAGCTCTACATACCTAACTTCCATGGCTTCAAACTCAAACAACTCCAACTTGCTTGATAAGCTCCAAATGTTGTAGTAACTCAAGGATATTGGCAGCCTTGCTTCCCTTCCATAGACCAACTAAAAGGAGAATAACTAGTTGACTTCTTGGGAGTGATTCTATCAGCCCACAAGGCTGATTTCAAGTTTGGTATGCCAAGTCCTCTGGTTCTCATCTAGAGTTCCTCCTTATAATTTTAAAATATTTTTTGTTGGTGGACTCAGCTTGCCCATTACCCGAGGGTAATAATTTGAAGAAGTGCTCAAATAGATGCCATTTTCACAACCCATTCAGATATTTTTGTTCCAAGAAAATCTAAGGCATTATATGATATTATAGTGGAAGGGACACCAAATCTTGTCACAATACCTTCATAAAAATCAAGATGTTGGTTTCATTTTCTTCCTTGAGTGCAACTGCCTCTGTCCACTTGGTGAAGTAATATATGGTTGTAAGGATCCATTTGTGACCTAGGCTAGAATTTGGATTAATCACCCAATAAAGTCAAACCCCATTGCATGAATGGTTCATTTAGAGATGGGGTGTAAGTGGAAGGGTTTAGCTTCTCTTTACCTGTGAAGAAGGCACACTTTTTGCATTTCTTGATCCATGAGTGGAAATCATTAAAAGATTAGGCCAATAATAACCAACCTTCATGATTCTAAGAGTTTTTACTTTTGGGGAAAAGTGACCACCTATTTCTCCATCATGAAACTCATGTAATACCTTTTCTCTATATTGATTTTTTTGATGCATCTTAGGAGGACACCATTCACATCCCTTTTGAAAAAAACCATCAACAAACACATATGGAATACAATGAAACCTGAAATACCTTCTCTTGGCCTTACTCAAACCTTGAGGACATTTGACCTATTTGAAGGAAGTGGACTATATCCTGAGTCCAACAAGGATTGGGTACATTGTTGATTTTCTCTTGATCATCTTGTAACACAAAAATAGCTCCTTCTTCATCTTTTGACTCAACATGCTGATTTGAAACTAACTTTTTCACAAAACCCTTTACCCCTAACCAACTTAGTTACCTTAATATCAATGTCATATTCCATGACCTTGGTTATCCAACCAACCTCTTTTCTCATTAAGGTCCTTGTTTAAAAGAAAATATTTTCACACCCACATGTGAAACTAGTAAATGAATTCTATTATTTGACACTAGATGCCTAAATTTCTTTAAACTTATTATCATAACAAGGACATGTTTTTCAATGAATGAATACCTCACCTCATAATCTTCAAGGCCTGACTGAAGAATGAAATAGATTGCTCCAGATCCTTCTTGATTTAGTTGTACTAATAGATGTAGAGATTGCATTGAACCACCAAAAGGCATAGAGATGAAGTCCTTTGAAAAATATGGATTATGAGGTTGGAGCTTGAGATATGGCATGCTTGTTATAGCTTCAAAAATTTCTTTTTTTTTCCCTCCACATCCAATCCATTTGAAATCCATGTTCTTCTTCAACATCAATGTTAGTGGCTTGACAAGATTAGAAAAATTAGGAACAAACCTCCTAACAAAATTGATTCTCCCCAAGAAACTTTGGAGAGCCTTCTTATGACTTGGAAATGGTAGAGCATGATGGATAGCTTCAACTCTTTCTAGATCAATTTTAACCCCTCCTTAGACACAATGTGGCCTAAGAGCTTTCCTTCATGAGCTAGGAATATACACTTCTTTGGATTTAGAGACACTCAAATCTCCTGCATCTTTGGAACACTTTTCTGAGGTGATGGAGGTGACTTGTTGCATTCTTGGAAAAATATAGTGATGTCATCTAAGTACACAAGAACTATCTTTTTATCAATCCCCTTGAATTCCATGTCCATAGCCCTCTTGGAATGTTCTCGACATTTGATAACCCAAATGGCATTTTCCTATAAGTGTATCCCCATTTGTGGTGAAGGTTGTTTTGAATTGGTCTTCCTCTTTCACCATGATTTGATTATAGCCCGAGTAGCCATCTAGAGAGTGAAAACTCTTTGAACCAGCTACTACTTGCAATATTTTCTCCATGGAAGGAAGTGGATAATGATCCTTGAGAGAAGCTCTATTCAAGTCTCAAAATCCACACACAATCTGATTTCTCCATTTCTTTTCCTAACCGGCACTAGATTAGCAACCCATGAAGAGTGCTTGATTGGAAAGATGATACTTGCCTCAATGAGCTTGTTCAATTCCTTCTTCATGAGAGGCTCAATATGAGGGTTCACTGGTCTTTTTTTTTTCTTGATGGGCTTAGCTTCTAGGATCTAGTTCAATAGTGTGTTGTGCTAACCTTGGATTAAATCCTCTCAAGTCTTCATAGCTCCAAGAAAATACATCTGGGAATTCTTGAAAAGTTTATGAAATCATATTTTTCTTGATGAGTACTTACTTTTCCAATTTGGAGTACTTTACCCTCTCCAACTGAAATGGGCTTGAATCTTCTCCTTTGACTGATGATTTTCTTTTTCTTTCAAAATTGATCATTGGGATTGAAGATTGATCTCAAGAGTCACTAAACCTTTTGGGAGTTTTATTTGTTCTCAACTAGACTACTTGATCACCATATTGTTGCTCAATTTGTCTTGATTTTTTGAAGAGAACTCAACCTTTCTTCTGAAGGAAATTGATGATTTTTGATCATTTCAAACACTTTTCAACTTGTGTTATTATCAGAACAATGGTCTCTCACACACCACTTTGATATGAGGTTGAGTTTTATCTTCTTCTTATATATCCTCAACAACATCAAATGTTGCTCCAATTGTTCAGCAGTCTCTATCACAACCTCATTTTTCTTTCTTGGAATGGAATCAATGTTAAAATGCCTCAAATATTTAATGAGATCCCCATATACCTGTTCTTATAACTTGAGAGGAGATCATTTTTAGCAGCATTAAGCCCTCTAATCTTGATTTACAATTAACTCACTATCCCCAAAAACTGTAAGTTTTGATACCTCTTTTCCTTGCCCAATGTAATCCATGGATTAATGCTTCATACTCAGCTGTGTTATTTGAACAACTAAACTAAAATCTAAAAGTTGAGTAATATTTCATACCTTTGGGAGATATAAGCATTGCTCCTCCTCCTCCTACACCTTTCTACTCCTTGAACCATCAAAAAAAATTTCCAAACTTCATTATCATCTTCATCATTGGTTTGGTGATGCTAGGAAGAGGTGGATTCTCCTCATGTAGACAATAGATTCCTAATTCAGCTTCTTCCATCTCTTTATATGGATCATAAGCATGCCTTTTGTGAGCCCACTCATCAAGTGTTAAATCTGGAATGCCTCCAACCTTAGTATCTTCTTCCTGAGTGCTTGGGAAATCTTCTTGATCAAAGGTTGAAAATTGGCATTGATTGGACTTGGCATGTAAGGCTCAATGTGGTAATTGGAAATTGGCTCAGATATATTGTAGCTTTAGCTCCATACCTTGTTCTGAAAAGAGCATGTGGGACCAATCAGCTGATAAGTACCCACCAATTTTAGCCATGAAATCCCTTGACAAACACAAGGAAAAGAGTGGTGGTAAATCAATCACTGATATGTCTTGTTGAACTGTGACATTTGGGCATGCATGTAATGTGTTAGATTTAAATCCTTGATGATTCCAATGGTTCCCCTATTGTTGTCCCATCTAATTGTACCACTCCTTTTGAGAAATAGTTCATACTTTGAGACCCAACTGATATGTTATTTTTTTAGGCATCACTGAGCTACTTTCCCCCGAGTCAATCATGCAATTGTGTACCAAGTTGTTCCCAATAATCAAGGACACATAAAATGGTGGAGGTTCATATTTTCTACTTGGTTGACCCTCCTTTTTTTGCACTGCATTGGTGAGGACCTTCTCTTGATCCTTGGGTGACTCATTTGAGATGGGAAAGTTAGCTATGGTTACTTGTAAAAGATCCCTTTGTCTGGAAATTTCAATGATTCCCACATAGAGATGCTTACATTTTTTTCTTCATGTGGTCAATGATGTTGAATGGAGATGGGTTGTCTTTTTTCTTCCCTTTTTTGGACACTACCTTCTCTTACACATGAGCTGATACAATAGGTACTCTAGGCTGATTTTGTGATTTTGGGACTGGATTTGAGCTACTAACTCCTTGAGGTGTGATAGAAGGTTGAGAAGCACTGCATTTGATGATTTTCCTCCTCTATATTTATTTTCTTAGACCTTGTGTTGTTACTACCCTGAGAAGGAGGTTGATTTATACCACAAAATCCTTTATCTTTCCAATTCACTAGTGAAGTATCATTTGGAGGTGCCTCTTGAGTAGCTTTCTTACTTGTTGATTTTCTTCTTCATTTGTTTCTTGAGACACACCAACAGTTTGTACCATCAAGGCTTGATTTAGCATACCATTGAAACATGTTTCTTGATTATGGGGTTGACCACAAGGGAAACACCATTCATATTCTTGTGCAAGGTTATTCTAGACTGGAACCAAGGCTCTGGATGTTGAAGGTGTATTAGGATTGTATGGTTGAAATGGTCTAAAGTTAGGGGGTTGTCCTTGATTTTTTTTATAGCTTGAACATGAGGTCTATTAGATTGATATGGAGGCCTATTTGGTTGGCTTGAGGCTGATAAGGTCTAAAATTTTGGGCTTTTTGCCTCTTGAGGGTCACCAACTCATTCCCTAGGTTTGTAATTGTTTCATGACCTCTTGGAGTTCAATTGAGGTGCTAGAAGAAGAGGTAGAAGCTTCATTGGAACTCTGATTTTAGGGGCAAGGAATAGGGGCTAAATTAAGTGTTTGACTAGAACTAGGATTCCCATTTTGGATAAATAGGCATAGGTGGCCTAGGTGCAAGTTTACCGGCTTGAATTAGGAAATTCTCAGCTCTAATGGCTATGGCATAAGCTCTGGTAAGGTTATCCCTCCCATAGATTGTATCATTACAGATATATCAGAATTTAGAGCTTTAAGGAAATAGAGAAATGCACCTTTCAACAATTGGTCTTACAAAATTGGAATCCTATCCCATGTTCTTTGAAATCTGAAATTGAAGTCAACCATCTGCTCATTTGGTGCTCTCTTTTGATAGTAGTCAACTACTCAAAAAGAGATAAATTATCTCCCTCTCTCCAAACTGATTACAAAGAGTCATGCAGCATAGTTCATTCCAGTTTATGAATTGATCTTGTTGCTAAGCTTCTAAACCATTTAAATATTTTCCTTTGAGAGAAGAAGGATAAGAAGTTTCACTACCACATCCATATCAACAATCTCATGAATGGCACAAACATTTGCAATATCTTGATGTGATCAATTGGGGTTGTATGATTCTCTCCAGTGAAATATGGAATGTTTTTTAATGTTTGCCACTAGAATTGGATTTTTGCATTGAGATTAAGTGGAATACTTCCTATGAAATTGACAAATGGATTTGGTGGTGGTTGTTGAGCCATTATAATTGGTCTAAGAACTCTAGTTGATTGAAAAAATGGCCTACTAGGTGGAGGTGTTGAAAGAGTCTATTTGGTGGAGATGGAGATCTCTGAACTTGTCTTCCTCTTCTTCCTCTCCTAGAGATAGTTGCAAGTATTCAAATATCCCTTCTTCTCTTGTCCTAGACCTTGTTTGAATCCTTCTCATGAACTTGAACCACCAACACTACTAAAACCAGTTGATTTTTGATTGAGAGTCACCAGATGTGTTGTTGCAAAGCCTCCAAAGCTATGGAAATTCACCAAGACACACATCCAATCTTGATAAAAATGGAATATTGACTTTTGTCCCACAGGTGTGCCAAAATTGTTATCACAAAATTACAACACCCTCTAGGATTTTGCAAGTGACATTAAATTAGGAAATCAATGTACTTTTGACTAACATGGGATTGTCTCAAGGTGTGGGACCCTTGCAATTGAGACAAACCTCTAGAGAAGGTTGGTTCCTCTACCTATTCTAATGCTAAAACTACTCCTAGAAAGGGAAATGCAACTATTCTAACACTAACCTAGAATTCCAAGGGACCAAGGAAGAGAGAGATGCATAAAATAAAATCCTAAACTAAGGGAGGTGATAACACCAAGAACAAGGGGTGGAGATATTCTAAGTGAGTGAAAATGGGAGAAAATGAGAGTGGGAGAGGGCAGACAAAAGTGCCATAGTCCAAAACAACATTTACATCTCCATCTTTCATACCTCATTAAACTAGTAGATGAACAACTATGTACTACTTCCATTAATGTCTAGTATGTTCCGCATCCGGTTGGTTGAATGTATTTTTACTCCCGAATGGTAGAATTATTTTTCCCTTATCATTCGGTCACATTCCTTGTTGTCGATCGATTGCATTAATTCAACTAGTTGGTAGCATGTTTTCCTACTACCGGCATCTTATTCCATCATGGCGTGAACTCCCTTTCCGCTACCATTTGGTAGTGCAAAATCTATTGTAAAGGTGGTAGTATCCATGCCACTACTACGAGTGACCTTGTTGTCTCCCGATTACTCTTTATCATCACCTTTGTGCAACGACCAAGAAGCACCAAAAATACTACAGAGTGCAGTAGCATTTTAAACCACTATCGGAACCAGTAATCGTCGCCAACCAGGTCCCCACTATGCTACCGGCCCGGTAGTAGTATTAAATACATGCTACCGGTTGGTAGCTTTTTGAAGTGCTATTAGTGCCCTTGCATCATTTTCCCTCTATAACTTACCATAAAAGCTGTCACTTTCCTACTACCGGTTGATAAAAGCATATGTACTACTACCAAACAAGATTATCATAAAATACTACCAGCTTGCTTTCTTTTACCACCACTTTTCCCCAACCACTTGTTAGCTTAGTAAACACTATTATTGGCTAAGGATGCAGAAAGATGTGAGGAGATATGTGGAAAGATACACTACATGTCAAAGATCCAAAGGTAAGAGTAATAATTTTGGACTATACTAACCACTTCTTATACCCATTAGTCCTTGGGAATCAAATAATATGGGTTTTACCATGGGGCTACTAAAGACACAAAAGGGGTATGACTCAATTTATGTGGTTGTAGATAGATTTTCCAAGATTTCTCACTTTATCCCATACAAAACTACAAGTGATGTTACTCATATTATTGATTTGTTGTTTAAAGAGGTAGTTAGGCTACATGGACTTCCAATAAGTATAGTGTCAGATAGAGATACTAAGTTCTTAGGAATTTTTAGAGGACTTTAAGGAAGAAGTTGGGAACCAACCTCGGCTTTAATTCGGCCTATCACCCACAAAATAATGGCCAAACAAAAGTGGTTAATAGAATCTTGGGAAATCTCTTGAGATGTTTTTCAAAGGAAGTAAAATGCTAACAATAATACCTTCTCCTTTGCATTCCATAGGAAACCTCAAAATGGCCTAGAAAACATGGATTGAGCCCTGATTTCGTGATATGTAGGTGCTTCTCTCAAAACAGAGCAAGGCCTTCTGCAATAATGATCCACTTACTTTGCACCAAATGGATAAAAAGATTATGGATTTGGGGTGCTTCAAGATGAGGCTATGGGCATTAGGATGAGGTGGAAGGATGTTCTTTGCTTAATGGATGCAAGAACTTAGACAGGGCATTCAAGCTTATTCTTCATGTCTTAAAGGGGAGGAGTAAGGTTGTATTTATAGCTTTACCGAGGAAGTGATTAACTTAGAGTAATTTAAGTAATCATGTTTTGAAAGTGTGGCAAGTTTAGGTGAATAGGGACCATGAAGAATGGGTGAGGATTTGAATTGGATTTTTAATTCATAAGTGGAGGATTTTAGGTGAGTGGGGACCACGAAGAGTGGGTGAGGATTTGATTTTGAATTTTTAATTCAATAGTAGAAAAACATGGAGAATAATGACATGTGGTAAGGATTAGGTTATTTTTAGATTTGAAATGGATAATTAATCAAATTATATTTGATTAATTCGAAGTGTATTTTTGTGGGAAATGAGGTAGGGGAATTAATTGATTTAAGACAGATGTGAAATTAGGGTGTCTACATTTTCCCCTCTTTGGAAGGGTACTATGAAAGTAGTGTCCTTTCAAAGAAAGTAGACGAGATGGAGTGAATATGCCTCAGGTGGCAGGATTGAAGATTTTTGAAGAGATTCTTCTTGAAGGAGGTGTTCCCTTGATAAGAAGTTGTCAGAGGAAGAAAAGAGAAAGCTTTCTTAAGAAGTTGAACAAACTTTCACTTGTGAGAATGGGGGAAGAATTCAATCTACTTTTCTTAAGAAAAAAGTAGAGTGAATGTTTGTTGGAGAGAATAGAAGGTGGTGAGTGACAGATGTCATGGTATCCTCCAAGACAAAAATGTCATGAGAAGATGTGATTATGGATAGATGTGATGATGCCCCCTTGAGAGGGCTGACGAGAATGGAATATATGATAGAGCTCTCGAAAAGAGGAGAGATTAATTCTATGGAGAGGAGGATGATAATGGGGTGGAAGATAATGGAATGACCGCATGACAAAAATGGAGAAAGGATTCAATCGACCTTGAATGCTAGGTGTGAGGGTGTGTGGAATGATGTAATGGGAAAGAGAAAAGGGAATGGACATGATTGGTGGTTGATTATGAGAAGAGCAAGAAAGGTGAAGGGTTATGGAGATAGAGGAGGGACAAAAAGGAATGAAAGAGGTAGAAGAGAATAAGAGAGAGGGATGATAGGGGAAGAAGGGAATGATGAAGGAAAAATAAGAAGAAGACAGGAAAATGACAGAGCAGAGGGTGAAGTTATGAAATAGAGAGATGTGCCATATGAAGGAAGCAACAGAGATAATAAAGAGGGATGCATGAAAGTGAAAGAAATGATAGAGATGAGAAAAGAAAGAAACAGGGAAAGATAAATAAGAAGGAGAAGACGAGGTGGGAGTAGGGGGTAAAATCGATGAAAAATTGAAAGAGGATGAAAGAAGAAGTAGAATGGAGAAAAAAAAGAAACTATGAGGAGGGGCGAGGAAACTGTGAAAAGATAAGAGAAACAGGTACATAATGAATGAAAAGGTAGGGGTGGTAGAGAAAAGGAGGGGTGGTCAGAAGAAACGTGAAAATTATGGGAGAGGAAAGGAGGATAGAGTGAATACAAGGAGAAGATTGAAGGAATCGGGTCTTCGTGAGGAAGACCAAGGAAAAGAATATGGAATAGACCATATGGAGATGCATGTGGAGGGTGGGATGATAAAAAAGATGGGACAACGCTGAAGAGCCAAGTTATCAATGGGGAAGTAAGGAGGAAATGTGAGGTAAAAAGGGGAAGAAGATGATATAGAGGAAGTGAAATAAGATGAGGGGTGGGAGAGAGAAGAGGATAACAGAGAAAATGATGTAGAAGGAAGGGAATACATAATGGGGATAATAAGTGTAGAGTGAACAGTATGAGGAATGTAAAGAGAAGAAAGAGGGGAGGAATGACACATATTGGAAAAGATGTGGAGATGCATGAAATGAGGATACTAGGATTACAAGAAAATAGAAAAAGGATGTATGATGAAGACAACGAAGGGAAGATGGAGAGGTGGGGAAGAAGTGACAAGAAAGGGTGGGAGTGGGGGAAAAGAATGGGAGAGAAAAGAGAATGGGGGATAGAAGAGGCAATGTCAGTGAGGGGACATTAGGGAAAGTCCACTAACAATAAGTGGTGGGGAAGGATGAGAGAAAAAATGAAGAAAGGGAGAAAGGTAATAAGGAATGGAAAGGGTAATGCCAATGAAGGGATGTTAGGGAAAGCCCACTAATAATAATTGGTGGGGAAGGATGAGAGAAAAAAATTAATAAAGGAGAAAGGTAATAAGGAATGGAAAGGGTAATGCCAACGAAGGGACGTTAGGGAAATCCCACTAACAATGAGTGGTGGGCCTAGAGGAAGGAAGGAATGAAGGGAAAATGGAGAAGGTCCAAGGGAGTGAATGAGGTCGTGTAGAATGAGGATTGATGATTTTTAGGGAAAGTCCACTAACAATTATTAGCGCGGGAATAGAAGATGATGATGAAATAATTTTAGAGGAATGTTAACAACAATGGCGAGTAAGCGTGGGGGTAGATATGTGGGAGAATTCGAGAAGATGAGGTGGAAAGAGTAAAGAAAACGTGAGAGATGAGTTGGGACTAGGTGAAGCGAGGAGAGGATACGATGGAAGATGAGCACAAACGAGGTGAGGATGAAGAAACAACACATGAAAAGAATGGGAAGAAATGGTATGAAGGATTATGGATCAAGAAGGAAAAAATGGGAGAAAGGAACATGGTTAGAGGTGGAATATAGTAGACATACATTGTGAGATGATATTTGGCGAAAGGATAATGGTAGGAGGAAAATGTGGTTAGAAGGAGAGACCGGGTGGAAGAAGTGATCAACAAATTGAACGAACAATGAGGTGAGGGAGAAGTTCAGAATGACGAGTTTAGCATAGGGAGGACCTTGATGTAAGATTGTCATGCAAAACAATTTGTTAAGTAAGATTTCAAGCAAGTGACACTTTGGAGATGAAAAGTGGGAAAGTGAGAAGTGGTGTTTGCAAGAATGGAAGAGGAGGTGAGAGGATGTGATAATGGGGAATGCCAAGAAAAAGTGAAGAGTGAGGATGTGTAGTGATGGGGAAAGGAAAGAAGACAAATCATCCTTAAGAGGGACTCTTAAGTGAGATCACCATGCTACGTGAGTGGTTAAGTAATATTACCAAGCAAAGGATGTGGTAGAAGTGGTAATAATATGTGATGATGGGGAATGAAGAGAAAATATGGATGGTGAGAATGTAGAGTGATGGGCAAGTGCAAGATGACAGTCATCCTTAAGAGAGACTCTTAAGTAAGATCGCCAAACCGACATGGATGATATGCAAGGAGAAAGACAAAATTGTATTGGGTACAGGGGTGGAATGGTTGGTTGAAGAAGATGATCATGATGAGAGGTGGGAGAAATAATATGGGGGAAATATGATGTGAGGGGGTAACGTCATAGCGTAGATCAATCTTAAGAGGGACTCTTAAGTAAGATTGTCATGTAGCGAGGATGGTTAAGTAGGATTGCCAAGCTGAATGAGAAGAAGATTATTGATAGAGTTGGTGGGATTAGGGTATGAAAAATGGGTGAAGGGGAACCCTCAAGTGAATTTTCCATACTACGAGAGTTTGTAAGTAGGATGACCATGCATAAGATAGATTTGGGGAAGGATGATAAAAGAGTGAGTGATGTATACCTGAGTGGAAGAGGAGACGAGAGGAGGTGATAACAAGGAAGAAATGAAACAAAGGAGTGTAACATGAATGGATGAAGGAATATATATAGTAAAGGACGGAGAGTGTGAGGGGAATCCTTAATTGGGATGTGTTAATGTAAAATCATAGCACCCCCAAATGAGTTCTACAAGTCTGCTTTTCTAAGGTAGAGTCATTTGGTGTGATTGCGTAACATTGAACTTTCCCCAAGGTGTGGGACCTTACAAAATGGGAAAGCTCTCTAGATTGAAGGTTGGTTCCTTATTCCTTTGTTTAGGTGCATATGTAGAAACTTGCAGAGGATCTATTCTTAATCCTAATCTAAACTTTACCAAGGAGACAGGGATAGAAGGAATACAAAAATTAAAACAAAGCTAAACTACGAGGTGATGCACCAAAGGAATGATGAACACTTATTTTGCTAATAGACATAAACCAACAAAATGCATACAATAAATAAGCACATATAGCCAGATATATAATGGGAGACCAAATGAAAGCAAAAGAGACAAGAGAGGGTCTAAAATCGATCACATAAGTGTTTTGTTGCTATGTAGATTGATACTGATCCATTACAAAGTAGCCAAGAGGTGGAAATGTAATGCAATTTTGATGGTAGGCACCGAACCCCGCAGATCCCTTTGCTAGAAGGAGGAGGAGCCTGTAAAACAAATAATGTCCAACCCTTTATAATGAATCTTGCCCCGTATTTATAGATTCAACCTAAAAGAAGAAAAGAGAGAGAAGCAAGAAGATCAGGTTGAAGTTCAACCACCATTGTTAATGCCTCGTGAAATCTCCCCCAATCTATCTTTACTTTGTATCAATCCTTGGTTCTGCGCCTTGAAGGAAGAGGAAATGACGAAACAAATCAAATCTGATCTGGTTGTTGAGGTAAGAAGATTCCACATTGAAATCCTGAAGACATTTCCTCTATTTTTCTTCACCTAACCTCATCAAAATTAAAGTTTTAGACCTCCATGGCATGGGTGAGGCTAAGATCTTTCCAACGACATCAGATTTATAATATTTTGAGCCCTGAGTGAAAGATATGCCCCTTCGAAGTTTGTATCGGGTCCGTACATAGGAGGGTGGGAAAATAGCTTGAAAAATGGGTCCCCTTTTGATATGGGACACGTGGCAGCCAAATTGGAACAAAAATCAGGCCTACCGACCTGTAATTTATCTTTTGCCCCTTTCTTTTGATTCTCACTTTGGCTTTGACTCGGGCCCAGATGCTGACTTTTTCCTTGGGCGGAGTTGCGGGCCATTTTACAAATTTTACCCCTTTTGAGATAAGGGGCAAAAAACCAACTTTTCCGATGGTCTACTTTCCCCAGGACACACGGCAATCTGGCACTCATTTAGAAACATTTTCTTTATTCACCCTTGAAAGCAACATGAAGACCAACACTTGGCATTCTCCACTTTGGCCTTTATACTTAGCCAATTTTGAAGCCTTTTCTGTCCATCTTTTGACTCTGTTTTCTATTATGCGGGATCGTGGTCGATCCAATATTTGGCACAAGGGTGAAATATGGATAAAAATTTGGCAACTCACAGGGGTATCTGCCTGCTAGATGAAAAGACCAATTACCTTGTCATATCTCCGTTGGGCATGGAGTCATGAGTGATAGCTTGCTACTAATCGAACTTTGAAAACTGACCCTGGGCCACTTGGAAACCCATTAGAACTGAAATTGATCTTGACCAAATGCCAAGTCCAAACACTGCATGAGAGCAACAAAACAACACCACACTATATACAAAATTTGAAATCATACATGCTCCAAATGGAACATGCAGAGCATGCAAAGCACTTAGGAGAAAAGTAATCTACACTATAGCAAGACAATGTGCATAAGCACTTAGAGGAAAGAGAAAACTAAACTAATATGTATAAGGTGAGAACTCCCTTTTAATAGCAGTGTTTAAGATAGATCCCATTTATTAGAATCTGCAACTCTTCACCCTCCAATGTGGACAATTGGAAAGCATTGCTACTTTTGCATCTTGTGATCATATAGGGGCCACTCCAGATGGTGTCAAATTTGGAATGCCTTCCTAGTTTTTCTCGATCTGCATCCCATTTCAAAACCAAGTCTCCTTCCTAGAAGGTCCTTTCCTTTGTCTTCTTGTCAAAGCATTTCTTGATTGAATCCTAATTCTTCTCTATTGCTTGGAGAGCATGCTCTTTGGTTTCTTCTAATTCTATCAGCTCCGCATACCTAGCCTCCATTGGTCCAAATTCAGACATCTCTAGTTGCTTCACGAGCTCCAATGTTAGCAACTCAAGTGATATAGGAAACACTGCCTCTTTCCCATAGACGAGCTTGAATGGAGAGCTACCTATAGATCTCTTGGGAATTATTCTATCATCCCATAAGGCCGTTTTGAGCTTTGTGTGTCAGGTCCTCTGATTCTCATCAAGAGTTCTTCTGATGATCTTTAGTAGGTTCTTGTTTGTGGAATCAGCTTGGCCATTACCTTGAGGGTAATAGTTTGATGAAGTACTCAAATAAGTCTCATTCTTGATGGTCCATCCTGTCGACTTGGAACCTATAAATGCTAATGCATTGTCTGATATGATGGTGGTGACACTCTATTTCTAGTCACTATCCCTTCGTAGAAATCCAAGATACTAGACTTATTTTCTTCCTTGAGTGTCATTGCCTCGGTCCATTTGGTGAAATATTCTCACCGAGGATCCATTTGTGACCTTGGCTTGAGTTTGGATTGATGACTCCAATGAAGTCCAATCCCCATTACATGAAAGGTTGGTCGACTGAGATTGGGTGCAATGGAAGTGTTGTTAGCCTTTCCTTGCCTTTGAAGAATGCACAATTCTTACACCTTTTGATCCATGTGTAGCAATCACTAAACACTTTGGGCCAATAATATCCTGCTTTCATGATTTTGAGTGTTGTCACTCTTGGAGCAAAATGGCCTCCAGCTGCTTCAACATGGAATTCTTGTAGCACTCTCTCCACCTGATTTATCTCAATGCATCTCAACAGAATGCCATTGATGTCCCTCTTGAACAAGACACCATCAATAAGAACATATGGGATGGCCTATAGCCTGAAATGCCTTCTTTTTGCTTTACTCATCCCATGAGGACACATGCCTGTTCGAAGGAAGTGCACCATGTCTTGGGTCCAACAAGGAGCAGGTACATCATCTCTCCCTTCTTCTTGATCATCTTGTAGAACAAGAACAACCTCCTTTTCACTGTCTATTTCATCTTGCTGACATGAGGCTAGTTGTTCACATAACCCCTTCCCACGGACTAGCTTGGTGACCTTGATCTCAATGTCATATTCCATGACACGAGTGATCCATCATGCATGCTTCTCATTTAGGTCCTTGCTGAGAAGGAATTCTTTAACTCCCACATGGGAGACCAATAGTTGGATTTTGTTGTTTGAAACCAAATGCTTAAACTTCTTCAATCCTCTGATTACCGCCAGGACTTACCTCTCAATGAAGGAGTACCTTACCTCATAATCTTCCAGACTCTGGCTAAAGAAAGCAATTGGTTATTTTGTACTTTCTTTGTTCTGCTGCACCAAGATTGCAGAAATTGTGTCGCTGCCACCAAAGGCATATAGTATGAAGTCTTTGGAAAAATATGGGTTCACAAGAGTTGGGGCTTGTGATATGGCTTCTTTGATAGCCTCAAAAATTTCTTTTCTTGGTTTTGGCACAAACCTACGGACAAAATTGATTTTTCCCAAGAATCTTTGAAGATCCTTCTTGTGACTTGGCAATGGCAATGCTCTTATTGCTTGAACTCTTTCTGGGTCAATTGCCAATCCTTCCTTTGATACGATATGGCCTAGAAGCTTGCCTTCATGGGCCAAGAATATGCATTTTTGGGGTTTAGTGACACCCCAAAACTCCTACATCATTGGAACACCTACCTTAGATGGAAAAGGTGGTCTACTACATTCTTGGAAAACATTGTAATGTCATCCAGATAGATCAACACTATTTTGTTGATCAGCCCCTTGAATGCCATATCCATTGCCCTCGAAAAGTGGCTCCAACATTGGATAATCCAAATGGCATTTTCCTGTAGGCATAGGTGCCCCATTTGGTAGTGAAATCTATTTTGAATTGATCATCTTCTTTCACCATGATCTGGTTGTACCCTGAGTAGCCATCTAGGAGGGAGAACCTTTCTGACCCAAACACTACTTGCAAGATCTACTCCATTGAAGGGAGTGGGTAGTGGTCTTTGAGGGAGGCTTTGTTCAAATCCCTGAAGTCAACACACAACCTGATTTCTCCATTTTTCTTTTTGACTAGGACCAGATTTGCAACCCAACTTGAGTGTTTAATTGGAAATATGATGTTTGCCTCTATCAGCTTGTTCAATTCCTTCTTCATCGAGGCTCAATATGTGGGTTGACTGGTCTCTACTTCTACTTGATGGGCTGAGCAATTGGATCTAGTTCTATTGTGTGTTGTGCTAGCTTTGGATTGAACCCCCTTAGGTTTTCATAACTCTAAGAAAACACATCAGGGAATTCTTGGCAAAGTTGTATGAATTCATACCTTTCTTGTTTGGTGGCCACTTTGCCAATTTGAAGTGTTTTGTCTTCTCCAACTGGGATTGACTCTAAATATTCTCCTTTGATCTGCATATTAGCCTTCTCTTTCTCGAACTAGTCATTAGGATTGAAAATAGATTCTAGCATCACTAATCCTTTGAGAAGTTTGTTTATATGCTGGTACTTACTATCTTATTCCCGTCATCTGCTCGCTACTCTAGTCTGCTCTAGTTTATAGCTAAGAATTCAACTTCTTCTTGTAGAAAGTTAATGATCTGTTGATCATTCTCAAACACCTACTAGCATGTATTATTATCTGGCACTGCTGGCCTCACAACCACATGGATATGTGGTTGTTCTCTATCCCTCTTGATGTTGTCAACCACATCAAACATTGCTCCAACTGCTGCAAGTCTATCAGTCAGCTTCATTCTCCTTCCTGGGTATGGACACAATACTGAAGGCCTCAAAATCCTCCATGAGATCCCATATCCTACTCTTTTAATTTTTTGAAGCGAGTCATTTTTTACAAGATTAAGTCCTCTCGGCTTGATTGGAAACCAGTTCATTGTCACTAAATACTTGCAAGTTCTTGATTCCCAGCTTCCTTGCCCAATGAAGACCTTAGACTAAAGCCTCATATTCAGTAGTGTTATTTGAGCAAGCAAACTGGAATCTGAAGGCTGAATAATATCTCATACCTCTAGGGGACACAATCATGGCTCCTCCTCTAGCTCCTTGTCTACTCCTTGAGCCATCAAAGAACAATTTTCATACCTCATTATCATCCTTGTATTCTTGCTTGATTAGGTCAGGAAGAGTTTGATTCTTTTCATGTAGATAGTAGACACCTAGTTCAGATTCCTCCATCTCCTTATAGGGGTCAAGAGCATGTTTTTTGTTGGCCCACTCATCTAGGGTCAAGTCTGGGATACATCCCACCTTGGTATTTGTTTCATTAGTGTTTAGAAGGTCTTCTTGATCAAAAGTGAGCAATTGGCATTGATTAGGCTAGGCACATAGGATTCAATATGATAATCAGCAATAGGTTCAGATCTAATTATGGCCTTCACCCCATACCTTTTCCTAAAGAGCATATGTGACCAATCAGTAGATAGGTAGCCTCAATTTTGGCAATGAAAGTCTCTGGACAGACACAAAGCAAAATGTGGTGGCAAGTCTATGATTGACACGTTTTGCAAAATAGTCACATTAGGGCAAGCGTGTAGAGTGAGACTCAGATCCTTGATAATTCCCACAATGGTTACTGTTGTCCCATCTAATTGGACTACTCCTCTAGAGATGACCTCATATTAGAGACCCAACTAATCAACTATTTGTTTGGGCATCACAAAACTACTGGCCCCAGAATCAATCATACAATTATGCACTAATTTGTCTCCAATAATCAGTGAGACATAGAAGGGAGGAGGTCTCAGGTTTTTACCTTGTTGTTCTCCATGGTTCCTCCTAGGTTGAACTGCATTGGCAAGCACTCTTTCTTGTTGGTTAGGGGGTTGATTTGAACTTGACCAATTTTGCATGGTGGTCTACAACAGATCCCTCTACCCTGGAATGGCCAATGACTCCCATAGTGAAATGTTCACACTTGTCCTTTTCATCTACTCAATAATATTGAATGTGTTGTCCTTTTGTTGCCCCTTCCCAGACACATTTCTTTCTTGCACATGGGCTGTTACAACCGGTGCTTGATTGGGTTTGGGAGGTGGCTTGGATTGGTTCTGTATGTTTGGAGTTGCACTTGGAACACCAAGACCTTGTGGAGTGATGGAAGATTGAGGGTCACCCGAATTTAGTGGTGGCCCTCTCCAATACTTCTCTTTTTGGACCATGTATTGGTAGCTACACTTTGAGAAGGGAACTGATTCATCCCACAGAAGTCTTCGGCCTACCAATTGACAAGCATAGTCTCATTTGGGGGGCCACCTTGTTGAGCTCCTTGTTATTGATCTTCCTCTTGGCGATTCTTGTGACACCATCTTGGTTTGCACCATCAAGGCCTGATTTAGAGCACCATTAAAGCACATTGATTGGTTGTGTGGTTGATTACATGGAAAACACCAATCATATTCTTGTGCCATATTGTTTTGTGCAGGAACCAATGCCCTTGATGTTGAAGTTGTGTTTGGATCATAAGGCTGAAAGGTCTAGCAGCTTGGGGTTGTCCTTAGTTCTAGCTCTAGTTTATAGTCTGAGGTGGTGGCCTATTCTACTGATACTAGGGTCTGGCTTGATATTGAGCCTGGGACTGGTATGGCCTGGAACTCTAAGCTTGTTGTCTTTTGATGGTGACTAGCTCATTCCCAAAGTTTTGAAGTTTCTTCATCACCACTTCACAGGAAACTCTTTATAGGTATTAGATGATGAAGTGGAAGCTTTGGCTGAGCTTTGACTCTGGGGTGGGTATAAGAGCTAATGTAGGTGCTTGGCTAGTATTTGGGCTTCCTAACTCAGGGTACAAAGGCATGGATGGCCTAGGAGTGATTTTGCTAGCTTGAATCAAATGGTTCTTAGCCCCTATGGAGAGGCTATAGGCTACAGGTAATGTAGTGCCCCCCATTGACTGAATCATTAGAGAAATATCAGAATTTAAAGCCCTAAGAAAGTATAAGAAGGCACCTTCATTAGTGGGCTTTACTGTTGTTGGAATCCTATCCCAGGTCCGCTAGAATCTGAGGTTGAATTCTATCAGTTGCTCATTTGGGGCTCTCTTGATTGTTGTTAGTTGCTCCAACAAAGACAAGTTATCACCTTTTTCCCCAAACTGATTGTGAAGGGCCATGCACAGCTGGTTCCACTCGGATAGATCCCTTCAAGACTCCTGAACCATTGTGAAGCTTTCCCTTTGAATGAAGAGGCGAGCAACTTGACTGCAATTTCCATCTCATGGATCTCGTGGATTGTATAGACATTTATAATATCTTGGACATGGTCACTAGGAGAAGTTTGATTTTACCTAGTGAAATGTGGGATGCTCTTTAATGCCGTACTTGGCCCGGGTTTTGTGCATTCAAGGTGAGTGGACTACTACCAGTGAAGTTGACATATGGATTTGGTTGTGCCATTTTGATTGGCCTAAGATTCCTTGCAGACTGAAAGAAAGGCCTTGTAAGTGGAGGTGTTGACAAGGTTCTGCTTGGTGGAGAAGGAGACCTCTCGAATTCTTCTTCCTCTTATTTCTCTGCTACTGGAGATAGATGCAAGTATTCAAATATTCCTTCTTTCCTTGCTCTAGACCGAAGAGTTTTCTCATGAATCTTCCAAGCTTGGGATGTTGAAACCAAGTAGATTTTTTTCTTTTGGAGTCGTCGGATGTACAATTTTAAAACTTCTTAAAAGCCGAATCATAAAGCAAGTGTACATCAATCCCTCTATCAGTAATAAGATGGGGACTTCTTAGTCCCATAAGCATAAAATCTGTTACGTGAAATCACATCACCCCTAAATGAGTTCTATATGTCTTCTTTCTAAGGAAAAGTCATTTGGTGTGATTGCATAACATTTAACTTTCCCAAGGTGTGGAACCTTGCAAAATGGGAAAGCTCTCTAGATTGAAGGCAGTTCCTTATTCCTCTATTTAGGTGCATACATAGAAACTTACAGAGGATCTATTCTTAATCCTAATCTAAAATTTACCAAGGAGATAGGGATAGAAGGAATACAGAAATTAAAACAAAGCTAAACTACAAGGTGATGCACCAAAGGAATGATGAACACTTATTTTGCTAATAGACACAAACCAAAAAAATGTAAACAATAAACAAGCACAGATAGCTAGATATATAATGGGAGACCAGATGAAAGCAAAAGAGACAAGAGAGGGTCTAAAATCGATTACATTTGTGTTTTATTGCTCTGTAGATTGATGCAATCCATTATAAAGTAGCCAAGAGGTGGAAACGTAATGCAATTTTGATGGAAGGCATAAACCCACATATCCCTTTGCTAGAAGGAGGAGGGAGCTGCAAAATAAAGAATATCCAACCCTTTACAATGAATCACGCCCGTATCTATAGATTTAACCTAAAAGAAGAAAAGAGAGAGAAGTGGGAAGAAGCGGGTTGAACTTCAATCATCTGTTATTAATGCCTCTCGATGAAATCTCCCCCAATTTGTCTTTATTATATCAATCCTTGGTTCGGTGCCTTGAAGGAAGAGGAAACGGTGAAATAGATCAAATTTGATTTGGTTGTTGAGGCAAGAAGATCCCGCATTGAAAGCCCGAAGACATTTCCTCTATTTTTCTTAACCTAACCTCCTGAAAATTAAAGTTTCAGACCTCCATGCAATGGGTGAGGCCGAGATCTTTCCAACAGCGTCAGATTTGTAATATTTCGAGCCCTGAGTCGAAAGATATGCCCCTTCGAAGTTTGTATTGGGTCCATACAGGAGGGCGGGAAAAAAACTTGAAAAATGGGTCCCCTTTTGATATGGGACACATGGCCGCGGATTGGAACAAAATCGAGCCTACGGACCCGCAATTTATCTTTTGCCTCTTTCTTCTGATTCCCGCTTTGGCTTTGACTCGGGCCCAGATGCTGACTTTTCTTTGGGCGGAGTTGCGGGCCATTTTGTAACTTTTACCCCTTTTGAGATAAGGGGCAAAAAACCAACTTTTTCCTCTGACGGTCCACTTTCCCCTAGGACACGCGGTAGTCTGGTGCTCATTTAGAAACCTTTTCTCTATTCACCCCTTGAAACAACGCCAGACTGACACTTGGCATTCTCCGCTTTGGCCTTTATACTTAGCCAATTTTGAAGCCTTTTCTATCCATCTTTCGAATCTATTTTCTGTTATGCGGGATCATGGTCGATCCAATATTTGGCTCGGGGTGAAATATGGATAACAGGATGCTCGTGTGGTGAGAGTAATGATGCAAGAATGAGAATCATAAGAGGTGGAATGGGAAGATGTGTGTGGTGGTGATTGTTGTTTGATGAGAGGAGATAGTGAAGAAGCTTTCTGAGCAGGAAAATCTTAGGAGAGGGTAAACCTCCACCGAGGATCTCATAGAGAAAGGGTTATTAAGTAAGATTGTCAAGCGAGAAGCGAGAAGAGTGAAAGGAAAGAATACAAATGGGTGAGAGGGGACAAGAATGGTGAGAAGGGTAATATGGGGATAAGTGGCAGAGGAGTAGAAATGAGGAGCGAGGATGAATGGATAAAATACATGGTGATCTTAGTGGGAGAGGAGGAGTTGCTAGATAGTGAATGCTACTTGAGAAATATCTTCAAGTAGGAATTTCAAACTGCTAAGCGGTGATCAATTAGGATTCCCAAACTAGGGAATGTATTATTACGGGTGAATGGATGGGGTGCAAAGTAAGATGTTGATCATGCGAGAAAGATACTCATGTGACAAAAGCATCTTAATTTTAATATAGCACATAACATGATGCATTGTTATATAAAAGATCGGGATGGCTAGATTGTAATATGCGTGATAAGCATAGACGGGGCCATCAAAAAGGTTTGATGCCCGAAGATGATATGTAAGTAGAAGAGAGCATAGATAGAGGCCATCAAGAAAATATGATGCCCCAAAGTATGATATGCAATCGGATAACACATGTATATTAGAGAGAACACCAAGCTACATAAAATCAAGATGCCACTGTAATATATCAAGATAAAAGAAAGCAATTAATAACTTCAGTAACTAATAATACAACACAAGAACCAATAAACATGTCCAATGTGTTCCATTAAAGTGAGGATTGATTGGAGGTTCCCCAAGCAGGGTAAAAGGACATAAAAAAGGATTGGGTCATTGTCCTCAAACAAGGAAACAATGAGAGCGATTTTCCCCAAGCGAGGATTCATGCAAGGAGAAGTGGTTTGAATTTGATAGTCATAAGGTGATTGGATCATTCGTTGGGGATAATAGTTCAAAGGATGAATTGTGTTGATTATTTTAGAGTTTTTGTGATTTTGTGGAGTTTACAATTTTTTTAGAATTTTTATTTTATTTTTGCGATTTTGTGGATGTTTTTGGAATTTTGAAAAAATTTCAAATGTTTTTGTATTTTTGGATTTTTATACTTTTTTTGGAGTTTTGGAGATTTTTCTATGTTTTTGGATTTTGGGTTTTTATCTTTTTTTTTATATTTTCTAATGTTTTTGGATTTTAGATTTTTTCTAATTTTTTTGGATTTTTGACGATTTTCTAATGTTTTTGGATTTTTGACGATTTTTGAATGTTTTTAGATTTTTAGATTTTTACACTGTTGTTGGCAATTTATGGACCAGAATGCAGACTTATTTTGAGAGGTGATAAACCAGGATATTGTCCATATGTATTGTGTTCCTCATGGTAACTCATGCTCGAATAACACAAAAATTCTCATTCCATTGGCAGGATATGTTGGTGATGATATGATGAAAATAATTCCAGCTCCATTCTTGACTCCACACAACTAGTAAGATGTGAGGGCTCATCACCGAGAATCAAGAAAGACATAGGAGGTAGATAATGAATATAGAGACAAATTCTAAGAACAATCCCTTTGTGACTCAATTATTCTTAACGTGACTGAACCGGTTTCAAAAATGGCTTTTACTCTATGAGTCATGTGCTAGACTTAGACAGTTATATGGGCTGATGATTGGTAAGATATGATGTGAAGGGATAGTTCTCTCTTCACTTAGGCATCTAAATTACTTCTTTGGGGATTCTATAATTGTAAGCACTATCAGATTTATAATATTTTGTATTCTTGAAATAACTACCTATGCCTTGCCCCATCTTGCCCAAGAAGAAGTAAGGGCTCACATAGAAGGCAAAACATAAAGCGAGTAAATTCCTTTTTTTGTCTTTTTTTTTTTTAATGTTATTGAATTTTTTTGAATTTTTGAATGTTTTTTCATTATTTTTATGCTTTTGAGAATCACCATGACGCTTTTCTACATGCCACATGTAAGAGGCAAGGGTTTATCATCAAAAACAAGGCGTAGATGAGTAACGGGACCTTCCTCCATTCCGAGTCTTACACTACCAGTAAGAAGTGTGGCCTCAACACCAAAGACTATGAAGGATGAAGATGTGACAATGAATTATTCATAATTTATTGAATTGATGGAATTTTACAATAGTGCTTTGTTTTTTTGTGGGAAGGAACGTTTACCCCCAATCTCATCCCCACATGACTAGTAGGATGCGAGGGTTCAACACCGAAGACTGAGATGGACGATCAAACGAATCGGGTACAAAAATTTTGAGCTTTGTTATGAAAGAGAGAATGTATTTAAAGGGAATATATTGCCATCAGTAAGCTTCTAGGTATGATCATAGGTGAAAGTGACTGAAAATGGGAGATATTATAAGAAGTATGACGCTCACAAACTTAATAGGATCTATATTAGCACTTGTCTCATGATGATAAATATGAAGATGTGATTTTGATAATGAAAATATCTGCCAATGGAAATGAATAACTTTAAATTATTTGGAGATAAGCTAGATAGAAGGAACAATGTACACGTCGTTGTTTCCCAGAATAGTGAATGCCTCAAGGATAAAATTTCTTTAAATGAACTGCATTCATTGGTTCATCGAGTTCTTGACCATCTTCAAATACAACTTATAAACTCCGAGCTAAATTTGGTTATAATTACATAGGGTCCTAATCAATTATGCTCAAATTTTCCTTTTTCTCACTTTTAGTGGTATTCTTTTGATTTTCTTTTAAAATGATGTCATTTAATTTCAAATTCTTTGGGTATTACCTTTTTATGATAACTACATTATCAAGAATCGGTTTTGATAGACTTGAAGATGATTGAGGGTATTAAGTCATTTTTCATCGAGAAGCTCAAGCTCTTGAAGCCGTGATTGTCGGTGTTCATCCTCATTAATTACATCTTTAAGGGAGATTCTCAAGGATGGGAGTTCTATCTCAATAGGTAAAATGGCTTCACAACCGAAATAAGAGAAAATGGGGTGGCTCCGGTAGGCATGCGAAGAAATGCACGGTAAGCCCAAAGAGGGGTAAATTTGAGTATGCAATTACGTCCATGGGTGTTGACGATGATGGTTTGTATTATTTGGTTTGTTACTTCAGTTTTTCCATTAATTGATTGATTTGAGGATAGATTCATAATTAAAGATGGAAAAGGTTGCGTAAGGATATTCACGGGTATATGTACCTCATAGAATTTATGCACGTAGAAGTCTTGACAGGTGGGAATCATGAATGATGAGATTCTGCAAGATTGATCATTGAAATCATAATGGACACGACAGGTTGCATTATCGCAAGTGTCCAAACTTGATGTGGTTGTGTTTTGACAACAAGGCTAGAGATGTTAGGCATAGGAGCCAATATTGGAATAATAGAATCAAGCTCAATGGTACTTGTTGATGGAACCTCTTATATAGTGTCTACAGTAATATCAAGGGTTGAAAGGGAGTCTTGAAGTGAGGTCAAGATCTTGTTAGATGTTGGAAGAATGTTGTTGTCCAAAACAGGTTCAATGTATGTTTAAACCAATGGAAGAAAATTTGAAGAAGATATGAATTGGTTTGGAATTAGAGAGTCTTGAATTTTTTCATCACGATCTCATGGAATTTCAGTATGTATAGAAGTTTCAACAAAGTAGTCATATCTTCATTAAAAGTTGTGGTATTGGATATGTAATTTGTTTCAAGAGCGTTGTCATCAAGTTCTACAGAGATGATGTTATCGTCAATTAAGTCTTGGACGTAATTATTAAATCTCACACATTTATCTGTGTGATGACCATCAATGTGATGAAAGTCACAGTATGTGTTAGGTTTGTACCAACATGGCTTAGCTTCCCCTTTGGCAAAAGGGTTTTGTAATTGAATATCTTATCAAATTAGTCTCTTTTAGTTGATGAAAAACACTAGAGAGACTTTCTCCAAGGGGAGTAAACTAACGTCGGACTTTACGTGAAGTGATGTCTTTGTTAGGTTGTATGATTGGATTTTTGGGTGATTTTCCACTGATTTGGGTAGCCATATGAGATATTTGTGTTGCCATCTTATTGATTTGTTCTAATATCTCATTGTGTGATGTTTTTCGTGAATTTATCATGTTTAAAAGAGAGAGGGAACGAAGAAAGGTGTGATGAAGAACCCAACACATTGATTGTGATCTTTGTTTTGGCTTAATCGAGTTTTAACAAGTAAGGCTATAAGGAGTAAGCTTAAACAAGCTACTCGGGATAAATATGTGATAGCTCAAACAAGCTATAATGAAACTGGTTTAAATTTGGCTTAAACAAGCTTAACATGTGACACTATAAGGAGTACACTCAAGCAGGGTACTTGATACAAGTGGGATATAGCTCAAACAAGCTATGATGAATATGTTGATTGGTTTGGCTTAAACAAGCTCTAGATTGTTGATAGGAAGAGTAACTCAAACAAGTGACTCAACATAGTTGTGAACTCAAAATGAGCTCTAAAGGGATTTTTGTCGGATGTAATTTTGATAAACTTGATAGTTGAAAAAATAAGGAGTGAACTCAAACAAGTCTCCTAATGTCAGTTTAATATAGCTTGAAACACACTATGGAGTAGTAGGTGAAGCAAGCTAATGAAATTGGTGCAATGTTTTGGTCTTTGTTGTTGGATTGCTTCAATGTTTTGCTTGGTATTGAATCAATCGAGAAATGGTTTTTTGGAACACGACTAGGATTTGAACTTTTACAATGAACACATTGATATCAACCAAGTTTTATGATAAGAACAATGCTAAACTATTTTGTTTACAAACAAGCAATCATGTGTATCAAATTGTTTTGGCTCAAGAGGTAAATTCTTCGAGAATGATCATTGTTTCATGCAATCATACAAGTATGTTGTGGAATGATGGATGCAGAATCTTATCACTCCAAAAATATGTGTCCTCCGATATACCCTAGTCCTGATATACCTAATTATGTACGGGGACAAAATTGGTATGGGGAACCTTTGAGCATTGGAGGAGACTCACCAATTCTTACTTGTCTACTTTAAAGTGAAACCACGCCCAAGACAAGTTTTGTGAAAAGGTGGAGGGTAATGGGGGATAAATGTGTATGGTGTCCTTATAAATCCTTCGAATATTTACAGGACGATGCCAGAGCTTCATTGTTATAGCTATTTAAGCGCAACTCGCATGTTTCGCATGACAGCATTATCTGTAAATGAAGAGCAGGGACAATGTAGATATCAAATGTTGTGATGAGACGATGTCTCAAATTGCAATCAAATGCAAATGCAAATGTTGTTGGTGCAGTGCATGGTAGTCAAGTCCACATCACCGGTGTAGCATTGGTAGTGATGAAATCCACCTCTACTACGTGAAATAATAAGAATGATGATATGATTATATGTAAGGTTATTTCCAACTTGAAATAAATTACTTGGCGAGAAAATGACAAAGCGTACTGAAAAGTGTTCTAATTTTTTATTTCAAGTAGTTTTCTTTGAATGGTGTTACTTTTACTGGGATGTTTTCTTTTGTTTTGTGTTTTTGACAATATTCTAGTGACGTGGTCCAACAGAAAACAAATTAGTAGTTATCCTATGACAAAATGTTAGGAAGAAAAATGATTGTGGTTGTTTTTTATTTCCAAATCGCTCGAAGGCCAGGAAAAGAGCATACACATCCAAAAATCGATAAAAAAATAGAGCTAATTTAAATTATTTTAATTAAGCTACAAAAGGCCCCACTAGTATGAAATGTTGATTTAAATTTGACAATTTGATTGGGGATCCTGCAATGTTAGAACAAGAACTAAACAATCGCGATTGTTTCTAATTTTCCAGATCACTCGAAGGTGCAGGAAAATAACATATGCGGATAGAATTGAGAGAGAATCTCACAAAAATGTGGATAATTATTGTACTTAATCATGATTGTGAAATAGCGATAATGATTATCTTCACAAAAAAGAAAACGATGAAAGAAGAGTTGTAAAATGTTACCCAAAGTGTCGTCATGGAAAGTTGGAATGTAAGGCAATTTTTTTTTTTACGAAGCCCAGTGGCCTCTTATGTGCAAAAGACAACTGGGAATGAGTATGGTGAGATAGGTGTGAATAGGTCTTGTATTGGCGAAAAAGGTCCTGTAAGAAAATGATTAGTGGTTTGTACTTGCAAACAACGTTAATAGAATGATTACTAAAAATAATTAATTATAATTACGAAGTGAAAAATCACAAAATTAAGTTGATAAAAGAAAATGTGGAGATTTTGAATGAGGACGTATAAGTTACAAAACACGATTAAAAATGACCTTGAAAAAGAATCACGATAAGTGATAAATATTGTACGGGTGGTTAGAAAAGGGAATTAACGTTGGTGATTTACGATTGGGAAGAACCGCACAAGAAGGTACAAATTTGAAAAATCAAATTGTGAAAAACTTGGCAATGATTTGGTACAAAGTGATCAAAGGCAACTAAAAATAAATAATGATAAAAGACATAATTAAATAAGAGTGTTATTAAAATCATGATAAAGAGAACATTAGCAATAAAAATAACTCGAATCTGCAACGTGATGGGAGTGTGAACGTGGTGGGTTTGAATAAGCTCGTATACGACTGTGAAGACGAAAATATGGACTTATATGGTAAGAAGGTGGATCGATATGATGAAAAGGTGGACTTAGACAAATACAAATGTGAGATGTAATGTGAACGTATCAACAGAATAGGTTAGGTGAAATATGTAATGGAAGAGGGTAGGTGATAAAGGGATATTGAATGAAGATATATCTATGAATGATAATTTTAGAAGTCAAAGTAACTATTCAAATCGATATTTGGTGGATAATGTTATGGGTGATGTTCGGAATAAGACTGGTGGAGAAGATAGTAAATAACGTTCAAAGCTCTATTCAAAGTAACTAGTCGAATCTGATAAATGTGATTAATAGTTTGTTTGTATTGTAGTGGGTGGGGTTGAATGGGATGAGAGTGAAGGGCTCATGGAGGAAACGTGGATGTGGGTGGATGTGGATAATGTTTAACAGGTTTGAGTTTGTTCACACGTGGAACATCGGTAGCATTTGAAGCACGAATGGTGGCTCGGAGTCCGAGGGCTCCCGCGCTCCTAATAGATGATATTATTCATGGAGACTAATGTAGCGAGATCACAAACTCCCTCAATGTATGGTTCAACAAATAGACATCTAGCTTCTCTAGCGTGCAAAGCTTGTCTCGCTCCTACACCACTTAGGTTGCACCAAATACTGAAAAGAGAATAAATCATGGTAGGATTTAGGACATGTTAACATAAATCTTTTGCGAGACAAAGCTAGATATAAATTATTGGTAGAGATAATGTTTACTACAACTCGTGAAATCTCGTGCCACATCGGTGGAGGTCTGTGTGAACATTGTTCGAATTTGAGGATTCTAATAAATACGGATTTAATCAACTTACATATTATATAATGTTACAATAAATATTTAAATAAACATTACATCATAACATAAGTAAATAAAGAAATACTTACAAGAAATAAATAACACAGGTGACACATTATTTATAGTGGAAAACCTCAATATGGTAAAAACCACTTTGAAAATAACCTTTTACTTCAAAGAACTTATTTTACATCCAATAAGTTCACCTCTTCCTTTAAAACTTTATTTACCAAGGGTAAAACCAAATCACTTGATTTGCATACCTTTGATATATTGTTCCGAATATATCAAATGAGGACCTAAAGTTCTTTTTTATATAAGGTGATCGGGTATGTCTCCTAACCCACCTTTTCAACCTAAACGGTTGACACATACACCTAGGTTTATAATATTTAATATTAGAAATATAATCATTTCATGATATTAAATATTTAACCTAAAGTATATACCTATGTTAGTATATTTAATAATAGAAATATAAATATTTCATATTATTAAATATTAACCTATATATTAGTGATGGACCCATATACATTAAAAGTTGGTGAGACCACTTAATCATTATGTTCCAACACTCCCCTTAATGTTAAGTGGGATAACATAGAATATGTCAATAGATTACCTTCCCGTGGTACACTACAAGATTTACAATCCTTAAACCATATAGATTTTAGGCTAGCATATCGGTTGAAGGAATTATAACACCTTCATCATACTCAATTTATTTTTGGTACAAAAGGATTTGGAATCCCAAAGATCATCTCATGATCAATAACTAAATATGATTTGTGAGTTCTATATGTTCTCATAAAAGGTTATTGAACCTAAACATATAGGAGCCTTTTACAACCAAGCACCTCCTTAAAAATATGTTTCAGTATTGGATGTTTACCAAGAAACTCAATAGCACTAAAGTGTTTCTTGAAGACCTTCTTTAAGATCTTTATACACTTCTTTCTAAAAAGAATTCGAGGAGGTATACATGTCTCGAAGATCTTTTTACACTTGCCCAAGGTCTTTTTACACTTGCCCAAAGGTCTTTTACAAATGTCTCGAAGGTATTTTTACAAAAACCAAGTTCCATTAGGAGGGCATTGTCATGCACACTCCTCCTTAATGAAAACTCGACAATCTAAAATTTTCACAAAATCAACAAAACTTTGCAGCACTCATGGACTTTTTGAAGATGTCAACAACTTGCTCATCAGTCAACATGAACTTAAGATTTATCTCATCACTTTGTACCTTACTCTTACGGGTGAAACATATATGTATCTCAATATTCTTTATCCTCGATGTTGAACAAGATTCTTAATCAAGAGTAATAAAATCTGACCACCACATAGAAGAGAAATACTTCTTTTATCTTCCATGTGTATCTCTACCAACATTCATGTAGCCACATGACTTCTTTACTTCTTCCATTGTACTTCTCCTCAATAGAAGAAATTGAGATTGTTGATTATATTTGTTATTCCAAGTAATGGTTCCTACACCAAAAACTTGAACATATATCCAATATATTTTATAACACAACATCGTATGGTTAGAATCACTAGATCCATATAAGATAGCATTTTCATTCTTAGTATAATGTAACCCATAATTGATTGTTCCTTTCAAATATCTAATTTTTTTACAAGATTCTAATTATCTCTAAAAAGGGTTCCTACATAAACCTTTAAGTAATTCTTCTTTGTATAGGAAATATCCGATCTAGTTATAGTTAGATAAATCAAACTATCGATTAACATCGTATATAAAATAAGATCAATATTTATTTCAACTTCTATTGAAGTAGAAAATGGTTTATAATCAACCATAAGAAACTTTTTCAATACAATGATTTCATATTGTGTTTTGAAAAATAATAATAGAATGAAATACAAATCATAAAAATAACATGATGTGAGAGACCTAACTCATTCATTTCAAAGTACTACTTCAATTTCTATTTAATCATATGAATTAAATCAGAATTTTCACCATACATAAGTAAATCAACATATATACATATAATGATAATACAAATTGAGTGGGAATTGCAAATAAGGCCATAATAGTACTCATTTTAGCTACACAGGAAATCTCTCAACATAATCAATACTAGGTTTTTAGTGAAACCTCTAGTAACAAGTCTAGATTTATGTTTGTTAATGCTACCATTAGCATTATATTTTACTTTGTATATCCACCTAGACCTTATAATACTTTGCATGGATCAAGTTCATACAAGGTAATTAATGTATGGTACATATGATGGTTTCTCATTCATTTTCCTAAGGTTAATAGGATTTGAACTTTTTAACATATATTGAGCCCAATTTATTTTCTTATCTAGGAAGATAAGAGTTTTAAACATATATAGCATCAAAACATCATCATGACCATTTACTAAATCGAATCAAAACCATCATTTAGAAACATTTAATGAAGTAACTTCAAGAGAAGAAGACAACACATGTAAACCTTTCAGCTAGATTATATCTCCACATTTCATATAAGCTTCGATAATTAACGTGTCTTTACCTTTCATGCCATAGTTTTGAATTATTCAAACTTTGAGATATAAAACAAGATGTAGAAGAGAAATCATCAAAAATATCATGACCATTTTTTTAAATTCATTTAGCTATTGTACTCTCATTACTATCCATGATATACCAAGTATCCTTCATGCATGGATTTTAGTTGTGTCCATACCTCTTTCGGATGTTCAATATTACCAATGTGTAAAAGGTACTCATTGTTCACATTGCGTAGAATCATGTAAAGAGTCTCCTACATTCGTTGCAAGAATGTATTCATTTTATCTATAGTCGCTGACGATCGGTGGGAGAAACCTCAAATCTAGAAAAAATCATCTAGAGTTTTCTTGCCATAAATTATGTTTTGACCTAAATGTTGTAGTTGGTTTCATTCATGATCTGAGTTTTGTCAAGACAGAAATAGTTAGACACTATTATTTTCTTAAACTTGTAAAACACGTCCCATTATAATAGACAATGTACCAAATAGTTAGATACATATTTATCGATAATAAAAACAACACTTTTAATAGAATCAGATCTAAATTTTATAGATCTAAAGCAACTATTTGATCATAACTAATTTTGTTATTATAATGCATATTAATTAACCTCCCATGATCAAAATAATAACCCACAATATAAAGGGCTCTCGCATTATACCCCATATTGATATAAAAATATTTCGACTATATAGAAGTGAAGAAGAGACCCCTAAGAATGCATAATAACTTCAAATTTCTGAAAAAAAAATTTAATCTAGATGAAAATCCAACCAACTTAAATTTGGCGTCTAAATGACCGTCATAATGACTTATTTTTAGTTTGTCATGACGTTCATTTGACCATCAATTTTAACACATTAAAAGTTTTTGGAACCTACAAAGTTAAATTTTATGTTTAAATGACTCATATTGTCTTATGTTAAGTCTCTTATGACGGTCATTTCAACCGTCAAAGTTAATGAAGCCAAAACTTGTTGTATATTTCTAGAATGTGAAATTCCAGAATTTCTTCTTCGTATAATATTAGGGAGGTTATATTTTAACACATTATAATAACCTATTATAATTTTTAATGTATGTGTGTGTGTGTGTGTGTGTGTATAAAGAGGTATATAGTTTATAGAATGTAAAAAAAGCAACATATAGTTTATAAAAATTATAAACTATAGTATTTTTATATAAAAAAACACATAACCCTTATTAAAGGGGTTTAAATGACATAGACAAGGTTAAAAGAATTTTACTAAGTGCAAGTAGATTTATGAGAGTATAAATTAACTGCGCATATTTTACTGAGAGGAGACAAGTAATTTCACCCGACCAATGAAATAAACCGAAATCCCTATTTTCATGAACCTTGTCTCCTCCTTCATTTACTCTTAATTTTACCCTACACACATTTAAAATTATGGAAAGATTGTAAAATATTTTATTTAATTCCTACAAGCTAAAAATTTTAAAACTTTTATGTGGCTATAACTATCAATATTTTAATAAATATTTACCACACTTCACGAGGACCACCAATAAACTAGTTTTTTTAAATCTCCATTTATACCGAGAATTCCACATTTATACCGAGATATTATCTCATTTTATTCTCCACTCCCACTCTTATATAAAAGAAAACATTTAAATAGGTTTATTTATATAGTTTTTATAAACTATAAGATATAAATGAATGGGACCGCTCCCTTACATGGATAATATAAATGGTTAGGGACACATGTTAGGTTTTATTTAATAAGTATTAAGATTTAAAAAGTAATCCCTTCATGGTCAAGCAATAAACACGGCCCCCTTCCTAAAAAAAAGTAAGCACTTAGGTTTTTTTTTTAAAACATATATAGACCAAATCTAATAAAATTTATATTTTAAGTGGTTTAAACTAACCATATATATAAAATATGATTCAAACTTAGGTTTGTTTCTTCTTTTTAAACTATATATGCCTAGATTTATAAGTTAAGTTTAAATATGATTTGAACTTAGGCTTAGAATATAGTTTGTTGACTCTTCCCCCATTCCCATAAAATTTCAATATGGTTTAAGACTTTTAATATATAGTTTTTTTCAAAACAATATCACTTTTAATATGATGTTTACATAAATTGTTATATAAATCTTATTCTATATTATATATTTTTATTTAAAAATAATAATATAGTTTTCAAATTATATAGGATATAGTTATAGATTAACTATAAACTATAGTTTTTCAAATTGAATCTTATTAAAGGATTCTAAAGGACACTATATGATGGAAAAGTGACATGCGAGCATAGGACTCTACAAGTACCTATTCTCGCCGACCTCCGCAGGTCGTACTCAAGACGGCTCTAGCAGTGAATGCAAAATATAAATGGATACGAAAAATTAATCGGGTAATCTTATATCCTCAATACACAATAATGGAATGTGAATCTAAGGTAAAGAAGGCCTTCTAACCCGAATTGGTGTAATGGTTTGTTCGTATATAATAGTTGTTGAAGGCTCCAATCAATGTCGAGATCCGCCGAGATCCTATTTATTGGTTGTTGGATACATGGGAAGTGACTTATGGGAGCTTCAGTATATATCTCCGCATAAGGTCATGAAAATGGTGATAGGAGGTTTAGTGGATTTGTAATGAACTATGGGTGGTTTTTTGGTCTAGTCCGAAAATATTCGATTGATTGGCTTCTATATTTAATACGAAGAACCTGTGTTATGATATCTAGCAGAGTGGTGAGGATCTAAATACCAGCGTTAGTAAGCCGATATCGATACTTAATCGATTTGTGGGCCCATTGGGTTGTCAGGACTTGGGGATCACAACCGTGAGTTCTTGGTTGTGGTGGACTTGTTATGGTCATGTGAAGAATCAATCATTTCTTCCGACTATCCAAGTAATCATATGCCTTTTTCACCTCATGTTTAGAACTAGAAGTTGTATAATTTTTCGGAATACCTTACAGTGTTCGCAACTTGAATGTGTAAGCTAAGTATCATGTCAACGAGAAGATCTCCGTATTAGGTTGTGGAACTAAAGGATCACAACCAAATGTTTGTTCTCTTTTGTATCCTTGCATAGTCATGCGGATATTTTATCAAGGCGATCTATAGTTAGGATGATTTGACCAAAATGTGTATGCCTTGTCGTCTTTGATATTTAATCCTCTCGATTTGTTCACTAATTTCTTGTAGGTTTTTCGTTGCTCGAAAGACCGTATCCTAAGGTATTGCTCTATATTAGCTAATGTTGTCAGGTAGATTTGGTTGAGGCACTATTGGTTCAAATATATATTCTCTAGGCTCTCTAGGTCCCGTGATTGTCTGCAAAACGATTCAACTTTTAACTAAAATTAATAAACTAATTACGAAAGATGTATTTATACTAGGCATGTATTCTTTTGTTTTTGTATTTTTGATGACGTATTTTAACAAAATTAAAGAAAACTTATTCTAATATATTTAAAAATAAACAACTAATCTAGTAATGAGAATTCAAACAAACAAAATAGCACTTTGGTGTGGCTATTTGCCTATCACGATTGTGAATTTATCCTAAATATCTAAACAACTAATTATTTTAAATTGAAAGACTCTCGATCCTACCTCGAAGTGAGGAATGAATCACGGTTTCTCAAAAACTATCAATTCCCATAGCTTCCCTGGCAATATCAAGAGTGAACTTTTGATTGAAATAAAATAATTCACTACTCTATTTGATACGTTATAACTAGAACTTTGATAGCTCAAACCCGACATTTACGTAAGAACAGTGGCAAATCTAGTTGTGTGTGACTTTGTCCCGTCAGTGTGATCTCCTCGTTCCTTCATGTTCTCGTGAATCTAAAAAAATGTATATGATAGCATTGACAGAAGAAGGTATTCGAACAATGACAGCTTTGGATATAGACCGAATACAATGTGAGTAGGAGAGGGATAGCGCAAGTGAACAGAGCTTGACTATGCAATTCCTAGTGGGATTTATTACGGGAATACAACAAAAATACATCGAGAGTTCTTGAAACTATCCTTTGTGATGAATAGAACCTACAACTCTAATGGATTCCAATCTACAAATGAAACTATTTTACTCTAAACTCACTTGCATGGAACAACAATGAAACAAGACTGAAACAAGAAGATCAAATGACCTCTCGACGACAAGAAAGGAAAACTAACAATTGAAGCAAAACATGAAACTATAGGAATTCTAATTGAGAAACTCAAAGACCTGAATGATTAAATAAAAAAGGAGAGGGGCGTTTTGTTTGAAAACAAGTCTGACTATTTATAGAAATGCATTTACTAGAGGGTAACTCCTAATTGAACTCTTTTACTATAAATAAAGGAAAACATTATTCACGTATGCCAAAACATAAATGCAAAGTGAAGTATTTGAAGAATGACATGGTAGAAATTGAAGATTTACGTTTGATGCGATCGTTGGAACTTTTTGGAAAACACAACAGGACCACCACCCTATGCAGGTGGTGGTTATGGGACCGCCACCTTGTCCCTGGGTGGCGCTCACAGACAGCCGCGCCGAGTGCACAGGCGGCCTCATCATCGAAGACCAAAATGTAAGGAAAAAGGGGGCAGAGGGCAAAACAAAGCATGCGGAGGCCGAGTGAGGCATGCGGGATACAAACGTATACTTAACGAGATTTTCTGGATTCTGAACACCTTGCAAGGAGACCTGTATCATCATTGGGGTATGTGTAACATCTTTCCGGCATGCAGTACCCTATAATTTTGGGTACATACATATTGCCCCCTTGGAGAAGCGTCTTAGCTATAAAGAGGCATAAAACGGTGGATTTGAGTATGACGGTCCCGAAATGGGGAGTTAGGAGTTATACCGACATGCGCGTGTGTTGGAAAATTCGCCATCCAAAATCCATTTACTGCCTATAAAATGAAAAAGGGGACTCAAGTGCAGCTAGATAAAACAACTTGAGAAATAAGAGTAAACTGATATGAAATGAGGACTTACCATCTACGTGGGGTTTAGAACTTACCTCTCTGCTGACGCTTATGACCTGCGAAAGACATTCATAATCAATTTCAAAAGGCTATATATATATATATATATATATATATATATATATATATAATGAACTCATTTCACTATTCATTTGCGCGGATTGATTTGGTAGTTTTTGAGCTCTGGGACCCACGATGATGGTTTTCGATGAGAGTATAGTCAAAACGTTCATGGTGAGATAGTGATCATGCCTCCGAGAGTGGAACATTGACCCGCAAAGTCTCAGGTTATTTCTTCTCAATTTATTGTTTTTGAACCTAAAATGTGGAAATGATGAAATATTTGTCTCAAGGGGGTTATTTTTGAAAATATTAGTTTTAAATGAGTCTCTCTAGGGGGCGCCCATAGGGTAGGTCCTTATTTTGGTTAAAATGGCGTCTTTTGCTTGTTTTTAGGCATTTTTAGGGCTTCCGAGCCATTTGCGGTTTCGGGACAGGACCGCCGCCCTACACAAGGTGGCGGTTACGAGACCGCCGCCTTAGAAGCAGCGATTATGGAACCACCACTGCAGTGCAGGCGGTGGTTCATGACAAAAAGTAAAAACAATGCTTTGCTTTACTTATTTTTGCATTTTTAGCACTTTTACATGTTTTTGATAGTTTTTCCAATCGGATTTTGATACTAACTTACTCCTTTTGTGTTTTTGGGTGTATGCAGAAGGAGGAATACATTAGATGGAGCCGAGAGAGGGAGTGTGATTAGCTCCCAAAGCAGTGTTAGAGGCACTCACTCAGGCAGAGCGAGATACTCTTCAGAGGGCTGGCATTTGGAGGATTGCACAGGTCCCTCACATTGCACCTGCTAGTCACATACTATGTGACTTATTTTCATACTGGGATGTGGATCAGAACACCTTCCGATTGCCAGGAGTTAGGGGTGAGTGGACCATCACCCTAGAGGATGTTTACCGATATCGGGGTTTCAATCCTTAGGTAACGGTTGTCTCTTAAAACATCGTGATCAAGATCTCGTGTGGTTCAGTGGGCCACCTATATGGGGATGTAATTGTTTCAATGGGGTCGAAGAAGGGGGTGAGGATCCACTCCATTGTTGAGTCAGACATTCATGTGCTCGCAAGGCCATCATGGGCATCCTTGCTTTGAGATTGATTGGGGACAAGGGAGGGGACACCCTCTTATATTGTTGGGCCCCCATCATTGCACAGATTGAGGGCCATGGACGTGTTTACACTTGGGGAGCAGACATCCTCGGGACCACCTACCATGATTTATACAGGTGGTCCGGCTACGAGAGAACATCGAGCCACCCCACTCTTGTCATGAGTTGGGTGTATGAGCATATCACTCCGTATGGGAGAGGTGTAGAGGCGGAGGATCCCGGGCCGTCAGGGTAGCAAGGTGGACAGGGATGACCATTCTTAGAGCGCCTCACTAGCCAGTGGCCTCTTTGACCATTGCAGACATGGAGGCCACTCCTTATCAGGCCATGGCAGGGTTATGGGGAGAGGAGACTGTCACATTGATTACTTGTCAAACTACCAGTCAGCTAGTAGATAGGGCAGGGAAGTTGGAGATCCACCCCTTTGATAGAGTACCACAGTAGTTCACCTCCCCTATATTGACATGTTTCCTCCAAGTGGGCCAGGCAGGTGTCTGAGATCTATTCGTGAGGCTTGAGGAGGTCCTAGAGGCCGGGGTTAGACTATTGTTACTCCTGGTGTTCCCATTGCAGCCAGGAGGGTGGTACGTGCTCGAGGGGGAGCCGGTGCTCCTCAGGCACCTTTACTTTGGATTGCCACCGGTCCCGCCCATAGCAGCGATGAGCCCATTGACATGGACTCGAGTCTGAGGAGTTCACTGGGGAGAGACAGAGAGGAGGAGACAGAGGAGATGGAGATCGGAGGGATGGGTGGGGAGGATGATAGTGATTCCGAGTGGCATGACACTCAGGATATCCTACAGCCAAGAGAGGGGCAGAGTGGAGCACAGAGAGGGTGACTCTGATCTCAGAGGAGTTGCTCTCTCAGGATTTAGGGGGAGATGGCGAGTCTATCGCAGGCCGTCACATTGCCTCAGATGTGAGAGAGGGATGCTAGTCAGCTGGCAACATCAGTGGTAGGCACGGATCCTAGAGATCCTTCCTAGAGGCCCGGAGATCCGAGTGAGTTGTCACTCTTCTCTTGACTTGGTTTTAGTTAGAATTGTCTTAGTTTTCGTTTATTCTTGGTTTTATTTTTTTATCGTTTTCTCATTTTTTTCTCCTTTATTTGCAGCGACTGCTGATGAGTGGTGAGACTTGATTCGCGAGTATGCACAGATACCTTGTTGCTCCCCTCGAAGAAGACTCATGCTGAGATTTCTGTGGACATGGGGGAGCCTTAGCTGGGTAGGCATATCAATGTTTTTGCCTCTATCTGGTAGGCGGCGAAGATCATGACTTCTCTCCATGCTGAGGTAGCTGGATATAGGATGGCCGAGTGCTTGATGAGGAGGAGTCATTCTCATAGTGAGACGGCAACTACTAGCCGTGACCACGAGCCCTCAGTGCATTCGGAGCACCGGCATAGCCGGAGTCCTAGACGTGGTCGTACGCCCTCTGAGGGATCCCATAGGGGTTGAGAGGCCATTTTTGTAGTGTTTTGTCGGATATTTATATGAGTGTTTTTGTACTTTTCGGGCTCATTGAGCATTTTGACCATGCTTAGTGCATGATGGCATTGTATATAAAACCTTTTATATATATATATATATATATATATATCTTTTGGATCTAGAATTTTTGGTGCCTAGAATTTTGTGACTTGTTTCCACATGTATACTAGATGTTTTTAGAGTATTTGTTTTCATGCTTTTTAATGTATGCGATGGATAACAAATGATAGTAAATAAATTTTTACTTTGTATGTTTTTGTAATGTTGATATGAGATGATACAAACATATCAGAATCTTGAAATTTTGAATTCTTTGGGTAGTATCTATGATTTCTTCTTATGTTGGCAAAACGTGATGAATGTATAGTGATAAAGAGATGAACTTGCCCCATTCCTAACTCCACGCAACCAGTAAGATGTGAGGGCTCTACACCAAGAGTTGGGAAGGGCACAAATTATATGAGTTTGACCGTGTATGGAAAGATGAGACACGAGACAAACCCGTAATGTAAAACCAAACTTAGACCTACACACTTACCCTACTCAGAACTACCACCAAGCTTAGAAGGCCACTTACTTTCTAGTTTATCTAGACTTAGATTTATAAATGGTAACCTAGTTGACAAAATCTAGTTTTGAGGATTTGATCTCTTTAGAATTTAGACATTTGTCTTCTCTTAATATAATTTGATTTGTGCTTCTAACATACCAAGATTTGTTAATTTGTGTGAATGGACCCCCCACATCCTGCCTCATTCCACTAGTAAGAAGCACGGGTTTGCCACCAAAGGCAAGATATAGGTGAGTAAGGGCACTTCTTTCCTTTCCCAACCTCACACCACCAGTAAGAGATGCAGCTTATCACCGAAGGTTGATGGGGCAAAGAAGTGTGTAAAATAAAATATTTTGTTTGCTTGGTGCCTTTGATTCCATTTGATTTTGACTTTTCTGACCTGTAACTTTGGGATATCCTTTCTTTCAAAGAGATTTAAGAGGGATAGATGTGACACCAAGAAGCTTCTAGAACAGACCGTAGGTAAGGACAACTTCACCTAGTAGAAAGAAAGAGCAAAACCAAGTATGCAGGCCTTGGTATGGTTTTCATCAATTCTAGTCTGTCAAACTTGATGAGAAGATTTGAAAATACTTGATGATGTTTGAAGAGATGTGTTTTGAATGCTTTTGCCAATATTTTTAAGAAATTTATAATAGATTGTTTAAGAGTAAGTTCCTGACTACAATTTTTATGAAATGAATGGATTAATGAAACAATGACTAAATGACTAATGCAATGTAGGTAGCTATAATGTTGTTGTCCACTCAAAATTCCCGCTCCGATAAGAGTAAAATTTTCAAAATTTTGAGTTTAAGTGTTGTTCTCTGAAATGCCTAAGTCGCGAAATTGAAAAAATCGTGTTTTGGGTCATTTTGTGTGATTTTCGAACTGTCGGAACTTTTGTCCCATCTGCTCCAAGTACGAAAGTGCATTCTCATACCCGATACCGAAATCCCCGAGGCTGTCCCATTTTCGGGCCCGTCGGAGAGTTTTGTCCCAAGTGTCCCAAAACTTATTTTGCATGTTGTTCCAATTTCGGCCGAATCATCCTTCCCGCGTACTTCGCACTTTCCTGTCCCAAATGTCCCAAAGTTAAAAAGTGCGAGCTTTCCCATTTTCGGCCGATTTGCCCGAACCACGTCCTTCGCGCAATTTTGTCCCAACTGCCCCATTTTAAAAAGTGCGAGCTTTCCCAATTTCGGCCGAGCCGGTCAAGTCACGTACTTCGGAACTTTTTGTCCCGAATGTCCCAAGTCCAAACGGGCCCTTTGTTCCAATTTCGGCCGAAACACCCAAATCGCGTGACTTAGCACATTTTCGTCCCATTTGTCCCAAATGCATTTCAGGCGTCCTCTTCCTGTTTCGCCGAATCAAGCCGAGCCGTGTGTTTCACGCATTCGCGTCTCACATGTCCTAAGCGTACCAAGTGTCATGACACTTAGTTTTTCCCGCTCACTCCGAGTATGATGCTTTTCAAATTGGTGGTTGTGTATTCAATGCGCATTAAAGTCATTTCTCTCTCCAAACGGCTATATAACGAGCATTCCCCTTTGCATTTTTCGCATTGCTTCCATGCTATCTTTTGCTCGAACCCTTGATTTGAAAACCTGCGCAATCCCCCTCCATTTGCAAATTCCTTCCAGAAGTCTAGGTCATAGCTCGAGGATATCAATATGAAGATCAAGTTCCAGGGACAGGAGCAAATTTCTCCGCTTGAGTCTGCCATTGTTAGCAATATAGGGGACAGCAAGCTCGTCATCTCGACTTCGGTGATTTTTGGGCAAGAATGACAGATGCAAACCCTACACCAATGGCACAGATGATTAATGATAGTGGTTTAGCTTTTGCCGGAGGATTCCCAATCTCAGTACAGTGTGCTGATACAGTACTTTCATGTGGAGCTCACTTCGACCCCGATTCGAGCGAATTGACAAATGTACATGGGGAACTCATCGCAAGCCGGACGCCGCCATCAAGGCCGCTCCGAGGATTCCAGAGATGGACAATGCTATAGTCGTCTCCCGGGATCAAGCACAGGCTATGTTCGACCAAGACAGTGACAAATACAAGCGCGAGTGGCGAAGTCTTGGTTAAAGAACCCTAAGAAAGGTGCTTCTCGCCTAACCAAAACCCTCTTCCGAGCAGATTTCAATGAAGAGTTGTCAAACTTCATAATCCCGCTCGGCTCGGGTTATGGGTTTGCCCTCCACCAACGAAGTTTCATTTTCGGATGTGCCCGCCATCAAGATAGTGTGCGAGGGAACACAAAATATCAACTCAAGGCAGAGATCATCAAGTATGAATTTGGCGGAGCAAAGCTATCCAACGCTCAAAGAAACAAAGAAGTTCTATATGACTTCATATCTGATGTATACCCTAGCAGCATCCAGGCAGTGGTTTGGTTTCTCCTATATAGATGCACACAAAGATGATCCAGTGTATGCCTATTGCCCGCAGTTCACCTTGAGACTTGGAGACCAAAGAACCGCAATTTCAGAAGGGTCAATGATGCTTTCACCATGTACGTGGTCAGATTGCTCGAAGGTGATACTGCTAGAAGGTTTTCAGATGAAGCCATGAACCTGATATCGCAGTATGGAGCCTATTTCATTCAATTCAGGAAATTTTCCTATATCAGGCTTGCTGGCTATGAAAGCACTCCTCTACGGCTTCCCATGTTCTGCAATGACAAAATGGCCTTGATCGAAATATGCAGGCAACTAGACAAGTTGCACAGAACTTGCAGAGACAAGAAGATTTCTGGCTTGCACTTTCCCATCTCTCTGGGAAACTACACATGCAAAACAGCTCTGGATGCTCAGAACATAGAAAGAGCCTCGTCCCTATCATCGTTCATTTCTTCAAGCCAAGAACCCGTTTTGACTTGAAGAAGTTCATGAACAACATCAAGATAGTCTATCATCATAGGCGATACGTAAGACTACCGGGCCGACTGTGCGATGATTTTGAAGCCGAAGAAGGCATTGTGGCGTGTTCTCCCCGCATTGATCCAAGAACTCACCGTACTCAAGTTCTCAAGGTCTCCTAATGACAATTCTGATCTATACTCTTATGAGTATGAAAATGTGATTAAGCACACCCCTTCGAGGACCTGGATGGAACAGAAAGAGAGAGATGATCTAGCCGAGATTCTGCTCCGCCTTAATCGTGACTAGGTCCAGTTCATTAAGAAGATCCGAGAATTCAAGAGGCACTCAGAGAATCTAGCTCCAAGGATGATTCGACACCCATAAGAGAGGCATCGGGCCTGCAGTCCTGAACACCAGCTGAAAACCCCTCCCCGCCTCAAAGAACTCAGTGGGACTGTGGAATCTACTCCTTCTCCATCTACCCAGGTATACAAGAAGAAACTCAAAGAGGTAAAGAAGGAGCCTGCAGAGAATGACCCTCCAAGAAAACAGGCAGAGTTGCTTATAGGCCGCAGAACATCATTGTTCTCAAGTGAAAGTGAAGAAAGTGAGATGCCAACTCCCGCAAATGTTCCGAAGATCCGTGAGATAAGGACAAAGAGGTCTAGAGCACTGAACTTCCGAGTGCTATTGATTCTTCTACCGCCATTACCTCCAAAGGTTTCTACTCACGTCTCGGCCTGAGTCAACAAATGCGCAGCACTCGAGTGTCATGAGCTCCTCTGTCTCTGGTCCCCTTGCCCCTCCCGCAGATTCTTCTTCCTCTTTTTTGGGCGCAACCTCGGTTGACAAAAGGAAGAGGAAATCCTCCTCTCAAAGCTTGGGACCAAATTTTGATGTTGTAGAACCTTGTACTGGGCACCACTCCTCGTGCCAAGAAAGCCGTAACCACCTCCAGACAGTGTCTCGATGCCCAAGGTCGCAATTCTTGGAGATTGCTAAGCCTACAGAGACAACCGAATCATACTTGCCGACATCCGACTTAGAGCTTTCAAGGATCCCTATGGGAGAGTCTACTCCTCGAAGGTGAAATTCACAACCTCCAGAAATACACAAGAGTCATGGAAGGGTAGAGAAAGGGCAAAGCAGACTATCGAACAATGGAAGAACAAGCCCAAGTTCTCACAAGTTTTATCAAGTCACTCTTGTCTAAGGACAAAGTTTTCGACCCTACCCTCGACCGCTCTACCGCCTCCCGTAATTCTAAGCCAAGATGAAGTGCAAAGTATTAAAGATATGCACAAGTATTCTGCGTCTATGGCGAAGAGCTATGAAGCCATGGTGGATGACATGCTTGTTGCTGGGCTAAACTTCATCGATGAAGCTTTTAAACTACATGGAAAGGTAGACAACACCTGCAATGTAAGCTATCCTCTCGCTATCAAGTTATGGATAAAGAGCTTAAACTCTGGGGCAGTTGCATTGTAGACCTTCGCCTCATGGGACAGACAGATGAGAACATCTTACTGGCGAATAAGATTTTCGATGATGCCAAAGACAATCTATCAAAATCCTGGGTCTACAGCGTAGAGTGGAAAATCAAAGTCCTGGAGGAAGCTGTGGGAGAAATGAAGAACAGCTGGCAGAAGGGAGAAGCTTTCAAGACACTGGCAGCTGCTGCTTTCAAAGATATACATTGTCATCTTCAAGATGAAAACTCTGGTGCTTCCTTGTCCTTGCAAGAAATCAAAGCTCAGTTCAGAGCTTTTGTCAAAGATCATCTATTCAAGGAAAGCTCCATCTCTAAGGAAAAGATGAAGGAAATTTGTTCTCTTCACCGCTTATCAAGAAGCAAACAAAGATTATCATACTCACGCCGAGTTTGATAAAGAGATGGAGAAATGTCCGGGATTTTGGACTCGGCCCGCAACTCAACGTCACCCTCGTGGCAGAGATATAGCTGAGTCATTGAAGAAATTCAGCAATGGATTCTGAAGACAGTGGGTCCCTCCCAATAGCTGGCCACCTGTCTCCTTCTCCTTTCTTTTCTCTTCTTCCCATTCTTTTCGTATTCCTTGTAATTAGTTAAGGTATCGCAATGGGCGATCTTTAACTATTCTTTAATTAAAAGAAACGGTTACGAAGAGTAACTGACATGTAAGCTATATAATGGCCTTTCCACGCCATTTTGAAAAGAGGAAGAACTTGGAATATTCATTAAAGTGTAAATAGATCTTAAAGAAATCAAGACAAAAGGGCTTTTCATTCTTTGTCTATCTAATTCTTGTTATCTCGTGTTTTCCTTTAATATTGTGGAGATCATTTTGTTCCTAACTCGTTAGTCTCTCCGATTGACACTGCTCGGGCTTTGCAAATACAAGGATCTTCAGACAACCAAGAAGGAACTTTGTGTCCTTGATTAATAAATCAAGAAGGTTATTTATGGAACTTTGTGTCTTTAAATTTAATCTCATTCGACATCGCAAATGATCTTGTCTTAAATTATTTGAAGCTTCGCATACACGAGGAATTATTCTGCTATCTATAATTCTGAATGTTGCTATTCTGCTCATCTTCTTATTTCCTTTCCTCATCCTTGTGTAATTGATGATACTTGTGGAAAACACTTTCGTAAAATCCAAGTTTGACCATAAAACAATGTTCGTACATTTGTAAATAAGTTCGCTTTCTAAATAAGGAACCTCTCCCATTAAAGAGGAGGGACTTCTTGTCCCCGATCGTTGCTCTTCTAAAAAGTCCTATTTGACGACCAACAAATGTACAAGTGGTGATTTCGATGTCTTATGCGTAAAACCGTTTAAGATGCAAGGAATTGACAATTTCATTGAATTCCTTGCTTCTAGTGTGCACACAAAAGATACTCACCATTTTGTAGTCCTTCATGACTAGGTATGGGCCCAACCACTGGGCCTAACTTCCTTCCTTCGCCGTTTTCTTATCAATCTAGATTGCCTAGTCTTAGAACTAGATCTCCTCATATATTTCTCACTCATAGAACTTTTTGTTATATCTGACGACACATCCAATCGCCATAGGCTCGTGTCGTTGTTTGGTATTTGCTTTGGCCTCGCCGAGGCTTTCCCAAATTGAGAGAGGCATGCCTCCCTATAAGCTTCTTCATCCAAAATCTCTTGTAATGAGATGCGGAGACTAGGTATTTCAACCTCAAGTGGGAGAATCGTCATCCGAATACCAACGAAAGGGGTTGCTCCTATTGGTGTTCTTATTAACGCTCGATGGGCCCACAAGGCCGGATATAGTTTTAAATGCCAATCTCGCTTGTTCTCCTTGACTGTTTTGAGGAGAATAGCTTTTAATGTTTTGTTTGTTGCTTCAACTTGCCCATCGGGCTTGAGGGTAGTAAAGAGAGGCCATGTGACGGTTTATCTTGAATTTGCTGCGCATAACTCACGGACCTTGTCGCTTTTAAAGGACATGCCATTATCTGAGATAATGACTTGTGGGACACCATACCTGCAAATGATTTGATTTAGAATGAATTTGGAAATTACCAAACCTGGTACTGTGGTGAGAGGCATGGCCTCCACCCATTTGGTAAAATATTCTATGGCTGTAATTATAAAATTATGGCCATCGGTTGATGAAGGAGAGAATTTTCCTATCAAGTCTAGACCCCATGTGGAGAAGGGCCATGGGGTCGCATTTATTGGTTGCAGGATTGTCTTTGGCATGTGAATCTTGTGAGAGAATTCTTAGCATTTGTGGCACTTACGTACAAATTCCACTGCATCATGTTCGAGAGTGGGCCAAAAATAGCCCATCCGATGTATTTTGCGAGCAGTGGCGTGACCACCAAAGTGGCCTCCACATATCCCACTGTGGGATTCATGAATAATCTTCTTGGATTCTTTCGTGTCGACGCATCTTAGAAGCATGTCATCAAAGGCTTTACGATAGAGTACCTATTCTAAAACAACATATTTAGTGGTAATAATGTGTAACCACCTTCTTTGTTGTGATGTGGCACCTTCCAAAGGTATGCGTGGTCTATGATAAAATTAATGATATCAAGTGAACCAGGGGACATGTAGAGATGGGGGCCTAGTTTCAACGAAGTATACACACTCATCGAGAAAGTCTATATTTACCGTGATCACCTCCATCTAGTGGATTTTAGCTAACTAATCTGCAATGATTTGTCCCTTAACAGATTTTTGGTTTATGAATGTCAACTCAAATTCACCCATTAAGGTTATGAAACGCCCAAGATTTTTAGATAAAGACCCTTGCGTGAAGAATGTTCATAAATGATCATGTCTTTATAATGACCCTTGTTTCTTGGTTTAACATGTAATGTCTTAAATGTTTTGTTGCAAAGACTATGGCAAGGCATTCTCTCTCTGCCTATGTATAATGTGTTTCATAATCGAGAAACGTTCAACTGATGAAATAGACCACATGTTCTCATTTATCATTGTCTTCTTGAGCCAAGCATGTAGGCTAGCGAGACATGAGTGGCTCATGAGTATAGGATCGAGGGTGATTTGGTTTGGGAGACATTAGCGTGGGTGGAGAAAACAAGAAGCATTTAACTGCTTCAAAGGCCTCATTGCATTCTTCAGTCCAATCAATGCTATAATCTTTCTTTAATAGATTGTTGATTGGATGAATGGAAAAACTTAAATCTGGGATGAACCTTCGGATTACACCGAGCTTCCCAAGAAATGACCTAATTCCTAGACTCGTCCGATGGTGGGATCATTTCGAGAACAACCCGTATTTTGGTTGGATCAACATCAATCCCTCGTGAAGATATAATATAGCCCAGAAGTTTTCCTCTTGTCACACCAAACACGCACTTCTCTGGGTTTAATGTGACGCCATATTCAATTAATCGTGAGAGGATGATGCGAAGTACTTCTGGATGATCACAAAGTGCTTCTTGGCCTTGGCCAATAAGTCATCCACATAGGATTCCACAATTTTATGGATAAGATCATGGAATATGTATGTCATTTCCCATTGATATGTAGCGCCAGTGTTCTTAAGACCAAATGGCATGACAACGTAGCAATATGTTCCCTAGGGAGTTATGAATGTAGTTTTGGCTTGATCCTGTTAAGATATTTTAATCTGATTATACCCTGAGAACCCATCCATGAGGGACAACAGTTCAAATCTAAGCTGTTGCATCAACGATAATGTCAATGGATGGTAATGGGAAGTCATCCTTGGGACAAGCTTTGTTAATATCCCAAAATCTATGCAAATGTGTATCTTCCCATTCTTTTGAGAATAGGACGATATTAGATACCCATTGTGAATAGTCAACGGGTTTGATGAATCCCACTTGCAGAAGTTTTATTACTTCCTCTTTTACCATGAGAGCCACTTTTGGCTTCATTGGTCTTGACTTCTGTTTAATTGGTTTTACATCTGGTTTAGTGACAAGATTATGTACCGCGATATGTGGTGCAATGCCCATCATTTCTTTATAGTTAAATGCAAAAGCCTTTTAATGTTCTTTAAGGATTTGGGTGTGTATTTCTATCTCCTCCAAAGAGTTAACGCGATCCCAACTTCAAAATTTTGGTTCTTCCTCTCTTCTAATGTTTATGTCAATGGTTTCTTCTATTAAAGAAGTGTTACCTTCTTCAAATTCAGGTGGGGCTAGAGGTAGTTCCAAGCTTTCTCCGTTTTCTATCTCGTAGATATTAAGATCCTTCTATGGAGGAGACTCTACCATGGGATTTCCAAAATAGGAAGAGGAATGTGGTATTAGGGAAAGATCCACTATGCGGTGAGCAAGGTGTAGCTCCGCATAGGCGTTTAGATATTTGAGAGTGACTCTGTTCATTGTCCAAGTGATCCATGATAGAAAAATCATTCTCAGCTTCTCCATGAGTTAGGAGTGAGTTTTTTGGTATTTTACGCACTAATGGTTTGGTACGAAGTGATACTGTGAAATTTGTATCTTCCAACTCGTTGTTTGGAGTGAAACGGAAGTCGAGGTTGCACGAGTCTACGAGAAGGTCTCGCTCTCATGGGATTGCTTCAATTGATATGAAGTTAAATCCCTTGCTTAGATCTAATACCGTTGTTTTATAGAGTCAGAAATGCTCACTCCTAGTTTCATATACCTCATAGACTTGGTTTCGTAACTAGTGCTAGTCTCCTAAAGCACTCTAATGTTATCAACGCCCATTCTTTTGGCTAGGATGAGGCCAAGGAGGAGAGCTTTGTACTCAGCCCCGTTGTTTGTACATTCAAAGTTTAATTTAAAGGTGAAAGGTAGGATCTTTCCCTTAGGTGAAGTAAAGATCACTCCTGCCCCAGCTCCAAAGTGACATCTAGCTCCATCAAAGTGGAGAGTCCAATACTTGCTTGGAAAAATGGATGTTGGGATATTCGTCGTATCTATTTATTTTTCTTCGGTTACTTCTACCATAAAAACTTCGTCTAATGGAAGAGAAGCAATTCCCATGGTGCGTCCCATACCCATAGAATCAAATGGTAGGAGAATAGGTAAGTCTTTCTCTAACAACTTGACAATTTTTGCGGTAGTCCCTAGTGACACTGTTTCTATAACGTTGGTCTCATTTTTTAGTGCTGGAATGTCCTCGGCTAGATTTGTAATTTCCAACTCTGTGGTGGGTATCAACTTCTCTTTTGGTTTTGAATTAATTGGTTTGATAAGTTGATTTGTTGGGAGTTCAAACTCGGAGTGAACACCAGTCTTTTCTTCAAATCAGCTAGGTGTATATCGAAGGGTTTTGGGTCACCTCAGTGCCACAAATATTTTTCCTAAGTGTAGAAATCTTATTTCTTGGAATAACGTGGAAGGGATTGCCTTCATGTGGTGTAGCCATGGTCGACCGAGGATCATATTATAGTTGGTTTCCGATATATAATATAAAATTCATGAGGACCTGCCTTAGGTTCTAAAGTGACTCGGTAAAACTATTGTTCCAATCAAGTGGCCTTAAGGCTATCATATCCTCTTAACGTATTTCGTGTTGTGAAACAAGCTTTGTCTCTCCATATCCTAACTTTTGAAGAAAAGCAAAGGGGTTATGTTAACTCACGCCCCATCACAATCATCGCGCTTAACAAAATTATTATAAACCCATACTTGTAAATGTAAAGTCGGGTCACCTCTTCGTAATTTCAAATCTCGTCTGGTTGGCATTTTACTTATATCGAATATAAACTCAATATCCCTATCCGGCTGCCCCTGGAGGATAAACATCAAAGTCTACATGGTTTACTTGCATTTCCGAGAGGAGGAGTGATGTTGATTAAATGACCAAGGCCTAATGCTTCTAAGAGGGCATCCCCGTGGGTGGGAGAGTTCTTTAGCAAATCCAAAAAGGAGATGTGAGAGAAGGTTTTAGTTAAGTCATTAATTAAATCATGTGCACCTATGGGTGTTACCAACGTTTGTTGAATGTTGTCCTGCCCGATGGATAACTTGGAGTTGGTTGGGAATAATAATCCCGTGTTCTTGTTATGGTTTCTATGGGTAACTCTGGTGTCTAACTCCACCGCACCAACTATCTTGGTTTGGGGGTTGAGTTCCTAGTTGGGGGTGTGACTGGTGGATTTAATGAAGTTGAGGCTTCATGATCATTGTTTCCTGTTATAACACCCTTGTTTGTCCCATTAGGATCTAGCTTGTTATTGTTAGAATGGTTTGGGAGTGGATCATTAAAGATCTTGAGGGGTGCATTTTGAGGGGAAACTGCTCCGTATAAGTGTTTCTGGGCATAAGTACTACAGAATTTGCTAAAAACATATCTATAAAGAGTTGTTTTTGATCTTCTGGCAAGTATTGCATGAATTTATTGTAGTCATGACAAGTCCTAGTATCATGGCCTTGAATCTTGTGGAAGCCACAATACAAATTGGGATTATAATTTCTCTTTGTTGATTTAAAACCGTTGTCAGGCCCAAAATTTTGATAAGGTTGTTGGTTGTTAGAGTTAAAATTTTGAGGTTGTTGCCTTTGGTTTTGACTCTAATATCCAGTTGGGTTTTGATTTGGACCTTATGTTTGGATTTGTCATCGACGTTGTTGTGGTCACGGTGGATGATTAAAATCCACTCGCGCTGATTGTTGGAGTAAAATTGTTATTTCGCTAATTATTACATGTGGCGAAATGTTTACAACATTTTCCTTTTAACTTGGTCAGTTATCCATCTGTTGTAATCTCCAGCTTCTTGTTAAGGATCTTAGGTCCTTGATTAGCATTCCCGATATTTGTTTAGGCCCGTGTTTTGATTGGGAGTGGTTAATTTCCCATTTATTCCATATGTCTTACGATCACTATCTATTGTTGCTTGGTTGATTTGGAGAGCACTCTCGAGTACTTCATCATAAGTTCTTAGTGGGAACTTCTGGACTTCTTCCTTTATCTCTCTATTGAGAGAATTAAGGAATAAATCGCATAGTTCCATTTGATCCATGTTTGGAGCACTCATTGATGAGTAGAGAACCGTATGCCATCTTTGGATAAAATGAGCAGCAGATTCATTATGTTCTTGTTTAATATGCAAGAATTCCCGATTCTCGTTCTTAACAATTTGTTCATATCAAAAGCTTTGATAAACTCATACACAAGTTGTTTGAATGAGTGTATTGAGGCTTCGTGTATTCTCAGTAATACCAATCAAGGGCAATACCTTCTAAGGTTTTAGGGAATATTTTAGCAACAACCCCGTCCCAAGGGAGTAATTCCCTTATGGCTGTGGTGTAGGCCTTAATGTGTGCATTTGGATCCCCTTCCCCTTTATATTTGGGTAAATCGGGAAGAGGTCTTGGAAGCATAACACTTCATATGGTGAAGTCTAGGGGCTCTTTTAAATATTCTGAATAAGTCCCTACTGTGTAGGCCTCGACCATCGATGGTGCTAAATTGCTGGGGCGGTGGGGGTGGCAAGGTTTGTTGATATGGCATAGCATATGTATTTGCAGGGGCATAAGGGAATCCTTGTGGTTGAACGAACATCCCAGAGAAGAGAACATGTCCCCTTGTGGTGAATTTGAATAAATGTTTAAATAAGGAGGAGCATTGTTCTGGTATGGGTTGTTTGGTGCCAAGCCGGGAGGTGTCATGTTTTCAACTGGAGTGGCATTTGAAAATGCGATCCTAGTTGGCGTTTGTTGTGGGTAATTATACGGATGTTGAGGAGGCATGCCTAACGTGCATGTTCCTGTAAGGAGGTCAACCTGACTGGGATGATGCGGAGGGTTGGGGATCCCTACTTGCCCAAAATATGAATTTTGGTTTGCTTGAGCAAGTTCTAGCCCTCTAACCTTTTCAACTAAGGCTGAAATGACCTCTATTGGTGAAGACACAAGTGCTTTTCCTTAATGGCATTTGTTGTATACCTTGAGGTTGTAAAGGGGTGTGATACCCTGCTATGAATTGATCATTACCCTGCCAAGCTTCACCGAGGGTATTTCCCATAGGTGGAGGAATGGGGGTGTTTTCTTGGAATAGGGTATTAGATTGTGTTTGCAAACTCCCTATAGGTGGATACATGTTTTGGAAACATTGTTCACTTTTAGCATAGCGTGCTAAGTACTCCTCATCCAAAAATGGGAGTGGATCTGACTGTCTACTGATATGTGGTCTGAACAAGACCCGAGGAGATGAAGTGGATTCTCCAGTAAATGTCATATTATTAGAGCCTAAGGGATCTGGTTGTTGTGTTTGTGTAAGCTGATCAAACTCCTCAATTCGGAACGAAGAACTAGAACTAGTTTTGTGAGGGGGAGTTTGAGATGACTAGTAATTACTTCAATAGTTATCAGCCCATGCAGAAAGTGAGGGTGATGGTTGTCTATTTGTTTGACTATAGCTTGCTTCAAGACCTAAGAGAGGTCTACCATATGCATCATATCCCGACATATTCGGGGTATATGAATACCCGCAGAATAATGGGAAAGAGTGAAGGTGGATGAAAGAAATGAAAAAAGGGGAATATCTGTTTGTTCACGTCAGGTTTACCAATTTTGTATGATGGAAAAGTGACATGCGAGCATGGGAATCTACAAGTACCTCTTCCTCGTACTCGACCTCCCGAGGTCATGTTGAGATGGCCGGTGAATGTGGAATATAAATAGATACAGACAAACTAATCGGGTAATCTTATATCCTCAATACGCAATAATGGAATCTGTGAATCTAAGGTAAAGAAGATCCTCCTAACCTGAATTGGTGTAATGGTTTGTTCGGATATAATAGTTGCTTGGAGGCTCCAATCAATGTTGAGCTCTACCGAGATCTTGTTTATCGTGTAGGATACGTGGGAAGTGACTTGTGGGAGCTTCAGTATATATGTCCAAGCAAGGTCATGAAAATGGTGATAGGAGGTTTAGTGGATTTGTAATGAACTATGGGTGGTTTTTTAGTCTAGTCCGTAAAATATTAGATTGATTGGCTTCTATATTCAATACGAAAAACGTTATGATATCTCAAGCGAGAGTGGTGAGGATCTAAATACCAAAGATTCATAAACCGGTATGGATACTTAATCGATTTCATATGGGCCCGTTGGGTCAGGACTTGGAGATCACAACCGTGAGTTCTGGTTGTTGTGGACTTGTTATGGTCATGTGAAGAATCAATCCCTTCTTCCAACTATCCAGTAATCATACACCTTTTCATCCTCTATGTTTAGAACTAGAAGTTGTATAATTTTCTCATAATACCTTACAGGTGTGTTCTGGTAACTTAAATGCGTAAGCTAGTATCTATGTCAACGAGAAGATCTCTCACAAAGTCAGGAACTAAAGGAGCGTAACCAAATACTTATTCTCTTTCGAATCCTCGCATAGTCATACGATATTTTATCAAGGTAGTCTATAGTTAGGATGATTTGACCAAAATGTGTATGCCTTGTTGCCTTTGATATTTAATCCTCTCGCTTGTTCACTAATTGCCTTGTAGGTTTGTCGTTGCTCGAAAGGCCTCTGTATCCTAAGGTATTAGTCTATATCAACTAATGTTGTGGGTAGATTTGGTTGAGGCACTATTGGTTCAAATATATATTCTCTAGGCTCTCTAGGTCCCATGATTGTCATGCAAAATGATTCAACTTTTTAACTAAAATTAATAAACTAATTACGAAAGATGTATTTATACTATGCATGTATTCTTCTATTTTTGTATTTTTGATGACGTATTTTAACAAAATTAAAGAGCAGCTTATTCTAATATATTTAGAAAATGAACAACTAATCTAGTAATAGAATTAAAACAAACAAAATAGCCTGGTGTGGCTATTTGCCTGTGCAGTTGTGAATTTATCCTAAATATCTAAGCAACTAATTATTTTAAATTGAAAGACTCTCGATCCTACCTCAGAAGTGAGGAATGAATCACGGTTTCTTAGAAACTATCAATCCCCACAGCTTCCCTAGTGATATCAAGAGTGAACTTTTGACTGAAATAAAATAATTCACTACTCTATTTGATACGTTATAACTAGAACTTTGATAGCTCAAACCTGGCATTTACAAAACAAAGTGGAAAATTCAAGTTGGTGAGACTTTTTCCCTCGTGTGATCTCCTTGTTCCTTTGTGTTCTCGTGAATCTAGAAAAGCGTGTATATGATAGCATCAACAGAAGAAGGTATTCAAACAATGACAGCTTTGGATATAGACCGAATACAATGTGAGTAGGAGAGGGATAGTGCAAGTGAACAGAGCTTGACTATGTAATTCCTAGCGGGATTTATTGTGGGAATACAACACAAAATACACCAAGAGTTCTTGAAACTATCCTTTGTGACGCAATGTAACCCGCAACTCTAATGGATTCCAATCTACAAATGAAACTATTTTACTCTAAACTCACTTGCGTGGAACAACAATGAAGCAAGACTAAAACAAGAAGATAAAATGACCTCTAAACAACAAAGGAAAACTAACAATGGAAGCAAAACATGAAACTATAGGAATTCTAATTGAGAAAATCAAAGACCTAATGATTAAACAGAAAAGAGAGGGGCCTTTTATTTGAAAATAAGTTGGCTATTTATAAGAAATGCATTTACCAGAGGGTAACTCCCAATTGAACTCTTTTACTATAAACAAAGGGAAAACACTATTCACAGTGGCGGCCAAAACATAAATGCAAAGCAAAGTAGCTAAAGAATGCGGTAGAAATTGAAGATTTACATTTGACACAATCGTCAGAACTTTCTATAAAATGTAATAGGACACGCCCTATGCAGTGGCGGCGGTTACGGACCGTTGCCTTGTCCCGAGCGACGGCCATGGGACCGCCGCCAGGTAGGGCGGTGGTCTCGTCACTGAAGACCAAAATGCAAGGAAAAAGGGGGAAGAGGGAAAAACAAAGCATGCGGAGGCCGAGCGAGGCATGCGGGATACAAACATATACTTGGTGAGCTTTTCTGGATTCCGAACACCTTGCAAGGAGACTTGTATCATCATTGGGGTATGTGTAACATCTTTCATGCAAAGTGCTGCACCCTACAATTTTGGGTACGTACACACACATAGATTACTTTTGAAAACACAATAAGGTTAAAATAGTAAATGAATTTTACCAAGGGGCATGATTCCACATGAAAAAATACAAGTTAACCTGGAGATTTATAGAGGGGAGAATTACTTTCACCCTACCAATGAAATAAATTGAAAATCCTATTTCTATGGAGCTTGTCTCCTTTTTCTTGTATTTAACTTTGTGTTTTTATTTTGAATATCTTTTTAACTTGTACATATTAAAACTATAGAAAAAAATAATTCAAATATTTTACCCTTACCTATACACAAGTTTTCATGGAAGGTAAGAAATTTCTAAATTTTTCACTTGTGAATTCACCTTAATTCTTCACAAAGCAAAACTTTTAGGTTGCACAATGGAAAGAAGGGGCCGATTATTTTAAATATCCTTTCGGGTTGGTTGAAAAAAACCATACAAATTAAATAAATAAAATACACAACATTTGATCTTAATTTATTTAATTTACCTCGCTTCTGATACCATGTTAGAATTTAAGGATTCTAATAAATATGGATTTAATCAACTTACATATTATATAATGTTACAATAAATATTTAAATAAACATTACATCATAACATAAGTAAATAAAGAAATACTTACAGGAAATAAATAACATAGGTGACACACTATTTATAGAGGAAAACCTCAATAGGGTAAAAACCACTTTAAAAATAACATTTTACTTCAAAGAACTTATTTTACATCCAATAAGTTCACCTCCTTTAAAACTCTATTTACCAAGGGTAAAACCAAATCACTTGATTTGCATACCTTTGATATATTTCCGAATATATTAAATGAGGACCTAAAGTCTTTTTATATAAGATGAATCGGGTATGTCTCATGACCCACCTTTTCAACTTAAACTATTGACACATGCACTTAAGTTTATAATATTTAATATTAGAAAAATAATCATTTCATGATATTAAATATTTAACCTAAAGTATATACCTAGGTTAGCACATTTAATAATAGAAATATAAATATTTCATATTATTAAATATTAACCTATATATTAGTGATGGACCCATATATATTAAGGGTTAGTTAGACCACTTAATCATTATGTTCCAAATGCACATATGTTATTACATGACCGAGCTAGTAGTTTGTGTTTGAGATTGAACGGTGGTGGAGATCGGTGGAAAATCTCAAGGAAAAACACAATGACCGAGGTATGGAGATGGTGGGAGCGGGAATGGGAGAATGGTCAATGTGGAAGGGGGAGAAGGGGTCGCATGGAAGGGAGATGTTGGGATCGGGGTAAGTTTGTATGTTAAGTGGGTTTGGGCACGGGAGATGTGTCGAAAGAGTGGGGAATAGATCTCAGAGTCGAGGAATGGAGGGGATAGGGGGATTCAAGGGAAGTTAGATGAGAGGTCAAGAGGTGACTAGTATAGCTCGGTACGAGGAGTCGGATAGGGAAGATGGAGGAGACGGAGAGGTAGTTATTGGGATAATGGTGTGTAGGGGATGTAATGTGGCTCGATGAAGGAGATACAACCAAGTGAGTTACGTGTGGAAGCGGATGGGATTATGGAGGGAGCTCGGGTCGAGCGGGTGACCCAAGGACTCGGCCTGGGAAGGATTATGAGCAAGGGGGTGTCCACGGGGATGGGTGTGGGGAGAAAGGTGAGGTGTGAGAGGTGTCTCGGGTGGGTTGTTGTGGGATGAGGGACAAGTTAGAATCGAAAGTGGGAGCTCGAGGGTGGAGGTAAGAATTTAGAAAAGACTCTGGCTCACCAAGGCCGAGTCAGTAGGATATGATTTTGGTGAAGTAGTGAGGATAGGTTTAGGATTTTGTAATAAATTATTTTTTTGTTATTTAATAATAAATACTTGTTTTTGTTTATTTTTGCAGTTCATACAAGGAATCACAGACTTAAATAATATAAACTAGAAAACTAGAAGAATACAAAATTTGTATAATGTGATTATTATGATGATGATTACAAACTCTAAATATCAAACCAAAGTGAACAGAGACAACTTTAAAATAATTTAATGATCGATTTCCTATGACAATAGAACTCAAAGTGTGATTTTTTTGGAAATCAAGATCTATAAAAAAATGATGACCAATTTACTTTGTAAAACCAAAAAAATTAGAGACCAAACTTAAAGTAACCTCTTCAAACACCATAAGACTGAGAATACTTTTTCCACGATGATCCTCAAGTATCCAGATATGGTGATGGATTTTCTTCTTCTAAACATCAAGCGTCGAGGAGATCAAAGACATGACGAGCATTGTAGGTTCATTGGTACTATAACCTGTAGATGCACCACAAGACACCACACAACAAAAACACTACCCACAAAGTGTGAAGGTTAACCAAAGAAGGCCATAAGGCACAAAAAGGAGATAATAATGAACAATAATAAACAAAAAATGGATAAAACCACTAATTGGGAAATCAATGGTAATAGATCAAAATCCACTTTGGCGTGCGTATAGAATGTAAGCTAAGAAAATGCACTACTAACAAGGAAGTAAAATACTAACAATAATACCTCCTCCTTTGCGTTCTCGTAGCAAACCTCAGAATGGGCTAGGAAACATGGATTGAGCCTTGATTGCGTGATATGTAGGTGTTTTTCTCAAAACGGAGCAAGACCTTCCTGCAACAATGATCCACTTACTTTGCACCAAATGGATAAAAGGATTATGGATTTGGGGTGCTTCAAGATGAGGTTATTTGGGCATTAGGATGAGGTGGAAGGATGTTCTTTGCTCAAAGGATGCAAGAACTTAGACATGGCATTCAAGCTTATTCTCTCGTGTCTTAGAGGGGAGGGGTAAGGTTGTATTTATAGCCTGAGGAAGTGATTAACTTAGAGTAATTTAAGTAATCATGGTTTGAAAATGTGGGCAAGATTAGGTGAGTGGGGACCACGAAGAATGGGTGAGGATTTGAATTAGATTTTTAATTCATAAGTGGAGGATTTTAGGTGAGTGGGGACCACGAAGAGTGGGTGAGGATTTGATTTTGAATTTTTAATTCAATAGTAGAAAAACATGGAGAATAATGACATGTGGTAAGGATTAGGTTATTTTTATATTTGAAATGGATAATTAATCAAATTATATTTGATTAATTCAAAGTGTATTTTTTTGGGAAATGAGGTAGGGGAATTAATTGATTTAAGACAGATGTGAAATTAGGTGTCTACAATTAGGCTACATAGACTTTCAGTAAGTATAGTGTCAGATAGAGATACTAAGTTTTTGGGAATTTTGGAGGACTTTATGGAAGAAGTTGAGAACTAACCTCAGCTTTAGTTCAACATATCACCCACAAACTAATGGCCAAACATAAGTGGTTAATAGAATCTTGGGAAATCTCTTAAGATGTTTTTCAAAGGATCATCCAAAGTAGTGGGATGTTGTCTTACCTCAAGCAGAGTTTGCATACAATGATTCAGTAAATAGAATTATTGGAAAAAGTCATTTTCAAGTGGTTTAGGCATGTAGCCCAGAGGTATATTTGAACTAAGAGACATCAGAGATATGGACAAGAGAAGTGTTGAAGGAGAGGAATTTGTAGCAGCTTATGCATGAGATCCATCAACAAGTAAGGAAGCATTTGCAAACAAGTGTGGAAAAGTACAAGCAATAGGAAAATTTGAGAAGAAGAGAGGTAAATTTTGAAGTTGGTGATCTTGTGATGGCATATCTTAGGAAGAAAATATTCCCTAAAGGGGAATATAACAAACTGAAAATGAAAAAGATAGGTCCTTGTAAGGTGTTGAGGAAGTTTACAAACAATGCATATGAGCTAGAGTTTCCTGATGGGGTAGGAATATCTCCTATCTTCAATGTTTCAGATTTGTACCACTATAAGGGAGTTGAGGAAGGTGAAGACACAATGGAGGAAGCATCTATAACAACACAATAGTGGGCAGTGTCAGCTTTCTAAGGTACAACCGAAAAAATTGAGTGCATTCTTGACAAGAAGGAACTCAAGAGGATTAGGGGAAATCAATACTTCCAATATCTCATCAAGTGGAAGAACAAGCCATTTGAGGAGGCAACATAGATGGCTGAAAGTTATATTTTACAAAGCAAGGAAAGAATTTGGAGGAGCTTTCAACAAGCAGACACTCCGAGGTCTTTTCTCTTTCTTGTGGAGTATGATGCATGAGCATCTACTTCACCCTAAGTAAACTAGTTAGTGTGTTTGTTCAACTTAGCTTGTTACTAGTTTAGGAGTGTTGAGTGAGTGTCTTAGGTCTTGTGTCTCAATTGTTGTGTCTAATTAGTGTTAGCACTACTCCAAATTTGAATATGGACCTTCCCTCTAGAATGAAGAATTCAAAAATTGTATGTCATATGGTTGTAGTTTGGGCCAATAAGGCCTTGGAATCCATTCCATGAAATTGTGTAATTGTAGTCCTCTTTTATGAAATCTTTAACCTCCATTATAGCTCACAAAAGTATGTAAGTAGCCTGTCATCATGTTCAAGGTTAGTTTCTTAATGATGAGCTTATAAGAAACTAAAATTTTCAAAGAGCCAAATGTTTGTACTTTCTCGAGTAGTGAACAACATGTAGAGAGAGACAAGAATGTTCTTATAACTGTTAAAGGCCGTGTTGATGATTCGAATAAGGGGAAGTTTATGGATTTTTATTATGGTTTTTTTCATATTTGCATGTAGGGTGTGTGTGTGAAGATAAGTGTGTGTAATCACAAGAAAACTGTAATTTCCAATTACAAATGAATAAGTGAGCTCTCTGTGTTTCAAAAGGTTATATACCTCCATTCCATGTATTAGTTGGATATAAAATATATTAGTTCGTGTATAGTGGTTGCGCCTTAAAAATGTATAAGATAAACCATACAAGAATTCAAACCGTAGAGGAATTCTAGGATTGTTCAAGAAATATTGAAGTCGTGGAAAGGATTTAGGAGTGTAGGCAATATTTTAAAGCCTTAGAATTCAAAAAATAAATTAAAAAATCATATAAACTAATAAATTCATCCTCTCGGTCATCATAGTTGGGTTTTTCTAAAGCTAGGGTTTTTGAATGAAAAAATGGCCAAACTCACGTTTTAACCAACAAAAATTCTTGAAATTTGGAGCTAAACTCAATCTAAGAGTCACAAACCATTTGTAAAAATAATCAAATTGTTTCATTGTGTGTGAAGGGAAAATTTTGTACCATAACTTTGTTCCAGTCATGCTCAATCTACAACTCGGGTTTTTCTAATAAAAATCCATCTAATTAAAATTTTAACCAATGAAATGGTTTGAGAATTGATAGTAATCATTGTTAGGAGGTTACGAGGTTGTTACAAATATAATTAGAGCCAATCCCTTCGCATCCCGTAAGAAATCCATAAAGTCTTGTTTAACATAGTCAGCAAAAGGCATGGGAATTGAGTGTTAGCATTTTATCCATTCCTAGCTACCGTGGAGGTATGTCATCATCCCTATAACTCGAGGAGTATGAGAAAATTAGAGGAAGTGTCTAGTAGTTGAAATTGTTTATCCTACTAATTACTTGTGATATTGGGTGTGCAAATTTCCCTTTTATCTTAGGGATACATGTCCTAGTATTACAATCTTGTAAAGGGAGATCAATAAATTAGCAATCTTCCCCACGATGGATAATAGACCAATAAGAGAGCACATAGGTGTAATAAGACAAAGGGAGGGCATCAGGACTCAAGAACCATCCTTGATAGTAAAATTTACAAAGGAAAGTTTACAAGAACAAGGTGAGTGAAATCATAAACCTAGGAGTGAACAAACTAACCATATGAAAAGACTCTCTCGCATTAGTCACCGATGAGTGAACTTATGACCGAGTGGTGCACTACATTCCGTGACTTCATATAGTTCTTAATGCTTGTGTGTGAAATAGTAACCCGAGGTTTTCCTTGTGCTAATGATGCCAAGATAGCAAGTTATGGCTAGATAAAATGTAAATGTGTGAGATGGAATTCAACACTTCCCCTTCCTATGTAATGTATGCAGCCCAAAAATGCAGTCCCTTTGATGGTAGTGATAGTATATAGATGATATTACCCCTTAGAATTTCTAGCCCATATAATGGTATGTATGTTGTGTATATATATGGATCTCTTGTTTGAATTTTGACACTAGTGACATGACATGTCGACTAAGACCTTGAGATAAGGATAAGAAAACTAAAAAGGCCAACCACAAATGTCAAAAATTTAAATAAGAACAAAGAGGACAAAAGCACCTAGAATGGATAGGATCAAAGAAAAAGTGCTTTAGTGTCCAAAATGGGTGCTAGTGTGTTGGGATAAATGACGACAGATGTGAAAAGAGAGACAAATATGGATCCTTGTGATCTAACCGTAACTAGGGGTAGAAGTGACAGATGAGAGAGAGAGAGAGAGGCAATATAAACAATCAAAAGTAACTTGATGAACAAGGGAGTGTGTCACTAGTGAATACTTTTCTTGCTTAAGATGAATGCATATAACAATGTACTTTATGACATAGTAAAATAGTAATTTGTGCATTATTTTGTGTCTACATTTTCCCCATTTATGTTATTTGAATAAAATTCAAGTAGTTTAAAGGAAGAAAGGAACATACCTATATAAAGTTTGGAGAAACTAAATTGCAAAAGTGCACGTAGAGTGTAGAAACTTTAGCATGGTGAACCATGGATCAATGTTTTGATCCATGTGGCATAAGTGGAGATAGCAAATCTTCGTAAGGAGCACTTGGAGAAAAGTTGAAATGATTTGTAGAATTTGGATATTTTGAATTATTTCCAAAGGAGATGAAGAGGTAGGGAGTGATCAATTACCAACCTAATTTTTTTGTTTGAGTGGGAGGATTTGGCTCTACGTACACCATAGGAAGATTGTTGGGGAGAGAGGTCTAGTTTTACTCTCCATCCATGACTACATCCCCAAAAGGTCCAACCGCTGTAGATAGATAGAGACCAAATTTAGTTTTGATTTGTTTCGATTTAGTTCCGATTGAAATAGTATTGAATGGCTTCCAAGTTAGGTCATTTGGAAGTGATGATAATGTAGTGTAACTCCCAAGTTAGGTCATCTGGGAGAGATAGTAATGTAGTGTAGCTCCCAAGTTAGGTCATCTAGGAGAAATAGTAGAATGTGCTTATTGTACCAATTGATTGATTTGATTTGAGTGATAGGAAGATAAATTTTTAGTAATATGTGCCTATTAAATTACTCACAAAGATAGTGTTACTTTTTTCCCCATATTAGGTCATTAGGGGGAATAGATTTGAAATAGTAGAAAGTATTTGAATGTTGAATAGAGTGATTTGTTCCTTTGTTTGAATAAAATCAGAGAAAAATTGCAATGGTGATGTGTCAAGAGTATCGATTGATTACATTGGACCCGAGAGGGGTCTAAGGTGATCCCGATTATATGCCCCCTTTCGACAAAAGGGTGAAGGGTGGAGAAATGAGCACTGAGCCGAAAGTAAAGTAGTAAAGAGGTAATAGTGAATAATAGATATTATAGAAGATGTTGTAAGATTGCATGTAGGTTGATTAGTAGATGTGCTAGATTTTCATATATCGGTGTGCAATGTGTATAATACGTGCTTAGAAGAAATTTAGATCCGAATGGCACAAATGGCGAGAAAAATGGAGTTACGAAGCTTAAAAAATGAGCGGAACGTGCAACGGTATTAGTTGGAAAAGTAGGTGCAAATAGTGACTATAGTATATCATAAATAGGAATTACTATATATAGTAATATGGAAAAGTGAATAGTAATTTCATTTGTATTGAGATCAAGTTAAATTTGGAGCTCGGAGTCGTGAGGATGCCGCATGTTAGAGTAGCAAGTTTGACTAGGTTCGAGAGAGTATTAGTGGTCATGGCTTCACAGACGACCGATGAGTTGGTGAGTATGATTATTTTTGTAAAATGTGGTGAAATTTGCCCATTTTGTTGATTTTTGTAAAATTTGAACTTTTATATTTTTGTGTGTTTTTGACATGGGCAGGAGCGGCTAGGGTGTTGACATTTTTGGGACACTAGAACCCATTTCGAGGCGTTAGTGACCTATTTCGGCGCCAGTAACTCGCTCCCGGATGTTAGCATCCTAGAGGAGGGTTTTTTAAGTATCTTTATAAAATGTGTAGATTTTAAGTAATTTTGCAATATAATGTGATGTTTTGTAGTTTGTATGAGAGGGAATAATATGAAATTTTTGTTACATTTGTTGTGTTGTAGAGGGATATACATTCGAGGGAGTTATGCAGGGTCGACATTTGAGCACATTGTTGACATTGGGGTTATCAAATGCAGAGTGGGATGTACTAGACCATGTCGGCCTGTGACACATTGCTAGATTTGGGGAGGTTCCCCATAATATGCCTATGTTGGATCGCATTGTGTGATATATATGGTGTGTCGATACATGTATATTTTGGTTGTCTTTGGTGAGATGAAATGACTCGGAGGACGTATATTGTATATTACGGCTTGTCTACATTGTAGAAGAGAGGGTAAGGTGTGATGAATATAGTGGATGATCAAAAAGGAAGATGAGGGTAATGAGGTGGTATTTCATAAGGACACAAATATAAACAGCTTACTCATATTAGTTTGGATGCTATATTGAGATATGGAGTTCCGTGATTGTGAAACTTTACCGTGCAGTGATTTTAGCTTCATTCAATGGCAGTAGAGGGTGGTAGAGTTGGTATATGCATACAAGATGTACAATACTTGTGACCGTATAGAGGAGTATGGGACAAGGTATACATGGGCGTGATGTGTGTTGGCCCATTTGTACAAATATTTGTATAGATTCACCCAGGAGGATCATGGGGGTGGACTAGGATCCACCACATTGTTACAGGTATGGATATATGAGCATATTGTGATATTAAGGCCACTTAGTGGGCCACGGGTGGAGTTGGCTAGGCCCAAGATATTTATTGCGAGGTGGGTTGGTACTCGTAGTAGGAGGATGGACACGACCACCTATTGGTTGATGCTAGATCGGATGGGTCTAGGGGGCATCACATGGAGATAGTATATAAAGACTATGGAGGTTGGGTAGAGGATGGAGTAGAGTGCAGTGCATTTGACACACCATGTGGTTGGAGGACCAATTTTCATGGTCGATGCGAGTTATTCCGGGTAGAGTGTGTGTATCTAGACAGTTTTGTATGGCTTAGGATGTGCCCCTAGAGCCATATGTATGGGTGAGAGCTACTAGAGCATCGAGGCATCTAGGTCCTACATGAGCATAGTTAGTTCTTCCTAGTCCAGATGAGTCGATGTGGTCACAAAGTGTCAAAACGGGTAGATGTACCCATGTGTATAAAGAGTGGTGGGTAGCAAACCAATGGTTATTATTATTTATGGTTGTCATAGATGCGATGGCAATGGCGCTTGCAAATAGGAGGAATACAGGGGATAGGAACTTGCCCCTAATGGAGATGTCAAGAGTTGCACATCTAAAACATAATTAGTAGTGTTGATATTTGTTAATTGTCACTTGTAGCTTGGTTGTTAGATATTACAAATGTGTGTAGTAACTAATGTGTTGTTGTATGGCACAGTGTGATGCTTATTGGTAATTGATTGTTGATTCACCGATACGCACACGACATAGAACATGCCTCGTGATGTGCTCAAGTGGGAGGTGGTACGCTAGAACCAAAGAATGTTATTGCAGGGTGAGCATGCCCATCTATTCGAACCAAGTGGCACTAGTGACAACCATGTTTATTGTGTTATTAAGCGAGCATGATGAGGCTTGTGTAGAAACTAAGCAATCTAGTCAAGTTGTAGAAGGAGGAGCCCCGGCTCGGGATGTATTCGTAAGATATCTGAGCTATAGGGTTGATTCACAAAGCAATCGACCGATGTGATGATACTACGGAGAGAGGTTGAGAGATATAGAGGCCACGACCAATGGTGTACATTGAGTGGTGAAGCATCTAGTTCTAGAGCTCCTATGAATGTGTATAGTGATAGTGAGGATGACATTAGATGTATATGGATGTAGTGATGCATGGGGGCTTGCCCCCCAACGATTGTATTTTTGAAACTATGATTTTTGAAGAAATATATAGATAAACATGTTTTGGATCTCATATGTGTTGTGCACTTGCATTGGTATATGATGTGATGTTTTGCATTTTATACTTTTGATTTGCTATATGTTGTATGCATTGTTGAAATGGTTGTCGTGATTATTGAATATTTAAAACATATCATGATGTGCGATAATAGGTAAGTAGTGAATTGAAGATGATTTGTATGTGAATGAATAGTATAATGAATATGATAAAAATAATGTATGTATATGATGTAATGTGATAAAGTAGTGTAAATGGTAATGTGATGTAGATAGTATAAGAAATGATAATAATGATATGGTGATAGGTGTATAATGAGAAAGATGTAAGAGTGTGTAAGTAATAATGTGTAATGAAGATGAAAAGAGGAGGGGGAAGAGTGATGCCCCCAACGTATGTGTATGAAAATGAGGTTCATTTATATAAGACCCCTTAACAATTAAGAATGAACCATAGAACAAGAGTGTGTCATCGGGAAATGGTTTGAGAGTATTTGCTAGAAAGATAAATCATTAAGCACAGGCATGAAGAGTGAGTGAAGGGAGGTTCATTTTGTAACAAATCCCTCAATATTCATGTAAGAACCTTAAGAACATGAGTGTGTCATCAGGTAATGAGGTGATCATATGGAGATCACCTACCAAAGATGGAGAGGCCTGCAAGGGATGGTGGAATCATGTGAAGCAGTAATAACATGAGTGTAAGAGACAAACTAAATGTTAGATGAAATGGTGTTGATCATGGGAGGTGTAGTGGTGGGAAGCACAAGATACTGCGGCTTAGGAAGCCAATGGGATGTAGTAGCATTGTGAGGAGGATGAGATGATGTAGCAAATGGATGAGCTAGATGAAGGGTGTGGATGGATAATGATCTTAGGAGGTGGATGAATGAAAACTTTAGAAGTGGGTGGAGGAGACAAGTGAACAACTATGGAAGAACGCTTATGTGGAATGGGAGAAAGAGACCACTCATGAAAGTGAGAGTGAAGGCAATGACACCTTTGTCTTCTAATTTTTGTAATTTATCATGTAGAGCACAATAATCATTGTCACGGTGGCCATTGATGTGATGAAAATTGAAATAAGGGTGATCGATCTGGTGATGCAAGCTATGAGAAGGATGATGTTGATTACAAGGCAAGCGGATTCAACGCTTATCAAAAAAGTATGTAAGACATCATGAGGCTTAACAACAATATATGGGAAGTACAATGGTTCATGAGGAGGAGGTCGAGAGGATTTAGGTGTAGGATGACACGGTGGAGGTGAAGGAAAAAATTTATGTGGAGGAGGAGATGGGGACCGTGGAGGACGCCTCAATAGATTGAAGAGGGAAGAAGTAGTGGAAGAAGTAGAAGGAGATGAAATAACATGTGTTTAATTAAATCTTACTCTAGATCAATAACTTTATAGCACAAAAGCGTAAAAGATTCACACATATCATACGATATGATTAAACTAAATACAAAATATAAGAGCCTAATCTAAATGTTATTGCATCAATAAATGAATAATAACTAAGTACAACAATAAATACCCAAGCAAATAAACAATAAATAATGAAACCCTAATGTGCAAAGAAAGGGTTAGAAGCCTTAGTTGGTTCACACAAAAATCTAGACCTTGGATGGAATCTCTGGCCGGATGAACAAAAAGGAAGAAGCGTCACACAAAAGCCCTAGAAAATGTAGATCTAGAGAGATAGGCTGGATTGGGGTGCTGGGAGAGGGATAGGAGCGCTCGTGGGCACCCTAGACTTGTGTCAGGCGCTTGAGTTTGTGGAAATGCTCTAGAAAACCTCTCTTGGAGGTGTTACAAGGTGTTCGTCTTTAGTCACCTTTGATCGCTTTGAGGTCATACCAAGATCATCGAGGTCACTACAAATGAAATGAAACCTACCCTCAAATAGAAAAAGAATGAACCTAAAAACGCTTAAATCGCACTACATCTCGGACTAATGTATGTGTGTGTCACACTTGGATAGCGAGCAAGTAGCTAGATGTAGAATGTAATAAATGTGTGCATGGAATAGAATGAACTTCCCTCCTATGAAGTGTGATGTAGAAAACCAACCCTTGTGTCCCTTGTGATGGTGTTAGATGGATGCTAATGGAGCTCTTAGATGGATTGATGGATGTAACCTTAGGTGGTGATAGTTAATGCTTAGTGCTTGGTCCTTTATTATGATCACATAACTTTATATTTATATGATTCCCTTGTTTGAATTTTGTAATTAACCTGAAAAAGTCGACTACAAAAAAAGATAAGATGCTCAAATGGATAGAAAGGACCCAAAAAGTGTGAGTAAAGTACAAAAGGGGATAGGGGTGCCCAGAGGGGACGAGGGCATGACGTTGGTGCATCTTGGCCTGGGTGCTAGTGTCAGGATGACAAATGTTGAAGAGTAAAAAGGATAGATTGAGAAAGTAAGGGTGTAATACCAAAAGTAGTAATAGAAAGAAAAAAGAAAGGTGGCCAAAGACATGGGTTAATTAGTACTTTTCTTACTTAGGAATCATATGAATAGTAGTATGTAATCAGGACTAGATAATTACCCAAAGTGTGTGATTTTGTGTCTACATTTTGCCCCCACTTTATGTTGGTGAGTGAAAGCTCGGTAACATAAAGTAGATAGAGATGTGTACTTGATAACCATGTAGATCGATGATGAAAAAGCATGCGAGGGACTAAAAAAGCGTGGAATGATAAAAATGTGAAGCATGGATGTTAAGGAGGAGAAAGTGTAAAAAGTGATGAAAATGAACCTAGGGGAAAATGCATGTGTAGATGTCATGATGTACATGTTGTTGATGTTGATGTGTTTATGTGATGTGTGTGATGTGATGTTGATGTTGACTATTGCTTCCCATATGGATGGACCTGCAAAAGAGAAGATAAACAAGTAGTCAAATATGCATGTATATGATCAAAATATGTAAAAAAAGTGTGTAAGGAAAGTATGTAAAAATGTTGAAAGTGTGAAAAAGGAACATGTGCACCTGATCCGTGATGAGGAAAGGGTGTAGAAAAGGATCATGTAGATGATGTCGACATGCGTGATTTTTTTGGGTGATCTCACACCAATGAAATGGAAGAAGTGTAGGGAGAATAGTTTGGTGTCATCCTCTCAACCTTTAATTTCTTCCCATATGTAGAACACCATTGTAGATGGTGTGTATAAATGCATGTGCTAAGGATTGTATGCCCTATAAAAAATATTTGTGTAAATGTTAGTTGAGTTGTAGTTCAAAAACTGATCACATGTGTACTAGTCCGGGTATCGTTGTGTATTTCCCCCTGGTTTTAGGCATCTAGGAAAGGTCGTTGTGCTTAAGGACCCAAGTCTGATTTGAGCCATAAGCCATGTCGAAAGTAAAAACTATGTTATATTGGTATTATGTTGTGTATAATGTTGTATGGGGTGACTGATTCACCCAAATGATGCCCCCTCATTTGGGGTGCATGTGACATCACTTTAAAGGAGTATGTGGCCCAAAGAGGAGGACCAACCATTGTGTTGAAATTATGTGCCCTAGGGGAAGGGAATGTGTTTGGTAGAAACCAAGGCACACACAAACAAAGTGGCTAGGAAATAAGTGTTAGTAAAAAAAGACAAACATGCATGTATAAAGATGAAATGTAAGCTAAGTAGACAATGTGTAAGCTAAGACAATAAGTAAAGTAAACACACAAGAAGACAATGTAGACCATGAAAAGTGGGTTGCAAACATGGGACATCACTCATGATGTCACAAGACAATCAAGGCCATAATGGCCACAAGCAATCAAGTAGATAAACAAGACAAGGGAAAAATCCCTGTAAAACAAAATGAAATGAAAAAAAAAAAATAATGTATGTAGAAAACCATGGAAGCAAAATAGTCTTGCATAAAAAATGTTGCACATGAAGCACCCATTAGCATGTTAGAAAGATAAAAAGTATGTCAAAGCATGTATAAATGATAAAGTAATGTGTTATGAAACAAAATGAAACAATAACACACTGTAGTGTATGAAAGTGGATGCCCCCAAGAGCCATTTATGGGACTGGTAATAGGTATTATGCCAAACATCCATGTTGTGTGTATAGATCTGTATAATCTTTGATCACAACTAGAAAGCAAGTGAAATGCATGTGTGTATGATAAAGATAATGACATACAAGATATCTATCTAGCATGTGTAATAAATGAACATGTAAAAGCATAAGTAAAAAAGAGTAAATGCAACCAAGATATACGTAGTATGTTGTGGATGAGATGGAATGGAATGCGAGTGAATGATAGGGCAACATGCCCCCGAGTGGATGTGTATGTATGCAATGAGGTTCATTTATTTATGCCCCCCATAGTCAAGAATGAATTGTAAATGAGAGTGTGTCATCATCGAGAAATGGTTTGAATGATGTGTTGTCATGTGTTAAAAGAGTTGATGATGGTGAGCATGAAGGGTTGTATTGTAGAATGATGATGTGTAGATGATATTGAATGTGACATAGGGATGATTGATCTTGAAGTTGTAAAATGGGTAGAAGTGAGAATATGTGATGATTTATCCTAAAGTGTATATCACTAAATGTGTGAGGAAGATGCTAAAAGTGTGATGATGTAGCATAAAGTGTATATCATGATATGGATAGGAATAGAAAGCGATGTGATGATTTAGCAAAAGTGTATATCACAAAAATGTATGATAAGTAGGATGTTAGAATGGCATGATGATTTATCAAAAGCATATATCACGAAATGTATAAGTAGGATGCTAGAAGGTAGTGAATGATATAGTACAAAGTGTATATTATGAAATGTGTAAATAAGATGATTAGACCCTGAAAATGTGTGAGTATAATGTGATAAAGTGATTTCTTATTGGATGGTATGTGAAGATCAAGTTGATGCATAAAGTGATGATGTAAAGCATGATGATGATGTGAGGTTAAATTAAAATTAGACCTGTCAACAATTGAGTATGAACCATGGGACTAGAGTGTCATTGGGTAATGTTCATGATGTAGATAAAGATAGATGTATGATATGTGAGATAGAATAGTAAATATGTATATGATATGTAAGAATGAGTATGTGTATAGAATGATGTAGATGTATGAACAGAAGATGTATGTATGTTATGTAGATGTGTAATGGAAGCAAAGAGTGTGTAATGTGCTACATATGTGAATGAAGAAAGATGTGAATGTGAATGTGTGTAGTGAAATGTGAAATGTGTATGCAATGTGTATATGTGTAAGTGTGTAGTGTGTAGTGTAGAGTGTGTAAGTGTGTGTGAGTTTCATGTGTATAGGATTGCCCTCAACAAAGTCAAGTGTGAACCAAAAAGCACAAGAGTGTGTCATGGGAAATGACGATATAAGTGTATCAAGTGTTTGAAAGTGCTTAGAAAAATGAATCATGAATAATAGTCATTAAGTGTGAATGGACATGAGTATAGAAACAATGATGATAGTGTTAGAGGGGGAGAATAAGTGTGATGCCCCCAAGTGTGCAATGATGATGATATCTGATGAGTATTTATGAACATGAGAGACCATGTGTCATTGTGGGAGAGCATTTTCTATGTCATGATAAGAGTGAGGGCCAAGTACAATGGTGAAGCAACAAGTAGGACCATGATGATGGTGGGCATAATTTGAAATGTGTCTTGGTCCATAGTAAAGGAGTAGTTGCTTTGAAAAAATGAATTGGAAACAAAAGTGGAATAGGATGGGGAGGAATCTTGAATGGTGGTAACTTAGGTGGGATTGATGACGTTGTAGAAGACTTGATAGAGAAGAATAAGGTGGACTGATTTTGAGAGGTGGTTGTGTATTTTGACTTGGTAATGCCATAGATGACTTGAGAGGAGGGGGTGTTATATTGATTTTGAGAGGTGGTTGCTTCTTGAAATAGGATGCTTGATTTTCCATAGAAGGAACCTTAGAAGTGATGGCATGATGCTCATTAGACATAAATGAATCAAATTTAGGAACCCATTGAGATGTAACAATTGGAGAGGATGATGTAAATGTTGTGCAATGAATGAGATAAAACCTTGATGCTCAAGATGTTTGATTCTTCATTGTAAATCATAATAGCAATCATTGTCATTATGTCCATTGATTTGATGATAATTACAATATGGAGACCTTGATATTTTGCAAGTGATAAGGAGGATATCCTTGAGTAGATGGTAAAGTGATCAATTGATGACTAAGGAGCTTAGTAAGAATGTCATGTTGCTTAGTATTGTGATCAAAGGTGAGAGGATATGGTAATGGAAAGACTTGAGGCTCACTAATATGAGCACATGTAAAGACATAGAATGAGATGATGATGATGAAGAAAGAACAAACATGAGCTGAGAAGCATGTCTTAAGATGTTGGATTTCAGATTTTAAGAGATATAATTTTGGATTCCATAGCCTGAAATTTTTTTAAAATAAAGAATGAAAAGATTGAATTGAATCCAATATGGGTTGATTGGATGGAGGATCAAGAATCTAGGGTCATCGGAAAGATGATGGAAGATAGACATTATTTGATGTGGTGGCATACATGTTAGGAAGATACATGGTGTCTAAGGTTTTTGGAGAGAATCTTTACAAGATGGGATGCATTTAAGTAAATTGAGATAAAGGAATTTGAGAAATTTTATGAGCCATGAATAGAAAAAATGAGGATCCAAAAGTGTTGAAATGAGTCGGGTTCACCAAAATGATTAAGCTAAAATGTAAATATAGAGCCTAATCTGAATGTTATAGTAGCAATAAATGAATAATAATTAAGTACAAAAAATACACAACAACTAAGTAATAAATAATGAAACCCTAATGTAAAGAGAGGGTAAAAGCCTTAGTTGATTAAGTTATAGAAATTTAGACTAGATCTAAGCTCATGAAAATGAATAAAAAAGGAAGAAGTGTCAATATAAGCCCTAAAAATGTAGATCTGGAGGAGGAGGTTGGAGGATGGGGCACTAGAGAGGGACATAGGGCACCATGGACCCTAGACCTGTTCTAAGGCACAGGTCTGCACGGAAATGCTAAAAAAACCTCCTTTGAGGTGTCATGAAGGTGTTCACCTTTAGTTTCCTTTGATCACTCCGAGGTCACACCAAGATCACTAAGGTCATTGGAAACTGCAATAAATAATGAACTCTAAAAACCCTCAAATAGACATCAAATCCTAAAAAGAAAGATGTAAAATGAGGGGTCAAATTGTCCTCAGTTGTCACAATGGTGAACTTATGATTGAGCATTTTACACTACATCTCAGACCCAATGTAGTTTTTGTGTGTGTGTGTGAAATTGTGCCCTAGGTTGCTCTTGTGTGTCACACTTGGATAGCGAGCAAGTAGCTAGATGTAGAATGTAATAAATGTGTGCATGGAATAGAATGAACTTCCCTCCTATGAAGTGTGATGCAGAAAATCAGCCCTTGTGTCCCTTGTGATGGTGCTAGATGGATGCAATGGAGCTCTTAGATGCCTTGATGGATGCAACCTTAGGTGGTGATAGCTAATGCTTAGTGTTTGGTCCTTTATTATGATCACATAACTTTATATTTATATGATTCCCTTGCTTGAATTTCGTAATTAACCCCGAAAAAGGTTGACTACCAAAAATATAAGATGCTCAAATGGCTAGAAAGGACCCAAAAAGTGTGAGTAAAGTACAAAGGGGCATGGATGCCCCTAGGGGACAAGGGTACTAACTTGGCGTCTGCACCAGTTGGCGATGGTGTCAGGATGATAAATTTTGAAGAGTAAAAAGGCAGACTGAGCAAGTAAGGGTGTAAAACCAAAATCAACAACATAAAGCAAAGAAAGGTGGCCAAATACATGGGTTGATTAGTACTTTTCTTACTTAGGAGTCATATGAATAGTAGTATGTAATATCTATGATGGGTTCTTTCTTTCCTTGATACAAAGTAGGAAAGCGATCATATGTAACTCTAGGACCATTGTTAACTATAAACCGTCTAAGAAAAACATCCTCCATATCATAGTATGTGCTAATAGATCCATAAGGCAAATGAGTGTACCATTGAAGAGCATGATCAACAAGACTATGACGAAAATATTTTAGTAACAAGTGATCATTAGAATAAGAATCCATAGCTAAACGATAATGCTTGAGATGCAAATAAGGATTGTCAATGCCATCAAAACATGTAAAGGTAGACATGATGAAATCCTTAGAGAAATTTGAATTGTGAATTTTTTTAGTGATTAGATTACCTGGAAGAGAATTATTATCAATAGAAGCATAATAGGCCTTTCTTTCAAGAGTGAGGGAATGGAATTGCATTTGCAAATTACCGAAAACATGCATGAGGGATAAAATATCATGTGAGGAAATAGTAAAAGAAGTGAGAGGCACATTGAGAGGTTGGACTTTGCTATTATGAGTGATCATGGGGACTTGAGAAGGAGGAGTGGATGTGGAAGGAGGATAAGGAGGATAAGGAAGTGGGGGAGGAGGCGAAGAACATGGAGGCTCTATGGGAATGTTAGATGTAGACTCAAGAGTCACAATGAGAGGAACACTAATGAAAGAAGAATAATCATCATGAAGAATATTAGAAATAACCTCGAAAGCATAAAGAGGGGTGGTAAATTCACATTCAATAATCCTAATATAAGTAACATCCTCACTAACATGTTCATGATCAGACATATAATCCACATCACTATCAGTCAAATTTTCACAAGCAAGTAGTTCATCCAAAGTATCATCAACATATAAAGAATTAGTAGGAGAACTAACATGAGATTTATCATTGCAATCATTGGAAACATTTTAGAAATAAAATAAAAATGAGACATAGCTTTACATTCATCTTGATTATTATTAGGAATATCATCATGTACATGTGCATTTGTAACCTTATAAGTAGATTTATTTGCATCTATATAAGTAAAAATGTCACCAAACAAAGGATCTATAATGACATTATCATGCGCTACAAGGAGGAGAAGAAGAAGGTACAACAACATGGGTAAAGTTATGGATGATGATGATGGAAAACATGCATCATAACTTTGATCGTGAGAGAGCATGCAAATATGAGGGTTATCAGTGCTAATAGGAATGGTGTTTTGGTAAGAAAGAAGTTGTATGAATTTGTTATCAAAGTGAGAATTACAATAAATGTCATTAAGTTCAACTTGTACAACAACATTGTCAAGGATAGGTTGCACACTAATATGATCCATAGTCTGTTTGGGAAAGGAGGATCGATTCTTAGCCATGAGGGTTTTGGGGATCCTAGGGCAAGGAGTTCGACTAAGGATGGGGTTCACCAAATGATTTAATAAAATTTGAATTAAATATGATTTCAGAGTCACTAATATGATAAAACACAATAGAATACAAATGCTAAGCACTCTAATGATATAATATTATAAGAAAATATGAGAGATAGAAGGCTTATTTGATTTACGCTTATCCCAAAATAGATGCGAACTAGACAATTGATGAACAAGTTGGGCATAGTGTCATAAATGTTTGATATTAATTTTGCACTTCCCATACAGATTTGGACACGGATGCCCTGGTGGGGTGAGGACGCCTATGTGTTAGAGACCTCTTCTAGGCGTCGATGACTACGTAAATACTCATAATTTGCTTTCTTTTATGTCGCTAGGGTTTCACACTTATTCACTGTTAATCACTTGATATTCACACTTTGATCACCGAGGGTACCTATAACCTACAACAAAAACCCTAGCTACTTGCACAAGCTCACAAACACATCAAATTGGAATGAAAATGCAATATGTGAAGTCAGACTAACCCCAACAGTCACCTAATGAGTGAACTTATGATCGAGCACTACACTACATTCCAAAATCCATGTAGTTCTTTGTGTTTGTGTGTGAAATAATGTCCTTAGGTTGCCCTCATGCCAATGATGCAAATATATCGGGTTATGGCTAGATAAAATTCAAATGTGTGAGATAGATTGAAACAATTCCCCTTCTGTCTGCAATGTATGTAGAGCATCCTGACCCAAAAACGCATGATCCTTTTGATGGTAGTGATAATATATAGTGAGATTGCCTGTAGAATTACTAGCCCATATAATAGTATGTAGGTTGTGTATATATATGGATCTCTTGTTTGAATTTCGATACCAATGATACGACATGTCGACTAAGACCTCGAGATAAGGATCGAGGAAAACTAAAAGGTCGACCACAAATGTCAAAAATGCAAATAAGAACAAAGAGGATAGAAGCGCCCAGAATGGCTAGGAGCTTTAGTATCCAGAATGGACGTTGGTGTCCTAGGATAAATGACGATAGATATGAAAAGGAAGCTAGACATCCCAATCCATTTGACGACCAAAATTGGATGTAGAAGTGACAGATGTGAGAGATGAGAGAGACAACATAAACAATCAAAAGTGGATGAACAAGGAGTGTATCACCAATGAATGTTTTTCTTTCTCAAGATCCATGCATATAACAACATACTTGATGGCATAGTAAAATAGTAATATATGCATGATTTTGCGTCTACACACCCACACTGATAGAGAAATGAAAAACCAATACTCCACGGCCTACATAGATAATGTACTCTTTCACTACGTAGTCTGCAGAAAACACAAAAATGTAAACACAACTAAACCTATGACTATTCAACTATTTTGGTTGATAAAGGATTGCTTGTGAACCCTAATGCTCCTGCATCATCTCCCACTACTACAAGCTCTAAGTTTGCTTCCTTAGCCACCAAGTGAACATTCATGTTTAAAACAATAGTGAAAAAGTTGATATTTAAGGAGTAATATTGAGCAAGGGGGTTAATGTTAAGGAAAGGTCAAGTCAAACTCTTGACTTTGGGGCTTGTAGTGTTTGGCCTTGGCTCACTAGTTGTTAGGCAACACACACTTTTAGCTTTAGGGAGATCAATATGCTATATAAATACTAAACTTGGTGGAGTTTTTTTAAAATTTATAATTGATAAAAGGAATTACCAGGATAGCCGCGACACGGTGGGTGGGGAAGGCCTTTATAAATTATTTGGCTTGAGACAATAGAGCCGATCAAATAGTTGTGTATATAAAGGAAGGATATTGGATTTATAGCTTGAAAAAATAAAGAAAGTGTTTTAAAAATATAATTCCAAAACCCTAAAAAGTGAATCCCAACCTTATTTTCTTTGGACTTGGCTTGGTTTATGCCTTTTCTCTTTCTACGTAATTTTTTTATATGCACCATTGAGCATACGTGGTGACTACCACTAGAAGAAAAAGCTATGGCTTTATAGGAACCAATTGAGGCTATTACACGTCTAAAAAAGTGCATGGGAGTGTGACTTAAATGCAGCTCAATAATCAAGCTTGGGTTTGGTGTGCTGATGGTTTGTCAACTACCATGTGTGGGAGTTATGGTAGGGTCGGGAACTTAAATAGTGGTAGAAGCTCATTGTTGGCTCCAATTTTTCTAATGTTTGAATGAGGATGGGCTCATGAATATGGGTAGAGGTGTAGCGAGAAACTTGCCAAACAATAGTTTCCCCACACAAAATTGTATGCACTGATAAACTCAAGGTAACTTAGTCAAATTGGTCAAGTCTATCTTAACTTGATTAGGTCTTCCTTTAACGAGCTTAGATTTCAAGAGGGAACTTTGAATTCTACCAATGGTGAAAAGTGTGGGTGGATCTTGGGCTCACCTAGTGCATAAGACCCAACTCTCCTATGTTATAATAGCTCACTTACCTAGTAGAGTAAATCACTTACAAAGATCACAACTACTTCGACTTGTTCGAGAGATCTCTACAAGAGCTTTGAGGCCCACACATATTTTTTCATTTTTTTTATTTTTTAATATATTTGTATGCTCCTGTTGTAGGAGCAACAAAAATACTTTTCTCAGTAGTTTTTTCGAATAGGGTCAAAATTGGGGGCAAAGATGAAACTAAGAGTGAGGGAGCCTCGAGGCTCTTCCTCCTAGTTCTCTCTAGTTGTAAGCTCCTTAAAACCTCCTTAAGTCTTGCTTAATCTCCCCAAACATAGAACATACAGATTTGGATAATATAAGCTCACTACAATACCGGATGATAAAAACAAAAATGTACAAAGGAACTTAATTAGAGCCGCACAAAAAAATTGAACATTATATTAATAAAAACACATGCTTTGCATTATTTATAGATATTGGACAACGAGTTACAAGTTATTTACAACATTGTAATAAGATTTCTACACATTTCAACAATTAACTAAAATAGATTGATGGGGATCGCAATAACATTTCCCGATTAAACACAAAAATATGACTCACCTTTGGATGAGTCAACAACCTAGTACAAACACAATATTACTCTTATGACACCTATTGATCACATTATTGACATGTGCCTTATTGAGATTTAACATGAATTAAACTATAAAATAACAACTAAATTATTAATTCTATCAAAAACTATCTCTTATATTCCTTATGTATTTGTTATGAAATTTTTGCTAGTAGTGAATTTTGACTCTAAAGAAGCCCAAATTTATCATAGTTAGGATTATATCCAAGAGGGTTTGATATAGGGTGTTTCTAATTCACGGGCTTGTAAAAATACTAGTCTTGTTCATAAATAATATCATCTCAATGTTTTAGAGCACTAACTACAAAGGAACCGTTTTTATATCCTACTTATTCCATCTTTGAGGTAAGATGTGATTAACTTCCCAAGGCTAGCTACTTATTGGTGCATTCAAATTAGAGAAGGTTGAAGGTTTCTTATGGTTAGGTTTCACAAATAACTATGGAGTCTTCAATTATATATGAAGTTATGTGGAAGCTCAAGTTTATGTATATATGATTTCATGAGCGTGTGATGATGGGTTGAATCCCATTTCCATTAAATAATTACTTGCAAGGAAAAAATGATAGATTTGGGCAAAAAAACTTTGTCTTTGTTACTTCTACTACCACTTTCGCTCACTAAGATCCATAAAGGCCAAGGGTGAGATCATACGATGGACAATTATAAAAATCCATAAATTATTGAAGCAAGGCTATGAAGCACGACCCTAGAAATAATTCTAATACCGAGACGATATGAACCTTCCAACAAACACTAATACGGGACAATACAAAATAAACAATAAAATTAAAACAAAGAAAGTAAAATTGTATTGAATTAATATAATTGTATTATAAAGTATCACAACCCTCTTTGAGGGGAAACCACCTTTGACCAATGCTCGATGCAAAATATTCGGTGAATGGATTTTCCTCTTACATATGCTCTTTATTCATACTATTTTATTCAAGACAACCACTACTTTTCCTTACATATGAGATAATTATAATTTAGCAATGAAATGGCTTAAAAATAGATTCATTCAAGATTTAATTAATAATATATAATTCAAAGAAATATGTTAAGACAAATAGGTCCTAACAACATAAAAATGGTACAAATAACACATTAAAAGTCCATAAATGGGGTGGAGGGATCATTTCTTTTAGATGGTTAAATGCTTTTGACAGGAGCTTAGAACCTAGGGATTGACGGGATCACACCCAAATACAAACATGAAAGAAAAACCAATAACCACAAAACCCAGCTAGACAAACCCACAAAATGAATTGGTAGCTACCGCTCTTCATATGAAGAGTAGTAACCAAGAAGGTTAGTGTATCGCCCCTTTTTGCCTTTTTTCTTCTTTACCTCTTGCCATGACCCGGATTTGAAATTACCACCATTTGTATACTGTCAGGGTTCATGGCACTATCAGGGATGGGCTCCTTCTCTGAGTCCGACTTATCCGGACTTATTAGGAACATGACCATGCTTTACACCGGCTATTTCCTTCCTTTTTCTTGTTGTTCCGCTCTTTCTTTTGAGTTAGATTGTCGATTCCTCCTTAATTTGTCTCTTACGCAACCTCATGATTTGTCGCAAGTATATGAGCTATTCTAACCACTATTGGATGACGATTTCTTTTTCCTTTGAGTGCTCTTCCTTTTACCCATCAGGAAACTGGCATGTAGATGACTCGTGGTTTTGCAAATGTGGCACCGAAAGGCTATATTCTCATAATCTAAAGATTGAACATGTTGAAAGTTTCCTACTTTCAAAAGAATCTTGTCTGGAAAACCCTTGCTAAGGTCAATTTATGCACATATTCTAGCAAAGGTTCATATCCTCGACGTTGTTCTAGGCATCGATCAATTTTAATAAATGCGGTGCATTGCCAATGTCCTCAAGGGCATACCAAAAATGCAATGGAAGGTTCGAAATCGAACCCATACAAACATTTTAGTAATTGAAAGAGTGTTTGGATCAAAATCAGGAAACCAAGGTGTTAGAAACAAACCTACATTTCCCCAAAACCACGAACCATCCGAGATACATTTGTGATACTCCTCCTTTTCAAACTGGACCACAAAAAATCCCTTGGAGCAGAAAGAGATTTCATAGTGTTTGGTCAGTTTTTGAAAACCCACTGAGTTAAATCGGAGGTGGCCGACCACACTCCATTAAATCTACCAATAATAGCCATTTGACAGGGCTTTGGATGTTCACATGCAACGGTGTTATCCAAGTTTAGCATTGGCACCTCCTCGGCTAAATTATTGGACAACGTCTTGAAGGAGCCAATTTTGGGAGAATCTTGATTAGGATACCCCGACTCGCCTATCTATCGGTTTGATTCGACCTCCACCAGAAACTCCTCTGCTCGAGCAACAAATGTCTCAGAAAATGACTTCAGAGACTCAATATTTGGAGATCGGTTTGGGCGATCGAGCCCCTGCTCCACCCTAGCCTTGATTACGTAACAAAGGTGCCTTAGCCTCCTTACTAAGAGTTGCAAACTCCCTAATGATGGTGTATCCTTCCCCTTTCGATGAATACACCATTCCAAATCCCAATCACCTCGGCCTTGTGTTCGCCATTCCTTCCTGCATCGCTTTCAATGGAGAGTTGCTAGGGTTTCGCCCCAAACGCCCAACCATTTCCACCACTTATTTCCATTCTTTGAATACCACTATCTCATGCTCCATCGCTTCTCATTGCGGTGGAGGGATCATATTACTTGATGTAAACCAATAACACCAAGCCGCGTATATACATTGTTGACACTAAAGTACTTAACTAGTTTCATATCAAAATTATATATCTCTGACTTGCCATGCATTCATTCTAGCACAATAAGTTATATACGACTAGGCCATGCATTCACTAGACTACATGTTGAACATTGGTTATACTTAGTGTGTTGATAACACAATTTGTAAAAGCATCCAAGGTACGATAATAATTGAGGGATAACACATGTCCCCGATTACATCCCCCACTTTTTCTAATCTTTATAAATTTTGTTTCTTGTTAGAGTTTGGAGGAGGAAGATAAGATTCTTAAAGATCTACAATGAATTTCAAGGCCATATGTGAGGTTTTTAGAGACCTTTAATATATTAATTGAGTAATCAAATTACATTTCACCCACACAATAGTTGTCAAATCTATATAGCTTGTTTTTGGATAAGTATCTTGATAGTTATGGAGAGAAATCCTGTTCATTACGGTTTTTCCGGGTTAGGTGTACCTCATTGTCTAGATCTACTCTACATTCGACCTATTTTTAAAAATTGTCTTTAAATTTGAAACACGATAAGTATTCATGTCTTAAACCCACTTTTGTATATTCTTACACTGAGAATTATTTATACATTTAAATCTAAGTTTACTCTCTTAAATGATTTTATTCAATGACATTTTTTTGGTTGAGGTTACCTAGGGAGAGGGCCTTAGCCCTTTGTGGAATCACCAGCCCACACTAATAGTGGAACCATCTAAGGTTTGAAGTTTAAGCTCTCGGCTAGCCCACAGATTAAACCACATTATTGTGGTACCCTATCACTAGGGTACCAAACTGTCAGTAGTAGGCTGCCTTAACACATAGCTGAGATTTGAACCTTGGACCTCCCAATTACAAGGAGACCCAAGAACCGTTACACCACTACTCGTTGGATAAAAGTGGTTATGTTTACCTCTCGTGCCGCATGATGCAGGGCATGCCTCGTTGCATTGAACATAGGATTCATGCTTGCCCCGACCTCCATCGCATTGAACACCAAGCCGGTTTGGCACCACGTCGAGAGCCACCTCACCGCATAAGGCGGTGAACGACCCACCTTGACACTGCCACTTTAGCCAGTAACGACGAGCTATAGAGGTGGCCAACCGAGGATTTGACCCCGAGACCTCCCACATATAACACACATTCCCCACTACTAGGGTAAACCGAATGGGCTAAAAGTGGTTTTGTTACCTCTCGTGTCGTAATGCCAGGACATGCCTCGTCGCATTGAACATAGGATTCATGCCTACCCCCAACCCCCGTCGCATTGAACACTAAGCCGACTTGACACCATGTCAAGAGCCACCTCCACCACTGAAGCGGTGACACTGGCATGCTTCGCCTAAGCGAGTAACGACGAGCTATAGAGGTGGTCAACTTGGGGGAATGGATCTCGAGACCTCCCACATATAACCCTCGTTATCTACTACTAGGGTAAACTAGACGAGCTTCAATGACAATATTATAAGTAAATATATTGTATTATGATTTAAAACTACTTTCCCATAAAACAAATGACATTTTCATTTGTTTTAATCAATTACATGTTCTCTAATTTTTAGAGATTTTAAGAGACTAACCTCTATAACATTTTAGTACCAACGAAGTGAACTCAATTCGACAAAAGCTTTAGTTATAAAGTTATGAGACACTAATTAATACATAAATGGTAAATTAAATAAAAATGAATGTACAAGAAAATTGATACATATATTATTATCACAAGGTAAAGAGATCCACTTAATCGAAGTACTCTATAAGTATGTATTATTTCAAAAACAATTATAGATGTTCACGGTTTGATTTCAAACATTTTAGTATCAACAAAGTGACTCAATTTGACAAAAACTTTACTTTTTAAAGCTACAAAACACTAATTCCTTCTTGAAAGTCAAAAAGAAGATTTGTTTTCCAATACTTTGATTTATTATTCAAATTTAATATTTGTCAATTTGAAAATCGTAAGTAAAATCCAAACTTCCCATGAGAAAGTTGGTAAAGTACTTAGATAAAAGTGAGTGCATAAAGAAAATTGATACATATATAATAATGTAAAAGTAAAAAGATCCAATGTTATTTCAAATATTTCATAGATATATTTGGTGTTTATATGTACGAATTTAATTCGACAAAATAGTTACTTAAGATAACGTAACAAAAATTTCTTATCCGAATTTGACATTTTTAATTTTAAATTTTATAATTAAAATTTTGAACTCTAAATTAAATAGAGTATAAAAACTTTTGATTGAAATTATGAACCAAATAAATAATAAATGTTTGGCTTTAATTAAACAACCATATAAATTTTTGAAATTCAAATCACTATTCTCTCGCAAATTTTAATGAACAATATTTAAAATGATCAAAGTGTATTTAGAAAAATACACTGTACAATTAAAAACTAATTATTAAAGTGAAGTTTGATACATTCAAATGTACATTTAAAAAAATACAAATTGAAAAAGTTTGGGCAAATCCAACAATATAAGTAAAGCAACATAAAGAATTTCTACAAAATTCAAATTGTCTGTATCAAAGTAGACAAAAACCAATGTGTGGGCCCACAAATTTTCCTGAAAATATTTATAACCAACCATATTGTCCCACATGGTCTCCATAAGGCGAATCTCGCCAAAGTTATCCTATCTTCAAATTAGACCCACATTAACTTAACGTGAAATCAATCTATTAAATAGAGTTTGGAAAGGAATTGTTAGACGCTAATTTAGCGATCCCCTATTTAATTTAGCTGTTCCCCACAAAGTTATCCGCGGTTTTGAAAACCGCCTGTTAGAAACCAGTCGGATTTGAAAAAACCGTTTTTGCGTTTCAAGCCCCGAAGAACCGTTCCGAGGGTTTTTATTATTGTAGTGTCCGCCATGGCAATTCTATGCCATACAATGCTCGCCACCGGTGCACGGCCGGCTCCCTGCGGTGACAGGAAGCATAAAATTTACGCTATTGGGTATCCGAAAACCTAAAAATTGTTTGATTTGGGGAAGAATTCGGCCATGAACGACAAAATCAGGATCTGAAGCTTTAACCAGAATTTATTTCCCTGTATTGAAAGTCCCATTATTGCTGTTATTATGCCTCTGAAAGGCATTATGAAGGGGGCATCGGAAGCTTCTCCAGGCGGAGCTTTGAAGGAAAAGGTTCTCCAGATCTCGTTCGCAGAGCGCTGCTGATGAGGATTCTCAGTACAAAGAGAATCGAAAGAGTGATGTTGATAACGTGGCTTTGCAGGGCAGTGTGTGGGGAAATATGCCGCCTGAGTTGGTGAGAGATGTTATTAAGAGAGTTGAGGAGAGTGAGAGCGGATGGCCTTGCAGGAAGTATGTGGTGGCCTGTGCTGGGGTATGTAGGACATGGAGGCAGGTTACAAAAGAGCTTGTCCAGGCACCGGAGATATCCGGAAAACTCTGTTTTCCCATTTCCTTGAAGCAGGTATGTAGCCTTTCTTTAATCCTTTAAAGAAAAAAATTGGAAGAGGAAAACAACTATAAATGTCTTACTGTATTGTTATTTGATTCATAACCATTTAGCGTCCCATTCATTTCTAATGGGTGATAATTTGGGTGAAGGAAAACAAGCAGAAACTTCAATATTTCTAGTATTTTTATTTGATTTATGGCTATTTAGTGTCTTTTTTTCTTTATTTCAAGTGGGTGATGTTCTTATCCAATTGATTAAGCTTTTATTTGTAAATGGGATCTTTGTGGCGTGCGGGGCGTTTTCTTAGAACGCTTATTATGATATTTTATATATTTTTGCGACTGCAAAATTACTTGGTTGTTATTGCACACCAAGGAAATCCAAAATGTAGATATGTGAGTATGAAAAGAATCTGTCTTGTAAGCTATTCGGTGCCCTTTTCTTTTGTTTCAAATGAGTTATGTTTTCTCCGATAAAACGTCTAGTTTTTAGAAGTGGGTTGTTTGTGTTTTGCCTTTCTGCAATTGAAGCTGCTAGGAGATTTTGATTGGATTCATCAATAATGTTTTTTTATTCGGTATACTTTGTGACTGCAAAATGCTATAGTGTCATTGGTATGGCGAGTGAATGACAAAATGTGATTACGTAAGTAGATAGTTGAAAATGCAGAAGTCTTTTTGGTAGGCTATACATTGATTGCTCTTCGTTTTGTTTCAAATGGTTTACGTTCTATCTGATTAAAGTTCCATTTTTCATACATGGGTTTTTGTGTTTGCCCTTAATACAATCCATGTTTTCAGCAGATTTTGTTTATAAATATCTATAATGGTGATATGTATGATTTTTGACTGCAAATTGATAAGTTGTTAATGCGCAATAAGTAAATAACAGAATGTGATCATGTAAGTAGATGGTTTTAACTAGCAAGCAACTGTGCTGTGCAAGAATGTAAGAATTTATTCATTGCCGCTTTTCTTTACTTTTAATTGGGTGAATAAAGATCCATTATTTGTACACGTTATCTTGTGTTTTGCCTTTTTACAATCAATGCTGTTAGTGGGATTTGTTAAGAATGATCTATAATGATACTTTTTACAGATTTGTGACTGCAAAATCGTTATTGTGCCACAAGTAAATGACAAAATGTAGTAATGTGAGTAGATGTTTCCAAGTAATATGCACTATGAGAATGCAAGAATCTGTTTTGTGGGGTATTCGGTGTACCTTTTCTTTGTTTTGGAATGGGTAATGTTTTTTCTGATTAAGGGTTCAGATTTTGTATGTGGAATGTTTATGTTTTGTCTCTTTGTATTCCGTGCTTCTAAGGATGCTTGTTTAGAATAATCGATGATGATATTTTCAATGGTTTTGTGACAGCAAAATGATTTATTGTTATTGTGCATCGAGTAAATGACAATACATTATATAAGTAGACAGTTCCAACTAACTGCATAGTATGAAACTGTAAGAATCTGTTTTGTAGGCTATTCATTGCCCCTTCTCTTTTTCTCTTTCAAATGGGCGATATTTTTCTGAGTAACTTTTTTTTTTACATGGGATCTTTGTAATTTCTAATTTCCCTTTTCATAATCAATGCTCTGTGTGGGATTTTGTTTAAAATTATCTATAATGATCACTTTGTTTAGTTTTGTGACTACAAAACAATAAATATATAATGCATGGTAATTGGTAAGTAATTGGAAAATTGTAGTCATGTAACTGGGTAGTTTAAAGAAACTTAAAAACTCTGTTATGTAATTTCTCGTACCCAGATATAGTTGATTGCAGGACGTCAAGGTTGTTAGATGCATTCAATCTGGGTTGATTCCTTGTGAACAAACAATCATAGACTACCAATGTTGTGATTCTGACTTCAGATCATTGCGACTCGTACCTCTCTTTGACATCTCCCATGTGTTTATTCTATTGTTTATGCATGCACAGTGGTTTATGTCGCATTCTGTTTCTTTTTTGTTCTCTGCTCAATGATCATATTTTGGGCTATCCAGGGACTTCAGCCCTCCAACCCTTTTAATTTTATAAACAATTCCTGTGGCCAAATATTCTTCTGCCTGCTAGCATGGTTTTCTAGGTTAGGTGTGTCAACTGGGGATGGCCCTTTCATTGCCACATGGATGGGGCATTCCAAGTTCAGGTGCATAACCTAGAAAACTGTGCTCGCAGGCAGATGAATGTTTTGGCATTTGGAATTTTTAATGAGGGTTGATGAGCTGAGAGCTGGTACCACTGCCTATACATACCTCCTCCTCTCTTCTTTCCCTGCAACATTCTGGAGTGCATAGCGGTGAACTCTGCTGCTATTCCCTTGAGAGGATTAAAATGGCTGAGTAATAGTAATTTGAGTGCCTATACTTTTCCTTTAACTGAAGTAAAAAGTGAGGGTGTTGAAGTGAATGTTAGAGGGATTAGTTGAGGGAAAATAGCAATCTGGAAGAGCTTGCTATTCACAGACAGGTCGATATATATATTGTTAATTCATGGACGAGGGGCTCCTTGGAATGTTGTGGCCCCGTGATAAGGCACAATAATGGGCTAAGGGTCTAGCTGTGTTCTGTTGCTGCCAGGGAGCATGGTGAAGGTAATGGTGAGGACATTTCTGCTGCTTCTGTTTTTTACAACATGAACAATTTCATGTTCGGCCTAAATCAGCCCATGAGTAATGATTGGAGAGCCTTCAGTGAGTGTATGCAAAGACTGGAGGATTTGCTTCAGCAATTGAGCTCTTTCATGGACTCCTTGAATAACCATCTCAGTAGGGTGGAGGGGACACACTGTGGTGTCTGTGAAATTCCCAGCATTATGGCACTTCCAGTAGATGTGGTTCTTGTGGCTGCTGTTCTGTCTGTGATGGAACTCATCACTAGTTGGCTGCTGTTTGTCTCTAGTCCTTCTTTTTCCTTACAGCTACAAATGTTTTATTTTGGCATGTACTATTTGCTGAGTTTTGGGGCTGTAGTCGCTGTAAGATATATCTCTGTTTAAAGCCCTGGGCCCTGGGGTGTGTATTTGCGTTAGATATATATCTGTGTCTTGAAATGAGTTGGTTATGGAATGGGTGAAGTTTGTACGCTGCCCAAAAGCGAGGTATATATGATTTAGCAAAAACACATATTCTGATAATAATTCTTACTGTTAGCAGGGGCTGCTCCCCCTAACTATGTGATGGATCAATCATATTATGTTAGTAGGTGCGGTGCACCGTGCGACCCATGGTCAACGTTCCACTTGCTTGTATAGTAGAGGTTTGCTCATGCCTATGCTTATAACTGCAGGATGGTAACAACCTTCCAACAGTTGATCATTGTCTCGAGTCCTTTCTTTGACTAATCATATTACACGTAATATTGACCTAAAAGTCCTAAAGGTGGTCATGCCCATACTCTTCCGTCTTTTACCAGCTTCCTTTGGCTGCACCATCTTGGCATCCATCCAGAACAAACACATTGTGTGTATAGGTAATAAAAAGGACTGTCACTAAAGCCGAGGAATGTACACCTAGATGAGGTAGCTAGAATTATGTGAAGCTAGACGAGGAATCTTGCATTTCCAACTCTTGAGAGCACTGGAGTGGAATCTTTTACTGTAGCACTTTATTAAGCTTTCTTAACTGTCCATTTCTTAACATGACAAGGACTTTCATTCACGAGAGGATTCCGCTATCATGCTGGTATGAATCACAATTATCTTTATGCATGAGTAGAAATATTCTACAAGCTGGCCACCTGCCTTCACATGGCGACCCACTCAACCAACTTCCGAGTCAACTGCGATATCATCTACCATCTGGGCCATCTCATCTGGGCATGAATGGACCCTGATTAGAGTAGAGTAGTCTAGCGTAGAATGGTCTAGAGAGTCGCTGTTCGTGATCGACACAGCCCTCGAGCCTGCCTACTCTGCTCCATATAGATAGAAGGGCTGCGGGAGGAGGGGCATGAATGGACCCTGATTAGAGTAGAGTAGTCTAGCCTAGAATGGTCTAGAGAGTCGCTGTTCATGATCGACACGGCCCTCGGGCCTGCCTACTCTGCTCCATATAGATAGAAGGGCTGCAGGAGGAGGGGCATGAATGGACTCCTGACTTGACCCCCCTTTCTCTCTGCCATGGAGGAGCCGAATGAAATTTTCATGTTCGTTTCTGAATTAGAGGCGTTAATCGACGCCGACTATAACCCCTAGCCTTCCAAGCTAACGATGCGGGTTCGATTCCCGCTACCCGCTCATATTGCTTATTCAAAGCATTTTGTCGTAGGTAGCATTTCATTCGAAATTAATTTTTGATGCCCTACTATTCTTTCTCTTTATTTCCCGAACATAATCGTGGATGAGCCTGGTGGGCCTCCCCAATATGATAAGATATAGAGAGGCCCCATCTCTCTATATGGGAACCAACCTATCGCCATATAGTGAGATGGGGTGGCGAGCCATTCATTCCAAATCGTTACATCAAAAATTAAATATAGATGGATCATGGCATACTAATCAAGTTGTACTAATCTGAAATCAAACATGTATCGTATCTCTCGTATACAAAAATACAGGACAACGACATGTTATGATATCGTGCTGCCTTTGTTTTTTCAAAAGATTGTATCAACATTGATTTCAATATTAACATATTGAAACAATATGCCTATTTCTATAATAAAATTTATTGGAATTTTGAATGGGCAGGGTTAATAAGGTCTGGCTGGACATTTCTAGGAGTAAGTGGGGTACTCCTGCTAGGACCTCTCCTAGCACCTAAAGCCGTGGAATGCCAGGCGGAAGAAAAGAATCTGGTAACATGAGCCTGTCTTGTGACCCAGCTTGCAGGCCATTATCAGGAGTTAGAAAGCCCGCAATGTTGAGATCAACAAGCACAGTGCCTAGAATAAGAGGAAGCAGGCCACGGTGTCCTAGCGGTGGTATGCAAGGACGGGTGCTATCTCACTGTTCTGTAAAGCAGAAGTCACTCATTGTGTGAGGGAGGGAACAGCAATTTTGAGCCATCAGACCAAAACAAATAATGTGTGTTCTGTGTTGCGTGATTAGAGTACAACATAAAAATCTCATGTGCTTCTGTGGATTCAATATTAGAATCTCACGATTAGAGTAAAACAAATCACTTGTGTTTTCAACATGTTGAATTCTGTAACCACAATGATGGATGGTATGTATACCCTGCGATTGGCTGCCCTTTGAAAACACTAGCTAGGTCCACACAGGATTCCTATATATATAAAAGAGATGGAGCATCTTGACCAGCCATCAAAATGGCCTGCGTCAAGGGTGCAAATTCACTTCTCGAAAGTGTGGAGAAAACAGGCACCATTGATGCAGGGGCTATTTTTAAAGCTGGTTAACTGCTCCTTAATGAGAGGGATATCTTTCTGTAGAATCCTCTGTTCAGGTGACTGACAAGAATGGTTCATGTGTCTTCAGTTCTCTGTATGACTGAGAAATTCTATTCCATGGCATTCTTTTGGGCGGCCCTTGTCCACTTCTAATTTCCAATCACTGTATGTGTTGGGTTCCATGTCCTGTTTAAGAGTTCATTGTCTTAATTTCCTATTTCTTGTAGTTATAATTCTCTAGTGAAGATTTGAAGTTGACAAAATGCTGAGTTGTATGCTATAAGAGTGTTTTGCTGAATCCTGTTACAACTATGTAATACTTGCAAATTATCTTATTTACTTGGTAGATTACTACTTTCTTGAATTTCCTTTTCAACCTCAGATGGGCAAGATTGAACTGCTGGTGATATTCTTTGCATGATTTACTCTATTGATATTAGTTTGAGGCTTCTTTTGTACATTTCTTCATGTATAAGATTATCTTCTTTGGGGTGTAGCAACTGTTTCCTGCTTTTTGAGTAACACTGTTTTTACCTCTTCATTTGCAGCCTGGGTCAAAGGATAACCCTGTTCAGTGCTTTATCAAGCGGGACAGGGCTTCAAACACCTATTTATTGTATCTGGGACTGAGCCCAAGTAAGTTTTGAACTTTCTTATCTTCATATAATGATGGCCTGGACCTATTTGTTGTCCGAGATAAGACTTTATCATAAGTTTGCATTGTAAAGCATGACAATTCTGATGGTACTGGTAAGAAGCATCACAGCAAAAGTTAGTTGCAGGAATTTGAATCTAAATGTCTAAGGAATTAGGAAATATATCCTATTTGCCTCTTAATGCATTTTATTTATTAGGAGTTTTTGGGTTGTGAAATTTTAGTTGACATGCATTGTATAATAATTTGTATTTAAATAAAACTCAAATATTTTTAGCTGATATATGATGTAGTCAAATGAAACCCAAATATGTTCCAGTTAGAAATAGTTAAAGAAGAACAAGAAGACAAAATCAAAGAGAACCTTCCTGCAATATTCTCTTCATTCGGTATATGCATAATGTGCTGGTTTGAAAAGACCTTTCCCCTTCCCTTGTTTAGGGTTGCTTTGTTCTGTAATGGTGTTGGCAATTGGAGCATTAATGCATAACTTGTGAATCCTTATATTCAAGGTTATGGATAAACCAGAATATTGTAGTGTCTCGTGTCTTGAAAAATAAGTTTTGAGCCTATCACTTTGGACATCTTTTTGTTGGACACAAATGAAATGGCTAGTCAAATTCTCATCCCCAAACATTCTGTTGCAAAATCTTGGGAAAAATGGCTGGTATCTGTCTGTATACTGTATCAAACCTGTATAACTGATAATGTGTGTATGAACATTGAAGATGACAGACAAGATCCAGCATATGGAAACCTGAATTTTGAGTTGTATATTTGCAGCCCTTTCGGACACTGGAAAATTTCTTCTTGCTGCTCGGAAATTAAGGCGGACTACCGGTGCAGATTATATTATATCTCTTGATGCAGAGGACATGTCTAGGGGTAGCAATACCTATGTTGGTAAAGTGAGGTAAGGGTGATTCTAATTTATGTTTTATTTCTTGACTTTGGTGCTTTTACAGTGCTGTTTGTTATTTGCATGGACATTGCATGTGCCTTTCATAAAATTTGGTTTGAAGTCTTTGTACGTGTGTTGTATTCCATAGTTTTATGCTCTTGGCTGTGTAGAGGTTTTGTTCAGAACTATTAGTCATATGCACCATTTTCTCTTTGGTTATTGCAGGTCAAATTTTCTTGGTACTAAGTTTACAATATATGATAGCCAGCCACCTCATAGTGGTGCTGTTGCATCAACTAGTCGTGCAGGTCGGCGAGTAGGATCAAAGCAAGTTTCTCCAAGAGTCCCAGCGGGTAGCTATAATGTTGCTCATATTACCTATGAGTTGAATGTTCTGGGGACTAGGGGTCCAAGGCGAATGCAATGCATCATGCATTCTATTCCAGCTTCCTCTACCCAACCAGGAGGAAGTGCTCCTACTCCCTCTGATTTATCACTAACGACTGTAGATCTTTCCCTTGGATCTCTTCCTCCTTTGGATTCAAATCAGGCATCTCTGAAAACATGTCATTCTCGGAGCCCTTAGTCAGCAAGAATTTGAAAGAGGAACCATTGGTTTTGAAAAACAAGGCCCCAAGGTGGCACGACCAGCTTCAATGTTGGTGCTTGAATTTCCGGGCGCGTTACAGTGGCTTCTGTTAAGAATTTTCAGCTTGTTGCATCTCCCGAGCCCAACCAACCTATTTCTCAGAATGATCATGAAAAGGTTATACTCCAATTCGGAAAGGTTGGAAAGGACATGTTCACCATGGATTATCGTTACCCACTCTCAGCCTTTCAGGCTTTTGCTATATGTCTTAGTACTTTTGACACAAAGCTGGTTTGTGAGTGAGAGGGTATAAAATAATTCTTGTTCAGATCAATTTGGTGACGAATAGGTTCAGAATGATGCATTGCAGTTGCTTAGGTTCTTTAGTGGGTTGTAGCTATTTTGTGCAATCAATAGATTTGGTAGTTGTCATTGGTTCTAACAATTTTCTAGCACTCACAAGCTTTGTGATGTAGAAATAAGGTTTAGTAAGATAGACGCCTACAGCTTTGAGTGATGAGTGTACGTCGCCATTACCATTGGTGTATGAGGTGCTGCCATTCAAATTTATATGGAGGTTTTTGTTGTATTGTACATGGCTGTACATATTTGTGCATATGCATTGGTTTCATGTCTTTTAACGAATGAGACAAGTGGCTCAAAGCTCTTCTGAATATTCAAATTAAAATGCATAATTGTTTTAACATCAAAGTAGTCATTTTAAGGTTGTTTGGACTTCCAGTCTTTTGGCTACTTTGCCCATGTTAAATGTTTATATTGTGTAATGCCCATTGTATAGGTTATCCAAATGCCGGGAATGGAGATGATGTTTTAAGCTGGAAACTTTTTCAGTCTTTTCTCCCCTATTGTGAAAATATCTGGCTACAGATTTTGTTTATTGTTTACATTGGTCATTAAAGAGTTGTTAGATTTTAGTTCCACACTATTACCTTCAGACAGAAAATCTTTTGTTATGCTGGTGAGCTGTCTATATAAATGCCTAGAATTTTGGAGTTTGTACTCTGAACTCTGCAGAGACTCTTGATATGTTGTGTAAAAATATCTTTGTTGTAGCTTGAATTGTAGTAAAGTAGCTTATGGCCACTGATTGTGTTATGTTAAATTGTGCAGCTACATTATTTTAATGTGTTCTACATTGTAGATGGAGGGGGATAAGAAAAATGGAATATTATTCATCATTTAAAAAAATCTTGAACGTTCTTAAATCCTAGCCGTGGAGTTGATCTGTAAGACCCTCCCCTTGAGCTTGCAAAACCTTTTGGCAGGATGTCTTAATTGTGCCCTCCTCCCTGTCCGTGTCCCTGTCCTATTAACATTTTCAAATATGGTTCCAAGGTTTCGAAAATACTTTTGGGCTTCCCCTTTTTATGGAAATAATGTGAAGAAGCATGTGTCAAAATGGACATTCTTTACCTCTTTCAACTCGGTGCTCTGTACATCGATTGAAAGAGAACAAATCTTTGATGGACTTCTATGTAAATCTGCTGACAACAATATATTATGAATCATGGGGTGGACTTGTAAGTAAATCTGTTGACAAAAGAATATATTACAAATCACGAGGTGGACTTGTATGTAAATCTGTCTACAAAAATATATATATTACAAATCATTGGATAGCTTTTTGTACTTGCCTACCATGTTACTTGATGGAGAGGAGGGTGGTGGACCAAGTTCTATTCACAAAAACAATATTAGTTTTAAACTATAAGGTTTGCAGTTAGGAAGGCCTAGTAGCATGTGAACATTTAAGAAGGAATCAATAGCATGTTAGTTTTTAATAACAGTTGTTATTAAAAACTAACATGCTATTGATTCCTTCTTAAATGTTCACATGCTACTAGGCCTTCCTAACTGCAAACCTTATAGTTTAGAACCCTTCACAGTGACTCTTGGCAATCTGAAAGTAGTTTTGGGCACCCTTTATCTTGTTTCAACTTCCTGAGAAGTTTTAGAGCCTAACTCTCAATAAAAACTCTTCAAATTACTCCTATGCCGTTTTCCTATAGCCCTCCTTGCAGCCCCGCTTCTGCCTAAACCTTATAGTTTAGAACAACTCACATATGATCCTGAAGAACGAGTTACATTTCTAGATACCCTTTATCATGCTTCTGCTTCATGCCAATTTTCATATTCCCTCTCTTCATGCATTTCACGCACTCACCTATCAACTCTTCAAAGTTTTCAAGGTTTTGGCTATTCACTTGGGTCATAGGGTTCTATACTCTCTTTAGACATCTTATAACAACTTCTTACCAACCCCTTTAAATGCTCAAACTCTTTCATTTCTGAACTCTGTATGTCCACTTTCTTGTTTTTCTTGTTCCATTGACCAAGGCAAAGGTCTAACTGTTTTCTCGATTCTTGGGTCTATAGACTTAATATCCTTCTTAACCTCTTACACACTTCTTTCCACCTTTTATTAGTCGCTATTGATAAAACAAGACACCCTTTTAATAAACACCTTCAATCTTGAAAGCTAACTTATGACTGTCAAATGGAGACAAGATATGATGACTATGTTTCTTATCTTGTAGGTATAAAACCTTGTGGCTCTCTTCAAACCTTATATTTACCTTTCTTTAGTCTCTGACATAGGAAACACTCACAATGTGTTATAAAGCACTTGTGTTATAAGGTATTCTTGAGTTTTGCTTCTCTAGTTAACTTTGATTGTTACAAAATAGGGCAGCAGATTGTAACTTCTTAGTTGTCTCCTCTTTAAACACTTGAACTTCTTTCTCATCACATCCTCATTTATACCTTCATGGAATCTTCATTCATCTACTGTATAAGTTACAATAGGAGTTATAAAGGCAATCTTGTAATTTCATCAAACTTGCATCCAAACCCTCACAAATTTTAATAGATACAATCCGACTATGTTTCAAACTTTTAACCTATCAAAACTTATTCCCTTGTCTTGAAACTTCATACATACTTTTCTTAGCCCTAAAACTCTTTATCCTCCAAGTTACAACAAGAAACATTGAATAAGTTTGAAGTTATACTTAATATTGTCATTCAAAACCCTAGAATAGGGTATACAGTTTGAGAGGATTAATTTTAGAATTATTTTCACTTCCACAAGTTTTAAAGCTTCTCCAAGACTCTAGAAACTCTTGTACAACCATATACTCTTCCTTGATGTTTTCCAAAGCTAAATGATAATACAGTCCATAACAACATTGTATTATCTAAGTCTACCCGATTATAGACCTCTCTCAAGTTTTATTTGACATGATCATTCTTAAACACCAGATTATCATTTTAAATTATTCTTGACATGACAAACACGACTTCTATAGTCATTTGGTTATACACACAAGCAACAATACAACTCACCTTATACATTACTGGACCCTCTCGTCCTCTATATGAATTTTGACTTTAATAATACTCAAACACCTTCACATCTATCCTTCACATGCTTCTTGAACTGCACAACTCATAAAAACCTCCAACAACATTGTTATTCTATAAACAACATGTAACATTCACCATTCATTCATTATGTATGGGCTCATAACATTCTCACAATCTCATTTCTCAAGAAATCCTTAACATTAATGATCTTCTTGACATAGTACAAGATTCTTGAGCTTCTCTAACCTTTGTGACAAGCTTCTTCCTTTTCTAAAACCCCTATCCTACCTCCTTTATTCGAATGCTCCCTAAAATGATCGAATAAGAGTTACATCATGGAGTTAGATTTTCAAACCAAAGTAAGACTAAGCTAACATGGTTAACCCTACTTCATGGGTGAAGAACACCTCAACTTCATGACATGAGGTCCTTAGTCATCTTTTACATCATTTATTCAATCCTACGTTAACACCTAGGCCCTTAAACACTACATTTGGAAATTCAAATATTCAAAATGGTGGTTTTGGAGGGAAACTCCAAAATCCCTTTACTACAAATAAAAAGGGATCCAAATGGACTAGGATCCATCCCAAGACACCCAAGAAGACCACCTACACCTAATTCAAACCAAAATTTTGCTCTATACATGATGATGCCCTTGCACCATAATCCCCAAGTGGGAAGATTTGCACTCCTGCTTAAATGTATATCTTCTTTCTTTACTTCTAATTCCTTTTCTTCTTTGAATTGCCTCTTTTTCTGTTTTTGTCTCGAGCTCATCTTCAATCTTCACGGCTTTATCATTATCTTGTTTTGCTTGTCTTGTCTTCATCTTACTTCATTCTTTCTTTATTTTCTCGTTCTCTGCTTCTTCATGTTTCAATCGTGTTTTTCCATCATCCTTTTGTTTCTTTTCATCTTTCACATTCACTTCTTGGTTTATACCTACACAAGCATAGCTAAAAGCAACATTAGATTGAAAATAATGAGACAAACTTGTCTCCCTATTGACTTATTCCTTTCTCGACTCAGATTCTTCATTCTTTTGCTGATCATCCTCTATTATTTTGTCTTTATTTTGTTGTTCTTCATCACATTCTTCTTCCCTTTCTTTCTCTTGAATCTTCTCCATGTCATTATCTTCAGTGTGTTCTCCATTGTTTATGGTTTCTATCATCAATTTCAAATCCTCCTCTATATCTTTAATCTTTGCTATCATCTCTTCATTTGTCATCTCCTTCTTTCTTATATTGTCTTTCAACTTGTTGTGGTGGCCATAAAAAAGAAACGCTTCATCTTACTCACTTCTCTTCTCAACTCTCTCTTTCTTCTCTATTTCTTCTTCACAAGCAAGTCTTTTTCACCTTGCTCTTTCCAAGTACCTCACCCTAGGCCTTTCCCAGTCTTTTGGCACTTTTCTTCTTCTATTTCAACCTCCAAGTCTATTCCACCTTGGATTTCTTTTTCACTTCTTTCTATCTTCTTCTTCAAGCCTTCATGGCTATGGTTTCTTCTCATGTCGCTTCATTTTCAAACTTTCACTTTCTTCTTTTTAAAAATCTTTCTTCTTCAAAAGAGCAAACACCGCTCGTATACCAATTGATGCGAGAGGAGGGTGGTGGACCAAGTTCTATTCACAAAAACAATGTTAGTTTTAATAACAAGAACATCAAAATATGCACTAGCTTAGGAACTTCAAAGAGCATTCAAGTACCAAATTTCAATCGAACAAATACATAGGGTTCATACACTTATTCCCGTCTTAAATTCATCAAATAAACATGATTAAAACATTCAAGAAGGAACAAGATTTGTTTCAACTTATTCACCCTTATAGCCATGTTCACATGCTACTAGTCCTTCCTAACTACAAACCTTATAGTTTAGAACGTTTCACAATGACTCTTGGAAAACTGAAAGTATTTTTGGTCACCCTTTATCTTGTTTCAGACTTCTTGAGAAATTTTAGAACCTAATTCTCAATAAAAACTATTCAAATTGCTCCTTTCTTTGTTACCCTATTAGCCCTCCTTGTAGCCCTGTTTTCGCCTAAACCATATAGTTTAGAACAACTCACAAATGATCCGAGAAACTAGTTACATTTCTATATCCTTACCATGTTCTGCCTCATTCCAATTTTCATAATCCCTCTCTTCATACATTTCACTCAACTCACCTATCACCTCTTTAATTAGCCCTATTACGCCTTTACTAGTTCTTTGTCACGAGTTTTCAAGGTTTTGGCTCTTCACTTGGGTCACAAGCTTATATACTCTCTTTAGAAAACTTATAACAACTTCTTACCAACCCCTTTCAATGCTCAAATGCTTCTTCATTTTTAAACTCTTCATGTCCACTTTATTTTTTTTCTCGTTCCATTGGCCAAGGCAAAGGTTTGACTATTTTCTTGATTCTTGGGTCTATAGACTTAATATCCTTCCTTCTTAACCTCTTACACACTTCTTTCCACATTTTATCAGTCACTATTGATAAAATAAGACACCTTTTAATAAACACCTCCAATCTTGAAAGCTAAGTTATGATTGTCAAATGGAGACAAGATACGAGGACTATGTTTCTTATCTTATAGGTATAAAACCTCATGGCTCTCTCTTCAAACCTTATATTTACCTTTCTCTAGTCTTTGTTATATCAAACAATCAAAACATGTTATAAGGCACATGTGTTATAAGGTATTCTTGAGTTTTGCTTCTCTAGTTAACTTTGACTATTAGAAAACAAAAGCAAAGAGAATGTAACTTCTTGGTTTTCTCCTCCTTAAACACTTTAAATTCTTTCTCACATCCTCATTTACACCTTCATGGAACCTTCATTCATATATTGTATAAGTTCAATAGGAGTTATAAAGGGAATCTTGTAATTTCATCAAACTTGCATTCAAATCCCCAAACAAGACTTAACATGTACGGTCAGATTGTGTTTCAAACTTTTAACCTATCAAACCTTATCCCCTTGTCTTGAAACTTCAATGATACTTTTCTTAGCCCTAACACTCTCTATCCTCCAAGTTATAACAAGAGACATTGGATACATTTCAAGTTATACTTGTCATTCAAAACCCTAGAATAGGGTATATAAAGGTGAGGATAAATTTTAGAATTAGTTTCACTTCCACAAGTTTTAAAGCTTCTCAAGACTTAGAAACTCCTATACAACCATATACTCTTCCTTCGATGTTTTCGAAATCTAAATTTGCCTTACCACTTCATTGAATCACTCTAACAATCATAAACATAGTCATAACAAGATTGTATTCTCTAACTCTACCAATTATAGACCCCTCTCAAGTTTTCTTTGACATGATCATTCGTAAACACAATATTATCATTTTAAATAATTCTTAACAAGGCAAAAATTGCTTCTACAATCATTTGGTTATACACACAAGAAACAATACAACTCACTCACCTTATACATTATAGACCCTTTTTCCTCTATATGAAATTTGACTTCAATAATACTCGAACACCTTCACATGCTTTTGAACCTGCATAGCTCATATACATCTACAACAACAATGTTATTCTATAAACAACATGTAACATTCATGATTCATTCATTATGCATGGGCTCATAACATTTTCACAATCTCATTTCTCAAGAATTCCTTCACATTAATGATCTTCTTGACATAGTACATGATTCTTGAGCTTCTCTAACCTCTATGACCACCTTCTTCCTCTTCTAACCAAGGTAAGACTAAGCCAACATGGGTAGCCCCACTTCATTGGAATTCTCCCTAAAATGATTAAATAAGAGGTAGTTATATCATGGAGTTAGGTTTTCAAACCAAGGTAAGACTAAGCTAACATGGTTAGCCCCACTTCATGGGTGAAGAACACCTCAACTTCATAACATGAGGTCCTTAGTCACCTTTTACATCATTTATTCAACCTAACTTAACACCTAGACCCCTAAACACAACATTTGGAAATTCAAATATTCAAAATGGTGGTTTTGGAGGGAAACTCCAAAATCACATTATTACAAACCAAAAAGGATCCAAATGGACTAGGATCCATCCCAAGACACCCAAGAATTCCACCTACAACTAATTCAAACCAATTTTTTTAAAACCAAAATTTTGATTTATACATGATGATGCTCCTACATCATTACTACTTGCTTGCAATTCACAAATTCACTTATCAATGGAGTGCAATCTTGATACTAGTTATTAAAGGTCTATTAGAAGACATAGAAGGTGATATAAATGTTTTAATTTGTTAAAAGAGGCCAAATAACTATCTCGAAAAACACCTAAAAATATCAATTTAGGGGCCCTTTCACGGATTTTAGCATATTTTCCTCACAATTTTTCCGATTATATGGTGACAAATGGTGTCAATCTAGCTACACTAATGTGTAAATTTGAAAAATTATTTTTGGAAGAAAAAGGGCTCCAAACTCCACCATACGGGAAAGATATTATAATTTTTTGAGTGATCTTTAAAAGAATAAAGGAAAAACTTCATAGTGGTAGTGAAATTAACATCGAATTTAAGATCAAAATTAAAAGTGAATACAATCATGGACATCACATGACCCCTTATCACTCCTTGGATGCCGTTGTAGAATTCCTCTAGGCATAATCATGAGATTGTAGTCATTGTGGATTGTTTGAAAAATTGAAGGAGGTTGTTTGATTGATTTTCATTTTCTAGCATCCATTACTAGTATTCTCCTCGAAAATTAGTTGTCATTGTTGATGCAAGATGTCCACCTCAATTTGTTAAAAAGTGGAATCTTATGCAATTATTTCCTTGAATTATATTTTAGATTAGTTGTAGTCTAAAGTACAAGTTTCAAATAACGAGTAAGAGAGGTGTCTAACTAGCAAAGATGAGGATTAGATATGTGGGTTTTAGGCTAAAGATGTAACCAAGCACGGAAACTTGGGTGGCCTTGATGGAGGGGGATTTGAGTGTTTAAATGATGTGGTATAACAACAACATTCTATGTCACATATCATCATTTTTAGCACATTTGATGTCTTGTATCATTGTACAAGACTATTGCATAATAGATTTCAACTTGTAATTTGATACAATGTCTATTGTTCTATTTGTTTCTCCTTGTTTCACAATAATCTTGTATGTTCTTTGGCCTATTATCATTTCGTATATGCTCCTGTGACTATAAATTTAACTTGTCAAGCGTGTTTGTCTCTGGGTTCTCCATAATCCTAAAATTAGTGGTATAAGAGAATACACACTTCATATTTCCATTTGAATCAGTATTTATTTGTATCCTTACCCATATGGCTACCCATGCGAGGTTGGATTACAAAAATATAGGGTTACAAACTATCATATTTTAGAGGAAGAGTGTTGGGAGAAGCGATCATATTTTTCTCCGTCATAACACCTCCTCAAAATATGCTCCACTACCTTAGAGACAAATGAACCAATTGCTACTTTCCTACTAGTCACGAGAAAACCCCCATAAAAATGATAAGGATATGAATAATGTCTCATTGGCACCCACTTTACGATGTAAGGGTGAAAACTTGGTCAAATAGATTTTTTTTTTAATAAGGTGGTCTTGATTGGATCCCAAGTTAGGTCATTTAGGAGGAAAGTTGATATTTTGAAATAGAATTAGAAACAATGTATATTGATTGAACAATAGTATTTGATTGAATATGATTAATTTAAACTTGGTTTAGAAAATTGAATTGCCCCCAAATTAGGTCATTTGAGAGTGAATTTTGAGAATCTGGGATAGTTTTTTGTTTGAAATAGATTGAAACTTATGATTTTGAGTGATAACTTCATAAGATTTGAATGTTTCTTCATGATTGATTGGAAATAGAGTAAGCGAGTGTGCAATCTTTGTTGTGCATGTTACATTGGATTTTTTCTCAATTTGTTCCAGGAGGGTAATAGCCCAAAATGTTTTCCCCCCTTTTGGCAGAGAGGTGAGAAGCTAGTCATTCAACCATGAGCCAAAAGAAAATAGATTGATTGCTTGGAGATGAATTGGATAAGTATAGAATAGTATAGGTAGTGATGAATGAAACGTAAGTATAACATGAAACAAAGCCTAGGTAGGTGTGTCAATGAATGTTCAATGTGGTAAACATGGAAAATATAGTTCTAATCTTTGTTAAAGGTGCTAGAAATAGATGAACAAAGCTCAAGACATGGGTCGAACAATGTCAAGGTATTAGTTTTCCTAGGATGAACTATAGTAACTTTAAGAATTGTGCTGGCATTAGAATTTACTAAAAATAGTAAGTTGGAAAAATTGAATAGTATTTTCATTTGTAACTCAAGCGATTATGATTTGAGCTTTGGGTTGTAATCATGTCATGTGCACAAGAGGTGATTCCGACTAGGTTCAAGAGGTCCGTGGAGGAAATATCGACCTGGACTACGAATCAATTGGTAAGTATGAATTTTTACAAGTAGACTAGGTTGTAGTATAGGTTTTTGGGAATTTTTAGTGATTTTAGAATTTCGAGAATCTGGACATTTCTGTCCCAAGATAGAGATAGTGGGGCTAGTTTTTTCCTTTGGATGATACCATCTAGTTCGGGAACTACCATCCAGTAATAGCAGTAGTGTCAAGCTTAGGATGGTTATGTCCTTAAGCTTAATTTTGTACTTATTTTGGTTGTTGATGAACTGTTGGTTGGTGGGGGTAATAATTTGTGGCCTTGTTGCTTGTTTGTGTTGTGCATTCACGTGAGTTTCACACGGGAAAGAATTTGACCACATTATTAGGACTAGGTCTAGAGGAGGATGAGTGGGATGTAATGGATCATGTATAGCTATAACACATTACTAGATTAGAGGAGGTGCACCATAATATGTATTTGATCACTAAAATTTGTGAGATATGGCGTGTAGATACATGTATTAGTTGGCTACATTCTAGAGAGATTACGATTGCACTTGAGGACTGTATCAAATATTGTGATTTATAGTAGTAGGGGAGTAGTCTAGATGATGCCCCTAGGTGATACACAATAGTAGATGAGAACAAATAGGATATATTTTATTGGGTCCCATGTACATGCCACATCATTATTTACCATGGATGATATAGTGAGATCATGTGTTCCATGTTTGTGGAAATTTATTGCAATGGTGTTGGATTCATTTGTGGTAGTAGATGGAGGTGGAGTATCCATATCTTATAGGATGCATGAGATTTGTGAGAGTATAGAGAAACATGGTACTTGATATGCCTGGAGTCTTTGTGTGTTGGCTCATTTGTATAGGGATTTGTATAGGTTCACACAAGAGGACCATGGTGGTGGGATTGGTGTTATTACACTATTACACATATGAACTTATGATCACTTTGTAGTGGTGAGGCCCTGTTGTCATGCAAATGTGCAACATGGAAATTGGCAATTTTTGAGCATGACAACAATACCGTTGTGCAAAATTTTTCATGTTTTACCATTCCGAGGCACCCCGAGTCTAACTAGTCAGTCCACTGACCTCCCAGATGATTTTAATTCAGTCCCCTAGGTGATTTAGGGAAGTCAAGTCAACCTCTTAGGTGATTTTAGGAGTTCTTGGAAAATGTAAATTTCGGGCAGTTGTGGGAAGGGCTATCACTAGCCTTCCTAGACTGAGAAAACCCCTTGGAGTGGAGCATATGAGCCAAATAAATATGGAGGTGAATCAAATTCCTAGGAAAATCATGGAATTGATTTAGGAAGATTCAGGAAGGATCTAGAGAAGTTGGGATAGTTTCACTAAAATCAGGGTTCACAGCCTAGGTAGTGCACATGCCAAAACAACTATTGAGATTCTGAAGGTGATTCTGGGAGCTCTAGATGGAGTTAGGAGAAAAAAATTAGAAATGGAATTCCAAGCCCTACAATATGGTGAAATTATTTTTTTCACAACACTTTAGCGCAATGGGTCTGCAAGCAGTTTTTCTCATGCACAAGTGGAGTACCAAATAAAAACTCTAAATTTTAGGGATCAAATAGAGGAATAAAAACCTAATATCCCCACCATTGGATTCAGAAGGAAATTTTCAAGTCAAATCATATAAAATTTCATCAAAAACGTCCATCAAGAGCTCAAGTTATCGCCATTTCAAGTTGTCCTCTTGGAGTGAGTTCGAGAGTTAGTCAAATTTTGGAAGGACACATGTCAGCTCCAGGAGCCTGGTGGGATTTTTTTTGTCCCTCACATCCCTCAAGGTTAGGGAAATAAAGGTCATGAAAATTCACCTAGCCCCCATAAGCCCTCTGGACCCTCATGCAACCTCCAGGATCACTAGTTTAGCCCCCAGGTGCTTGCGGGAGCTCAAATCCTTCACCATTGGATCGCTACCACATGTCATCGCCTGACGCATTGTGAAAATGATGTCCCTCATGTCCCTTTGAGGTCAGGGACATAAAGGTTGGAAAAATGTGATCAGCCCCTAAGGAGACTTTTGGTCACCCATGTGACCACTTCCAAAGCCCTCAGTGCTTTAAAGCTACTTTTTTGGCTTTAATCCCCTGCCGTCGGATCTCCGCCACATGTCAAGCTGAGGTGCGTTGTGAAAATTGATGTCCCTCACATCCATTTGAGGTGAGGGATGTCAAGGACATGAAAATGCGCCCAACTCAAACTCAAAATTTGAATTTTTTTCTAATTGTTTGCCGCTTCTCTCTCCTTTGTCGTCAGAAGAAAAGTCAAGAGAACACCTCAGTCCACCATTGTTGCTCCAAACCAGCTCCGCCATGGCAACCAAACCTTCCAATCCATGAATATGCACATGTTTCAAAGAAGAGATTGATCAAAATATCTAGAGGAATGAATAATGAAAGAGAAGAGCGAAGGAATTCTTGAAAACCTCCATTGCCATGAGACAAAGATTCAAACATATCTTGCAAAGCCGATGCACGAAGCGAAGAACCATCTGTTGCTGAGTTCTCCAATATCAAAGGCCATTAAAAATCACCTTCAAACCTCCCATTTTCAGCAAGGAATTCTCACATCAAATAAATTTCACTTCTAGCTCCACGAAGAACAAAGTTCAATTTCTTGTCAAACTGACAACCGGATTGAAGATAAATTTCACCAGTGAGACAAGAAGCAAAAACCTATCACAATGGAGTTGATTTCGTCACGAATGGAGAAAAAAATAATACCTGCAAATTTCAAGCTCCATTAATGGCTGCCATGACACAGTAGTGGAAAAAATCAGCGAGCTACCTCTTCACTTCTCAAGGTTTCAGTGGGTGAAATCGCGCGAAAATTGGAGGGAATGATCATTGAAAAATCTAGTTTCGCGTGAACTAGTTTTTGCGCCATGAATTCCCTATTTTTAGGGATATGAAGGACTGATTTTTCATTAGAATTTTTCCCTATCACATGAAGAAAAAAATGTGAAAAAGGCAATGAGCTACCTCTTCACTTCTTAGGGTTATAGTGGGTGAAATCGCATGAAAATTGGAGGGAATGATCGTTGAAAAATATAGTTTCGCGTAAAATAGTTTTCATGCCATGAAGTCCCTATTTTTAGGGATATGAGGGAGTTGGTGAAAATATCATTTTTCCACTTGTTCAGATGAAGGAATTACTCAAAATGTGGAGTGTGGAACCCTAGAATAAAACCCATAGTTTCAAGAACTATTTTATTGTTAACCGACATCTGCGGTGAACTTACTAAAAATGGCATGCCTTCCTACATAGGGGTTTGTTACTTGGGTAAGCCACCATTTAAAGAGGCTACAAAGAAGGTGGTGACACAAAGGGAGTATCGCAGGCAAAGTCATCAAAAAGGTCATCTCGGCTCGTAATTGACACTTACTAAAAATAGTAAGTGGTTCCACAAGCCCCTGTTGTAAATAGCCAGTTGGTCCAAAAGGTGAGAGGAACACAATAAGAAGAAATAATTCAAGCTACCATAGCTAGTTGAGGTTGGGAAAAGCTAACTACGACACTTACTAAAAATAGTAAGTTGCCCCATGTGTACTTACTAAAAATAACATGTTGTTCTCAAAAGACAAGTTTGACACAATAAGGCATTGAGGATAATCATTCAGGTCGATATCACCATTTGGGGTCCAGAAAGGAAAATCGATACTTACTAAAGATAGTAAGTTTTCCCTTCCAAATATGGTAAGTGTCAAGGAAACATGAATTTCAAATGCATAGGTTGTTCTAGTTTCTCAGGTGTAATCAATCATGAAGAGATGGCGGGTTTTTCATGGTTTGGAATGATCATCTCACATTACAAAGCAAGGAATCACAAGGCACATCATGTGAATTCATATTTGTCACTTAAGGAGCCGGTGATTCAAAGAGAGTTGATCAGAATGACTTCAATAAGTCAAGGAGTTCATCAACCAAGGAGAGTCATCGTGGACATATGTGTGTGTTCATATCGAGCTTGCAAAGGTAAACCTCATAACAATGTTTCGAACACTCATTTCTATGTTTTTGTCAGATCAAGAGTTTGCGGTCATCACTAGATTGGGAAAATGATTCAAATTTATTCAAGGGAGTGATCTTCATTAGTGTAAAGATCACCAGTGGAAGAAATATTCTCTCAAATTTCATGATTGCATCAAGGCATTCAAAGCATTTCATCACGAGGGTGTTTTCCCTTCATCCCTTCCCTCTTCCTCTCTTTCCCTCTCTTATTTCTCTCTCCATTCTAATTCTTCATTATGCATCATCATTGTATTTCGTCCTATTCACTTAAGTGACCTATTTTAAATTTGTAAAAGTATTTTCTCAAAATTATAAGAGAAATACTTAATTCATGGAAAACGAAAGGTCACAAGTGGAATATGGAAACAAAGAGTCATGTGAGGGAGGTGAAAGGACAATTTAAATTTCTATAAATTGGGATGGCCTCTCCATTCCAAGGGATTCCAGATTTTTTGAAGAACTCTTACTATGTAGCATTGTGATAGCTTGGTTGAAGCTTTGTATTCATCACTACACATGGAATAAAAGCTACACTTCTTCTATTTCCCTTTCTTGTTTTTCCTCTATTTCTCTCTTTCATGCACTTTGCAAGCATATTTGATCTGTATGGAATTGGAGAGGAACTTGGTGTCCTCGATAGATGAATTTAAAAACTTGGTGTCTTAATTCATTAGTCCCGCTAGCTTAATTGTTCTTTCCTCTATATTGAAGGTTGAACTACTTGGTTATTGGGTGTGAGCTCTGCAATCTACTCACTGAAGTAATATTCCTTACATAATTTCCCCCTCTTTACCTTTATCACTTTGTAATTTTCTCCCTTGTACCCCCATACAAGCACTTTGCCATAGGTTCAATAGAGTGTCCCTGTGTGATCCCCGAAAAATTTGGCCACCCACAACATTTAAATAGGATTAAGATTAGTTTACTTGCAATAATGGGAGTTGTACCATTCAATACAGAGGGGCGTAGCCCTGTTAACATTAGTGGAGGCACTGATTTGTCTACTTGATTTTTTTTTTCTTTTTTGATTTTGGTGACTCCACTGGGAAATATTTGCTTAAGTGCACCCGAAAAAGATCTCTGCCAAAAAAAAAATACAAAAAAAGTATATATTCAAAAAAAAAAACAAAAATCAGATTTCAAAGGAAAATCATTTTTGAAGGTGAATCTATCAAGGAACAAACCCATGTCACATTCGTTTCCTGCACCATGAAGAAATTTCTAGATTGGAGTGAAGTACCAATAAGTGATGGTGAAGAAGAAGAAGAAGATGTCTTCCTGGGAAAGAAGATCATTGATCAGACATGGTTCCAGACTAGTGTTGTCAAAGGAAAGAAGAAATAACTTATCACCGATGAATATGAATGGATTCAAAGAAGACATAAGATAAGTTGTGAAGCTTGAGAATGTGCCAATTTCTTACAAGAGATGTACAAGCAACTTGAAGCGGCCCATTGCGAGGAAGAAGAAAAGGAGATCTGTCCTATAGAGGAAGATCCTGAAGAACATTCATACCATAAGGTTTTCATCCCTGGAAGGTTCTTGAATTCCACTGAAGAAAATCCTATCCTTGAGCCATTTGATGAAGACCAAATCAGTATTCAAGAAGATGACGAAAGAAAAGACAGTGCAAGATCCACTAAAGAAGATTTTTGCAATCTCGCACAACTCACTACAAAATTGAGAATGTTGTCCTTCTTCTATCATTCTCTAGATGAATTCATTGCATACGATGATGAAGAAATGAATATTTTGAAAAGAGAATATGTGGAAAGGCTTCAAAGCATAATAGAAGGAAATTCTGACCCAAAGTCTTTGATGAAATTTGGAGGTATGCTTTAGCTCTACAAAGAAGATATGAACATCTTGAAGCTCCACATCAAATGGAGGAAGAAGATGAGATGCACCCTATGGAAGAAGACCTGAATGGCTGCTCATACTATGAGGTTTTCATTCTCGGAAGATTCTTGGATGCTCCTGAAGAATATCTTATCATGGAACCTTCCGATGAAAGCCAAAGAAACATCATGGAGGAAGAAGTAGAAGACATGAAGATAGAATCACCATTCAAAAATTCCATCTGGCTCGAGGCATAACCCATAGGGGAATAATATATTCAATAAAGGAAGATCCTTGCTGCATAATGGATGATCCAATACTCTCCAAAGACTCCACCAATGATGAAGAAGATGGCTAATTCAAAGTAAGCATGAATGATCTATTTTCAAGTTTTGATATTTTAATTAATGATGAAATGAAGAGATGTGAAGAAGTGCAAGAAAGTCACCCGACATCATGGTCCGAAGATGATGAATTCAAGATGGTCATAGATAATATTCCCTCCTATTTTGATTCTTCAAGTGATGTAGAAATGTTGCATGAAGAAATGGAGGAAGTCAAAGAATAAAACTCTCTTCTCAATGCAATCATGGATGATCGAATGGAAGAAGCCCACTCTCTTTTCAAATTTGAGGAGAAAAAAAAATTTAAACACAACCTCTACTCACTTGGGGAGTAGAATCATCATCACGGTGAAAACAGATCCTTTCATCTTTCACCGAGAAGATTCAATAATGGATGGTCAAGATGTAGCTGAAAATTCTTCTCATACTGCTACCCCAACACGGTTCTCTTCTTCTTACCAAGAAGAAGATGATATGGATTTTGAGCTTGAAGGAGTATCGTTCCCACAAAGCATGGAACTTTTCTCTTTTTCTAGAAGGTGTCATGAATCAAGTGTGCCCGTGCTTGCAAGGAAGTGAATATTGGGCAACATAAAGCATGGAAGGGGTGAATGAGGATGTTTCAAATGAATCATGGGCCCATATGGATCATATTTTTAACCATCTCCTGGAGGCACAACACGAAGATTATTCCAATAAGGATGAAGATGAATATATGGAAGACTCAGAAGAACCATTAAGTACAAGACATTTTGAAGGTTGCAGAAGAAACTAAAGATCCTCAACTCAGCCTTGAACTCTTGACTCGGGCCATGGAAATGCAAGACATGTATGAGGCCATTCGTGCTCCTCTTTTTGATTCACCAATGTTTGATACTGAAATAGAGCCAATGGATGAACTTGATGACTTCCCCAATGCCTTGGTTGACAAGAATGGATGTGAAAACATGCCTTTTCCTTTCACACAATGTGAAGAGGTTCATGAGTGCAAAAGAAGGAAGTTTTGGAATCTTCTTTGAATATTATTAATCTTGAAGACAACGTCCCTGCCATGGAGGAAGATAATAAGGAAAATGTTGAGTTGATTTGCAGGAAACAAAGTGGGACATCCAAAGAAGTTGGTGAATGGGAAGAAAGTCGATTTTTCTCACTCCTTCCAAGTGTTTTCCTGATATAAGAGATAATTTGAAGATTACAATTCAAATAAGATGAATAATTTCATGACATGATTAATTTTCCCACTCTTGAAGACATGGAAGAATGGTGTCACATGGTCATTTGGACGTAAAGCGAGAGCATCAAGGTACAAAAATCTTGAGAAAGTGATGAAGTGTTCATTGGATGCAAGAACATTTTTTCTGTGTAGTATGAGTATGAAGATGGAATTATGGACAACCTTATTCTTTTCAAGCCATGTAAAGCCATCACCAAAGCATGGTTTGATTAAATAATAGCTTTTTACTTCAAAGGTCATACTTCAATCTACTATTTCATGATGACATGTACTTTTCTCAACCCATTGCTAGGTATGTACAAATTTCCCTCCCAATCTATATAACTTCTCTTTCTGTTGTGTGTTGTTTTCCCCCTGGTCTATTTCCCTTCCGTTTGTTTTTTTGCGCACGCGTGTGTTGTTCAATAAAAAAATTTGTGTAGCCTATCTTTCTAGTGACTCCATAAAGCCCAATGGATAAGGCACTGGTCCACAAAGAAAATCGAGATTATGGGATTCTCATTCCATTTCTTCATTGTACTTAGTCCATACCATGTCCCCAAGCTAGAGCCAACTATTGTCATGCAAATGTGCAACATGGAAATTGGCAATTTCGAGCATGACAATGATCTTTCTTTGAGTCAAAATTTTCATGTTTTACTATTTTGAGGCACCTCGAGTGTATGAGTCATTCCAATGACCTCCCAAATGATGTTATCTTAGTCCCTTAGGTGATTTAGGGAAGTCAAGTCAACCCCCTAGGTGATTTTAGGAGTTCTTGGAAAATGTAAATTTCAAGCAGCTGTGGGAAGGGCTATCACTGGACTTCCTAGGACTAGAGTAGACCCCTAGAGTGGATAATAGGAGAAAAATAAATATGGAGGTGAATCAAATTTATATGAAAATCATGGAGTTGATTTAGGAAGATTTAGGAAGGATCTAGAGAAGTTGGGACAATTTCACTAAAATCAGGGTTCACAGGCCTAAGTAGTGCACATGCCAAAATAACTACTAAGCTTCTAAAGGTGATTTCAGGAGCCTTGGATGGAGTTAGGATAAAAACTAAAAATATTTTGAAAGTTAATTCCAATCCCTACACGATGGTGAAGTTATGTTTTTCAAAAAACTTTGGTGCAATGGGTTTCTGCAAGCATCTTTTCTCATACACACGTGGATCACCAAATGAAAAATCTGATTTTTAGGGACCAAATAGAGGAATAAAGAGCTGAGACCCCCACCGGTGGATTCATAAGGCCATTTCTAGTCACGATCGTATGAAATTTCATCAAAAACGTCCATCGGGAGCTCAAATTATCGCCGTTTCAAGTTGTCCTCTTATTGCGAGTTCGGGAGTTAGTCAAATTTTGATTGGAGAAAAAAACCAGACCTATAAATTTCAAGCTCCATTAATGGTTGCTATGACATAGTAGTGGAAAAAATCAGTGAGCTACCTCTCCACTTCTCAGGGTTCCAGTGGGTGAAATTGTGTGAAAATTGGAGGGAATGATCGTTGAAAAATATAGTTTCGCGTGAACTAGTTTTTGTGCCATGAAGTCCCTATTTTTAGGGATATGGAGGACTGAGTTTTCATCAGAGTTCTGCCCTATCACATGAAGAACAACTATGAAAAATGAAGCGAGCTACCTCTTCACTTCTTAGGGTTCAATGGGTGAAATCACATGAAAATTGGAGGGAATGATCGTTGAAAAATCTAGTTTCACGTAAACTAGTTTTCGTGCCATGAAATCCCTATTTTTTAGGGATATGGAGGGCTATGTTTTTTTCAGTATTCTTCCCCCACCGATTAAAATATCATTTTCCACTTGTTCAGATGAAGGAATTACTCAAAATTCGGAGTGCTGAGAACCCAGAATAAAACCCAAAGTTTTAAGAACTATTTTTTTGCAATCGACATCCACGCCGCACTTACTAAAAATAACATGCCTTCCTACATGTGGTTCATTACTTTGGGTAAGCCACCATTTGAAGAGGCTATGAAGAAAGTGGTGAACACAAAGTGAGTATCGTTGGAAAAGTCATCAAAAAGGTCATCTCGGCTCACAATGACACCGACTATTGAGCGAAAGGGAAGAGTATGACACTAAGGAGAGGGCACACAAAATATTCACATGTATGAACAAGGCAAATTTGAAGGTGTGGAAGGATAGGAAAGGAAACATGTGCTAGGAAAAGTTGATTTGGGACTTAGCCGTTTTCATGGTTACGGGCTATTTTTGGAGATAGCGTGCAGAGCACACAACGGGATGGAGACTTACGTGACACGCAAATGCTATTTTGGGGATGAGCATCTACTAAGCGCCATGCATGAGTTTGGGATAATAATAGGATTACTACTTTTTGCCAGTTAGCTGTAGGATATCTATTATTAGTGCACTTATATGTGTGTATATTATTGTAAATGCGCATGGCTATTTTAGAATGCGTTCTATTTTGGGAAGTGCGTAAGTGGTGAAGGGAAAGTCCCCACCCCTATAAGTATGTATTAGTCTGTGTAGTTAGAGAGAGACACCGAGACACTGTGTATGAGTTATTGTAGAGTTATGTTGCCGAATTTGATGTGTGCATAAACTTATGGTAATGTTATATGATGTAATAAGTTTCTATGATTTTAGTGTTTAATATAATGGAGTATATTGGGTGGATAAAGTGTTAACATGATTGTAATTGGTTCTTGTATGATCAATCTTGTCATAGTTATTGTTCAATTCATGATTCCTTAAGATCTAGATTTGGTTATGCACTATTGAATGGTTATGCTGTGGAATTTCGTGCTTATTATGGTTCTGAATATGCTCTATCTTCAATACGTTAACGCCCCGCACAAGCAACTCTAAAGAGGGCCCCGATACCTTTATGCAATTTGGGTGAGCACTCGAGTCGAGAAGTGGGTTATGTGTCAACATGCGGGTTTTTGTGGTGGATTCTAGGGTGCATCATTGGTTCCATTGCAGGACCTATTTTTCAGTTATTTTTAGGATGGTTCACGATGAAGATGTACCGGTTGACCCTAACAAGTGTTGAGGAGTGGATAAAAGATCTGGAAGAATAGTACACATGGAGGTTTAACATTAAATCTGAGTTTGACACACACGCTTGGGTGGAACAAAATTTGTATGACTGTTTGTATGAGAGCTTATTTGCTATCTTCTCGGTAGAAATGTACGAGTGGATGGTTGCTTATGTGTCTAAATGAAATTGGAGGTATCACACACTTGTCTGGACGTAGGAAGAATTTCAGGCCCTGTATGATGCTAATTTGATTTGGACACACACTGTGGATACTTGGTTTTGTGGTGTTTTGAACAACTATATTTTGGAGTACTCAATTTCCACTTATTCTTTCCTAGAGGTAGTTGAGTTCCAATTTTTACATTATCCTAAGGGAACTTACTTGCAAGGCATTATTCCACTGGCAATCAAGAACTTGATGGTGACCACGAACTTGGAAGAAAAAAGCGATGGCTAGCTAAACCCCACCACGTATGGGGCCGGGAGCAAGTGTGATGAACTATGGAAGACATAGTGGTAGAAAGGTAGAGAGAAGAAAGGAAGATTAAGTATAATGAGATGCGTAAAGGGAGATGGAGAAGCAGCAAGATATTGCAGAGTGAATGGCGTTGAGGAGAGAGATGTCTCATGAAGGTTTTGGAGCTCCTCGGAAAGTCTAGAGCTAGAGCATCTAGAACTCCCCCATTTGGGAAATCATGACAAGGAACCCTCCTCGACCTCACAAGGGAGTGCGCTAGTAGAGATGACTTGGGCCATGGGTGCACATCCGAATATACCTGCAACCTATCCTTGCGCTTGGTTTTACAAGATCTAGTACATCTAATACTTAGCAAGCTAATTTAGGCATTAGGGAAGCATGAGCAAGTCACATAGAAAGTACATCTATGGTAGGGAAAACCTCTTCATTTTTGTTTAGAGGTACCTTTTCAGGTGCATCATCAATACAAAATTTGAACGCTCAAAATTTTGGACTCACTTCTGGGAGAAGTACCACCATGTAGACTATAGGAGTTCAATTCAGTACTACTATTAGGACACAGGGAAGTACATCTTCTGGTTTACTTCGGGCTACAAGTGGAGGATTAGGGGGTATGGGTGGCTCTAGTTACGGTGGATCCGGTGGTTTTGGAGGCGAGAGGTAACACGGAGGTTCTAGATTAGGTGGGAAGGGTACGCAACAACCGAGAATATTTACATGGAGATGTATCTCCATCTTCTAGAGTATAGGGGCATAAAATATTTCTCTAAACACGTGCACATGTGTGAGATACTTTGTGGCGTGTAAAAGGGATCACAGATTCCAAGCACAAGGAAATTCAATTTACAACTACATTACAAGGACGTGCACATAGTTGGTACATGAAGTTTGACCTTGATCAGACTTGCGTAGATTATGCAACATTAAAATATGCTTTCCTTAAAGAGTTCTATATCCTTGATTTTGAGTAGAAGAGCATAAGCTTGCTCAAGTTGTTGAGTAGACAAAGTATGAAACTAAGGAGAGGGCATGCAGAAGATTCACACGTAGGAACAAGACGCATTTGAAGGCGCGGAAGGATAAGGAAAGAAACACGCCCCAAGATAAGCTGATTCAGGACTTAGCCATTTTTCATGGTTATGGGATATTTTTGGAGATAGTGTGTGGAGCACACAATGGGATGGAGACTTGCACGACACACAAATGCTATTTTGAGGATGAGCGTCTACTAGGAACTACACTTGAGTTCGAGATAATAATAGGATTATTTACGCCAATTAATTGTAGGAGATCTATTATTAACGCACTTACACGTGTGCATATTATTGTAAAGGTGCATGGATATTTTGGAATGCAACCTATTTTGGGAGTGCATAAGCGATGAAGGGAAAGTCCCCACCCCTATAAGTATGTATTAGTCTGTGTAGTTAGAGAGAGACACTATGTATGAGCTATTGTGGAGTTATGTTGTCAGATCTGATACATGCATAAACTTATGATATTATTTATTGTAAGAAGCTTATATATTTACTGTGTTTAATATAATGAAGTGTATTGGCTAGATAAAGGTGTTAAACATGACTATAATTGGTTCTTGCATGGTTGATTTCATTATGATTATCGTTTAATTCATGATTCTTTAAGATCTAGATCTGGAATATGCTCTTTGGAATGTTTATGGTTAGTTAGGGTTTTGGATGTATGTTTTATCTTCAACACATTGACATCTTGCACAAGCAACTCTAAAGAGGGGCCTGGTACCTTTACGCGCTTCGGGTGAGTGCTTAGATTAGGATGAGTGATGTGCCAGTGCACCTGGGTTGTTCGTAGTGGATTCTAGGATGCATCATTAGTTTACATTTATGGGACCCCTTTTTAGTATTTTTAGGATGGTTCACGATGAAGATGTACCAGTTGACTCTAGCAAGTGTTGAGGAGTGGATAAAAGATCTAGAAGAAGAGTACGCACGGAGGTTCAACACTGGATCTAAGTTTGATGTACACACATGGGTGGAAAAGAATCTGTATGTTTGTTTGCATGAGAGCTTACGTAATGCCCGCTAAAACAACCCACTTGAGACCCATGAACAACCTAGGTTTAGTTAGAAAATTATGGAATAATTTTTTTTTAAAGTGTTAACGACCAAAGTCTCAAGGACAATTAAATTCAACTAATAACTTTTCCCATTATAATAATTACTAATTCCACATTATAAAGCAACAAGTGTAATAAGTCCACACCTAGCTCAAATATCCTCAGGGATTAATTTGATCATTGATTACATTGACATTTTAGCTAAATATTCCCGATTAAAATTTTAGGGTTAAGGGACCAAAAAAATTAAATACCCAAGGTATTTAATTCCACAAGATCTAAGACAAGATTAGGGTTTAATTACAGTGGGGAAAGGAATACATATTTAAAATCATCAGAGTAAAGTCTTACTTACCCACTCCCAGAACTCGGTTAAGAGTGTCTACAACAAGGTTATGAGACAACAGTAGTCACTAATAGGCTCAGAACAATTAAACTCCAATAGAACAAACTTTTATTTTATTAACAATTATTAGAGGTCACAAGATCCAAAATTTAGGGTTAGAAGTTTCAATTAGGTTCAGAGGGTAAATTATCACCATACCCACTCTCTAACAGGCGTAGAGATTCAATTTAATTTTTATAATACTTAACACATTCAAAATTTCCCTAAATCATTCCCATTAGATAGAAAATTTCCTCACCTTTCCAATGATATAAATAAGTCCTCCTAACTCCTTATAAAACTCAAGTTATGGGCCGACGGGCCTTGGGGTGAAACTTTTCCCCAAGGGCGGGCCTAGGGATGCAAAATTGCCAAAAGGGACACGTGTCAAGGGGGAAAATGATTTTTTTGGGTTGGTGGGTCATGGGGAGATGTTTTCAAAATTTCTGTGTGGGGAAAAGTTCACTTTTTCACTGGCGCCTCCGCTTCGCCTGCTGGGGACACGTGGAACTCAACAAGCCAAAGCGGGGAGAGAATGAGGGAAGGGCGGGGTGGTGGAGGTTTTAAGGAAATTTCACCAAGGAGGGGAAAGGGATGAATTGCACATATGGTCCCACACACCCGCGGAAAGGATTTTATCCCAAGGTGAGGGTGGGAGTGTAGGGCCGCGGGGAAAAACACAAAAATTTGCCAAAGACAAAATTTCTCAAAAGGGACAAAGTTGCTAGGGTTCCGCCCCTCCATTGTCACCCCATGGTGCCACGTGGCAACCCCGATTAGGCGTGGGCTGGCGGGGTGGTGGGGAAATTTTAAAATTTTCCCCAAAATTTTTTTCCAAATTTTTTCTAAGTTTTCAAGGAAAATTTCGGGCCATGGCTCGTTAGGGGAAAATTTTCCCAAATTTTCCCGCCAAGGAAGGAAAAATTCAAAGGGCCATAAATTTTGCTAGAAAGCTCAATTTTGGGAAAACAAGGACTTTTTGGAAAGATCTCGATGCCCTCTTTGCATAGGAATCATTAATTTTAAATTTTTATAAAATTTAATGGGTAAATTTTAAGAAAAATTTCTACGGGGTTTTTAAACGCAAACTGGTAAATTTTGACTTATAAATTTTGTTCAATTTGATCTTCTCCTTCACTCCACATGCCAAAAAGACATGGAGAATTATTCTAGGAAGAATTTAGGATGTTTTAGGAAGGTAATTTTACTTGATTGACTTCCAATTCGAATTTTCCAACAATTGACAGAAAAAGACTGCAAAATTTGCCTTTGTTCAATTTGAAATATTTTCTTAGAGATTTCTTAAGAGTTTCTAGTTTGTTTGGGGTCATTTTGATCACCTTAAGTTCAATTTAATATTTCATTTGTCTTTTATAGCTTGCAGGGTCATTCTGATTTATATTTGATAAAATTTTACAAGTATACAATGAAGTAAAAGAACTTATACATTTCCAGAAACAAAGATTAAACTATCTCTTTTGCCATGTAATGAAACATTGAATTCATTCCATGCTAGCCTTAAATGTTTTTCCTTCTTCAATCAAACATTAAAATAAGAATGTAGTTTCTATCCTTCCCAAAATCATATATCTTAAACAAAGGCAGAATAATACAATTTCTTCTCACGTGTTTCTTCCTTTTCCACTTTCCAAACAGGGATTTCATTACATTTAAAAATCAGATTTCAATACAACAATGCAAATGAAGAAAGGTATTGCAATCCTTTATTGATTTCGAATACAACTTTACATCTTCCAATTTCTTGAATGCAATTAGCAGATTTCAAATTTCTTTCTTTCAAATGAACAAAGAAGAGTATATAAATTTGTCACATTTCAAATTTACAACTTTCATAGCTCACTTAAATGTTTTCCATTACAAGATATTTACAAATTTCATCCACTTTAAATTGGGAAAGGTTACAAAGATTTTGTTTCTCAAGGTAATTGTCAAAACTATATTTCTCCATGCTCCAAAACAACAACATGCAAAGTTCCCTTTTTCTTCTAATTTGATCACAACAAAAGTGGGGGAAAGGCAACGCTCTCCACCCAACCAAGACATCCAATGAAAGGAGAAGCCATCCTTCATCATTGGCCCCCGAGCCCCAACCAAAATGCAATAGGAAATGTATTTCAACTCATGGAAACAACAGGATTCCACAAAACATACACACAACATTATTTCAACATGCACATTTCAAATTAAAACACAGTTCAACACAAGACAATAGTTTACAACTGCATTGAAACATTAAAATAGAACTCAGGCTTCATCATGCAAGCCAAAGGAGAAAGGACTATGGGGGAAGCTACTTATGCCTCCCAATGGGAATTGGGTATCCACCTATAATAAAATGCCAATAAAATTCACCATACATTTCCTTATGCCCCCACAATCCCTCCTTATGCCCCCCACAATTTTCCTTATGCCCCACAAAGTAAGAAATGCAAGCTATTTCTTTTCCATGGTGGATCCCAAACCCAAAATCCCTCCACAATAATCTAATGCCACTGGCATTCCCTTATGCCCCCACATGGATTCCCCATAGCCTTCTCCTACACCATTCCTATGGCAGTCTACCCACAACCAATAAACACACAAAACATGCTAAAACATTCACACAATACCAACACATTCATAAAGGAAAAGAGTATTTCAAGAGCCAAGCTCTTACCTCTCCATGATGGAGTTGTCTAAGTTCCAAAACAATAGTCTCTATCCCAATGCAATCACTCCAAATAGCCAAGCACAAACATGAATAGTCTTCCCAAAATTCCTCCAAAGCAAGAGCTCCAATCAATAAGAAAATTCACCCCAAGGAAGCATTCCAAAGTTTCAACAACCCAAAACAAGGCAATGAGTTTGAATTTTATAGAAGAGGGAAGAGAAGAGGATGATGTGGATCCATGTAGGATTCCACATCACACATCCTCAACTCCAACACAAAAGTCAAATTTCATTCTCCAAAGCACAATAAAGAGGTGGGTGAAAATATGACAATTTACTTACACACTCCAAACAACCCACACCCCAAAGGACTGAATTAAATAAAATGTAAGAAGAGTGCAATTAAAAATTACAACTTGACTTATAAAAATGCATTAAAAAGGTCTAAAATCAACCCTCCAACCATAGGTATGGTTGGTAAATAGAATGAAGAGGCATGAGACAAGTTTTACTTGTCCCACAAGCCTCCAAAACAGCCTCCAAGGACAAATTCGAGTTTCAACAAGGTGGAGTGTTTCATACTCCAAAACTAACTTACTCAACTCTTACACACACTTACACATCACTTACATATTTAATACTAAAGCCAAAAAAATTCTATAATTACTTTCTTATATCCCAATTTGATTGATTTATTTATTTTAACAATATGATTACTCACATTAGTTCTCCACAATTAAAAGAATAAAGAAAGGGAAATGTATCACAAAATAAACACATACAAATAGTAATAAAAGGAACCACATTAATAAAATACACAAAGCCCCTTGGTCACATTTAGAGGTGATCCCCCATGGGAATCCCTAACACTAACAAACACACACACACAAACAAAACTAGGTGCCATGGTGACCTTGTTGAATTCATCTAGAATTCCAATGTTTGGTCACCAATCCTCGATTGTTGTGATATTTTATGCAAAACACAAATACCTCCTTTGGGGGCCATATCAGAACATCCAAAATGAATATAAATATAATTTGTTGGCTAGATTTTCTGCATAGCATCAAACCTAGTCATGAGATAAATCTCCCTCATTTAACCAGGGTGAGGCTCATGAACCATAACCATAACTAAGGAGTTACTGCGGCAATGTGTTTTTATCTATCGGGTTTTACTTTAACAACTTAGCAGTAAGTAAGCATTTGTTTAAGAAAGGAAAATTATAGAAGAAGGAAGTAAAGGAATTACTGAGAGAAGAAGTAAGGAAGATGTGCATCCCAATCAGTAGATATCAGAGCTAATTGCATGCACATAGAAGAAACTTAATAGATTTGAACACAGAATTCTAAAGCAAAGGTAGTTCTAGATCCAGATCTAAAATAACACAAAGTTTACTTTAAAGATCTAAGATTTAAAAGCAAGAAACACAGTACGCCGTGACACAAAGTTCTCCGGAAACCTGCTTCTTTGTATTCCTCTGCAACAAGTGGCTCTCAGGGGTTCAGCACAAAGTCTAGAACACAAGATTGCTTCTTACAAATTCTGATCGATGATTAACCCGTAGGTTCTTCTCCTACTTATAGAATGTAGGAGGGAAAGTACAAATAGAAGACTCAAACTGAACTAAAGTATGAACAACAAGTAAAGATGACATTTGGCAATCATCCTCAACTAACTTCTTCTTAAGTGACACATGTATCACTTAACTAATAGAAAGGTTCCACATGACTTCAAGTAATGGTTGCAAAACCAATAACTTAGAAGTTTACAATTTCATCCGGAACATAGAAAATAGAAGAAGAAAGAAATAGAAGAAGTCATGCCAGCTGTAACATCTACATCTTCTTCTTGTTATGATATCTGATATACTTGTCGAACATATAGTTGACATCTTTCCATCTGTTTTAGCTCTTTGCTTCCTTTTCTATCTGAATTGCAGCAATCCTTCATTGACACTTTCTTTGCATGCTTCCACTTCTTCAAACTTGGCCCAAATCTCGATATGCACTGCGGTGTCACCGACCCTCGATAGAGTTCATCGTGAAAGGCTTGGTGGCTTTATCAATCCTCTTTTGCACCATCGAAGAAGAGAACCCTCCGGGAATCATGCACCTCGTTAGAAAGCAATCCACGTATGAAGTAATACCTCCATCCACTCTTTCCTCGGTGAAAGAAATAATCTTATCAAGCAAATCGATGTTACTCTCTCAGCGCTGCATCCTCTTGACAAAACTCTGCAGATCTCAAGCGGAAAGATCTGCAAACTCTAGCTGCTTCCCCTTCTCGGTGATCCATCAAGCACAATTTGTTCTACTGACGATACATCTCTCCGTGACTTGTTGATCTCGGCCAAAATACTCGAGGTTACTCTCTGCAACTGTATTTATTCCTTTTATGCTTTCTATCAGTTGCTTTAGTTGATTTTCTGCATCGTTCATAACCTTTAGGCGGGCTGGCACTTCCCCAAGTTGCCTGAGAAGCTTGGCGAATAATCGAGATCCTTCCATTCGTCAATAGCCTTTACTTGATTGCTTGCATCTTCCATTTCTGCATAAGATGATCACTCACTGCGAATTTGAAATGGGTGACGGAAGGTTTAGCATGACCTTGGCTATGATCTCACATAATTGAGATATTTGCTTGCTGAGCTCTTCTTTCTCCGCCTTTTCACATCGAGCCTAAGAGCAAAGCATCCGGCAGCGTCTGCGTGTCCTGCTTGATCCTTCGGTGGTAGCTTGGCCGAGTGGTATTTTGGTCACCGTCACATCTTTCGCCAGTGAGTTCCTCTTCTACCTTTCCTTCCGCGGGATTAATATCTCGGCAAACTTCTCTCCCGAATCCTCGATGATCAACCTAGAAGTTGCTTTAGCAACTTTAGGCCTTCTGTCTCTTACGCTCGGATCTGAAGTAGGCATGAGTCATGTTCCTCTAAGTTCATCTCTACTCTTGCTTCCGGAACCAGCTGCAAAGCTAACCATTAGAAATTACTTCTCGGAGAGTGAGAAGTTCTTTGAGTGCACTACCATTTCCCGCTCTGCATCCTCTCCATCAGAAAGTGCCACAGTATCATGGCTGCCATCCTCTGAAACATCCAAGGACAAAGCTCTTTCGAACTCCGTCATCTGCGACAACATCTCCTCTGGAGCGGGTCTTTGAGCGAAGTGGCTGCGGAGAGAAGATGAGCGTTGCTTTGGTTTTAATGAAGGCATGGAAGCATCCTCCTGCTTTGTGGTGCGATAGTTGGTGATCCACTGGAGTCTTTGGAGAAGTCGGAGTCAAAGCTATGGTCGTAGAAGTGGTCTTCTCTTTCTCTTGAGATCTTCTGCGTACTTTCAACTTCTCGGACCTTCTGCTGCTCTCTCCTTCATGCTTTCGCTTGAGGGAATCTTCTGTGCCGAAGTTGCCCGTGATTTGATTCATCAATACTTCATCAAGGCAGTATCCCCTCGTTAGCAGCCAGCTCGAAGTACTCACCAACACAGCTCCAGATCTTTCTTCTATTGTGCTGCAGCCGCCATTGCTATCCTGCAGTAGAGCTTTATCTCCTCCCATTTGATGGTAAGTGTCAGTACCACGTTCCCATCATCTTTAAGATCGCGGTATCGCGCTAGTCAAAGTCAAATACTTGCTTTGCGGCTGACTGCTGAAATCTTTCTTTCGACCTCGTACTCATACGCACTTCATCGAGAAATCTTCTAACGAAGGCACATGTGCGTACTCTGGGAGATTGTCTTCTGGCTATTCCGAATGGATCGAAATTAAGCCGTGCGAGGAAGAACTCTTGCTCATACTCGGACAACATTTGTGCTTCCATTCCTCGAGCTCTGTGAATGCGATCTGTTGTAATATCCACGGTGAGTGGGAAGAAGCCCGTAGACTTGTGCGCCGATTTGAAGGTCGTGTAACTCCACAAGTTACTGCTAAGCTCCATGGCAATCAATCATCACTCGGGTACCTTGGCATCTTTGTTGGTTCACTGAAAAGCTCGTAACCACGAGGTATGTGAAATCTGCAAATTTGGATGAATACTGCGCCGATCTTGGACTTTGCTTCCCATGCTTCCTTGCTTACCTGTGAGTCTTGAGTCTTTGTCTAACTGCAGATGAAATCGTAGAAGAAACCATCGTTGATCACTTTGAAGTCCTTCTGCTTGCGCGCAGTGCGAGTGGTTGTGGGTAGCACTCGAAAATGGGATCCTTGGAAAGAATACCACATCTATCCGACTTGGAAAAGACACCTGTGAAGGCTGCGGCAACATATACCAAGTATGAAGTCATCTTGAAGTGAAGGTACGCTTTACGTTCGCATGATTGCTCACCGATATTCTTGCTTAATAATTTCGACCAATTGATTATAGAATCAACCTTGTTGATTTGATAGTCTGATGAAAGCATACATCCATGTCCAGGAAAGTGTAGGCATTCGCTTCACCATTCAACTGCGCATAGCATGATTTGACAATATCATCCGCCTCCTGCACCAAATTGGATCGTGGAAGAGTTCTCGGGAACTTGGAAGGGGATCTAGGCTTCTTCATGAACCGGCATTTATTCATGATGCTCACACGATCGGCTCTATGCTTTTCCCACCTCTACGTCGGCATCACGAATGCTAATAGAAGTCACCACCTTTAAATCTTTGGAATCTTGAACAATAATCGAAGAATTCGCATCAAGCGAATTATTGTCTTTCCCATGACATCACGCACCGATCTGGATGAAGGATGATAAGATCTAGCACACTCCATCACAAACTCGCAATTGCATTTGTGCACGGGAAAAGCTGCGGCTCGAATAATTCCACTACTTTTGACCGCACGCATGGTGAAGTCTTTCCGGCTCTGGATCATCGATCAAATCGAGAAAGAGGTTACGGGCCTAGATCGTGTCTCCTATGTCCGAAAGTTTAGAAAGCGATGCATGAATCCATCGTGCTCTCTTTTTCATCTCCTTTTGCCATGGCTTTATCAATCTTTATCTGAATAATTCTTTTTCTTCTAATTTGGCGGATTTCTTCAATCTTTGAGTGCAGATCTGGACAATTCTTGATTCGGAGGATATTTTGATGTATTGGACATTGATAAATACTCCTTTTCTTTTATAAAGCACTGTAATGAGTTCTGCAATTTATTCGGACAAAAATGGCCCACGGAGCATGAATAGTGAATTTAAATTATAAAAATCTGCACTTTTCAAGCCTGCTGCCCCAAAAATTGGTGTTTAATTTGCACATAAAGAGAGCATGAATCCTTTGATCAACACTGAGCTCCTTTAACACTGTGAAAACAACTATGCAGACGAAGATGAACCTTCTCCAAAGCATGCGCCAAATCTGGAAGCTTTTAGCCTTTGTTAGCACTTTTGTCATGCAAAATCCTTCCTCTAATGGGGCGCACTTTTTCTCCTTGCTGCAATTCTTAACTTTGTGAATTGAATAATTCATCCATATGGCTGCCCATGCTTATATAACCTTCACAATTCTATAATTAATAATTGCCCTAACAATTAAAGGCAATTAATTAATTAAAAATCATGCTTTTCTCTTTTAAAAATAGCATGTTTAAGGACAGCCATCAATAAATTAAATTAATCCAATTTAATCCTTCACACTGACCACTTAACTTTAGCCTCACAGTGTGCTTTGACCATAGCCCATGAAAATAGAAATTAATTTAATGATTTAATGCATTTAAAATCATTAAATAATGCCCTAAATAAGGGCGCACTTTTTGAGAGAAGAAGGGCAGCCACTAAATAAATTAAATTTAATTAATTTAATCCCTTTCTTTTATTCCTCCTTTGACTTTTTGACCTCCTCAAGCTTGGGCGCACTTTTTGAAGGAAGAAAGATTATTAAAAATAATCAATTTAATCACTTTAATCCATCACCAAAGGCGCACTTTTTGCACATGTAATTCTATTTTTAAGAATTTTCACCATAATGGGATTCTTTATCCCTGCAAGGTAGGCACTAAAATCCATGATCCACTTAAGTGATTTTGACTTTTGACAATGGGATTCTTTACCTGCCCAGGCGGGCACTAAAATCCCATGATTTCACTTAAGTCACTTTCCTTTTATTATATCATGGGAATTTTACCTGCAAGGTAGCAATAAATTCCCACCACTGCTGCGACCTCTATTTTCCCACTGCGGCTTAAGTGACTTTTATAACACGGGAAAAAGTACCTGCCCAGAGGCGGGTATACAATTCCCATCACACTGCGGCTTATATTTTCCCATCGCGGCTTAAATCCTTTGTTTTCCAAAATGCGCCCATCCGCATGAGGGGCTTTTCTGTCTGCGACTTCGCTTTTTCCCGGTGATCGGACCTCGATGATGACTTCCTCGGGCAAAATGTGCGTGTATGTTTTCCACTGCTCGAGGCCAAAAATCGGGCTTACCGTGAAGGAATTAGTTTTCGAGAGAAATTTCACGAGAAAGCAGAGCAGGACACCACAAAAACACGAAAAATTGCCAAAAGTTACAAATAAAGCCCAAAACTTAAAATAAGTTAAAATCCTTCAGTATATAGGAATAATAACATATTCGCTATAACGAGTTAAAGCGGAGCAAATGAAATAGCCTCATACGGGGCTCAAAATAATTAAATACAAATTTCCATGAGACAAATCCCGGCGATGAGAATAAAACAATTTTGGGCATCACGGGTATTTGGCGAAAAGGGCTAATATGGCTCTTTGGGATTATCTTGGTAATACAGGGAACTTTTTAAAAACAACAAATGACCCACTATTTTAAAAGTACGAAATTTTTTCAATTGGGTAGTCAATTTCGGGTGAAACTTTGAGGACACCATAATTCCAAAATCATCTATATAAATGGATCACAACATCATCAAAGTAACAAGTATATCATTTGTAATTTAATCAACAACTATATCATCATCGAATAATTTCCATTTTCTAGGTTTACTCAAAATATAAAGTATCACATGTTCAAACAACATCTATAATAGAACCATGTCAAATAGATACCAACGTCAATTTATAAAGTGTCTCCAACAATCATCATGCATCATATATGAATCATATTCCACAATAATCCATGATCAAATGTCTAACATCATACTAAATCAAAACTATAATAATGTCCATAATGAAATCAACAATATTAAGATCAATATAAAAAGGTGCCAAAGGGAAGTGGGCACTACAACTTCTTTACTATTTTCTCGGTAGAACTGCATACGAGTGGTGGTTGCTTATACGTCTAAACAAAATTGGAGGTATCACAAACTTGTCTCGGATGCGGGAAGAATTTTAGGCACCTTTGTATGATGCTTGATCGATTTGGACACATTGTGGATACTTAGTTCCATGGTGTTTTGAACAATTATATTTTGAGTACACAATTTCCACTTATTCTTTCCTGGAGGTAGCTGAGTTCCAATTTTTATGTTATCCTGGGGAACTTACTTGTAAGGTATTCCACTAGCGATCAAAATCTTGATGGTGACCCGAACCGGAAGAAAACCAATGGCTAGCTAAACCCCACCACACACATGGGAAGGAGAAGGTTTGGTGAAATATGGCAAACATAGCGGCAACAAGGTAGAGAGAAGAAAGGTAGATTAAGTACAATAAGGCATGCGAAAGGGAGATCAAGAAGCAAAGAGATATTGCAGAGTGGATGACGTTGAGGAGAGAGATGGATCGTGAAGGATTTGAAGCTCACACAGAGGGCTTGGAGCCGAGAATATAAAAATCCCCCATTTGGGAAAGCATGATTTGAAGCTCACGCAGAGGGAAGAGACGACCTAGACCGCGGGCGCGCATCTGAATCTACCTAGCAACCCAACCCTTGCGTTTGGTTTTCCAGTATCTAGTACATCTAATAGTCATCAAGCTATTTTGAACAGTAGGGAAGCATGAGTAAGTCACATAACAAGTACATATATGGTAGGGAAGACATCTTTGTTATTGTTTGGAGGTACCTTTTTAGGCACATCATCGAAAGGAATTTGAGCTCGTAGAATTTTTGACTCACTTTTGATAGTAGTACCACCACATAGACTATAGGAGTTCAGTTTAGTACTACTATTGGGACATAGGGAAGTACATCTTTGGTCCTCTTTCAGCTACAGGTGAAGGATTGGGGGTATAGGTGGCTCTAGTTACGGTGGATCGGGTGGTTACGGGAGGCAAAGGTAACACAGGAGGTTCTGGATTAGGTGGGAAGGGTCCGCACGAACCCAAAAATATTTATATGGAGATGTATCTCCATCTTCCAGAGTATAGGGGCATAAAATATTCTCACAAAACGTGCACATGTGTGAGATACTGTGGCGCGTAAAAGGGATCACAACTTTTGAGCGTAAGGCAAGTCAATTTACAACTACATTACAGGGACACACACACAATTGGTATAAGAAGTTTGACCCAGATCAAACTTGCGTAGATTATGCAACATTAAAATATGCTTTCCTTAAAGAGTTCTATATCCCTGAATTTGAGCAGAAGAGTATAAGCGTGCTCAAGGATATTAAGCAAGGCACTACTGAGAGTGTCCGGGAGTATGATGCCCATTTCAAAACACTTTTATCTAAGATTTCTTATGATATTCATGCAAGAAAACATGCACAATGGTTCATTGGAGGATTGATCACACCTTTTAGAAGGGCGCTATCACATAAGACATACACTGATCCACGTGAAGCACTTGAGGTAGATTTGTGCGTTAAGGAAGTTGGAAGTATAGACACTAGAGTCAGCCCATTCTTGGAGCACAAATTGTAGCTATGGAAAAATAGTTGGAGAAACTATCGAAAATTCAGCACATGAGACGTGTAATCGGGATTTGGTGTACAAACTATGAAGTGGAAGGGAACACCAAGTATAGTTGTCCTCACAGGACAATGCGTTCATTATTGCTATAATGTGAGATATGTCATCTAAACCATGCCACTAGCCGCTGCCCATTATTACAATGAGTGATAAGGAGGAATGTATCCTCTTTATTGTAAAATTTTCCGGTCCATGACTCACGATACAAAAGACTACAAGTTGATTGGTCGGTTCCATGATGCTCTAGATATTGGTGTGTAACATACTTGAGTATCGAGATAACTCTAAGGGTAAAGGTGGGAACCATGATCGGGATCAAAATCAAGCGTGCTATGATCAGAATGAGGGGCGCTATGAAGGAGGACGTGGCAGAGGTCAAGGATACCGTGGTGGATTCAGGGGTTGAGGCCGTGGTGGTGGAGGATACGGGTTTCCTCATGGAAGCGTGCTTTACATGCGGATATCCGACCACTACAGTGCGGATGTCATCGAGAATATTATTTGTTCTTGTTTTGGAAAGGGTCATAGCTATGAGAAATTCCACGGACCTATACGAACATCTTAGCAAGTAGCATAAATAGGAAAACAAGGGCACATGGATGGTTAGGATACAACGCGCTATGGAAAATTAGTGGATGCCAAAGTTGGCACCGAAACCTAAGGTATTACCTGTGAAGATTACTACACGTGTTGAAGCTACGCCCGCCGAGAGATGTGTCACGCGTAAAAATCCTACCATCACTAAGGAGGACATTTTACATGCAAGGTATCTCGGATCCTATGCAGCACCAGAAGGAGGTTTATCAGGAGACCATGGAGGTACTCAAAAACCTTCAGGGGGAAATATAATGTTTAAAGGAGAAATCGGAAGATGGAACAAAAGAAGGCAACATAGATGGTCCAGTTGGATATTGATGAATTGAAGGAGGAATGAAAAATGTTGCTCCAGAAAATATCATTACACTACTAGGGAGTTGGCTAAAGAGAAAACTCCACACATGAATATTGAGAATGGACGTCGATCGATCCACAATGTAAATATTACCCTCATAGCTTAGATTACAATAAGGAGATCACTCACGAATGTCTTTGTGGATGGATGGCTCTTAAGTAATATATTGATTGACACAGGTGTGGAAGTAAATGTGCTTACTTTAGATGCATGGGTATAGATAGCGAGACCTCCATTGCTGACCATATTCTAATGTCTTTGTTTATGGCTAATCAAACTAATGCCACTCCCATCGAGTTTTAAAAGATGCATCCATTACTATACAAGGGCCAATTTCACTTGGGGATGTTGAGGTTTTAGCACTTGTAGAAGAATTTTTTTCCCAACTTTACTTGGGCACCCTTGGTGCTACACAAATAATGCTGATCTACAGTTCAACGAAGGATATATAAGTTTTGAGAACAAGGAGGAAAGAGTTATTATCCCTTTAATGGATGGGAAATCTGGACCTTATGTTGAGCCTTTGAGTGAAGAAGATCTGAATAGGATGTATGTATGTGCCATTGAACCCCAGAAGTACTCGAGCCATCTAAGGAATGAATCCTCTAGTGGGAAGATGCACGTCTATTAGTGATACCAAAATTATTACTTGTGATAACTAGGCTCATGGCACTTATGAGATGGTTGGGTGCGAAGTAAGGAGAACATTTGCATGGAAAAGAAAACCTCGTTGCATTAGGAGGATAGGTAACAACTCTATACTTGGGTACACTGGAGAAGGAGACCCTACGGTATACCTATGCACCATGGAGGAACAATGGAAAGACTAATTTGAAAGAATAAATATGTTACCATATACCCCTGTGCGAGATAACATCGAGCTAGTGGGTAGTTCACATGGATAATATTATAGAATGGAACGAAGTCGATTGCTCTAACAACTCATTTTTTAAGGAGCAATGCACCTACTCAAATATACACATATCACGGTAATCAACCTATTAAGCACCACATTTAGCAAAGTGTGAGAGAAATTTTGTGGATAGAGGGGCATGAAGCTTTACTGCCTTTACTATGGGTGCACAAACTTTAATCCAATTTACAAGGATGCACACGTTCTTGGTATGTATATGTGGAGCTACATAGAGAGACTTGAAATTGACAGGATTTGATTACGGGAATGGTCCAATTTTGACTACTTATCTACTAACCCTCCAACGGAAGAGGCATTAAGGGTTATAAAGCATTTAACTATATGAGATAGTGCAAAGGCGAAGATCTCATTCAAGAGTTATTCGGTGAGATAGATTCGGGGGTGCGCTTTTATAAAGTAGAAGAAACAAATGCCGTGCTACTTAAGTACGCTTGCGTGGAGAAAGAAAAAGGAAATATGGTCTACATAGTGGATGATGAGGAAGTAGAAGATCGTATATAGAACATTCACCGGGTATGCATGAGGTGTTAGATAGTTCAGATAAAAATGCGCGCTCCTATCATGAACCCATGGAGACGAGAAAAGTGAATATTGGCTCAAATGCTGAACCTAAGGAGGCAATAATTGGGGATTATTGGTCGACTTTGAAGTTACAAAAATCATTGAGTTACTACGTGATTTTCAGGACTTATTTCCTAGGGGCTACCATGAATTAAAAGGAGTGCATGAATCATTAGGAGAGATGAAGATTAAGCTTAAGGAAGGTGCACGCCGGTCAGAAAAAGACCTTACAGAATGAACCCTAACCTACACATAAAGGTTAAGGAAGAAATTGACAAGATGTTAAAATATGGCATCATCAAGCCCCTAGAAGAATTAGGTTGGGTTAGCCACATGGTTATCAGTATAAAGAAAGATGACCGGATTAGGATTTGTGTGGATTTTAGAGAACTGAATGCTGCATGTGTGATTGATCCCTTTCCTACACCTTTCACAAAGGAGATATTAGAAGGCGTTGCAGGCTACAAAATCTATTCTTTTATCAATGGATTCTCTGGGTATCATCATGTCTAGATTGCAGAGTAAGATCAAGAGAAAACAACTTTCACCACTGAATGGGGAAGTTTTACATATACTGTGATGCCCTTTGGTCTAAAAAATGTGCATCTGCTGTATTTTTCACGCATTGTTGTTCAAGTATTTCAGGATTTTATTCAAAACTTCTTACATGTTTACTTGGATGATTGAATAGTGTATGGAGTTGTTAAGGATCATTGTGAAAATTTGTGCTTAGTGTTTGAAAGATGTAGACAACTAAGCATCTCATTAAACATCAAGAAGTGCATGTTTTCTATACCTTTTGGCACTTTGTTAGGGCACATCATCTACAAGGAAGGTTTTTGGTGGATTAAACTAAGGTCACGAGTTATTGTAGGCCTAGAAGAGCCTACCAGTCAGAGTGAGGTGTGCGGATTCTTGGGTCACATTGGATATTATAGAAAATTTATCAAAGGATATACTAAGATTGCCGCACCTTTGGAAGAGTTACTAAAGGGAAAACAAACATTCTATTAGGGAGAACCACAACAACACGCATTTGACGCATTGAAGGAAAGAATTACGCAATGCCTATTTTGCATTTTCCCTCATGGAACCAACCATTCCATGTACATGTGGATGCCTTTGGCACATCCATTGGCACTGTGTTAGCTCATCCTAGAGAAGGAATTATAGATCATCCTATCTATTTTTCTAGTAGAAAGTTAACTCCTACATATCAAAATTAAACAACTACGAGCACGAAGCCTTATCAATGATCTATGCACTACGCAAATTTAGACAATATCTGCTAAGAACACCATTTATATTTTATACTGATCACATGGCATTGAAATAATTGGTAAGCAAGCCCATTTTATAGGGGCACATATTTTGATGGGTGATTTTATTCCAAGAATTTGATTTCACAGTTGTGGTAAAGCCAGTAAAAGTGATTCTAGCCCGGACCATTTATCAAGAATTCAGTCAAGTGAGAATGCGCAAAAATTGAAGATACAATGCCGATGCACAATGTACGAGTTACAACACGTGCATTCGGAATTGGATGATATTGATATCTTTCTACGTATAGGTATGGCGCAAGATGGGATGAAATCCTTAGAGAAGAAACAAACTTGTGATTCACACAACACCTTTTATGTTGATTGGAGGTGACCTATACAAGTTAGGCCAAGATGAAGTATTGCATCGGTGTGTATTAGAGCACGAACACACAAATATCATGGAAGAGGCTCATGGTGGTATTACAGGTGGGTGCTATACAAGTGACACCATTGCGTGCAAAATTCTACTCACTGGATTATGGTGGGAGACCCTCTACAAAGATTTTAAAGCATATTGTAAGGCATGTGATCATTGTCAACGCATTGGTAAACTTGGGCAAAGAGATGAAATGCCCTTAAGACCTATTCCTAGTGCAGAGCCATTTGAGAAATGAACTATAGACTTTGTGGGTCCTATTTCACCAGCTGTGCGTAGAACTGGATTGTGCTACATCATCACTTACACAAATTATCTTACAAGGTGGGTAGAAGCAACACCTACCAAGGATTTTACAACAGCTACAACAACCATGTTCTTATGGGAAAATGTTCTTACAAGGTATGGATGCCCGTTAAGTTTGAAAAGTGATAGGGGTACACATTTTTTGAATGAGACAATCAGGATACTATTGGATGAATTTATGATTACGCACCATAAGACTACACCCTATCATCCTCAGGTAAATGGGACTCGTTGAGGCCTTCAACAAGATTTTGAGCCAGACATTGACAAAGATTTATGATGTTGGAAGGAAAGATTGAGATGATAAATTTTTTCCATGCTTTGGGCGTATAGAACAACATATAAGAGGTTAAATAAGGCCACACCCTTTCAGTTGGTGTTTGGTGCAAAAGTAGTTCTTCTATGGAATTCATGTTACCTTCTTTGTGTATTACATGCGCTAGAGGTCTAGCCGATGAGCAAGCTTTGGAAGAAAGAATTGATAAATTGATACAATTGGATGAGAGGTGCGCCATATCCTCGTTAGAGTTAGAGGAAGGAAAATTCCGGGTAGAAGGCATGGTATGATAGGCACATTAGTGAAAAAAATCTTGAGATTAGACAAATGGTTCTTCTTTATGATTCTAAGTTTTGTGCCTTGGTTAGGACATGGGTAGACCTTGTTAGTGATCTGAATGATAAATTAGTGGTCATAGAAATAAGAAAGGAGTTGGGGTATACCAAGGGACTGTGGAATGGACATTGATAAACTGAAGAATTTTCCTATGGTGCATGAAACCGCACATCTGCTCACCAAGTTGAATGACCAAGAGAGATGGTCATAGGTAAACACCATGTGGCTTCACATTGTAAAGAAAATGTCTCAGGGAGTAGTATACAACCTAGCAGGATATATTATAGACACCATTGTTGAGGAAGTGTGCACATGAGAAAAGATAAGTTTTGGTGCTATCCTCCTTTCTCTTGTGTTTTTAGAAATTGGAGTGCTCGATGGGCCAAAGAACAAGATCTGGGAGTACCCTTGGAAAGAAGTCCCTTACGGAGAGGTTTGAAAAATATTTATGTGAAGGATAAATGAGTGGGTTGTTTAAGTAGAGGGTGGAGATGTGGTATGAATGACTTCGTGTGACATTTGAGGAGGAGTGGCGCATTCCCAAGGAGTTACCTTTGGTAGTGGGAAAGGTAGTATAGTTTGCAGTGTACCAAAATTTTTACATCACGTGGTTTTCTATGAGGGATGGGACATGGAGCCCATGGTGTAAACTTCCCTATGCCTTCACAACGCACTACTTCCAAGCCTCAGTTCATAGATTTACTGATGCGTGCCATTTAAAATTCAACGCGTAGATAAGGTAGACTGTGACTACCACACCCTCAGGAAGACATATGTGTATCCAAGATAGACTGCCTACATCGAGAGGCTTATCTCAGATGTCATAAGTATGAATCTTGTAAGCTTTGATATTGGGAAAGTGGACCCCCACTCGTATACCTTTAGCTTAAGCCTAAGCTAGAGAATAAAAAGTATGTGGAGAATGAGTTTGTGCTCCTGGGCCACCTAAAGGATAACATACAGATGGAGAATGTGTAGACACCAAATTTGTGTCCTACGACACCTGTACCCGCATCTCATTTCAAAACCTAACCTCACCACCTAAACCTTGCACAATTATTTATTAATTACTTTATAATTAATAAATCCACATCCCAAACCTGCCACCTCATTTCACCACCTCATCATGACCTAGCCTTAACCCTAAACTAACCTAATTAAGACCTATAACTTGGTCTACATCCACACCCATGACTAATTACTCCTCACCCGCACCAAAACCAACCTAATGATGACTTGACCAAGCCCACAACTAATCCTCGGGAGAAAAAGGAGGAAAGTTGGCTATTTTACTAAAAATAGCCCACTTTGACTTAACCGACATCGGTTCTACTCGACCGCCATCGGTTATGTAACCGCCATCTATTCCCTGTAAATGGCCTCCCCCAGCCAAAAACAAAGGATCGGAATTCATTGGAAAGATCTGGGATTCACTTGGCAGAGCAGAGACAAGTGAAGAAAAGAGAAGCGTTTGCAGAGAAGGACATCGAGCCCAAGACTGCAACTGAGTAACTAGAGCACAACAACACTCATCCCAGCATTGGGAGAGAAGATAGCTCGTCTTTGATTGTCAGATCATCCCACACGAGCTCTGCCTTCGTCATCATAGTCCTTGGACCAGTATCTTCATCAGGAACTAGTAAGTAGTGTCTTGTATGTTCTTTTAATAACATTTCTTGAACTTCTGAATCACAATAATTATAAGTCTACTCATAGATCTACTACCCGGTAACACGCTACATCTAACTGTCATTCCTCTACCCTTACATTGCCCCAAGAACAGCCCCATACCCTCTGAGTCTTCTCCATCACCCCATTGCCTATCCCTAATCATTTACCAACCTTATAAACACCATAGCCACCTTATAGCCAACCTTCATTAAAAGCCCTAAATCAATGCCCTATCGATATCGGTTATCGCATTTGGTACCAGTGTATAACCACGATTGGTTGTACAAATGACCAGCATCGGTCACTATGACTCAAACCAAAACCAGCCTTTCCTCTATTGCTTTTAACGAGGTAATTAAATTATAATTTTGTAATAAATTTTTCGTTAGAATTTGTGTTGATTCATATTAAGAGGGGAACCTGACCACCTTGAGAAAGGAAGTCTAATATTTCTGGGCCCAAGGCAGTTCCCTCATTTATTGTCTAACTAAAATCTGGTGGTCTTGTATTCTTACTTGAAGGTAGTCCTTCCTAGACAAAAAGGAGTTCTTCGCAATCGATCGATCTCTTTTTCTACGGCCTTGCGCACCCTCCCAACATTCACAGTATTCCTCCTAGCCCTAACCCTTATCTGTTTCTCAAGAGAATGAAAGGATAAAAGCAACTCTATTCTAAGAACTGAAACATTCTGTGTGAAACATTTTGGCACGCCCGGTGGGACCCATTTCGGGTTTCTTTCTTTCTTGCTTGCTTTCATATAGGGAGCATACTTGCTGTTTGTTTCTGCTAAATATTCACAAAATATTTTGTCATTTTGGTAAAAGAGTTTGTCTTGCTTTCACATCTTTGCATTAGTGAAAGTCATCTCCTTTTCTTCATTGAATATCATTTTCGATTTGGGTTTAAAACACGTGCATCATATTCTTGCTTGTTGTTTTCAATTCTAGTGAACGTAGATTAAGTAACAGGTCATACACGTGGGGGTGATATCCATGGTATTGACAAGAAATTAATCTTACTTTCACTGCACAACACATACCAAATCACATCATAATCAACACAACAGCTCAAACATCCCCCTTTTCCGCGGTATTCCTTCACCCGATAGAGGTAACCTTATAAGCCAAAACAAACTTGATATCTCCCTTAGGTCTTTTGTTTAGGATTGACATCATCTTGCATCTAAGGCATAAGCCCACAATAATTAAAACTAATCCTAGGGTTAGTCTCTTGATTTGCTTGTGCATCTTGCTTGTTTTAGTTCTGTTTCTCTGTCATACACTATTTCAGTGATCACTTCAGAACAGTTTGGTAGGCATACTAAGCATTGTTAACCCCAAATCAGCAACTTCTTACAGCTTCTTACACCGGTCCTATTCTACCGACATCGGTTAACTTACCGACGCCGGCTATATTTACGACCGACATCTTTACGATTGATATCCGCGTTCTTGTCTTTCACAGTTCCCGACAAACTAACAACCTACCAATTCCAACATTTTGTGGATGTTTCTGATCCTGATAGATTGAAACCCTAATGTGTACTCTTGTCCATGGTTGTTATCACCCGAAAACAAGCCGCAGGCCATGGTTTCACATGCCGATCCGTGCCTTTTCCTGAATCACCCCCTTCACATCCTATGGGGAATCCTACGAGACACCAGTGAGGTTCCCAAAATCCCTGTAGGAGATAAGGAATTTGTGAAATTTTTGGATGCTAATCCTAGCGTTGTATAGTACTATTTGTCTCATACCCCTGACCGTACACCCGACGGTCAACTTCTCGTAGGTATGCCTATTAGTATAGCTGCTCATTTAGCTCCTTCTCCATCTAATAACTCCGCCTTACCTTCTTCATCCTTAGCCCCATCTCCCAACTCAGTGGCTTCGGAGGTTCATACGGCACATATTGGCTTTCCTTTGGTTAATATGGGGCCCCACATATCATTACCGCTGACTGCTCCTACCTTGTCTCTCTCGCAGACTGCCCCTTTCATAACTTGCTCTCTGCCACCTATCCACACGAGCTTTCCTTCTCAAGCTCCCACCTTTCCACACTTATCCGGTGGCTTCATCACCTTATATAGGACATCCCTATTCGGTCACCTCAACATATTTGTCCTCAATACCTTATCACATGATTAACCATACCATTTATCTAGTGGTGGCTCTTGGCCCAATCCTCCTCCTTTACAACAACCGCACCATCATCTCATCTAACCACTTATTTAATCAAACAAATGATGGACAAGATGAAAAATCGGGAGGCTTCTGTTTGGGAATCCATAACACCACGACATACGAGCAAGTTTGTGGGAGCCTATTCATCCTTTTGTCCCCCTTCATTCATATCCTCCTTAATGGGAATTACCAAAATTTACTCATTTTAATAGTAAGGAGGATCCTCAACAACACTTGCGATCATTTAGACATGCTTGCTATCCGATCACTCATGACGATGCCTTTACTACTCCACACCTTTCCCATGTCCTTATCGAGGACCCGCCTTGAGTGGTACGATTGCTTTAACCCAACACTCAACTTTCTCTTTTAACCAATTAGCCCAATCTTTCTTGGATCATTTCTCCATTAATATTGCTAAGAAATTATCTATCACCGACCTCTATGTTGTCCGACAATTTGAGGACGAATCTATCATGCAGATTTTGTTGGACGATGGTGGGGCCTCATCAACCAACTTACTTATGCCTTGCCTCAGGCCGAACTCATCAAACTCTTCACGCGGGCACTGTGCTAAGCACATTTCTCCTACCCTCTAAATTCAAACTTTCTACACCTTTGATGAGGCCTTTACTATGGCTCAGAAACTAGAAATTCGAGCCTTAGAGGAAGAGAAATTGTGGTTACGCAACAAAAACTAATTTCCGAACCCAAGACTCCACCAATAAACCCAATACCACCAATTCTCACGCATCGACTGCTTTGAAATCAAAAGGAGCTGTACACACGGTGATGGTCAAATCCCAAGCACCGTCTAATACCCCACCAAAAACCACCTATAAGCATAAAGCTGAACCCATCAATTACACTCCCTTGGGAGAAACTTATGGTGTCATCTTGGAAAATTACTCAAAGGGAGCTATAACCTTGCCTCTGTTAAACCTCATTCGGGTTTGAAGGGACAAAGAAAATGACTTGTAACTTCCACCACGTGAAGGGACAGTCATGAAAATCGTAAGATGTTGAAAAATATAGTGCAGGAAATGGTTGATGCAGGGGATATAACCCTCGATAATCCTAATGCCCCCGCTAACCGAAATTTGAAAATCTTCAACAGACCATTCCCAAACCACTCATCTAACAGTAACATAAACCAAGATATCTTAGCTGAGGAGAGTGTTCATGAAATCCATGCGGTCTTCGACTCCCAACCAAAAGCTTCTATTGAGAAAATTTTAAATCAAGCCTCTTCACTAACACAGGGATCCGAAACCCCTTCACCACCATCAAGACAAGACGATATCCTTGCCATTCCTTTACCCATAAAGGAATTAACTGCCCAGAATTCTCTTCTCATAGATGAGCCTTCTTACACCACATCCCTGCAAGACTGTGAGCGGATGTTATCTAACTTATCTATTTCCCAAACATCTCCTTCTACCACTCTTGCTGTAAAAGATGAAGGCTCACCACTGTTTCTATCATCTTTAGAAGAGAAACCTCTCGAACCGACATCACCAAATTCTTTAATCATGATGGATCCCCTCAAACATGCCCTCCTACCTATTAGTTCTTCATCACCTAAATCTTTTCAGTGACCGGTTGACCTCTTAACACCCATTGATACAGTGACTCATTTACCCCCTGTATCACACCCACAGTGGACCGGAATCACAACCCACCTCTCTTCCATATCAAAGTTCCTATTCACACGTGAAGATTTTCATCCCTCAGAAGATAGATGAGTCCTATGGGAGCGTTTGAGTACACCATGCTCTACTCAAATGCAGATGACCGATCCAGACACCTCTACCATATACCCGAGGTGTTTAAAAAAGCTTAAAATGCATATGTCCTCATCTTCACCCCCCTCATCCCTATTGAATACCTCATCCACCTCTTTTAACCCGACCAAACCTTCCCCTACGCTTGGGACTTCACTAATACCCAGCCTAACACACCCACCTAAATGGTTAGATTTATCCAAAAATAAAGCCGTCCATCCACCTAAGAGACAAACCCAATCCCCTCAAGTCTAATCTATGCCTCTGTCACAACTAAAACCATCGCCATCACACCTACCTTCTATATTGGGACCTCACCCTCCACCTTGCCTCAATACATCATACCTCCCGTGTTTTCTTTAAAATGACCTACACCTTCTACACCCATACAAAGATCCATGGGTGTATCAACACCGTCACCCCAAGTATCCTGTCCACCTATCAACCCTAAACAAACTCCATCATCAAAGGATTTGTTTTTGTCACTCCTCTTTCTCCGTGGTTATTTCCTGCCACCACGTCATCTGTGGCCTCATCATCTAACCAGCTAAACATAACTTTGTGCCGAAGAAGCCACGTTTAGTTAAATCCAATTATCAAAACTCCTTGTCTAAACCACCACTCAAATGCACGAACCAACCATACCCAAACAAGACCAAAACCCACCCAATCAATAGCCTCATTTTCCTCGACTTTGACCCGCTCAAAGGATCTTACGCATAAGATCCTTGATATGTTGGTGGAGAATGCGACCATTTCCCTACCCCCACTTAGACCCTATGATCCATCTAAAGCTCGACCTTTAGGTTATGATGAGTCTAAAATCTGCACTTACCACCGCACACGAGGACATGATGTAGAGGGATGTAAAGCTTTGAGAGCCATACTTTGTCGAGTCACCCTCTCGGATAGAAAGGTTAAGAAAGACAACTTACGAAGGGAGAAACCTTTAGCTTCAATCCCCTCTCCTATACCACTTGTCCCCACCTCACCAAGATCTATCATTATTACAACCCCACCTCTTGAAGACAATGACTTATCCCTACATCTTCTTCTCTCATGTTCACGAGATCAACATGATTAGTGTTGCTACTCGATTTCGAGGGAAGAAAAACAATGGGAAAGCTAAAGAAAGCACACCTGCGGCCTCTCTTTCTCCGTCCACCATCCTGAGCTCACCACCACCTAAAGTGGTTATTCGTGGACCCGCCTACCCTATCTCGATGGAGTTGCCCACCGCACCATGATCAAACAACTTCACCAATCACCTGTAAAAATGACCTTTGTATGATCTCATTCAAACCTCTCGAATCTCATCGCCAAGCTCTCGTTGAAATCCTTCAAGGGATAGAGGTCTTACCTAAAGAAACCTTTCCCATTACCTCCATCTTAACACCCAACCACGTTGCTTCTCTCACCAAACAATCTACCACTTCCGTCCTGTGACATGAGCAGAAACTGGCTGTTGTCCAATTTTTTCGAAGACGAAATTGTTGACTTTGGTGTAGAAGATCCCGACCGCTCTTTTCATCTAAACTTATGTCCGGGACATCAGGGTACGTCGTGTTATGATTGATGGAGGCGCAGCCTAAACATCATCTCTTCCAAGCCTTCCAACAAATGAATATCCCTTCTAGCCGTGCATGTGTGCCAACCCCACCATGTTGCATTCATTCAATGATGCTATTACTTCTACCTTAGGCACCGTGATCCTTAATATTCGTGTAGGGCCACGTACTTTACCCGAACTCTTCTATGTCCTTGAGGAGAATTCCAATACAACAGTTGTTAGGTCACCCTTGGATCCGGGCTATGGGATGCGTTCCTCCACCTTACATAGATGCATAAAATTCAAGTATGACGGGAAGTCCTACACCGTAAAAGTTGATGCTCCCCCCTTCAAAACCTGCAATATGTTATATTTCCCTAATGATGTGCTTGTTGTACCAGTCAAGACACCCATTCATCCAATCCAACCATCTTCTTCGACCACACCTCAACCATCTATCTCAATCGCACCTACACCTTCAACCAATGAAACCACCGCCACAAATACCACTTACTTTCCCGCGGACAACATCCCAACCTCAGATCCCTTAGTAGATGTCTTTCAACGCCTTACGCTGGGGGAGTATCACTTGTATAATGTTAGCACTTTCCATACCCCACAGGAGTATGGACAGTTACATGCGCATCCTACCTACGACCGTCGTGTGGGGGAAGTAATCTCCTACGGACCACCTAATTGTCGCACCAACCTAATGTATGGGGGTGTCGATACATCCTCTGTCACCCCTGAACCTCCCCTTGGTGTGGTTCCCTTCCAATCTGATTTTCAATATCTAACTAATCGTCGTTTTGCCCTCACCTTCCTAACGTCGTTGTGCTTGGAAGGGCTTCGGTTTTGGTCTTTATGAACAAGGCCGACATACGATCATTCCCGTAATTACACGCGCAAACACAAAGATTTCGTGGTCTTGGATTCTCTGAAGCACCTACACCGAAAACACCACATATCCGTTGTATCCAGGAAGATGACGAAGTCACCCCTTCCGAACCATCATCACCCATTTTGCCATCGTCACCCACAGAGTCGATAGACCATGAATCTATCCCTCCTAACTTTTTTTTTTTTTTTCATAAACACTATCTTCCCTGGGTCCTCTCACTTATCAACGTGATAATGAGGACCCATCTACTCTTCCCCTTCGTATATCCGACATGATCGAATATGACTTGCCTTGATTAATGTTGTTGAGTGCGGGGATGACGACTCCATCCTCACTTACCTTGGTGCGGGACGAATCTTATATTCAACACACCTTACCATCCGAAAATCAAACCATGTTGAATGAGTCGACTATAGAAATCAACATCCCACATGAGGGACGATCCTCACATTGTGAAGATCGGACAATATCTTAATGCATCAAAACAAAGCGGCCTTCACTACCTTCCTCCGTGCTCGCAACCAAGCTTTGCTTGGTCCTACGCCCGACATGCCAGAATTGATCCCGACATTGCTGTCCATAACATTACCCTAAAACCCGATTCCAAACCGGTTAAAAGCAAAGCGAGAAAAATGCATCCACGCATTGCCCTCTTGTTCAAAGAAGAGCTTCAACGACTCCTTTTCGTTTCCTTCATCTTACCTATTGACTATCCTCAATGGATTTCTAACATCGTACATGTTACTAAAGCAACGGGGGACTTCGGATATGTCTGATTTTGGGACCTTAACCTCGCTTGCCCGAAGGATGACTTCCCCCTCCCAAGTATTGATCAACTTGTTGATCTCATGCGCGAGCCATGAGATGCTTTCTCTCATGGATGGCTTCTCGGGATATAATCAAATTTTTGTAGCCGACCGATCAACATAAAACCGCCTTCATAACTCCTTGGGAACCTTACGCTACTCGTGTCATGTCGTTCGGCCTTAAGAATGCTTTGGTGCGACCTATCGGTGAGCTATGACTTACATTTTCATGACATTATGCACACTATCCTTAAGGATTATGTCGATGATCTTCTTGGTAAATCTAAACATTGCGGTGAACATCTCGATGTTTTAACCATTATTTTCGATCACTGTTACAATATTGTGTTCGTCTTCAACCAAAGAAATGTGTCTTTGGTGTCCTTTCTGGAAAACTCCTTGGTTTTATTGTCTCTTTCGTGGCATCGAGGTCGATCCACTAAATTCAAAGCTATCCTAGAAATGCCCCACCTACTAACCTCAAAAAAATTGCGTAGTTTGCGGGAAAACTCCAATCTATCCGGTGTTTCATCTCACAACTCGGATCGATGTCAACCTTTCCATCATCTCCTTAAAAAGGACATTGTCTTTGATGGAGCGAAGAGTGCCACCAAGCCTTTGAGGCTCTTAAATCTTATCTCTTACAGCCACACGTGCTTATCCCACCTTAGGACGATTGCCCTTTTTCCTTTACCTTTCCGCCACCGACCATGATGTAGAAGCCATGCTAGCCCATCGTAACTCGAGCATCGAGAACAAGCCGTTTATTACATAAGCCGTACTCTTGTGGATTACAAGACTAGGTATACACATGTAGAAAAGTTGTGCCTCGCCCTATCATTCGTGGCCACCAAACTCCGACATTACCTCCTGAATCACAAAACTTTTGTCATCACCAATGCGGACCCCATCCATTATATGTACGCCAAACCTCATCTAAACCAATGCATCACCCGATGGCTTATGCTCCTCGCCGACCTCGACCTTGAGTTTGTACACTGAGAAATTAGTCAAAGGACAAACTATCATGCAGACCAACTCGCAGGCGCGCCTTTACCTAGGGAACAATTTACCAATTTTACTTTCCCGACGAACTCATTGCCACTCTTTCGCTCGGTGAGGAGGAGTCGTATCCAATGAATCTCTTCTTGATGGATCCAAATGCCGGTAGCGACGGAGGGGCTAGTGTTGTTCTCATTCCTCTTGATCTTTGAGCCTATGCCTCTTTCATTCCGGCTCGATTTCTCCTACAATAATAATACAGTGGAATACGAGGCCCTTGTTTTGGGTCTCCAGGTTGCATTACACTTAGGTGTAAAATATATTAACATTTTCGGTGACTCTCAACTGGTTGTCAATCAAGTTATGGGCATCTACCAATGTAAAAACGAGGAACTTCAAAAGTATAAACATTACGTGGATTCACTTTTGACCTTATTTACTCATTATTCTATCCAAACCATTCCTCGCTCAACTAATAAATTTGCAGATACTATGGCTTGCTTAGCCGCGCAAATTCCTGCCTCACCAACTAACTCGACTAATTTGTCTTGGTTCAACAACTCTTTGCCCCATATTACTTAGCCTCGGATGTTTGTATGATAAATAATGTGTCTACTAATTCACATGATACCTAGTATCACCAATTTCATGACTACCTTACGACCTCTGTTCTCCCACCTGACCTTACTAGTAATGGAAAACGTGCTTTTCTTAAAAGTGTTTCTCGTTATGTCGTCATGGGGGGACTCCTCTATAAACATGGCTTTGATGGCATCCTCCTTCGATGTCTAACCGGCGCGGAGGTCACCTATACCATCCAACAAGTCCATGACGGTATTTGTGGTGGACATTTTAGTGGCCTTGCCGTGGCCAAACGGATCCTTTGCTTAGGCTATTATTGGCCTACTCTTAATAACGATTGCTATGAATATGTTAAGCGTTGTGTTATGTGTCAACAACATGCCAACCTTCAACATACTCCTAGCCATCCGCTACAGGTCGCATGAGATCTTTGGCCTTTCTCACAATGGGGTTTAGACCTTATTGGTGAGATTCACCCCCCTGTTCGTAACGTCACCATTGGATAATCACAAAGAACCGAATATTACACTAAATGGGTGGAAGGCCATTCCACTCATTTCAACCAAAAAAGAAAAAAATTGTAGAGTTCATCAACCATCACATTATACATGTTGTTTTGGTGTTCCTCATCACACGATAATAGATAATGGAAAATCTTTCAAAAATAAGTTGCTCAAGACCTTTGTGACAACTTTGGTGTCAAACTTAGCTTCTCATCACCTTACTATCCACAAGCAAATGGTCGGGCCGAATCTTCTAACAAAACCACGACCAAAATTCTCATGAAATTCGTTGCGATTCTAGAAAAAAATGGCTTGATCACATCCCCTTTGCCCTTTGGGCTTATCGTACCAACATTCGTACCTCCACTAATGCCACCCCATTTTCTTTGGTATATGATACCGAGGCTGTCTTGCCTCTCGAAATACAAATACCCTCCTAAGAATATCTCTTGAGGATATTCTCACCAATGATGATTTCGCCAAGAGCGGTTAGCTTGATTGGAGCTTCTTGACTAGCGTCGTCTTACTGACTCTTGACCACCTTCAAATCTATCAAAAGCGCATCAAGCGTGCTTATGATAAGCAACTTCATGAGCGTACCTTTAAGGTTGGTGATTTTGTCCTCAAAGAGAATCAACATGTAACCAAACTAGAAAAAAACAAACGGGAAAATTTACTCCAAATTGGATTGGGCCTTACATTATCACTCACACTTATGGATCAGGCACTTATCGTTTAGCTTTGCTTAATGGTAAACCTGAGCCTGAACCCCTTAATGCCTTGCATCTTCGACCATTCTCTTTGTTGAATTTAGTGTTATATCACTTCTTATCTACCTTGCGCTCGTCCCTTGAGCTCATTTACCACCTCATACACTTTGTTTCATGCATCTCAAAACAAAATCAAGCTCACACGGTTTGGTCATCATCTCCTCTTAAAGATGCCTTCCCCTTTTTAGTCTAGTCCATGACTTAAAAGTATCCAAATAACACGTTCTCAATTATACGCTTATGGGATATTCTTGAGTCAAAATTCCTACAAAACTAGATGCTTCATGCCAAATGGACATCTAGACCTCTAAGTTATACATAGAATGCTCCCTCGAAGGACAACTACGTGCAAAACCACATTTGCTATTATAAATAGACTGCTCCCCCGAAGGACAGCTATACACAAAAACCACATCTGCTACTATAAATAGACTGCTCCCTTGAAGGACAGCTATACAAAGTCAGCCTTTATCAGAAGCTTCTCACATTGCTCAGCTTCGTGAAGAGCTCAAGAACAACAAAATACATATCCCATGTAGACTTCCCGCATCGATCGGTGTATATCCAAAAAGTAAAAGCAAAAGTATTCAAAGTACTTTTGAGTCATGGACTTGTCTATTTAGGTTTGGTTCTCTTTCGTTAGAATAATCACCTTATAACAAGTTCTCTGCACCCCAACTATATCAGCCACCTCACCTCACCATTTGTCAAAGCAACAAAACTCAAGGGACATGACGTATATCCGATATATTGTGATTATACAACTCTTTTCACCTATCAACTTCTCACCTATGCAAGGCACCTAGGGATTCAAGCTCATCCTACATTTATATGTGGTTTGTTTAGCTCTTCTCAACTACGGGACACTTTTGCCTCTTTTACTCAAATTTAGGATTATGTGTTGACCTTAATCAGGACACGGTTCCCTACTACTTGGGTAAGCTAACTTTCGCTTCACCTATACCTACACCAACATCACCAATTCCTTACCAACACCAACAATATTACCCTACCAATATCAATATTTTTACCAACCAACAAATTGCCTAACCACAACCAAATTGCCTGAATTCACCTCTCCTGGTCTAAGGAGAACTACATCGGTGCCGAGGCCCCTCCTTGCTTTGTCAATGGGATATGTAGGCAGACACTTAGGAGACATGGGGTCTCCCAAGGTTAGCTCAACCATCCCTAGCATAACCTATCATGTGTGGTAAATATAAATCTTTTTGTGTATTTCTATTTGATCACATTCATCTTTCCCCTTTTTTAAAAACACAAACATTCAAAACACAAACATTCAAAACACAACCATTATTATTATTACCGTAACTCAAATCAACATACATATTCGAGTTTTATTTAGATGTTAAACAAATACATCTTCTTTATCATCGACACGTAGGTTGGTATCCTTATTTATTCTTATACCTCTATGAAATTCACTTAGAACCTTGCGCCTCATCCCGAACGGTGTGATGATCGTGATCGTGACGCGCCGCTACTTTGGCCTCTCCATCATCAAAGGTGCCACTACTATTGGTTCCTCCCACCGATCTTCCAATCTATCCTATAACATATGAATACGCCCTCTCACGTGGAGGAATTTTTCCTCTATTCTCTCCATTCGTGACTCATGACCGCTAACAATCCCGTTGTCTCATTTACCCGCATTTGAATGCAGTACACTAAACCTTGCAGGTGATCTCTCTCCTTTGTAATCATAGCTATGTTAGGCTGATCGGCTCTCTCACATGAACTTCATAGCTCTGCTACCCACCATAATCTATAAGCCTCTGTTGCTCCTGCATCCATTACCCCTGCGATCGGCCGCATTATCTCTTCGGGTCCTTACGGAGGTGTCGACCAGGGGAGGTGAGAATGCCGCCTCGGCGTTGATCCTCATGCATGGTCTATAAGCCATGGGTATATCCTGAAAAATCCAAATTATCACCACACGCGATCTAGAGGAATCTCTCGTACTCACACGGCCCGTGCCCGCGATCCACCTCAATCGCTCTATACCCTCAAATCCTTAGCTATGTTCTCTTCTGTCACCATATAGTTTCCGTAAGGCCTCTCAATGGATATCATGCAATCATCACCATCTCCCACACCGCCTATAATACTCGAAATGTAATCTGTCACGGCACGGGATCTCGCCTCTTGTTCGCCGTCTGGACCCATCGTCGAATCCCAACCTCTGCACTCCTGTCTCTCTTTCTGGATTAGTTGGCCTATTGTCGCACACACACAATGTGCTCATAGGCCCAACAATGTAATAAGTATGCACAATCCAGTGTCGCCTCTGTGATTTCACTGCATGCCCTTAAACCCCTGTATAGCTCCGCCAAATATGCGGGTGCCCATGCGAAAGTCACGCTCCTTTCTATCATTTCCCAAATAACACACATCAATGCTTTTGGAAATCTTTCCCCATCCACCCTCTCGTAATGCATAATACCCCACCACTATCATTAATACCACCGCCATGACCTTGTTGCCTCGGGGTGTCTTTGCATACATTATACCATAAGTGAATGTCAAACCTCGTTGTGTCAAATCTCGTGTATTTGGACCAAATCTGCTGTTATCACTCTCGCGCTGCACTCGGCCCTGCCTCGATACACCGGTCTTCTTGTAATTGGGAGCCTCAAAATCCTAAACACATCTTCCAACATCACTTGCATATCTCCCTGTTGGGCGGATAGAAGGTATTCTTTTCGGATTCCACCTCTCAACCAACGCTGCAACATAACATGATTGCGTGTGATTCGTGAATAATAGCGGATTCCAATTAACCCCACATGGTTTATCAATGCCCATTCAGCTGGTGTTACATCCGCTCGGACTCGTGACAACAAAAGTGGCACACTATCATTCATCCTCAACCCTGCCTCTGCTTGCATACATCAAATCAACAAACAAACCATTCAATAAATCAAATCCCCAAGTGTTTTTCTCACATTCTAGAATTTCATACAGTAACCAATATCGGTTATAGATAACCATATACCGGTTGCCTAACCGATACCGGTTATCTCTAAACGATACCGGTCTAAACGATACTCACTGTCAATCCTATCTAGCTTGCTTAAAAACATCCCCTACGATAATTATTTTTCTCGTTTACTCCTCTCTGCACCTACAAACATATGTGAAACCCACCTTACCTACCCCATAACACTCACCCCATCCCAAACCCTTACCTATCACCTTTTCTTTCTCGTCTCTATCCACTTACCTTCTCTCATCCTATTCATAAAACATGCAAGAATTAAATTACAACCAAACAGTTTACCTCTTGGGACACACAACTTGAGGTGGAACCTGTCTTCCCTCTCGTCTCTGCCCGCTAGATGCTTCTCCTTGTTTAGCCATGTTCACCACCCTCTTCAATATAACTTGCCTTTCTGCCTTCTTAATCTCAGCCCATAATCACTTTACCTATCTCTTTCTTCCTTATCACTCAATTCTCCCATGCAATTACCTATATCAGTCGTCAAACAACGTCGCATTCTCGTATTTAACTTATTGCATGCCTCTAAAAATAAGAACTCAAGTTGTCTCCCAAGCTTTTCTATTTTTAGAAAAGCTTGTTTTAGCATAACCGATATTGGTTACCTAACCGGTATCGGTCATATATCTACCACCATCGGTTAGCTAAGCTGATATCGGTCATATGTCTCCCTTTTCTTAAACCTAGGCATTTTCTTCGTTTTTGTAAATTTTTGGTGGCGCCCCGCCTCTTTTTCCTCCATAACGACATCATTATCAATATTTGTCATCGAATCCCATCAACACATATACATATCATCACAATTTCATCAACATCATCTATCTACATTAAATTTCAAAACCATTGACAAAATACATGCGACATTTTAATATATACATCAAACCCATCATTATACACACCATGTGGATCAAACTCATCATCTATATACATTAAATTTCAAAACCATCGACAAAGCTGCTTTCGCTCGGAATGTTTAGAAGCACGGGAATAGAGTTGCTTCTATCCTTTCATTCCTTTTAGAAACAGATAAGGTTAGGGCTAGGAGGAATACCTGTTGAATGTCGAGATGGTGTGTGCGTACCGTAGAGAAAGATCAGGTTGACTGCGAAGAACTCCTTTTTGTCTTGGAAGGACTACCTGCAAATAAGAACACAAGACCACAAGATTTTGATTAAACAATAAATGAGGAAACTGCCTTGGGCCCAGGAAATATAAAACTTCCTTTCGAAGGTGGTCAGTTTCCCTGCTAATATGAATTAACACAAAAGACTGTAAAGTATCAATTAAATTACTTCGTTGGAATGGATAGGGGAAAGGCTGATTTCTGGTTGTAGTCAGGGTAACCGATACCGGTCTCTGGTAACCGATGTCGGTAGGGTTTAGGATCTGTAGGTTGGTTGTTTTGTGGGGTGTTTGTGTTGTTTGGTAGCTGTGTTATTTGTAAGGCTGTAAATGGGTGATATTAGGAAATGAGGTGATGAGAGGTAGATGAATGATGGTTAGATGAAATTGCCTGACTGGGTAGTGGATTCGAAATGGATTTATGAGGACTGTGATTCAAAAGGCATAAGAAATGTTATAACGAGAAGACATGCAAGATGTGACATCTTTGGTTTTTGAAGATGCAAGTTGATCTCCTTTTTCTGCAAGCAAGCCTGGTTTCTTCACTTGTCTCTGCTTGGTCAAGTGAAGATCTGACTCATTGATCACTCCAATGATTTCTCTTGATTCAAAATCCTTCCACCCTTGATTTTGGTTCGAAGAGCCCATTTCTGAGGAGCCGATGGCGGTTACGTATGCGGACGGCGGTCGAGTAGGAACCGGCGTTAGTAAGGAAAAAGTAGGCTATTTTTAGTAAAATAGCCCACCTTCCCCGCTTTTCTCCCGAGAGATCGAGTTGCGGGCTTGGTCAAATGACTAGAAGGTCGGTTTTGGGTGCGAGAAAGGGGTCATTAGTTATGGGTGTAGGTGTGGACCAAGTTATGGGTCTTAATTAGGTTAGTTTAGGGTTAGGGCTGAGTCATGATGAAGTGGTAAAATGAGGTGGTAGGTAAGGTGATGTGGATTTATCCATTACAAGGTAATTAATAAATAATTGTGTAAGGTTTAGGTGATGAGGTTGTATTGCGAGATGAGATGCGGGTCACAAGGGGTCATAAGACACAAATTTGGTGTCTACATTAGCCCCTTATTGTCGTGTAGCTTGTTTTGTAAAGCTGCACGGACAATAATATGAAGTGGTTTCCGTTGTTAAGGGTATAGGTAATCCCCCTCAAATCTATCACAGTTGAGAGAATGTGAAATCGGGGATAGGGTTGATAAAGGGTAAATGGTGTAGAGGGGATGGTAAGGTGGTGGGGTAGGTCCGAGGAAGCAGACGCATGTTGAAATGCAATCGATAAATACGACTAGGGTACATGATTTGACGAGCAAACCAGCAGTGCATAGGCAAAGGTCGATAGTTTATCCAAACAAGGGTGATATAATCCTGGTATCCAAGGCATAGGAAGTAGCTCCAAGGTATATAACGGGTAAGTGTACATGAACATTTAGGCATGTTGGCAAGTTCAAATGGTTGGTTTGGTTGAGATAAACATCACGGTGCAGAGTACAGGAAAAGTTGGTCGACGAGATCAAGTCAAGGACCCTAATCATGCTAAAACACAAACAGGTGAGCTCGATTCAACAAAAACTACGGGATGGGTGGATAAAAGTGTATGGTGTTGATTTTAGGTAGGGTATTGGGGTGATACGGCCGTGGGTCGGGCCGAGTTGTTGGGTTGCACCTTGGGTCGGGCCAAATGGGTAGGCGGGAGCCTTGGGTCGGGCCGGGTTGGTTAGGGCGAGGCCTTGGGTCGGGCCGGTTGGTTAGGGCGAGGCCTTGGGTCGGGCCGGTTGGTTAGGGCGAGGCCTTGGGTCGGGCCGGTTGGTTAGGGCGAGGCCTTGGGTCGGGCCGGTTTGTTAGGGCGAGGCCTTGGGTCGGGCCGAATGGGTAGGGTGAGGCCTTGGGTCGGGCCGAATAGGTAGGTTGAGGCCTTGGGTGGGCCGAATAGGTAGGTTGAGGCCTTAGGTCGGGCCGAATAGGTAGGTTGAGGCCTTGAGTTGGGCCGAATAGGTAGGTTGGGGCCTTGGGTCGGGCCGAATAGGTAGGTTGAGGCCTTAGGTCGGGCCGAATAGGTAAACAAATGGTGTTCAGCAAAGGTGGATATAGGCGATGTTGGTGAAAAAGGGGCAAATGGTAAATAAGGGCAAAAAATTGGGGGAAAGTTGGAAGAAAAAACCGATGTCGATTCTACATGACCGATATCGGTTAAGGGACCGATACTTAGGTTCATTAGGGAAAAATGAAACCGATATCGGTTAAGGGCGAAAAACCTATAAAAAGAAAAATACGGCTTGTCATTGTCACTTTTGTTATTTGAAAACCAAATTGATTATCGACTTGGAGAGTAGAGATTGGAGGTTTTATTGAGTGAGGTGGAGCTATTTTGCTGGAGGAGTGAGTTGTTTGCGGGCCGAGTGAGGAGGAGGCGGAGAGTTGATTGGCGGGGACCCAGCAGGTCAGGGGTGGAGCTATGGCACAGGCGGGAGGGGAGGAGCGAGGAGGGGTGGACCACCACCACCCATCCCACCACGACGACGTGTAAATCGTTCGGTAGGTTCGGAACTCTTTATTTTGTGCATTTGAATGGTATTAAGCTAAATTGGGGGTTTGGGTAGGAATTTACATGTTTTAGGAAATAATGAGTAAATGGACGTAATTTGAAAAATGAAGAGGATAGATGGGTAAAATAGGGCAAGGCGGCTGGGTGGGTAGGTTTTTAGGGTGTTTGGGTGGGTAGATAAGTAGAAAAATGCAAAAATGTGGGTGGGGGCCGCGCGGGGGTTCGGCTCGGTAAAATACGGCCAATGGCGGCGGCATCGGTCGATGTGGTGTGTGGACAGGGTGCGTTGGGATGGACCAAGGCGTCGGGTTGGGTTTGTGTGGGTTTATTTTGTTTTGGGGTTGGGTGGGTTTGGTTTTGGGTTGGGCTTGTTTTGTGTTGGTGTGTTTTGGGGTGTGGGTGGGGTTTGTTTTGGGTGGGGTGGGTTTGGTTTTGGGTTGGGTGGGTTTGTATGGGTATGGGATTTGTATGGGTTGGGGTTGGGTTGGGTTTTGGGTAGATTTTGGGCTTTGGGTCGGGTAGGGGTTTGGGTGGGTTGAGTTGAAGGTAGGTTCTTTAGGGGTAGAGTCGGGGTGTGGTCGGGGGATAAAAGGGGGTTTAGAGGGTAAAGTAGATGTTGTGATAAAAAGTAGGTCTAAGGATGTGCGTTGGTTTTGCAGGCACGTCGGCCGGGCTGACGATGCGGGATAGGATGCCCCCACTTTGTTGGTGCGGATGCAGCCATACGATCTGCGGCTGGCTCATTGGGCGATCATGCGCGAGGTGGGACTCGGCGGAGTCAAAGGTGATCTGAGCTATTGATAGAGATCACGACCGATGGTCGCCTCATCGAGAGATGGGATCCGGTGACCATGTGTTCCATCTCCCGACCAGGGAGATGACTATCACATTGGAGGATGTGTATCACATCTGCGATCGCCGATCGAGGGAGAGGCGGTGTTCGGAGTAGATTCGGAGACGGCGATGGACAACGTCCTACGTGGTTTTAGAGATGCCACCGCACTACTTACCTATCACGGTGCGAGAATCGGGTATGGTGACATGTCGTACGTGCAGTGCGCACCGACACGAGACACGGCTAGCATTGGCTGATGATGATCAGGATCACCTACTTCGCCCTCTCGGACTCGAGAGGGAGGCCACTTTCCACGGGCATTGATGGGGTGCTGCTTGAGATGGTGGAGGAGCACACTGTTACGCACAGGCACCGGTATACAGTGCGGTTATACAGGAGTTATGGGGTTATCGCCGAATGAGGCGATTTGGGATTTACTCTACATTCTTACTTCATTGTTGGGCATATGAGCACATCATATGCATCGGCCCGATAGGGTTACCGTTATCACCAAATCACAGCACCCTGTGCATGTATTTGAACTCACAAGTGTGATTGGATAACATGGTACTATCTCAAGTTGTGGGACTTGCTACTTGAGATAGACCTCCGAGAAAGCGGTTCTTGCTCCTAAACTACTGCCACAATCTACTCTAATGCGAGATAAGCTATTTATTCTAATCTAAATTTCAAGGACCAGGGAGAGAGAATGCATAAAATGGAAGCCTACACTAAAGCGGTGATATACCGAGAAAAGGAGGGTGTGAGAGTAGTCTCCAAATGTGTGAAATACTGAGAGGAAAAGTGCACACTAGAAGAGGTGATGACAGTTCACCATAATCTAGCAAAATGCATTTACAATAATATTCCAAGCATACACAATGATAATGAATCCTGCAAGAACATAACAAATAGACACAATATTCTTATAGAAAGATCAAAGGGGGCAAGAAGAATGCAAGAAACACAATAGGGGAAGGTACATCCACAACCGGGTATTTTATTGCTTCATGATATGCACTGCTTCAATCTATTACAAGATAAGGGCACTGGATCACCATGCAAGGAGTCCACTACAAGGGCCTGCAACACATTGGCTTCACAAAGCAATTTTGTGAGCTTTCTTTACCCAAAAACTCCCTCTTTTACAATGAGCCCAACACTCCAATTTATAGAAAAAAGAGAAGGAAAAGAGAAGGAAAATGGAAATCCCAAAATCTATCCTTCAACCACCTGTAAGAGGCATTAAATTGAGTGGAATGGTTATAAATTACTTGCAAAATTCTCCCCATACTGTCCCATGTGCTGCAGTGAGAGAAGGAATGATGACCATGCCTCTTAATTGCACTCTCGACTACCAAATAAAACACTATTCGAACCCGGCCACGTTTTCTTAAAAATCTCGATCAATTTATGATAAAATCTGGAATTTCTTGATTTATGTGCATAGAGCTCGGAACCACAATTCCAACGGTACCAATTTTGTGCGATTTCGTTGAGAAATGCAAAAGTTATGGCCTTCGAGTGCTGGGCAGCTCTTTTGGGTTTCGAGGCGCGTTTTCTGTCATTTGACGGGAATGGGCATTGGACCGATTGGAGCCGAATATGTTTCTTTTATTTAAATATATCTACCCTCATCAAAATTAAGAAATCCAATTTTTTGGCGTAGAGGACGTCGTGCTCGTTCTAGAAAGTCAATTTTGTGAAAATCGGAGCTCGGAGTCAAAAGTTATGGCCGTTTGAAGTTCCACGGGTCAAATGTTGAGTTTTCTCCTCTGCCTCTGCGGCCGCTTTGCGTCCCGCGTCCTTTGTCCTTTGTCCCCACTTGCATGTTGAAATTTCCCATTTCACCGAATCGGCGGTTCCACGTACTTTTTGCGCCCGCGTCCCATTTTGCTTTTGGGTATGCGGGACAAATTCGCCGATTCGCCGGGCTTCGCGTACTTTTTGCCCGCACGTCCCTTTATCGAAAGTTCTCATTTCGGCCGATCCGGCGGGTTCGCGTGCCAGCGTACCTTTGCCCAACTGCTCGGGCTGCCTTGACCATTTCGGCCGGTTCGGCCAGTTCGCGCCCGGATGTCCCATCGTCCCACTTGCATTTGGGATGCTTTGTGCTCATTTCGGCTTGTTACGGCCGCGCTTTTCGTCCCAATCTGTCCCAAGTTGCCTGGTCTAGGACTTGGCCTTTTTCGTGATTTTTCTGGCCTGAGCTTGTTTTTTTATGCAATTTTTTACATTTTCTCAAAACTTGCTCTCTTCTACTTGGACGGGGAGTTAGAAAAATACGATGGGACCTTAGAAACATGAACTTTCACTCTGAATCAACATAATTGCTTGGGATTAAAGAATTTGATGCATGTTATCAAAATTACCTTGAGGGGTGAATTTTGGATAACAATTTTAGCGACTTCGGGGTCATCACTGCTGCCGGATGAAGAACGACCAGCCTGCTTATAAATCCATTGGGTATGGAGTCATTTGATAACCTCTCAGTGATCGAAATTTGAAAACTGTGCCCTTGAGCCATTTGAACATTTGTTGAGCTAGTCTTCTTATGGTCTGCAAATCCTTCCGGGAGCTTGATGAAGCGCAAACATGCACATACTAGAAGCAATAGGACATGTGCACAAGCACTTAGGGAAATAAAAACTACTCTAACAATGATAATGTGCATAAGCACTTAGAGGAATGGAAATTCTAAATTAATATTTACAGAGGTGAAAATGCTTCTTTCTAGTAAGCAACGTTTGAGATAGATCCCATTGACCGGGATCTGCAATTCTTCACCATCCAACTTAGCCGATGGAAAGCATTGCTACCTTTGCATTCGATGATCATGTATGGGCCACTCCAGATGGCATCAAACTTGGAGTGCTTTCCTGGTTTTGCACGATCTACATCCCATTTCAACACCAAATCTCCAATTTGGAAAGTTCTAGCCTTGGCTTTCTTATCAAAAGTCTTCTTGATCAGGGCTTGATCCTTCTCTATTGCCTGGGCTGCATGCTCTCTTGTCTCTTCTAATTCCATCAGCTCTACATACCTGATTTCCATAGGTTCAAACTCAGCCAGCTCCAACTGTTTCATGAGTTCCAGTGCTGGCAACTCAAGTGATATAGGTAGAACTGCTTCTTTCCCATACACAAGCTTATATGGAGAGCTTCCTGTAGATCTCTTGGGCGTGATCCTATCAGCCCATAGGGCTGATTTGAGCTTTGAGTGCCAAGTCCTCTAATTTTCATCAAGAGTCCTTCTGATGATTCTTAGTAGATTCTTGTTTGTAGACTCGGCTTGGCCATTACCTTGAGGGTAATAGTTCGATGAAGTGTTGAGATACACACAATTTTTTACAGCCCATTCAGTGATCTTTGTGCCAAGGAATGCTAATGCATTTTCTGATATGATAGTGGCAGGGGCACCAAACCTCGTGACTATCCCTTCATAGAAATCTAAGATATTAGATTCATTTGCCTCCTTGAGTGCCACTACTTGATCCACTTGGTGAAATAGTCATTGCCGTTAGTGTCCACTTGTGGCCTCGACTTGGTGGGATTGATAACCCCAATGAAGTCCAATCCCCATTGCATGAATGGCTGATCCCTGAAATTGGAAGAAGGGGCAGTGCTGCTAAACTTTCCTTCCCCATGAAGAATGCACATTTCTTACATTTCTTGATCCATGAGTAGCAATCATTAAACACAGAGGCCAATAGTAACCAGCTTTCATGATTTTTAGAGTCACATTACTCGTGGAGCAAAGTGGCCTCCTATTTCCGTCGTGGAACTCGTGTATGATCTTCTCAACTTGACTCTGTTCCAATGCATCTTAATATAACTCCATTGATGTCCCTTTTAAACAAAACTCCATCAACAAGCACATATGGAATGGCTTGTAATCTCAAGTATCTCCTTTTGCTTTGCTTACATTCGGGGGCACAAGCTCTGTTTGGAGGTAGTGCACCAAGTCTTGGGTCCAACATGGGATGGGTGCATCATCACGGTGGCTGTTCTTGATCATTATGTAGTAGCAAGAGACAGCATCCTCTTTACTTTTGACTTGTCGATTGTTTGGAAGCGAGTTGCTCACACAAGCCTTTCGCCACGAACCAGCTTGGTCACTTTGATTTCAATATCATATTCCATCACCCGAGTGATCCAACCTGATCTCTTCTCATTTAAATCCTTGTTTAGGAGGAAGTCCTTGACACCAGCATGAGACACCAGCAGTTGAATTTTATTGTTTGAGACCAAATGTCTGAACTTCTTCAAGCTTCTGATGACAGCAAGGACATGCTTCTCGATGAAAGAATACTTCATTTCGTAATCTTCCAAGGTTTGGTCAAGAATGCTATGGGCTGTTCTGAACCTTCTCTATTCAGCTGTGTCAAGATAGCTGAGATTGTATCTGATCCTCCAAATGCATACAACATGAAGTCTTTTGAGAAATCTGGGTTGATGAGAGTTGGAGCTTGTGATATTGCATGCTTGATGTCCTCAAAACTCTCTTTGCCTTCTGCTGTCCATTTGAATGCCAAACTCTTCTTCAACATCATAGTTAGAGGCTTCACAAGAGTGGCAAAATTAGGCACAAATCTGCGGACAAAGTTTATCCTTCCTAAGAAGCTTTGGAGAGATTTCTTGTGGTGTGGCAATGAAAGCGTTCGAATGGCTTCAACCCTTTCAGGATCAATTGTTAGTCCTTCCCTAGAGACAATGTGACCCAACAATTTTCCCTCATGTGCCAAGAATATACATTTCTTTGGATTCAACGACACTCCGAACCTTCTACACCTCTGAAACACTTGTCTGAGGTGAAAGAGATGGTCTGCTGCATTCTTTGAGAAGACAGTGATATCATCTAGATATACCAACACTATCTTGTTGATCAAACCTTTGAACGCCATATCCATAGCTCGCTGAAATGTTGCTCCGGCATTTGACAGTCCAAATGGCATCTTCTTGTAAGCATACGTGCCCCATTTTGTAGTGAAGGCCGTTTTGAATTGATCTTCTTCTTTCACCATTATCGATTATAGCTTCGAATATCCATCTAGCAATGAAAACTTTTGAACCAGCTACAACTGCAATATTTGTTCCATTGATGGAAGTGGATAATGATCCTTGAGTGATGCTCTATTTAGATCGCGAAAGTCCACAAACAATCTTATTTCTCCGTTTCTCTTTCTTACGGCACCAAGTTTGCAACCCAACTTGAGTGTTTGATGGGGAAGATGATACCGGCCTCAATGAGCTTGCTAACTCTTTTCTCATGAGAGGCTCGATATGAGGATTCACGGCCTTTGCTTTTGCTGTGACAGGCTTGGACTCCGATCCAACTCAATAGTATCTTGTGCCAACTTTGGGTTGAAACCTCTTAAGTCTTTGTAAGTCCAAGCGAAGACATCGAGAATTCTTTGACAAAGTGAACAAAATCAGATTTCTCTTGTGGAGTACTTACTTTGCCAATTTGCAATGTCTTGCCTTCTTCCACTAAAATAGGCTCGAATCTTCACCCTTTACTTGAATGTTCGCTTTCTCATCTCAGGAACCGATCATTCGGGTTGAAGATTGACTCAAGGTTATGAGGCCTTTCGGCAATTTTTTAGTCCTCATTTGCACCACTTGGTCACCATCTATCATTGTTCCAACTTGTCTTGATTTCTCATGGAGAACTCGGCTTCTTCTTGCAGGAAATTAACAATCTGCCGATCATTCTCAAAGACTTGCCAACTTGTGTTGTTATACGGAATAGCTGGTCTCACAACCACTTTGATATGAGGCTGAGTTTTCTCCCTTTTGATACTTTCTACAACATCAAACGCAGCCCCAATTGCTGCCGGTCATCAGTGCTTCATTCTTTTTCCTTGGGATGGAAATGATGCTAAAAGCTTCAAAATCTTGATAAGATCCCATACCCGATTTTTGTAGTTCTTCAACGAGATAATTTTTGGCAGCATTTTTTTCCTTGACTTGGTTTACAATTAGCTCACTATCACCAAACACTTGTAAATTCTTGATGCCTTTCTTCCTTGCCCAGTGTAGTCCATGAATTAAGGCTTCATACTCAGCTGTGTTGTTTGAATAGGAAAAATGGAAACGGAAGGTGAGTAATACCTTATACCTTGTGGTGAAATGAGCATAGCTCCTCCTCCGCACCTTGTCTACTCCTTGATCCATCGAAGAACAATCGCCATAATTCATTCTTGTCTTTATGATCGGCTTGGTGATGCTTAGGAAGAGGTTGATTCTCTTCATGTAAATAATAGACTCCTAGCTCGAGATTCTTCTATTTCTTGATAAGGATCAAAAGCATGCACTTTGCTTGCCCATTCATCAAGAGTCAAATGCGGGATGCTTCCAACCTTGGTGTCGACTTCATCGAGACTTGGATAATCTTCTTGATCGAAGCGCTAAACAGTTGGTATTGATTTGGCTTGGAGTGTAGGGCTCAATATGGAAGTTTGCAATAGGTTCGCACTTGATTGTGGCCTTAGTTCCATACCTTGTTCTCGAAAAACATGTGTGACCAATCCACTGAAAGATAGCCTCCAATTTTAGTAGTGAAGTCTCTTGAAAAGCACAATGCAAAGAGTGGTGGCAGTCTATGGTGACACATCTTGTAACACTATTACGTTGGGACATGCGTGCGAGTGTGAGGCTAAAACCTTTGATTACTCCAACCGTTGTCACTTGCTATCCCGTCTAATTCGCACTACACCCCCGGAGATGGTTTCATATTGGAGCCCTAAGCTGGTGGACTATTTGCTTGGGAATTCTTGAACTACTTGCCCCCAGTCGATCATGTAATTATGCACCAACTTATCTCCTATGATCAATGAAACATAAAATGGAGGGGCTTCAACATTTTACCTTCTTTGTCCTCCATGATCTCCTTCAGTGGGTAGCATTTGTGAGTACCTTCTCTTGCATTTGGACTGTTGATTTGAAGTTGACCGAGTCCTTCATGGCAGCTTGTAGCAAATCTCTCTCGTCTCCGGGATAGATAGGGATTCCACATGGATATGTTTATATTTGTCTTCTTCATCGATCAGTAATGATTGAATGGAGATGAAGTATCCCTCTGCTTTCCCTTGGCCTGCACATTCATTTCTTGCAAATGAGCGGAAGCGCTGGCATCTGAGTTGGTTTAGGAGAGCTGGTATGGATGCTCCTTGCATGTTTGGAGCTACAATTTGTTTTCCAAATGACTTGTGGAGTGGTAGAAGGTTGTGGATTACTTGAAGCCAATGGCTGTTCTTCACCCAAATTTCTCCTCTTTGACCTTGTGTTGGCTGCAACACTTTGAGAGGGTATTTGATTCATACCACAGAAATCTTCAGCCTGCCAATTGACAAGAGTAGTTTCGTTCGGAGATGTTCCTTGCTGAGATGCTTCCTACTTGCTAATTTCCTTCGTAGGTGGACTCTTCGACCCACCAATGGTTTGCACCATCAGGGCCTGATTTAATGCACCGTTAAAGCACATTGATTGGTTATGTGGCTGACTGCACGGGAAACACCAATCATATTCTTGGGCCATATTATTTTGGACTGGCACCAAAGCTTTGGATGTGGATGCAACATTGGGGTTATAGGGCTGAAATGGTCTGTTGGCAGGAGGCCTTACTTGGCTTTGATTTTGATTTGCAGCCGGATTGGGCGGTCTTTGAGGTTGATATGGTTTCTGTTAGAAATTTGAGCTTGAGGCTGATATGGCCTAACACTTTGAGCTTGCTGTCTTTTGATAGTAACCAGCTCATTTCCCAAATTTTGCAATTGTTTCATGACCTCTTGGAGTTCATTTGAAGCACTAGAGGATGAAGTAGAAGCTTCATTTGAACTTTGATTTCTAGGGGTAGGAATAGGAGCTAAGACAGGTGCTTGACTAGTACTTGGGCTCTCTAAACTTGGATATAATGGCATTGGAGGTCTAGGAGCTAGCTTGAATTTGCAATCGAGATAATTTTCAGCTCTAATGGCAATACTATAAGCAAAGCAGGATAGTTGTGCCTCCCATAGATTGAACCAACATAGAAATATCAAAATTTAAAGCTTTAAGGTAATATAGAAAGGCACCTTCATTGCTACATTGGATCGCCACTCTTTGGAATTCTCTCCCAAGTCTTTTGAAATCTAAAGTTGAAGTCGGTTGTTGCTCATTGGAAGCTCTTGATGGTTGTCGGTTGCTCCAAAAGAGACAAGTTGTCTCCTTCTCTCCAAATTGATCATGAAGTGCAATACACAAACCGGTGATTCCAGTTTGTGATAGAGCCACTCTAAGGCTCCTAAACCATTGCAATGCTTTCCCCTTGAATGAAGACGCCCAGAATTTGTGACCACATCCATGTCATTTATCTCATGGATTACCTGAGATGTTAGCAATGTCTTTGACATGATCACCGTGAGTGGTATGATTTTCTCCAGTGAAAAATGGAATGTTCTTCAATGCCGCAATTGAACCGGATTCTCGTGCATTGAGGGCAAGTGGGCTCTTTGCCAGGTGAAATTGACAAAGGGATTTGCGGGTTGTGCCATTCGATTAGTCCGAGAACCCTTGTTGATGCGAGAAAAGGTCTACCAGGTAGAGGTGTGGACAAAGTTCTATTAGGTGGAGACGCAAATCTTTGAGCTCTTCTTCCCCTTCTTTCTCTGCCTGGAGATAGGTGTAGATAAACAAACAATCCTTCCTCCCTAGTTCTTGACCTAGTCTGTATTCTTCTCATAAATTTTCCAGGCTTGGACTGCTGAAACCAGCGGATTATACCTCTTTTGGAGTCGCCAGATGTGCAATTTTAAAGCTCCTTCAAAGCTGGAATTTACAACAAGTGCACATCAATCTTGTTGCAATGAAGTGAAGACCTCTAGGTCCCACCGGCATGCGTAATCTGTATACTCTCACCAGGCGTGCTGTAGCTATTATCACCGAATCACAACACCCCTGTGCATGTATTTGAACTCACAGTGTGATTGGATAACATGGGTACTATCTCCAAGTTGTGGGACTTGCTACTTGAGATAGACCTCCGTGAGAAAGCCGGTTCTTGCTCCTAAACTACCGCCACAATATACTCTAATGCAGATAAGCTATTTATTCTAATCTAAATTTCCAAGGACCAGGAGAGAGAATGCATAAAATGGAAGCCTACACTAAAGCGGTGATACACCGTGAGAAAGGAGGGTGTGAGAGTAGTCTCCAAATGTGTGAAATACGAGAGAAAAGTGCACACTAGAAGAGGTGATGACAGTTCACCATAATCTAGCAAAATGCCTTTACAATAATATTCCAAGCATACAAATGATAATGAATCCCTGCAAGAACATAACAAATAGACACAATATTCTTATAGAAAGATCAAAGGGGTAAGAAGAATGCAAGAAAACACAACGGGGAAGGTACATCCACAAACCGGTATTTTATTGCTTCATGATATATGCAGTTCAATCTATTACAAGATAAGGGCACTGGATCACCATGCGAGAGTCCACTACAAGGGCCTCGCAACACACCCAGCTTCACAAATCAATTTTGTGAGCTTTGCTACCCAAAAACTCCCTCTTTACAATGAGCCCAACACTCCAATTTATAGAAAAAAGAGAAGGAAAGAGAAGGAAAATGGAAATCCCAAAATATATCCTTCAACCCACTGTAAGAGGCATTAAATTGAGTGGAATGGTTATAAATTACTTGCAAAAAGGCTCCCCATACTATCCCATGTGCTTTTGCAACGAGAGAAGGAATGATGACCATGCCTCTTAATTGCACTCTCGCCTACCAAATAAAACAACATTCGAACCCGGCCACGTTTTCTTAAAAATCTCGATCAATTTATGATCAAATCTGGAATTTCTTGATTTACGTGCATCGGGCTCGGAACCACCATTCCAACGGTACCAATTTTGTGCGATTTTGTTGAGAAATGCAAAAGTTATGGCCTTCGAGTGCGGGCAGCTCTTTTGGGTGCGCAGGCGTTTTACGTCATTTGTGGGAATGGGCATTGTCGACCTGGAGCCGAATATGTTTCTTTTATTTAAATATATCTACCCTCATAAATTAAGAAATCCAGTTTTTGTGGCATAGAGGGACGTCTTGCTCGTTCGGAGAAAGTCAATTTTGTGAAAATCGGAGCTCGGAGTCAAAAGTTATGGCCGTTTGAAGTTCCACGGGTCAAATGTTGAGTTTTCTCCCTCGCCTCCTGGGCTTGACTTCGACATCGTCAGCGCGTCCCTTTGTCCCATTTGGCACAGTGCTGAAATTTCCCATTTCGGCCGAACCGGCCGGTTCGCGTACTTTTGGCCCGCGCGTCCCATTTGCTTTTGGACTGTCTGGGACAAATTCGGCCGATTCGCCCGGTTCGCGTACTTTTGGCCCGCACGTCCCTTACTGAAAGTTCTCATTTCGGCCGATCCGGCGATTAGCGTACCAGCGTACCTTGACCCAAGCTGTTCAGTGCCTTGACTAATTTCAGGGCGGTTCGTGCCGAATGTCTCATCTGTCCCACTTGCATTTGGACTGTTTGTGCTCATTTCGGCCGGTTCGGCCGGTTCGCGCCTTTTCGTCCCAACTTTCCCAAGCTTCCTGGTCTAGGACTTGGCCATTTTTTGTGATTTTTCCTGGCCCGAGCTTGTTTTTTATGCAATTTTTTTACATTTTATCAAAACTTGCTCTCTTCTACTTGGACAGGGGAGTTAGAAAAATACGATGGGACCTTAGAAACATGACCTTTCACTCTGAATCAACATAATTGCTTGGGATTAAAGAATTTGATGCATGTTATCAAAATTACCTTGAGGGGTGAATTTTGGATGTGATTACCTCAGCAATACAAAGGGCCATAGGTCATATACGAGATATGGCTTTCGTGAGGTGGTTGGGGGTCGTGGGCCACCCACGAGCGGTTCTTGCAGAGTCGGGATGTGGCGTATTATAGACATTTGTTAGAGGGCACTGCAGTGGTAGATATTGTATGGAGACCTTACAGAGGTCATCACCCTCGCGAGAGGAGCCCGCTACTGATGCGCCGCTTTGATCCAGTACACATTCCGGATAGCAGGACGGAGGCCTAGGAGATACGAGAGGATACCCCAGAGAGGGTGCGCGAGGCAGATGGGGCTGCGGCAGGGCAAAACCACCTCCCTTCCCTCGATCACAGGAGGGATGATGTAGAGGCCCCACTTCTGCACCACGGCCCTTGGACCCAGATTGGGTTGCGAGAGAGGCCAACGAGGTGATGGTGTAGATGATCTTTGGGTGTATGGAGCATACATGGTGTGGTGGGTGAGTCGAGAGCAGCTAGAGATAGCCACCGCCTCCACTGCCAGGACTTGCTTTTACGCATGATACAGAGCGAGATCAGCTCGAGGGGCCGAGTGGCTATTACAGGGACAGTTGGCTGCTGCACGAGCACGAATAGGTGTCTATAGGGGCAAAGGCGGTAGCAGCGCAGTGCAGTGCGAGCACAGTAGCACGGCACCACCACCAAGCAGCGGCACGACCACAACAGCCGAGCACAGTACTGAGATACCACCACCGCAGCAGCCATGACCACGGCACCACCGGCCGAGCACGAGGGGGATACCGGCGGTAGGAGTCAGGGACCACCACGATCTGCAACGGTGGCATGGGAGAGATACATGGAGGTGAGAGCGAGAGGCCCGGTACTATCAAGATGTCCTTGATAGTAGCAGAGCTGAGTATCAGCCATATGCGGCACACCGAGCGGAGACCTCGCATAGTCCGAGGTCGCGAGGAGCGCTTGCACTCGGCCGGTGTGTCCGTTATAGGTAGGAGGCGAGAGGCACTACGAGGGACCAGCGAGGAGAGGTGGTCTTGCCGAGGGTGGTGGGGAGAGCCGAGGATCCCCACATAGTTTTTGTATAGGGACATGGGCACCGGTCGCGAATCAAGTGGTTGTGTTGATAGAGGCTGCGTCTTGAAGCATTTATTCATGTATTGATTCATTTATTCATTATATACCAGACCCCTACGAGCCGAAATGCACGGGTTATCTACGGTTAATCTACCGGCTGCGAGCGAGTATAGTTTTGATATGAGGACCAGACTGCGAGCCGAGTCGATGTGATTGATATTTATTGTGGCTGCGTGCCGGCTTGGATTTGTTGTATTATAAGATCACGAGAGGCCCGATGCGCAGGCGCATTGTACATTTGAAACTTGTATATATATATAGAGATGATGTTTTGATCCATGTGCGGTGTTGAAAAGGTTTTTAAGTATTTCGTCAATGGTTTGTGATATAGAATGTAGGATGAGTTTAGTTGACATGTTAATATATGGATGATGTTGATGTTTTTGTTTTTGCACATATATATGGATGACATGTTATATGATGAAATGTTGCATGTTTTGGGCTGGTTTTGTGACATCGTTATATATGTATCTGATGAGTTGGATCCAAATGATGTATAGATTGATAGTTTTTTGATATCCTTAGTTCATGGTTTTTGTGTTTTTGTAAAATAGACGATGTTAATGAAATTGTAATGATATGTGTGGTGGATGGAAAAATATGGATAATGGTGTTGTGATGCAGGAAAAGAGGCGGGCGCGACAAAAATTAGGTAGAAAATGAAGAAAAGAACCATGTTTTAAAAAGATAGGTGTATAACCGATATCGGTTAGGGAACCGATGGTGGTAGGTGATAGCCGATACCGGTTATACAATCGATACGGTTACTTAGGTATGAGCTTTTCTAAAAATAGAAAAGCTAGGGTGGCCACTTAAGTTCTTATTTTTAGAGCCATCACAAGAGGTTAAAGACGCGAATGCGGCGCTTTTGGCTTGGCCCGAGACAGGTAATTGCATGAGAGATTTGAGTGATAAGGAGAAAAGAGACAGGAAATTGCATGAGAGATTTGGGTGATAAGAAAAGAGACTGAGGAAAGTGAATGCGATCGAGAGTCGAGAAAGTAGAAAGAAGAATTTGAAAGGGGTGGTGATCATGACAGAACGAGGAGAAGCATCCGGCGAGGGCCGAGAGGAAGACAAGTGCCACTGCTCACCGCAACCCAAGAGGTAAAGCGTTTTGGTTGTGATTTGATTTTTGCATGTGTTATGAATAGGAGAGTAAGTGGGTAGATATGAAAAGAAAACATGATAGCAAGGGTTATAGATGAGGTGAGTGTTGCGGGATAGGTAATGGGGGTTGCGGGTATGTTTGTATGTACTGAGAAAGGAATAAACGCTCGTTATTATTGTAAAGCGGTGGGTTTAGCAGTTGTATGAAGGTGATAGCGACCGATATCGGTTAGGGACAACGTGATCGGTTCGATTCTTGCAGTGCGGCCGACTATAAACGATACCGGTTGCTGTAGGAATTTCCAGAATGTGAGGAAAAACCCGTGGGGATTTGATGGATTGAATGGTTGTTTGTTATTTTGATGTATGCAGGCAGAGGCAGGGTTGAGGATGAATGATAGTGTACCAGCGCTGTTGTCACGAATCCGAGCGGATGTAACGCCAGCTGAATGGACATTGATAAATCGTTTGGGGTTAAGTGGAATCCGCTATTATTCACGAATCGCACGTAACCATGCTATGTTATAGGCGTTGATTGAGAGATGGAATCCTGAGAAAAATACCTTCTACCCTGTGGCGGGGATGATAGCAGTGACATTGGAAGATGTGTTCCGTATTTTGAGACTCCCATTTATAAGAACACCAAGATTATATCGAGTGCAATGCCTAACGCAGGTGGGCAGCGATAACAATGTATTTGGTCCATACACACGAGATCGACATGTACGGCGAGGTTTGACATTCACATATGGGGTAATGTATAAGCACACCACGAAGAGACAAGATTAGTGATGATATTAATGATAGCGGTAGGGTATTATGCATTACAAGGGCGGAAGGGGAATATTTCCAAAGGCATTGATGTGTGTTATTTGGGAAATGATAGAAAGGAACGTGACTTTTTCACGGGCACTGCGTATTTGGTGGAGCTATACTGAGGGGTTTATGGGCTTGTAGGCGAAATCACAGGCGACTTTGGATTGTTCATACTTATTACCTTTGTTGGGCCTATGAGCACATTGTTTGTGTGCGACCAATAGCCGACCCATCAATCGGGAGAGACCGGGAGGAGTGCAGGGTGGGATTGAGACGATGGGTCGAGCAGAATAAGAGGCAAGATCTCGAGCCGTGACAGGTGACATTGAGTATTACAGGCGAGGTATGGGAGAGGGTGACGATTGCGGATATCTGTTGGAGGCCTTACGGGAACTATATGGTAATAGAGAACATAGGCGAGAGTTGAGGGGTGTAGAGCGATTGAGGTGGATCGCGGGCACGAGGCCGAGTGAATATGAGAGGATTCCTATAGATCACGTGTGGCAAAATTTGGATTTGTGCAGGACATACCACGAGCTTATAGACCATATATGAGGACCGAGCGCAGGAGGCGGTATTCTCACCTCCCGGCCCAACACCTCCGAAGGCCACGAAGAAGTAGTAGCGATCGCGAGGGTAATGGACGCGAGAGCAGCGAGAGGCCTATAGATTATGGTGGGTAGCAGAGCTGCAAGGTGTACGTGATCATCCGAGACATAGTGGTGATTACAGCGAGAGAGGATCATCCTGCGGCGTTTGGTTCAGCAGCTCCAACGCAGTGAATGAGACAAGAAAATTGTTAGTGGTTCAAGGCGGAGTCACGGGCGGAGAGACTAGAGGCTGGAGTCCTCCATGCGAGAGGGCATTTTCATATGTTACAGGAGAGATTGGCAGATCGGTGGGCGGTACCGATATCCGTGGTACCTTTGAGGGAGAGAGGCACTGGCGAGAGGGGTCGACGATCATGATCATCACCTAGTTTGGGATGAGGTGTAAGGGTCTAAATAAATGTGAGCAAGTTATAAGAATAAATAAGGATTCCGACCTGCGTTGTCGATGATAGAGAAGACGTATTTGTTTAAAATCTAAATAAAGCTGAATGTGTATGTTGATTTGAGTTATGATAAAAATAAGAATGTTTGTGTTTTGATTTTCGGTGTTTTGAAAAGGATAAAGAGGAATGTGATTAAATAGAAATACACAAAAATATTTATATTCACTACACAGATAGGTTATGGTAGGGGATGGTCGAGCTAACCTTGGAAGACCCCATGTCTCCGAAGTCTTGCCTACATAGCCCATTGCACAAAGCAAGGAGGGGCCTCGGACCGATGTAGTTCTCCTTAGGACCAGGGAGAGGTGAATCGAGCAATTTAGGTATGGTTAGGCGATTGGTTGGTTGGTAAAGGTATTGATAGTAATATTGGTAAGGTAAGGTTGATGGTGTTGGTAACGAATTGGTGACGTTGTAAAAGGTACAAGAGAAGCGAAAGTTAGCCTACCCAAGTGGTAGGGAACCATGTCCGATTAATATCAACACACAATCCTAGATGCGAGGCAAAGAGGAAAGATTGCTCCGTAGGTAAAAGAGCAAAACAAACCACACAACATAGAATGCACTTGAAGCCCTAGGTACCGGTGTAGAGAGAAGTCAATAGGTGAAAAGAGTTGTATGATCACTGACCTATCGGGTATACGACACGTCCCTTGAGTTGAAACAAATGGTGAGGTGAGGTGGATGGTATAGTTGAGGTACGGAAAACTTATTACAAAGTGAGTGTTCAGCGAAAGAGAACCTACCCTAAATAGACAAGTCCATGACTCAAAAGTTCTTTTGAATGAGGCTTTATTTTATTGAATATAACTCGATCGATGCGGGAAGTCTACTGAGGATTTTGATTGTTTTATTCTTGAGGTCTTCATGAAGGCTGATCAATGCGAGAAGCTTCGATAAAGGCCGATGTATAGCTGTCCTTCGAGGAGCGATCTATTTATAGTATGATATGATTTTAATGCATAGCTGTCCTTCGGGGAGCGATCTATATATAATAGCAGCAATAGTTTGGCATATAGTGTCCTTCGAGGAAGCGTCTATATTAAATTTAGATGGCTAGATGTTCTTTTGGCGTGAAGCATCTAGTTTGGTAGGAAGTTTGACTCAAGAAAATCCCATAAGAATACGGCTTATTTTAATACTTTGAAGTCATGGACTAGACTAAAAAGGGGAAGGCATCATTAAGGGGAGGTGAGAAGTGATCTTGATTTTATTTTGAGATGTAGGAAAACAAAGTGTATGTAGTGGTAAATGAGCTCAAAGGACGAGCGGTAGGTAGATAAGAAGTGATATACACTAAATTCAATAGTAGAAGCAGTCGAAGATGCAAGGCATTAAGGGGCTCAGCTCCGGTTTACCATTAAGCGATCTAACGATAAGTGCACGATCCATAAGTGTGAGTGATTATATAAGGCCCAATCAATTGGGAGCAAATTTTCCATGTTTTCTCTTTTCTAGTTTGGTTACATGTTGATTCTCTTTGAGGACAAGATCACCAACCTTAAAGGTACGCTCATGAAGTCGCTTATCATAAGCACGCTTGATGCGTTTTTGATAGATTTGAAGGTGATCAAGAGCATTAAGACGGCGTTCGTCAAGAAGCTCCAATTGGGCTAACCGCTCTTAGCAGAAATCATCGTTGGTGAGAATATCCGAAGAGATATTCTAAGGGAGGGTATTTGTATTTCGAGAGGCAAAACTGACCTTGGTACCATATACCAAAGAAAAGGTGTGGCATTAGTAGAGTGTACGAATGCTAAATACGATAAGCCCAAAGGGCAAGGGGATGTGACCGTGCCAATTTAAATTAGGACTCATTGACAACTTTCATGAAGATTTTGGTTAGGGTTTTATTAGAGGATTCGGCTTGTCCATTGGCTTGTGGATAGTAGGGTGATGAGAAGTGAGTTCGATACCAAAGTTGTCACAAAGGTCTTGCAACAACTTATTTTGAAAGATTTGCCATTTTTACGTAATCGAGCGATGAGGAACACCAAAGCGATAGATAATGTGGTGGTTAATGAACTCTACATTTTTTTCTTTTTAGTTGAAATGAGTGGAATAGCCTCCACCCATTTTGTGTAATATTCGGTTCTTTGTGATTATCCATCGGTGACGTTGAGAAGAGGGCGGGTGAATCTCACCAATAAGGTCTAAACCCCATTGTGAGAAGGGCCAAAGATCTGAGCGACTGTAGCGTGGTGGCTAGGAGTATGTTGAAGGTTGGCATGTTGTTGACACATAACACAACACTTAACATATTCGTAGCAGTCGTTATTGAGAGTAGGCCAATAATAACCAAGGCGAAGGATTCGTTTGGCCACGGCAAGGCCGCTAAAATGTCCACCACAAATACCGTCATAGCACTGTTGGATGGTGTGGGTGACTCCTCTGCGCCGGTGAGACATCGAAGGAGGATGCCATCAAAGCCACGTTTATAAAGGAGTCCCCCCATAACTACATAATGAGAAACGCGTTTAAGAAAAGCACGTTTACCAGTACTAGTAAGGTCAGAAGGGAGAACAGAGGTTGTAAGGTAGTCATGGAATTGGTGATACCAAGTATCCTGCGAGTTAGCAGAAACAGTATTTATCGTACAAACAACCGGGGCTGAATAAGATGGGGCAAAGAGTTGTTGGACCAAAACGAAAATGTCAGTCGATTGATGAGGCCGGAATTTGCGAAAGGCTAAGCAAGCCATAGTATCCGTAAATTTGTTAGTGGAGCGTGGAATGGTTTGGATAGAATAGTGAGTAAATAAGGCTAGAAGTGAATCCACGTAGTGTTTGTATCTTTGAAGTTCCTCATTTTTACATTGGTAGATGCCCATAACTTGATTGAATACCAATTAAGAGTCGCCAAAAATATTGATAGATTTGATACCTAAGTGCAGCGCAACCTGGAGACCCAGAACAAGGGCCTCGTATTCCGCTGTATTATTAGTGCAAGGGAAATCGAGTCGGAATGAAAGAGGCATAGGCTCGGCGTCGAGAGGAATAAGAACAACGCCGGCTCCTCCACCGCGTTGGCATTTGGATCCATCGAAGAAGAGAGTCATTGGATACGACTCCTCCTTGAGTGAAAGAGTGGCGATGAGTTTGTCGGGGAATGTAAAATTGGTAAATTGTTCCCCAGGTAAAGGGGCTTCCACAAGTTGGTCTGCGATGGTTTGTCCTTTGATTGATTTCTGGTGGACAAACTCAAGGTCGAGGTCGGCGAGGAGCATGAGCCATCGGGCGATGCGTTGGTTTAGATGAGGTTTGGCATACATGTAATGGATGGGTGCGTGTTGGTGATGATGAAAGTTTTGTGATTCGTGAAGGTAGTGTCGGAGTTTGGTGGCCACGAATGATAGGGCTAGGCACTGACTTTTTGACATGTGTATACCTAGTCTCATAATCCACCAAAGTACGACTTATATAATAAACGGCTTGTTCTCGATTCTCAGAGTCACGATGTGCAAGCATGGCCCCTACTAGCGTGGTCGGTGGCGGAAAGGTAAAGGTAGAAAGGGCGGTCGTCCTACGAGGTGGGATAAGCACGGGTGGCTGCAAGAGATAAGCTTTGAGAGCCTCAAAGGCTTGGTGGCACTCTTCGCTCCATTGAAAGTCAATGTCTTTTTTAAGGAGGTGATGGAAAGGTTGACATCGATCCGAGAGTTGGGAGATGAAGCGTTTGGATAGATTGTAACTTACCTTGTAAGCTACGTAATTGTTTGAGATTAGTAGGTGGGGGCATTTCTATGATAGCTTTGACTTTAGATGGATCGACCTCAATGCCACGCAAAGAGACGATAAAACCAAGAAGCTTTCCCGAAAGGACACCAAAGACACATTTCTTTGGTTGAAGGCAGACAGAATATTGTAACAAGCGATCAAAAATAATGGTTAACACATCGAGATGTTCACTACGATGTTTAGATTTTCCAAGAAGATCGTCGACGTAGTCTTCAAGGATAGTGTGCATGATGTCATGAAAGATGTAGGTCATAGCCCGCTGATAGGTTGCACCAGCATTCTTAAGGCCAAATGGCATGACACGATAACAGAAGGTTCCCCAAGGAGTTATGAAGGTAGTTTTATGTTGATCACAGGGGAAACCAAAATTTGGTTATATCCTGAAAAGCCATCCATGAGAGAGAGCATCTCATGGCTGTAGTGAGATCAACAAGTTGTTGATGCTTGGTAGGGGAAGTCATCCTTAGGGCAAGTGAGGTTAAGATCCGGAAATACGTGCATATCCGAAGTCCCCCGTCGCTTTAGTGTAGCAATACGATGTTAGAAATCCATTGAGGGTAGTCAATAGGCGGGATGAAGGAAACAGAAAGGAGTCGTTGAAGCTCCTCTTTGACCAAGAGGGCAATGCGTGGATGTATTTTCTCAGCTTTTGTTTTATTGGCTTGGAATTGGGTTTGTGGTAATGTTATGGACAGCGAATGTCGGGATCAATTCTGGCATGTCGGCGTAGGACCAAGCAAAAGCTTGGTTATGCGAGCACGGAGGAAAGTAGTAAAGGTGACTTGTTACGATGCATTAAGGGATTGTCCGATCTTCAAATGTGAGGATCCTCCTCCGTGTGGATGTTGATTTCTATAGTAGACTCATTCAGCATGGTTTGGGTTTCAGATGGTAAGGCGCGTTGAATATAAGAGTCATCCGCGCCAAGGTAAGTGAGGATGGAGTCATCATCCTGGCACTCAACAACGTTAATTGAAGGGGAGTCCTCTTCAATCATGTCTGGATATAGAAGGGGAATAGAAGAGGGGTGCTCATTATCGCGTTGATAAGTGAGGGGACCTAGGAAGATAGCATTTATGAAAAAAAAAAGTTAGGAGGGATAGATTCAGGATCTATCGACTCTGTGGGAGACGAAGGCAAAATGGGTGATGATGGTTTGGTAGGGGTAACGTCATCGTCTTCTAGAAGACAACTGACACGAGGTTCCGTCGATGTAAGTGTTTCCGAAACCGAGACCACTATGATCATTATGTTTGCGTGTGGTGATGGGGATGAGCGTATGTCGGCCTTGTTCATAAAGACCAAAACCAAAGCCTTTCCAAGCACAGTGAGTCAAGAAGGTGAGGGCGAAGCGACGATTTGTCAGGTATTGAAAATCGGATTGGAAAGGAACCACACCAAGAGGAGGCTCAGGGGCAATGGAAGATGCGTCGACACCCCCACACGTTAGGTTAGTGCGGCAAAAGTGAGGTGGTCCGTGGAGATTACTTCCCCCACCGACGGTCATAGTTAGGATGGGCATGTACCTTTCCGTACTCTGTGGGGTATGGAAAGAACTAACGTTATATAGGTGATACTCCCCAGCGTAAGGCGACTGAAAAACATCTACTAAGGGGTCCGCGGTTGGGATGTTAGTGCGGGAAGGGAAGTGGTTTTGCGATGGTAGTTTCATCAAGGCGTAGGTGTGGTTGAGGTGGATGGTTGAGAACAGGTTGAAGAGGATGGTTGGGTTGAATGAAGCGGGTGTCTTGATTGGTACAAGCACATCGTTTGGGCGGTATAACATATTACGAGGTGTTTTAAAGGGGTGAGGATCAGCTTTTACGGTGTAGACTTCCCCCTCGTACTCAAATTTTATGCATCTATGTAATGTTGAGGAACGCATCCCATGGCCCGGATCCAAGGATGACCAGCAATATATTATATTGGAAATCTCCCTCAAGACATAGAAGAGTTTGGGTAAAGTACGTGGTCCTACCCAGAATGTTGAGGATCACGGTGCCTAAGGTAGAGGTAATAGCGTCATTAAATGACCGCAACATGATGGGGTTGGCACACATGTAGCTAGAAGGGATATTCATTTGTTGGAAGGATTTTGAAGAGATGATGTTTAGGCTAGCACCCCCGTCAATCATAACACGACGTACCCGAATGTCCCGGACGTAAGCGGAGATGAAAAGGGCAGGGTCAGGGTCTTCTGTACCAAAGTCAACAATTTCATCTTCAGAGAAACTGACTGCAGCAGCTTGTGGTACAGAGACAGAAGTGGTTGGGGCAGTGGGTTGTTTGGTGAGAGAGGCAACATGATTAGGTGTTAGAATGGAGGCAACGGGTAGGGTTTCATTAGGTAAGACCTCGATCCCTTGAAGAATTTCAACGAGAGCTTGTCGATGAGATTCAGAAGTCTGAATGAGATCATATAGTGTCATTTTTACGGGTGATTGGTGAAGCTGTTTGATCATGGCTCGATGGGCAGCTCCATTAGAGACGGGGTAAGCGGGTCCATGAATAACCACTTTGGGTGGTGGTGCAATCAGGATGTTGGACGGAGAAGGAGAGGACGCAGGTGTGCTTTCTTTCGCTTTCTCATTGTTTTTCTGCGCTCGAGTAGCAACACTAATCATATTAATTTCGTAGACCTGAGATGAGGAAGATGGTTGGGATAAATTATGGTCTTCAAGACGTGGGGTTGTAATAATGATAGATCTTGGTGAGGTGAGGATGATGGTACAGAGAGGGAATGGCAAAGCTAAAGGTCTCTCCCTTCGTAAGTTGTCTTTCTTAACCTTTCTATCTGGGAGAGGTGACTGACGAAGGATGGTTTTTAAAGCTTTGCATCCCTCCACATCATGTCCTGGTGTGCGGTGATAAGCACAGATTTTAGACTCATCGTAACCTATAGGCCAAGGTTTATACGGGTCATAAGGTCTAAGTGGGGGTAGAGAAATGGTCGCATTCTCCACCAACATAGCAAGGATTTTGGCGTAAGATCCTTTGAGTGGGTCAAAATCGGAGGAGGATGAGGGTATTGGTTGTGCGGGTTTCGGTAATGTTTGGGCGTGGTTGGTTCATACGGGTGGTGGTTTAGCCAAGGGGTGTTGACACGTGGTTTTCACTAAACGTGGTTTCTTTGGTGTAGGAGCTACATTCACTGGTTAGATGATGAGGCTACAGATGACGTGGTAATGGGAAACAACCACGGAGAGAGGGGAGTGACAGAAAATAAATCCTTTGATGATGGAGCTTGTTTAGGGTTGATGGGTGGACATGATACGTGGGGTGATAATGTTGATATACCCTTAGATCTCTGTATAGGTTCAGAAAGCGTAGGTCGTTTTGAAGAAAACGTAGGAGGTATGATATATTGATGCAAGGTGGAAGGATGAGGTCCCAATATGGAAGGTAGGTGTGACGATGATGGTTTTGATGTGTGAGAGGCACGGATTGAGTTTGTCTCCTAGGTGGTGGGGCAGCTTTATTCTTGGACAAATCTAGTCGCTTAGCGGGTGTGTTAGACTGGTATTGGCGAGGTCCCAAGTGTAGGGAAGATTTGGTTAGGTTGATAGAGGTGGATGGGATATTGAGTATAGATACGGGGGGTGAGAGTGAGGACATAGGCATTTTGAGTTTCTGTAAACACTTCGGGTATATGGTAGAGGTATCGAGATCGGTCATCTGCATTTGAGTAGAATAGGGAGTACTCAAACGCTCCCGTAGGAATCGTCTATTTTCCTCGGAGAATGACATGTCTTCAGTGAATTGTAATTTTTGTATGGAAGAAAGGTGGGTTGTGATTCTAGCCATTGTGGGTGTGATACGGGGGGGTAGATGAGGCAATCGTATCAATAGATGTCAAGAGGTCAACCGGTCGTTGAAAAGATTTAGGTGATGAAGAACTAATAGGTAAGAGGGCATGTTCGAGAGGATCCGTCATGGTTAAAGAATTTGGTGATGTCGGTGCAAGAGATTCCTCATCTAAGGATGTCAAAAGGAGTGGCGTACCTTCCTCTTGTGCAGCAAGAGGGGTAGAAGGGGAAATCTGGGAAATAGATAGGTTAGATAACATCCGTTCGCAATCTTGTAGGGATGTGGTATAAGAAGACTCATCGATGGGAAGAGAAGTCTGGGCAGTTAACTCCTTTATGGGTAAAGGAATGATTTCGCTTTGGTTTGATGGTGGTAAAGGAGGTTCGGGCTCCTGTGTTAGTGAAGAGGCTTGATTCAAAATTTTCTCGATAGAGGCTTTGGGCTGGGTATCAAAGACTGCATGGATCTCATGAACACTCTCCTCGGCTAAGATATCCTGGTTTACGTTGCTGTTGGAAGAGTGATTCGGGAATGGTTTGTTAAAGATTTTCAAATTTCGGTTGGCAGGGGCATTAGGATTATCGAGGGTTATATCCCCTGCGTCAACCATTTCCTGCACTATGTTTTTCAACATCTTGCAGTTTTCATGACTATGTCCTTTTACACGGTGAAAGTTACAGAAGTCATTTTCTTTGTACCAGGAAGGTATAGCGCGAGTGGAGTCAAACCCGGAGTGAGGTTTAACAGGAGGCAAGGTGATAGCTCCGGCCTTGAGCAATTTTTCCAAGATGACACCATAGGTTTCTCCCAAGGGAGTGTAATTGATGGGCTCTGCTTTATACTTATAGGTGGTTTTTGGTGGGGTATTAGACGGTGTTTGAGATTTAACCATCACCACGTGGACAACTCCTTTTGATTTAGAAGAAGTGGACACATGAGGAGTGGTGGTATTTGGTTTATTGGTAGAATCGGGGAGTTCGAAATTGGGGTTTTTTTGCTTGCAACCGCAATTTCTCTTCTTCTAAGGCTCGAATTTCTAGTTTCCGAGCCATGGTAAAGGCCTCATCAAATGTGTGGAAAGTTTGAATTTGAAGAGTAGGAGAAATGTGCTTAGCACATGCCCACGTGAAAAGTTTGATAAGTTCGACCGAGGCAAGGCATATGTAAGTTGGTTGATAAGGTCAGTGCCATCGTCCGGACGAACGAAATCTGCGATAGATTCGTCTTCGAATTGTCGAATGGCATAAAGGTCGGTGATGGATACTTTCTTAGCAATGTTAATGGAGAAGTGATCCAAGAAAGATTGGGCTAGTTGGTTAAAAGAGAAGATTGAGTGTTGGGTTAAAGCACCGCACCACTCCAAGATGGGTCAGAGATAAGGACATGGGAAATGTGCGGAGTAACAAGGCATCATCATGGGCAATCAAATAACAAGCATGTCTAAATGATCGCAAGTGTTGTTGAGGATCCTCTTTACTATTAAAACGAGTAAATTTCGGTAATTCCCATTGAGGAGGATATGAGTGAAGGGGGACAGAAGGGTGAATAGGCTCGACAAACTTGCTCGTATGTCAAGGCGCTATGACTTCCCGACACAGAAGCCTCCAGATTTTGCATTTTGTCCATCATTTGTTTGATGAAATCCGTGGTTGGATGGGATGATGGTGCGGTTGTGGTAAATGGAGGCAAATTGGGCCAAGGGCCTCCGCTGGACAATGGTGGGGTTAAGTGTTGATAAGGTATGGAGGATGAATATGTTGAGGTGACCGAATAGGGATGTCCCATATAAGATGTTGAGGTCACTGGATACGTGTATGGGAATGAAAAGGTAGGCGGAGCTTGAGAAGGAAAGCTCGTGTGGATAGGTGGCAGAGAAAAAAGTCATGAATGGAATGGTCTCAGGAGAGATGAGGTAGGGGCAATCGGTGGTAATGATATGTGGGGTCCAAGATTAGCCAAAGGAAAGCCAATCTGAGTCGTATGAACCTCTGAAGCTGTCGGATTGGGAGATGGGGCTAAAGGTGCAGGAAGCAAGGCGGTGTTATCAGGCGGAGTGGGAGCTAAATGAGTAGCTATACTAATAGGCATGCCAACAAGGAGCTGACCATCGGGCGTACGGTCAGGGGCATGAGACAAATAGTATTGTACAACGCTAGGATTAGCATCCAGAAATTTGGCAAAGTCCTTGTCTCCTACAGGAATTTTGGGGATCTCACTGGTGTCCGTAGGGTTCCCTATAGAATGTGAAGGGGGTGATTCAGGCAAAGGCACAGAGCAGGCATGTGAAACCATGGCGGCTTGCTTCCGAGTGATGACAACCATGGGTGAGAGTACACAGAAAGGTTTCAATCGATCAAGAACAGAAACAACCTTAGAATGGTGAAATTGGCAGGTTCTTTGGTTTGTCGAGAATGTAGAAGACAAGAATCGATATCGGTCCAATAACCGATATCGGTCCAATAACCGATGTCGGTCAGAGAACAGACGACGTCGGTCAGTTAACCGATGCCGGTGTCAGAAGTCTAGGATAACAAGATATAAAAGGCTGCTAATTTGATTTTTAACAACGTTTAGTATATTTGTCAAACTATTGATCATAGAAGACAAAGTATGACAGAGAAAACAGAATTTGAAAACAAGCAAGATGCACACGCAAATCCAGAGACTAACCCTAGGGTTAATTTTAATTATTGTGGGCTTATGCCTTTAGACGTAGAATGATGTCAGAATCCTAAACAACAAGACCTAGGGGAAATGTCAAGTTTGTTTTGGCTTATAAAGTTACCTCAATCGGGCGGAGGAATACCGCGGAAAAGGGGGATGTTTGATGTTGTGTTAATTGTGAAGTGATTCGGTATCTTTGTGCAGTTGAATGTAAGATTAATTTCTTGTCAATACCGTGGATATCACCCCCACGTGTACGACCTGTTACTTAATCTATGTTCACTAGAATTGAAAACAAAAGCAAGGATGCAATGCACGTGTTTTAAACCCAAATCGAAAATGATATTCGATGAAGCAAAAGAGATGACTTTCACTAATGCAAGATGCACGAAAAAAACAAAGCAAGTTCTTTTACCAAAATAATACAAAACCTTATGAATATATTTAGAAGAAGAAAGAAAAGCAAGTATGCTCCCTATATGAGAGCAAGCAAGAAATAAAGAAACCAAAAATGGGTCCCATCAAGGCGTGCAAAATGTTTCGCTCGGAATGTTTAGGCTTCCTGAATAGAGTTGCTTCTATCCTTTCATTCCTTTTAGAAAGCAGAGATAAGGTTAGAGCTAGGAGGAATACATTGAATGTCGAGGTGGTGTGCGTGTACCGTAGAGAAAGATCAAAGTTGATCACGAAGAACTCCTTTTGTCTTGGAAGGACTACTGCAAATAAGAACACAAGACCACAAGATTTTGATTAAACAATAAATGAGGAAGCGCCTTGGGCCCAGGTGAAATATAAAACTTCCTTTCGAAGGTGGTCGGTTTCTCTGCTAATATGAATTAACACAAAAGACTCGTAAAGTATCAATTAAATTACTTCGTTGGAATGGATAGGGGAAAGGCTGATTTCTGGTTGTAGTCAGGGTAACCGATACCGGTCTCTGGTAACCGATGTCGGTAGGGTTTAGGATCTGTAGGTTGGTTGTTTTGTGGGGTGTTTGTGTTGTTTGGTAGCTGTGTTATTTGTAAGGCTGTAAATGGGTGATATTAGGAAATGAGGTGATGAGAGGTAGATGAATGATGGTTAGATGAAATGGCAGAAATTTGGGTAGTGGATTCGTAAATGGATTTATGAGGACCGTGATTCAAAAGGCATAAGAAATGTTATAATGAAGACATGCAAGATGTGACTTCTATGGTTTTGGACGAAGATGCAAGTTGATCTCCTTTCTTTGCCATGAAATGCTTTGGTTTCTTCACTTGTCTCTACTTGGTCAAGTGAAGATCTGGACTCTGTTGATCGCTCCCAATGATTTCTCTTGATTCAAAATCCTTCCACCCTTGATTTTGGTTCGGGAGCCCATTTACTGAGGATTCGATGGTGGTTACGTAACCGACGGCGGCCGAGTAGGAACCGCGTCGGTAGAAGGAAAAAGTAGGCTATTTTTAGTAAAATAGCCCACCTTCCCCGCTTTTCTCCCGAGAGATCGATTGCCAAGGGCTTGGTCAAATGACTAGAAGGTCGAATTTGGGTGTGAGAAAGGGTCATTAGTTATGGGTGTAGGTGTGGACCAAGTTATGGGTCTTAATTAGGTTAGTTTAGGGTTAGGGCTAGGTCATGATGAAGTGGCAAAATGAGGTGGTAGGTAAGGTGATGTGGATTTATCCATTACAAGGTAATTAATAAATAATTGTGTAAGGTTTAGGTGATGAGGTTGTATTACGAGATGAGATGTGGGTCACAAGGGTCATAAGACACAAATTTGGTGTCTACAAAAACACATAAGACATTTTTATACACACCATGTGGATCAAAATCATCATCTATATATATCAATGTCAAAATATACAACTTGCCCTGCATGGGGCCTCTGTGATCTCAAGAATACAAAGCTGGCACGCAGGCCGCTGTCTCTGTCAAAATCTCGACTCGGCTCGCAGGCCGGTCTCTCATGTCAAAAATATACTTGGCTCGCAGGCCGGTATCAACTATACAACATGTACTCGGCTCGCAGGCCGGTATATACAACAAAAATGAATAAATAAATCATATATGGGCACGCAGGCCTCAATATACATACCCGGTTCGCAGACCGGTGTCTATATCCAATATCAAAAAAAAAAAACCCATCGCCACTCCCAGGATGTCTCAGCTCTCTCCACCACCCTCGCCTGTCTCCCTGCTGGTCCCTGTGCTGGCTCTCGCCTCCTCCCTGTAACAGACCCACCGGCTGTGGCTACGCCCCCCTGGGATCTCTGGCTCCGGATGTTTCTCGGCTCAGGCGCCGCATATGGCCGATAGTCCCAGCCCTGCACCATCGAGGACGCCCCGATATCACCGGCCTCGCTCTCGCCTCCATATAGCGGGCCCGTGCCACCATGGCTGCTGGGGCTGGTCCCCCGACTCCTAATAGTAGTGGCCCCTGCCCTGCCGGTACACCCCCGTGCCTCGTGGGGTGCCTCGTACTGCGCCGTGCTCGTGGCGGTGCCTGCCTCGTGGTGGTGCTCGTGGCAGACCGGGTGCCTCTGCCAGTCACTGTGCTTCGAGCCAGCCTCGTGCCTCGGTCTAACTACCCCTATAGCACCCCAATGTGCTACGCATGCGCAGCAAGCTGCCCCTGTAATAACTACAAATGTTCTAAGATCCGGTCCCTCTCCGCTATAATATCCGCCAACTGGGCCGTGCGGGATGTGCTCTCCTGGCGCTCTCTCCCCTGCCCACCAAACCAAAAAGGACCCTGTCACTCCGGCATCATCCACTGTATCGTCAGCCGGTCTCTCTGCTACCCAGTCGGGGTCAACTGGCTGCGGTGCAGGTAGTGGGGCCTCTACATCATCCCTCCAGTACTGTGGGAAGGGAGGTGGCTCATCCTGTCACAAGCCCAACTGCCGTCGTACCCTCTCTAGGGGTATCCGCTCATACTCCCCGGGCCTCCATCTAGCTATCCAGAAACTATACTGGATCCAGCGCATCTGTGCTCGGGCTCCTCCTCGGGGCTGATGGCCTCTGTAGGGCCTCCATATAATGTCCAGTGCGGTCAAGCCCTCTAACATATGACGGTAGTAGGCCACATCCCGTCCTGCGAGCACCACTCGTGGCTGGCCCACGACCCCCAACCACCTCTGAAATCCATATCTATATACAATCTATGGCCCTGGCTACTGGGGCAGCCCTACTGGTCATATACAGATGATGTGCTCGTATGCCCAGCAGTGTAACAAAAATGTCGAGCAAATACCGAATCACCTCATACGGTGATAACCCCACAGCTCTTCAGTATAGTGCACTGGGATACACCTTGGTGCCTGTGCATAGCATGTATGCTCCTCTACCATCTTGTACAAAACTCCCATCAAAGCCCATGGGAAGGGGCCTCCCTCCGAGTCCGGAAGGGCAAAGCAGTGATACCTATCATCATCAACAAGGCCAACCGTGTTCCTGTCGGTGTGCGCGATACATATCGCATAATAGGTAATGCTCACCGTGATAGGTCAAAAATGGGGCCGCATCCCCGAATACATGCAGGATGCTATCCATCGCCGTCTCGCATCCACCGGAACACCGCCTCACCTACAATCGACGGCCTCGGGATGCGATACAATCCTACAATGTAATCGTCATCTCTCCAAAGAGTAGGGAGATAGAAGACATTGGTTTCGGATCCCATCTCTCGATGAGGGCAACCATCAGCTTTGGTCCCTATCCACAAATTCCTATACCGCTGGACTCGCCGAGTCCCACCTCTCGCATAATGGCCCACTACGCGCGAACACATGTGGGTCGCATCCGCCTCAATAGAGGGGGCATTCGATCCCGCATCGTGAGTCAGCCGCGTGCCCGTAAAACAACCCACTTCATTAGGTCTAACCTTTACAAAAACAACTACCTTAACCCTCTATACCCACCCAACCACAACCCGACTCTACAACACACATCTACACCCACCTATCTTACCCTATACATCTACGATATCCCCTTTACTTATCTCACACCCTATCAACCACCCCGATCTACTCTAGCCATTTACCTATACCCCCGCCAATTTAACACCTCCTACTTCATACACAACACATAACCTATCCTACCCGAACCAGCCCCCAACAACCCCATTTCCCCACCCCAATCACCTTTTCCTATCAACTCTACCCCCTCCCCCTTCACCCCCAAACAAAAAAAAAAAAAAACAAAACAACAAGACCAAATTCTAACAACAAACAAAAACCACAACTCTACCCATGCTGACCGGTACCGGTCACCCTCGACCGCCATCGGTCCCCCAAGTAAATGATATGTGCCGACGCTGGTCGACCTATGACCGATGCCGGTCTATCCACAAACAATATAAACACTATATTATGTGACCGATGCCGGTCACCTAGTGACCGACATCGGTCACTGTCCGATTGCGGGGCGGAACCCAAAACGGCCCGCAAAACCCCTTTTTCCCTATTTCTCCCTATTTATCCACAAGAAAACCCTAAAAACCTACCCACCCTGCCATTTTGGCCTAACTAGCCTACCTACCCACTCCATTTTACAAATTACCTCCATTCATTCCTTATTTTATTAAATTTAGGATTCCTACCCAAAACCCACATCTAAGTTAAACTCATTAAATTCACATAGGTAGGAGTTCAGAGCCTACCGGTATGACTACACGTTGTCGTGGTGGGATAGGTGGTGGTGGTCCAGCTGGTCTAGCACCTCCTGCTCCTCCTGGCTGTGCCATGGCTCCACAACTCCTCAGCTGAGTCCTCAACCAATCAAACTCTGCCTCCTGCCCGCTGGGGTCTACCAATCACTCACTCCTCCACTCAAATAATGCCAACTCAGCCCACAAACTCAACACAATCACTTCACACCTCAGACAAGACAAAATGGGGTGCTCAAATTCACAAAGTGACAATGACATGCCGTATTTTTCTTTTTATAGGTTTTGGCCTATAACCGATACCGGTTATTTCGCCCTAGAATACCGGTATCGGTCTTCTAACCGATATCGGTTATACATAACCGATATCGGTTACCTACTTCCTTCACCTAACTCCCGCCCTTGTCCACCAATCTCCACTTTTTCCCCATCACCTACCCCTGGCTTTGCTGACTTGCCTTATTTTGACTTCAATCGGCCCGACCCACGGCCGCAACCAACCATTTGGCCCGAGCCACATGCCGAACCAACTATTTGGCTCGACCCATTTGCAACCAACCATTTGACTCGACTGCTTCGCTTTCTGTAATGTTTCCATTCTGGAATATAGTGCTTCTATCCTTTCATTCTTTTGAGAAACAGATAAGGGTTAGGGCTAGGAGGAATACCTTTTGAATGTCGAGAGGGTGTGCGCATACCATAGAGAGAGATCAGATCGATTGCGAAGAACTCCTTTTTGTCTAGGAAGGACTACCTGCAAGTAAGAATACAAGACCACCAGATTTTAGTTAGACAATAAATGAGGGAACTGCCTTGGGCCCAGGAAATATTAAACTTCCTTTCGAAGGTGGTCAATTCCCCTTTTAATATGAATTAACACAAATGATAATAAAGAAGCTATCATGCGAAATCACAATTTAGGTACCTCGTTACCAAGTAATAGAGACTAAACTACCAATAATAAAACATCACGTTGTTTGTTTGGTCAATGGTCATGATACGCTCACTCGAGTTACAGGATAAACCGGGATCGGATCTCGAGGTTGTTAGGAGACAAATAGGTGAGAGGAAGGTTTTGGTATAAGTCTCATGACCGATGCGATGTCACCGGATAACCGATCATGCAGTTAGAGAACCGTCTTGCAGTAGGGGATAACCGACATCGTAGGGTCGAGAATCTAGGCACTTCGGATGGAGGTTAGTGGCAGGTGATTTTGGGGTTTTTAAGATCGAGTGGATGGCCGAGGGGAATAGTGAAATGACGGGAGGACTCGAGTGTGATAAAACTATCTTCCTGGGAAATACAAGGATGTATGGATGAAGGTTAAGTGCAGGGGTGCTTGGCAGTGGTAGATCTAGGAGTGAAATTATAATTACTATCAATCAAAAGGCTCAAGAAATGGTGCTTAGAAACATACAAGACACTACTTACTCATTCTTGATGAAGATTCAGAGTCCAAAGAATGTGGTAGTGACAGAAGAAGGCTCAATTGGTATGATCCGGTATTGGAAAATGAGCGATGAAGTTATCCTCGATTTTCCAATGCTCGAACGGGGTGATAACAATCCGGTGGCTGGGGTTGCGGTCTTCGGCTCGATGCTCTTCTCTTTTCTTCACTTGTCTCTGCCCTGCCAAGTGAATTTTGGATCCTTCCAATGAATTCCCGATCCTTTTTTTTTTGTTGGGGAGGTCATTTACGTGGAACCGATGGCGGTTACGTAACCGATGGATGGGTCGAGTAGAACCGATGTCGGTTAAGTCAAAGTGGGATATTTTTAGTAAAATAGCCAAATTTCCCTCCTTTTCTCCCGAGGGATTAGTTTTGGGCTTGGTCAAGTCATTATTAGGTTGGTTTTGGTGCGGGTAAGGAGTAATTAGTCATGGGTGTGGATGTAGACTAAGTTATAGGTCTTAGTTAGGTTAATTTAGGGTTAGGGCTAGGTCATGGTGAGGTGGTGAAATGAGGTGGTAGGTTTGAGATGTGGATTTATTAATTATAAGGTAATTAATAAATAATTGTGTAAGGTTTAGGTGGTGAGGTTAGGTTGCAGAAATGAGATGTGGGGCACAGCAGGTGTCGTAAGACACAAATTTGGTGTCTACATTAGCCCTTTGTTATCGTGTAGCTTGTCTTGTAAAGCCTGCACCGACAATAATAAGAAGTGGTTACTCCCGTTAAGGGTATAGGTAATCCCCTCAAATCTATCACAAGATTGAGGCAATGAAATCGGGGATAGGGTTGATAAGGGTGAGTGGTGTGGAGATTATGGGAAGATGGTGGGGTAAGTTCAAGGAACAACGTTGAAATGCGTGATATGCGACCAAGGTACATGATTTGAAGAGCAAACAAGTAATTCATAGGCAAAGGTCGATAGTTTATCCAAACAAGGGTGATATAATCCTGGTATCCAAGGCATAGGAAGTAGTTCCAAAGGATATAACGGGTAAGGTACAGGAACATTTAGGCATGTTCGGGAGTACCAAATGGGTGGTTTGGTTGAGATAAACATCATGGTCTCGGTCTAGGAAAAGTTGGTCGACTGATCAAGTCAAGTATCCTAATCATGCTAAAACACGAACAAATGAGCCTGATTGAACAAAAAGTTACATGATGGGTGGATAAAATTGTAAGTTGCGGGTTTTGGGTGAGGTACTTAATTGGTGCAGCCTTGGGTTGGGCCGATTGATGAGTGAGGGCCTTGGGTCGGGTTTGATTGGTGAGGTACGGCCTGGGTTAGGCCGGATTGATTAGGTACGGCCTCGGGGTCGGGCCAAATGGTTGGTTGCGGCCTTGGGTCGGGCCAAATGGTTTGTTGCGGCCGTGGGTCGGGCCAAATGGGTAGTTGTGGCCGTGGGTCGAGCCAATTGGGTAGTTGTGGCCGTGGGTCATGGAGAGAGCTGAGACATCCCTGGAGCAGAGATGGGTTTTGATATTGGATATAGACACCGGTCTGCGTGAACCAGGTATGTATATAAAGGCCTCGCATGCCCACATATGATTTATTTATTCATTCTTGTTGTATATAACGGTCTCAGTGAGCCGAGTACAAAGTTGTATAGTTGATACCGACTGCGAGTGAGTATATTTTTGACATGAGAGACCGGCCTGCGAGCCGAGTCGAGATTTTGATAGGGATAGCGGCCTGCGTGCCGGCTTTGTATTATTTTTAGATCACAGAGGCCCCCATGCAGGGGAAGTTGTATATTTAAACATTGATATATATATATATATATATATATATATATATATATATATATATATATATATATATATATATATATATATATATATAGATGATGATTTTGATCCACATGGTGTGTATAAAAATGTTTTATGTGTTTTGTTGATGGATTTTGAAGTTGAATGTATATAGATGATGAGTTTGATTCACATGGTGTGTATCGATGGGTTTGATGTTAAAATGTCACATGTATTTTGTTGATGATTTTGAAATTTAATGTAGATAGATGATGTTGATGAAATTGTGATGATATATATATATATGTTGATGGGATTTTGATGAAAAATATTGATAATGATGTCGTTATGCAGGAAAAAGAGGCGGGCGCCACCAAAAATTTACAAAAAACGAAGAAAAGGCCTAGGTTTAAGAAAAGGGAGATATATGACCGATATCGGTTAGCTAATCGATGCCGGTAGATATATGACCGATACCGTTAAGTAGCCGATATCGGTTATGCTAAAACAAGATTTTCTAAAAATAGAAAAGCTTGGGAGACAACTTAAGTTCTTATTTTTAGAGGCATGCAATAAGTTAAATACGAGAATGCGATGATGTTTGGATTGACCGATACATGTAATTGCATGGAAGAATTGAGTGATAAGGAGGAAAGAGATAGGTAAAGTGATTGTGGGCTGAGATTAAGAAGGCGAGAAAGGCAAGTGATATCAAGAGGGTGGTGAAGATGGTGAACAAGGAGAAGCATCCAAGTGGGCAGAGGCGAGAGGGAGAGCAGATTCCACCTCAAGTGCTTTGCATCTCAAGAGGTGAAGCTGTTTGATTGTAATTTAATTCTTGCATGTTTTATGAATAGGATGAGAGAAGGTAAGTGGATAGAGATGAGAAAGAAAAGGTGATAGGCAAGGGTTTGGGATGGGATGAGTGTTATGGGGTAGGTAAGCAGGGGTTTCGCGTATGTTTGTAGGTACAAAGAGGGGTAAACGAGTAAATAATTATCGTAGGTGGTGGTTTTAAGCAGGTTGTATAGGATTGACAGTGACCGATATCGTTTAGAGATAACGATATCGGTTAGGAATCTATAACCGATACCGGTTACTATATGAAATTCGTAATGTGAGAAAAAACACCGGGCATTTGATTTATTGAATGGTTGTGTGTCGTTTTGATGTATGTAGGCAGAGGTAGGGCTAAGGATGAATGATAGTGTGCCAGCTTTGTTGTCATGAATCCGAGTGGATGTAACACCAATTGAATGGGCATTGATAAACCATGTGGGGTTAAGTGGAATCCGCTATTATTCACGAATCACACGCAATCATGCTATGTTGCAGGCGTTGATTGAGAGGTGGAATCCGGAAAAGAATACCTTCTATCTGCCAATAGGGGAGATGACAGTGATGTTGGAAGATGTGTTTAGAATTTTGAGGCTCCCAATTATAGGAAGACCAGTGTATCAGGTGGGGCCTAGCGCGGCGTGAGGAGCGATAACAACAGTATTTGGTTCAGCTGCATGAGATTTGACACAGCGAGGTTTGACATTCACTTATGGCACAATATATGCAATACACCCTGAGGAAACAAGGTTGGCAGTGGTATTAATGATAGCGGTGGGGTATTATGCATTACCAAGGGTGGATGGGGGAAGATTTCCAAAAGCATTGATGTGTATTATTTGGGAAATGATAGAAAGGAGCGTGACTTTCGCATGGGCACACGCATATCTGGCAGAGCTATACAGGGGTTTATGGGCCTGCAGTGAAATCACAGGACGATATTGGATTGTGCATAATTTTTGGGCCTATGAGCACATTGTTTGTGTGTGACCAATAAGACGACCCATCCAAATCGGAAGAGACAGGAGTGTAGAGGTTGGGATTTAGACGATGGGTCTGGATGCAGTAACAAGAGGCAACATCCGTGCCGTGACATGATGACATCGAGTATTATAGGCAGGTGTGGGAGATGGTGACGATATCATGATATCCGTTGGAGGCCTTACGGAAACTATATGGTGACAGAAAACATAGTTGAGGATTTGAGGGTGTAGAGCGATTGAGGTGAATCGCAGGCACAGCCGAGTGAGTACGAGAGGATTCCTCTAGATCACGTGTGGTGATAATTTGGATTTGTTCAGGATATACCCATGGCTTATAGACCATACATGAGGATCGACGCCGAGGAAGCATTCTCACCTCCCCGGATGACACCTCCAGAAGGGCCAGAAGAGATAACATCCGATCGCAGGGTAATGGATGCGGGAGCGATAGAGGTTTATAGATTATGGTGGGTAGCAGAGCTGTGAGGTGTACGTGAGAGGGCCGATCGCCCGACATATCCGTGATTAAAGCGAGAGAGAGACTTCTGCAAGATTTAGTGCACCAACTTCAAATGTGGGTGAATGAGACAACGAGATTGTTAGAGGTTTCGCAGTTACGAGTGGAGAGACTAGAGGCAAGATTCCTCCACGCGAGAGGGCGTATTCGTATGTTACAGGAGATGTTGGAAGATCAGTGGGAGTAACCAATAGCAGTGGCACCTTTGAGGATGGAGAAGCTAGATGAGTGGCATCGATGATCGCGATCACCACCTGATTCGGGAGGAGGTGCAAGGGTCTAAGTGAATTTCATAGGGGTATAAGAATAAATAAGGATGCCGACCTGCGCGTCGATGATAGAGAAGATGTATTTGTTTAACATCTAAATAAAATTGAATATGTATGTTGATTTGAGTTATGATAATAATAAGAATGGTTGTGTTTTGAATGTTTGTTTGGAAAAAAAGGATAAATGATGAATGTTATCAAATAGAAATACACAAAAATATTTATATTTACAACACATGATAGGTTATGGTAGGGGATGGTCGAGCTAACCTTGGGAGACCCCCTGTCTCCTAAGTGCTGCCTACATAGCCCATTGCTCAAAGCAAGGAGGGGCCTCAGACCGATGTAGTTCTCCCTTAGGACTAGGGAGAGGTGAATTCAGGCAATTTGGTTGTGGTCGAGGCAATTTGTTGGTTGTAAAAAAATATTGATATTGGTAGGGTAATGTTGTTGGTGTTGGTAAAGAGTTGGCGATGTTGGTGTAGGTATAGGTGAAGCGAAAGTTAGCTTACCCAAGTAGTAGGGAACCTGTTCGATTAAGGTCAACACATAATCCTAAATTTGAGTAAAAGAGGGAAAAGTGTCCCGTAGTTGAGAAGAGCTAAACAAACCACATATAAATGTAGGATGAGCTTGAATCCCTAGGTGCCTTGCATAAAGTAGAAGTCGATAGGTGAAAAGAGTTGTATAATCACAATATATCGGATATACGTCATGTCCCTTGAGTTTTGTTGCTTTAAAAATGGTGAGGTGAGGTGGCTGATATAGTTGGGGTACTGTAGAGAACTTGTTATAAGGTGATTATTCGACGAAAGAGAACCAAACCTAAATAGACAAGTCCATGACTCAAAAGTACTTTGAATACTGCTTTTTACTTTTTTGGATATAGACTGATCGATGCGGGAAGTCTACATGGGATATGTATTTTGTTGTTCTTGAGCTCTTCATGAAGCTAAGAAATGTGAGAAGCTTCCGATAAAGGCTGACTTTGTATAGCTGTCCTTCAAGGAGCAATCTATTTATAGTAGCGAGATGCGGTTTTTGTGTATAAATGTCCTTGGGGAGTAGTTTATGTATAATAGTAGAAGTGGTTTTGCACATAGATGTCCTTCGAGGGAGCAGTCTATGTATAACTTAGAGGTCTAGATGTCCTGCTTTTGGCATGAAGCATCTAGTTTTGTAGAAATTTTGACTCAAGAATATCCCATAAGCGTATAATTGAGAACGCGTTATTTTAATACTTTTAAGTCATGGACCGACTAAAAGGGGAAGGCATCTTTAAGAGGAGGTGATGGCCAAACCATGTGTGCTTGATTCTATTTTGAGATGCATGAAACAAAGTGGAGGTGGTAATGAGCTCAAGGGACAACCAAGGTAGATAAGAAGTGATATAACACTAAATTCAATAGTAGGATGGTCGAAGATGCAAGACATTAGGGGTTCAGCTCAGTTTACCATTAAGTGAAGCTAAACGATAAGTGCCTGATCCATAAGTGTGAGTGATAATGTAAGGCCCAATCCAATTTGGAGCAAATTTGCCGTGTTTGCTCTTTTCGAGTTTGGTTACATGTTGATTCTCTTTGAGGACAAGATCACCAACCTTAAAGGTATGCTCATGAAGTCGCTTATCATAAGCACGCTTGATGCGCTTTTGATAGATTTGAAGGTGGTCAAGAGCTGTAAGACGACGCTCGTCAAGAAGCTCCAATTGGGCTAACCACTCTTGGTGGAAATCATCATTGGTGAGAATATCCTGAAGAGATATTCTTAGGGAGGGTATTTGTATTTCGAGAGGAAAGATGCCTCGGTACCATATACCAAAGAAAATGGGGTGGCATTAGTGGAGGTACAAATGCTGGTACGATAAGCCCAAAGGGCAAAGGGATGTGATCATGCCAATTTTTTCCCAGAATCGTTAACGACTTTCATGAGAATTTTGGTCAGGGTTTTGTTAGAAGGTTCGGCTTGACCATTTTCTTGTGGATAGTAAGGTGATGATAAGCTAAGTTTGATACCAAAGTTGTCACAAAGGTCTTGTAACAACTTATTTTTGAAAGATTTTCCATTATCTATTATCAGGTGATGAGGAACGCCAAAACGACAGATAATGTGATGGTTAATGAATTCTACGATTTTCTCTTTTTTGGTTGAAATGAGTGGAATGGCTTCCACCCATTTAGTGTAATATTCGGTTGCTGTGATTATCCAACGGTGACGTTGTGAAGAGGGCGGGTGAATCTCACCAATAAGGTCTAAACCCCATTGTGAGAAAGACCAAAGATCTCGTGCGACCTGTAGTGGATGGCTAGGAGTATGTTGAAGATTGGCATGTTGTTAACACATAACACAACACTTAACATATTCGTAGTAAATCGTTATTAAGAGTAGGCCAATAATAGCCTAGGCGAAGGATCCGTTTGGCCACAACAAGGCCACTAAAATGTCGACCACAAATACCGTCATGGACTTGTTGGATGGTATAGGTGACCTCTGCACCGGTTATACATCGAAGGAGGATGCCATCAAAGCCACGTTTATAGAGGAGTCCCCCCATGACAACATAACGAGAAACACTTTTAAGAAAAACATGTTTTCCATTACTAGTAAGGTCAGGTGGGAGAACAGAGGTTGTAAGGTAGTCGTGAAATTGGTGATACCAGGTATCTTGCGAATTAGCAGACACATTATTTATCATACAAACATCCGGGGCTGAGTAAGATGGGGCAAAGAGTTGTTGGACCAAGACAAATATGTCAGAGTCGGTTGGTGAGGTAGGAATTTGCGAGGCTAAGCAAGCCATAGTATCCACAAATTTATTAGTAGAGTGGGGAATGGTTTGGATAGAATAATGAGTAAATAAGGTCAAAAGTGAATCCACGTAATGTTTGTACTTTTGAAGTTCCTCATTTTTACATTGGTAGATGCCCATAACTTGATTGAAAACCAGTTGAGAGTCACCAAAAATGTTAATAGATTTTACACCTAAGTGTAATGCAACCTGGAGACCCAAAACAAGGGCCTCGTATTCCGTTGTATTATTAGTGCAGGGGAAATCGAGCCGGAATGAAAGAGGCATAGGTTCAGCGTCAAGAGGAATGAGAACAACACCGGCCCCTCTGCTGCACTGGCATTTGGATCCATCGAAGAAGAGGGTCATTGAATACGACTCCTCACTGAGTGAAAGAGTGGCAATAAGTTCGTCAGGGGAAAGTAAAATTAGTAAACCGCTCCCGTGTAAAGGGCTTCCGCGAGTTGGTCTGCATGATAGTTTGTCCTTTGATTGATTTCTAGTGTACAAATTCAAGGTCAAGGTCGGTGAGGAGCATAAGCCATCGGCGATGCGTTGGTTTAGATGAGGCTTGGTGTACATATAATAGATGGGGTCCGTGTTGGTGATGAAAAAGTTTTGTGATTCGGGAGGTAATGTCGGAGTTTGGTGGCCACGAATGATAGGGCTAAGCACAACTTTTCTACATGTGTATACCTAGTCTCATAATCCACCGAGTACGAATTATATAATAAACGAATTGTTCTCGATGCTCGAGTCACGATGTGTGAGCATGGCTCCTACAACATGGTGGGTGGCGAGAAAGGTAAAGGTAGAAAGGGCAATTGTCCGAGGTGGGATAAGCACGGGTGGTGCAAGAGATAGGCTTTAAGAGCCTCAAAGGCTTGGTGGCACTCTTCGCTCCATTGAAAGACAATGTCCTTTTAAGGAGATGATGGAAAGGTTGACATCGATCCGAGAGTTGTGAGATGAAACACCGGATAGATTGGAGTTTTCCCGCAAACTACACAATTTTTTGAGGTTAGTAGGTGGGGGCATTTCTAGGATAGCTTTGACTTTAGCTGGATCAACCTCAATGCCAAGAAAAGAGACAATAAAACCAAGGAGTTTTCCCTAAAGGACACCAAAGACACATTTCTTTGGTTGAAGACGAACACAATATTGTAACAGGTGATCGAAAATAATGGTTAAAACATCGAGATGTTCACTACGATGTTTAGATTTCCCAAGAAGATCATCAACATAATCCTGAAAAATGACAGCCGCCGATAGGTGCACCAAAGCATTCTTAAGGCCAAACGGCATGACACGATAGCAGAAGGTTCCCCAAGGAGTTATGAAGGTGGTTTTATGTTGATCGGCCGGGGCTACCAAAATTTGATTGTATCCCAAGAAGCCATCCATGAGAGAAAGCATCTCATGGCCCGCAGTGAGATCAACAAGTTGATCAATACTTGGGAGGGGGAAGTCATCCTTTGGGAAAGCGAGGTTAAGGTCCCGGAAATCCGTACATATCCGAAGTCCCCCGTTGCTTTAGTAACAGGTACGATGTTAGAAATCCATTGAGGATAGTCAATAGGTAAGATGAAGGAAATAGAAAGGAGTCGTTGAAGCTCTTCTTTGACCAAGAGGGCAATGCGTGGATGCATTTTTCTCGGTTTACATTTAATCGGTTTGGAATCGGTTTCGTGGTAATGTTATGGACCGCAATGTCAAGATCAATTCCTGGCATGTCAGCGTAGGACCAAGCGAAAGCTTGGTTGCGGGCATGGAGAAAGGTAGTAAAGGCGGCTTGTTCTAATGCGTTAAGAGATTATCCGATCTTCACAATGTGAGGATCATCCTCTGTGTGGATGTTGATTTCTATAGTCGACTCATTCAACATGGTTTGAGTTTCAGATGGTAAGGCACGTTGAATATAAGAGTCATCCGCACCAAGGTAAGTGAGGATGGAGTCGTCATCTTGGCACTCAACAACATTAATTGAAGGTGAATCCTCTTCGATCATGTCTGGATACAGAAGGGGAAGAGAAGATGGGTCCTCATTATTGCGTTGATAAGTGAGAGGACCCAGGAAGATAGCATTTATGAAAAAAAAAAGTTAGGAGGGATAGATTCAGGGTCTATCGACTCTGTTGGTGACGATGGCAAAATGGGTGATGATGGTTCCGAAGGGGTGACTTCGTCATCCTCCTGATACAACTGACATGAGGTTTCTTTGGTGTAAATGTTTTAGAAAATCCAAGACCACTACGATCTTGGTGTTTGCGTGTAGTCACGGGAATGATTGTATGTCGGCCTTGTTCGTAAAGACCGAAACCAAAGCCCTTCCAAGCACAGCGCGTCAGGAAGGTGAGAGCGAAATGACGATTAGTTAGATATTGAAAATCAGATTAGAAGTGAACCACACCAAGGGAGGTTCGGGGGTGACAGAGGATGTATCAACACCCCATACGTTAGGTTGGTTCAACAATTAGGTGGTCAGGAGATTACTTCCCCCACACGACGGTTGTAGGTAGGATGCGCATGTAACTATCCATACTCCCGTGGGGTATGGAAAGTGCTAACGTTATATAGGCAATACTCCCCAACGTAATGCGTTGAAAAACATCTACTAAGGGATCCGAGGTGGGGATTTTGTCATGCGGGAAAGGAAGTGGTATTTGCGGCGGCGGTTTCATTGGTTGAAGGTTTAGGTGTGGTTGAGGTGGATGGTTGAGGTGTGGTCGAAATATATGGTTGGGTTAGATGAATGGGTGTCTTGGTGGTACAAGCACATCATTAGGCGATATAACATATTGCAGGTTTTGAAGGGGGATGGTCAGCTTTTACGATGTAGGACTTCCCCTCATACTTGAATTTTATGCATCTATGTAAGGTGGAGGGAACACATCCCATAGCCTGGATCCAAGGGCGGCCTAACAACATGTTGTATTGGAATTCTCCTCAAGGACATAGAAGATTTAGTAAGGTCCGTGGCCCTACACAAATGTTAAGGATCACGGTGCCTAAGGTAGAAGTAATAGCATCGTTGAATGAACGCAACATGGTGGGGTTGGCACACATGCAACTAGAAGGGATATTCATTTGTTGGAAGGCTTTGGAAGATATGATATTTAGGATGTCACCCCCGTCAATCATAATATGACGTACTCGAATGTCCCAGTCGTAAGATGAGATTAAAAGAGTGGGGTCATGATCTTCTGCACCAAAGTCAAAAATTTCTTCTTCGGAGAAACCGACAAGCAGCTGCTTTGTCATGACGGGGACGGAAGTGGTAGATTTTTTGGTGAGAGAAGCAATGTGATTGGGTGTTAAGATGGAGGTAAAAGGCAAGGTTTCATTAGGTAAGACCTCTATCCCTTGAAGGATTTCAACGAGAGCTTGCCGATGAGATTCAGAGGTTTGAATGAGATCATACAGTGTCATTTTTACAGGTGATTGGTGAAGTTGTTTGATCATGGTTCGGTGGGCAACTCTATCAGAGACGGGGTAGGCAGGTCCATGAATAACCACTTTAGGTGGTGGTGCACTCGGGATGGTGGACGGAGAAAGAGAGGCCGCAGGTGTGCTTTCTTTAGCTTTCCCATTGTTTTTTGCCCTCAAGTAGCAACACTAATCATGTTGATCTTATGAACATGAGAGGAGGAAGACGGTAGGGATAAGTCATTGTCTTCGAGAGGTGGGGTTGTAATAATGATAGATCTTGGTGAGGAGGGGACAGGTGGTATTGGAGAGGGGATTGAAGCTAAATGCCTCTCCCTTCGTAAGTTGTCTTTCTTAACCGTTCTATCTGAGAGAGGTGATTGACAAAGTATGGCTCTCAACGCTTTGCATCCCTCTACATCATGCCCTAGTGTGCGGTGGTAAGCGCATATTTTAGACTCATCATAACCTATAGGTCAAGGCTTAAATGGATCATAGGGTCTAAGCGGGGGTAGGGAAATGGTCGCATTCTCCACCAACATATCAAGGATTTTGGCGTAAGACCCTTGGAGTGGGTAAAAGTCAGAGGAAGATGAGGCTATTGATTGGGTGGGTTTTGGTAATGTTTGGGTATGGTTGATTTGTATGGGTGGTGGTTTAGACAAGTGGTTTTTATAATTGGATTTAACTAAACTTGGATTTTTTCGGAGCAGAAGTTATGTTTAGCTGGTCAGATGACGTGGTAGTAGAAAATAACCACGGAGAAAGAGGAGTGACAGTAAACAAATCCTTTGATGATGGAGTTTTTAGGGTTGATAGGTGGACAGGATACTTGGTGTGACGATGTTGATACACCCATGGATCTCTGTATGGATGTAGAAGGTGTAGGTCATTTTAAAGAAAACGCAGGAGGTATGATGTATTGAGACAAGGTGGAGGGATGAGGTCCCAATATAGAAGGTAGGTGTGACGGTGATGGTTTTAGTTGTGACAGAGGCGTAGATTGGAGTTGAGGAGATTGGGTCTGTCTCCTAGGTGGATGGACGACTTTATTTTTGGATAAATCTAACCGTTTAGGTGGGTGTGTCAGGCTGGGTATTGGTGACGTCCCAAGCGTAGGGGAAGGTTTGGTTAGGTTAATAGAGGTGGATGAGGTATTTGGTAGAGATGAGGAGGGTGAAGATGAGGCCATAGGAATTTTGAGATTTTGTAAACACTTCGGGTATATGGTAGAGGTGTCTAGATCGGTCATCCGCATTTGAGTAGAGTATGGTGTACTCAAACGCTCCCATAAGACTCGTCTATCTTCGAGGGATGAAAATCTTCACATGTGAATAGGAACTTTGATATGGAAGAGAGGTGGGTTGTGATTTCGGTCCATTGTGGGTGTGATACATGGAGTAAATGAGTCGTTGTATCAATGGGTGTTAAGAGGTCAACCGGTCGCTGAAAAGATTTAGGCGATGAAGAACTAATAGGTAGGAGGGCATGTTAGAGAGGATCCGTCATGATTAAAGATTTTGGTGATGTTGGTTTGAGGGTTTCTCATCTAAGGATGACATAAAAAGTGGCGAACTTTCCTCTTGTATAAAGCAAGAGTGGTAGAATGAGATGTTTGGGAAATAGATAAGTTAGATAACATCCGCTCAAAGTCTTCCAGGAGATGTGGTGTAAGAAGGCTCATCGTGAGAAGAGAACTCTAGGCGGTTAATTCCTTTATGGGTAAAGGAATGGCAAGGATTTCGTCTTGTCTTGATGGTGGTGAAGGGGGTTCGGGTCCCTGCGTTAGTGAAGAGGCTTGATTCAGAATTTCCTCGATAGAAGCTTTTGGTTGGGAGTCGAAGACCGCATGGATTTCAAGAACACTCTCCTCGGCTACGATATCTTGGTTTATGTTCTTGTTAGATGAGTGCTTCGGGAATGGTTTGTTGAAGATTTTAAAATTGCGGTTAGCAGGGGTGTTAGGATTATCGAGGGTTATATCCCCTGCATCAACCATTTCCTGCACTATGTTTTTCAACATCTTGCAGTTTTCATGATTGTGTCCCTTCACGCGGTGGAAGTTACAGAAGTCATTTTCTTTGTACCAAGAAGGTATAACGCGGGTGGAATCAAACCCAGAGTGAGGTTTAATAGGAGGTAAGGTGATAGCTCCCGCTTTGAGCAATTTTTCCAAGATGACACCATAAGTTTCTCCCAAGGGAGTGTAATTGATGGGCTCGGCTTTATACTTATAGGTGGTTTTGGCGGAGTATTAGACGGTGCTTGGGATTTTACCATCACTGCGTGTACAACTCCTTTTGATTTTGAAGCAGTCGATGCGTGAGAATTGGTGGTGTTGGGTTTGTTGGTGGAGTCTTGGGTTTGGAAATTAGGGTTTTTGTTGCGCAACCGTAATTTCTCTTCCTCTAAGGTTCGAATCTCTAGTTTTCGAGCCATAGTAAAGGCCTCGTCAAAGGTGCGGAAAGTTTGAATTTGGAGGGTAGGAGAAATGTGCTTAGCGCAGGCCTGCGTAAAGAGTTCGATGAGTTCGGCCTGAGGCAAGGCATAAGTAAGTTGGTTGATGAGGCCCCGCCATCGTCCAATGAAATTTGTGATAGATTGTTCTTCAAATTGTCGGACGGCATAGAGGTCGGTGATAGATACTTTCTTAGCAATATTAATGGAGAAATGATCCAAGAACGATTGGGCTGATTGGTTAAAAGAGAAGATTGAGTGCTGGGTTAAAGCACTTTGTACCACTCAAGGCAAGTCCCGATAAGGACATGGGAAATGTGCGGAGTAGTAAGGCATCGTCATGAGAAATCAGATAGCGAGCATGTCTAAATGATCGCAAGTGTTGTTGAGGATCATCCTTACTATTAAAACGAGTAAATTTTGGTAATTCCCATTGAAGAGGATATGAATGAAGGGGGATAGAAGGATGTATAGGCTCTGAAAAACTTGGTCGTATGTCGAAGTGCTTATGGCTTCACGAAATAGAAACCTCAGATTTTGCATCTTGTCCATCATTTGTTTGATGAAATCAGTGGTTGGATGAGATGATGGTGCGGTTGTTGTAAAAGGAGGAGGATTGGGCCAAGGGCCACCACTAGACAATGGTGGGGCTAAATGTTGATAAGGTATTGAGGATGAATATGTTGAGGTGACCGAATAAGGATGTCCTATATAAGGTGTTGAAGCCACCGGATAAGTGTGTGGAAATGAAAAGGTGGGCGGAGCTTGAGAAGGAAAGCTCGTGTGGATAGGTGGCAGAGAGAAAGTTATGAAAGGGGCAGTCCGTGAGAGAGATGAGGTGGGAGCGATCAGGGTAATGATACGTGGGGCCCAGATTAACCAAAGGAAAGCCAATCTGCCGCATGAACCTTGAAGCCACTGAGTTGGGAGACGGGACTAAGGATGAAGAAGGTAAGGCGGAGTTATTAGGTGGAGAAGGAGCTAAATGAGCGGCTATACTAATAGGCATACCCACAAGAAGTTGACCGTTGGGTGTACGGTCAGGGGCATGAGACAAATAGTACTGTACAACGCTAGGATTAGCGTCCAAAAATTTCACAAATTCCTTATCTCCTACAGGGATTTTGGGAACCTCACTGGTGTCCGTAGGATTCCCATAGGATGTGAAGGGGGTGATTCAGGAAAAGGCATGGAGGAGGCATGTGAAACCATGGCTGCAGCTTGTTTCCGAGTGATAACAACCATGGACAAGAGTACACAACAGGGTTTCAATCTATCAGGATCAGAAACAACCACAAAAGGTTGGAATTGGTAGGTTGCTGGTTTTGGGAACTGTGAAAGACAGTAACCGATATCGGTCTAATAACCGAGGTCGGTCAAACTATATCCGGCATTGGTAAGTTAACCATGTCGGTAGAATAGTACCGGTGTAAGAAGCTGTAAGAAGTTGCTGATTTGGGGTTAAAAATGCTTAGTATGCCTACCAAACCTACTCAAGTGATCACTGAAATAGTGTATGACAGAGAAACAGAACTAAAAACAAGCAAGATGCACAAGAAAATCAAGAGACTAACCCTAGGATTATTCTTAATTATTGTGGGCTTATGCCTTAGACGCAAGATGATGTCAATCCTAAACAAAAGATCTAGGGAAATGTCAAGTTTGTTTTGGCTTATAAGGTTACCTCAATCAAAGGCGGAGGAATACCATGGAAAAGGGGATGTTTGAGCTGTTGTGTTAATTATGATGTGATTTGACATGTGTTGTGCAGTGAAAGTAAGATTAATTTCTTGTCAATACCATGGATATCACCCCCACGTGTACGACTTGTTACTTAATCTATGTTCACTAGAATTTAAAATGGCAAGCAAGAATGTGATGCACATGTTTTAAACCCAAATCGAAAATGATATTCGATGAAGCAAAGGAGATGACTTTCACTAATGCAAAGATGTGAAAGTAAGACAATTTCTTTTACCAAAATAACAAGATATCTTGTGAATACTTTAGAAGAAGAAAATAACAAGTGTGCTCCCTATATGAAAGCAAGCAAGAAAGAAAGAAACCCAAAATGGGTCCCACCGGGCGTGCCAAAATGTTTCTCTCAGAATGTTTCCGTTCCTGGAATAGAGTTGCTTCTATCCTTTCATTCTTTTGAGAAACAGAGATAAGGGTTAGGGCTAGGAGGAATATCATTGAATGTTGAGAGGGTGTACGTGTACCGTAGAGAGAGATCAGATCGATTGCGAAGAAATCCTTTTTGTGCTGGGAAGGACTACTGCAAGTAAGAATACAAGACCACTAGATTTTAGTTAGACAATAAATGAGGAAGCGCCTTGGGCCAGGAAATATTAGACTTCCTTTGAAGGTGGTCAATTCCCCTTTTAATATGAATTAACGCAAATGATAATAAAGAAGCTATATTGCGAAATCACAATTTAGGTACCTCGTTACCAAGCAATAGAGACTAAACTACCCAATAATAAAAGCGTCACGTTGTTTGTTTGGTCAATGGTCATTGATACGTTCGGCTCGAGTTACTGAGGATAAACCAGGCCGGATCTCGAGGTTGTTAGGAGACAAATAGGTGAGAGGAAGGTTTTGGGTATAAGTCTCGATGTGACCGATGTCTACATCTTTGGATAACCGATCAGCGGTTAGAGAACCGCTACGGTGAGGGGATAACCGACACCGGTAGGGTCGAGTAATCTAGGCACTTACGGATGGAGGTTAGTGGCGGAGTGATTGTGGGGTTTTAAGACTGGTGGATGGTGAGGGGAATAGTGAAATTACGGGAGGACTCGTGAGTGTGATAAAAAAGCTGTCTCTGGGAAATACAAGGATGTATGGATGAAGGTTAAGAGCGGGGTCTTTGGCGGTGGTAGATCTAGGAGTGAACTTAAAATTACTATCAATCAAAAGGCTCAAGAAATGGTGCTTAGAAACATACAAGACACTACTTACTCATTCTTGATGAAGATTGAGTCAAGGAATGTGGTAGTGACAAAGAAGGCTCGATTGGGATGATCCGGTATTGGAAAATGAGCTAATGAAGCTATCGTCGAGTCTTTTCCAATGCTTGAATAGGGGTGACAGCAATCTAGTGGCTCATTTGCAGTCTTCGGCTCGATGCTCTTCTCTTTTCTTCACTTGTCCCCCTTCGCCAAGTGAATTTCGGATCCTTCCAATGAATTCCCGATCCTTTGTTTTTGGTTGGGGAGGTCATTTACGAGGAACCGATGGCGGTTACGTAACCGACGGTGGTCGAGTAGAACCGATGTCGGTTAAGTCAAAGTGGGCTATTTTTAGTAAAATAGCCAACTTTCCCTCCTTTTCTCTGAGGGATTAGTTGTGGGCTTGGTCAAGTCATTATTAGGTTGGTTTTGGTGCGGGTAAGGAGTAATTAGTCATGGGTGTGGATGTAGACCAAGTTATAGGTCTTAATTAGGTTAATTTAGGGTTAGGGCTAGGTCATGATGAGGTGGTGAAATGAGGTGGCAGGTTTGGAGATGTGGATTTATTAATTATAAGGTAATTAATAAATAATTGTGTAAGGTTTAGGTGGTGAGGTTAGGTTGCGAAATGAGATGTGGGGCACAGGGTGTCGTAAGACACAAATTTGGTGTCTACACGACCCAAGCCATGCAACCAACCATCGAGCCCGACCCAAGGCCGCAACCACCCAATCGAGCCCGACCCAAGGCCGTAACCAACCAATCAGGTCTGACCCAAGGCCGCAACCAACCAATTAGGCCCGACCCAAGGCGCAACCAACAAATCAGCCCGACGCAAGGCTGCACTCACCCAACTGGCCCGACCCAAGGCCATACCCAACCAATTAGGCCCGACCCAAGGCCGCACCCAACCAATCGAGCCCGACCCAATGCTGCACTCACCCAATCCGGCCCGACCCAAGGCCGCACCCAACCAATCGACCCAACCCAAGGCCCTCACTAATCAATCGGCACGATCCAAGGCGCACCAATTAAGTACCTCGCTCAAAACCCGAAAATTACAATTTTATCCACCCATCATATAGCTTTTGTTCAATCAAGCTCACCTATTCATGTTTTATCATGATTAGGGTACTTGACTTGATCATCGACCAACTTTTCCTAGGCCCGAGACCGTGGCGTTTATCTCAACCAAACCAACCATTTAGTCTTACCGAACATGCCTAAACATTCTTGTACCTTACCCGTTATATCCCCCGGAGCTACTTCTATGCCTTGGATACCAGGATTATATCAGCCTTGTTTGGATAAACTATCGACCTTTTCCTATGAATTGCTTGTTTGCTCTTCAAATCATGTAGCCTAGTCGCACTCTTTGCATTTTCAACGTGCGTCTGCTTCCTTGAACTTACCCCACCATCTTACCATCATCTCAACACCATTCACCCTTTATCAACCCTATCCCTGATTTCACGTCGCCTCCATCCGTGATAGATTTGGGGATTACCTATACCCTTAACGGGAGTAACAATTTCTTATTAATTGTCGGTGCAGCTTTACAAGACAAGCTACACGACAACAAGGGGTTAATGTAGACACCAAATTTGTGTCTTACGACACCTGTACCCGCATCTCATTTCACAACCTAACCTCACCACCTAAACCTTGCACAATTATTTATTAATTACTTTATAATTAATAAATCCACATCCCCAAACCTACCACCTCATTTTGCCACCTCATCATGACCAAGGCTTAACCCTTAACTAACCTAATTAAGACCTATAAATTGGTCTACATCACACCCATGACTAATTACTCCTCACCCGCACCAAAACCAACATAATAATGTCTTGACCAAGCCCACAACTAATCCCTCGGGAGAAAAGGAGGGAAAGTTGGCTATTTTACTAAAAATAGCCCACTTTGACTTAACCGACATCGGTTCCTACTCGACCGCCGTCGGTTACGTAACCGCCATCGGTTCCCTGTAAATGGCCTCCCAAAGCCAAAACAAAGGATCGGAATTCATTGAAAGATTTGGGATTCACTTGGCGGCAGGCGAGACAAGTGAAGAAAAGAGAAGCATTTGAGAGAAGGACATCGAGCCCAAGAGCTGCCTGGCCCGAGTACTAGAGCACAACAACACTCATCCCCAAAGACGAGAGAAGATAGCTCGTATTTGATTGTCAGATCATCCCACCTGATCCCTACCTTCGTCATCATAGTCCTTGGACCTGTATCTTCATCAGGAACTAGTAAGTAGTGTCTTGTACATTCTTTTAATAACATTTCTTGAACTTCTGAATCACAGTAGTTATAAGTCTACTCCTAGATCTACTACCCGGTAACACCTACATCTAACTGTCATTCCTCTACCCTTACATTGCCCCAAGAACAGCCCCATACTCTCTGAGTCTTCTCCATCACCCCATTGCCTATCCCTAATCATTTACCAGCCTTATAAACACCATAACCACCTTATAGCCAACCTTCATTAAAAGCCCCTAAATCACTGCCCCTACCGATATCGGTTATCAACAACCGGTACCGGTGTCTAACCATAGTCGGTTGTACAGTGACCGGCATCGGTCACTGTGACTCAAACCAAAACCAGCCTTTCCTCTATTGCTTTTAACGAGGTAATTAAATTGTAATTTTACAATAACTTCTTCGTTAGAATTTGTGTTGATTCATATTAAGAGGGAACTGACCACCTTTGAAAGGAAGTCTAATATTTCCACGGGTTCAAGGCGGTTCCCTCATTTATTATCTAACTAAAATCGGTGGTCTTGTATTCTTACTTGCAGTAGTCCTTCCTAGACAAAAAGAGTTCTTTCTGTAATCGATCCGATCTCTTTCTATGGTAGTGCGCGCACCCTCCCAACATTCAACGGGTATTCCTCCTATCCCTAACCCTTATATGTTTCTTAAGAGAATGAAAGGAGAGAAGAAACTCTATTCTAAGAATCGAAACATTCTCATGTGAAACAAATGTGCCAACTCCAAATCTCTGTAACAATTATAGAGGTAGATGAGGAGGAAGAAGAACACAAAAATAGTGGTGGATTAGATCATAGAGGCTGGAGGTAACCCATAGACAGAGTGGTGATAGATCAAACAAATACTCCACCTTAGGCACAAGAAGGAGATGAGGACTTGGATGTGGAAGAATTCCATGAAGAGCACCATTTTAACAGGGTATTTATAAGAACAAGAACCCAAGGCGTTGGAACTCCAAATTCTGTAAGGAGATCACCAAAATCTCCCCTAAGAAAGAGGAAACTGAAAAGAGAAGGAGAAAGCTAAAGCTGAATGAGGAGGTAGAGGAGTCGCAGAGAAAGAGTTCCTGGAACCCTAGTAGAGCCGAGGAAGATGTGGAGGATACTAGAGATGAAGACATGAAAGTTGGAGAGGAAAGAGTGAATAATGCAAAAGAAACCAAACATGAACAACCTCGCGCACATGATACTACTCAGGACGATGAAGGGCCAACTCCAAACCTTGGCACTCAGGTTCTTAAGGGGCCAAAAACAAGGAGAACAAGTGGAGAATATGTTGTGCTGAGTATGGGCTATGTTGAGGACATAAGAAAAATCATCCGTGCCCGTTTTCAAAGCATAGTGGACTTGAAGGAGTTATATGGGTGGGAGCTGATGGACCCAGACATGGCCACTATGCATGCAAGGAAACAACTATCTGGTCCATGTAGACTCACATGGATGAGCCATATTTTGATGTATACGAGGAGTCTTGTGTGTCAAGAAGAGTGAAGAAGGCACCTCGAGATCGGACACATGACTATAAAGCCCACACTAATCTCTAATGAACAGGTAAGCAATGCCTTAGTTAAGGTATCTACAAAAGTGGCATGGAGGAACATCGATAAGGCTACCACTATTAGAGTACTACTTGAAGATAATAAGGTAAAAAATGCAGAAATAACACATCTAAAAGGATAGAATATCTAGGGTTGATCCTCCCGAGTTGAAGCGAGAGGGTTCTGCGTATAATATGAGTCCATTCTTTGTACATTAATTCTTTACATTCTTTCCATTCTTATTCTTTATTGTTTGGGAACATCAGAAGGAAACCCCATTTCGGGGTGAAAATGTAGTTTAGTGTGGGGTAATGTTGAGCAGACAAAGTATGACACTAAGGAGAGGGAACACAAAAGATTCACGTGCAGGAACAAGACACATTTGAAGGCGTGGAAGGATAGGGAAGGAAACGTACACCAGAAAAGCTTATTCAGGACTTAGCCATTTTTATGGGAACGGGATATTTTTGGAGATAGTGTGGAAAGAACACAATAGGATGGAGACTTGTGCAACACACAAATGCTATTTTGAGGATGAGCGTCTACTAGGTGCCATGCATGAGTTCGGGATAATAATAGGATTACTACTGCCAGTTAATTGTAGGAGATCTATTATTAGCGCACTTGCATGTGTGCATATTATTATAAAGGCGTATGGCTATTTTCAGCATGCAACCTATTTTGGGAGTGCGTAAGTGGTGGAGGGAAATTCCCCACTCCTATAAGTATGTATTAGTCTATGTAGTTAGAGAGAGACACGTGTATGAGCTATTGTGGAGTTATGCTTTACCAGATCTGATACACGCATAAACTTATGATACTATTTATTGTAAGAAGCTTATGTATTTATTGTGTTTAATATAATGGAGTGTATTGGGTGGATAAAGGTGTTAAACATGACTGTAATTGGTTCTTGCATGGTTGATTTCATTATGATTATCGTTTAATTCATGATTCTTTAAGATCTAGATCTGGTATATTCTCTTTGGAATGTTTATGGTTAGGGTTTTGGATGTATGTTTTATCTTCAACACGTTGACATGTTGCACAAACAACTCTAAAGAGGGGCTTGGTACCTTTGCACGCTTTGGATGAGTGCTCATCTCAGAGTGAGTGATGTGCCAACGTGCTTGGGTTAATCGTAGTGGATTCTAGGATGCATTAAGGATATTAAGCAGGGCACTACTGAGAGTGTCGGGAGTATGATGCCCATTTCAAAATACTTTTATCTAAGCTTTCTTATGATATTCATGCAAGCCAACATGCACAATGGTTTGTTGGAGGACTGATCACACATTTTAGAAGGGCACTATCACATAAGACATACATTGATCCATGCGAAGCACTTGAAGTAGCTTTGTGCATTGAGGCAGTTGGAAGTATAGACATTGGAGTCAGCCCATTCCTAGAAGCACAAATTGTAGCTATGGAAAAGTAGTTGGAGAAACTATCAAAAATTCAGCACATGAGACATGCATTGGGATTTGGTGTACAGTTGTGAAGTGGAAGGGCACACCAAGGATAGTTTTCCCCGTAGGTCAGTGTGTTCATTATTGTTAGACTATGAGATATGTCATTTGAACCATGACGCCAACCACTACCCATTATTACAATGTGTGATAAGGAAGAATGTATCTTGCTTATTGTAAAATTTACTACCCATCCACGACTCGAGAATACAAAAGACTGTAGGTTGATATGGAAGAATGTATCTTGCTATTATAAAATTTACCATCCACAACTCACGATACGATGCTATAGATATTGGTGTGTGAAAGATAGGAGTATCAGATAACTCTAAGGGTAAAGGTGAGCACTAAGATCGGGATCACAATAAAGTGCACTATGATCGAATGAGGGGCACTATGAAGGAGGACGTGGATGAGGTAAGGATTCTATGGTGGATTCGGGGGGTTGAGGTGTGGTGGTGGATGATGCGAGTTTCCTTGCAGAATGTTCTTTACATGTGGATCTCCTGACCACTACAAGTGTGAATGTCCTCGAATATTACTTGTTCTTTTTTTGGGAAGAGTCATAGCTATGAGGAATGCCTAGACCTATATGAGCATCTTAGCAAGAAACATAAACAGGAAAACAAGGGCACATGGATGGTTAGAATACAATGCGCTATGGAAAATTAGTGGATGCCAAAGTTGGCACTGGAACCTGAGGTATTACCTATGAAGATTACTACACGCATTGAAGTTGCGCACTGAGAAGCATTATAGCAGAAGCCTACCATCACTAAGGAGGATGTTTTGCATGCAAGGTATCCATATCCTGTGCACTAGAAGGAGGTTTATTAGGAGACCATGGAGGTACTCAGAAATCTTCAAGGTGAAATACAATGTTTAAAGGAGAAATCATGGAAGATGGAACAAAATAAGGAAGTAGAGACGATCTGTCAGATATTGATGACTTGAAGGAGGTATGTAAAATGTTGCACTAGGATAATATCATTCCATTACTAGGGAATTGGCTAAAGGGAAACACTCCGTGTGTAGGTATTGAGAATGGACGTCAGATCTTGCATGAAAATATTCCCCTCATAGCTTAGATTATGACAAGGAGATCACTTTGAATTCTATTGTGGATGGATGGCTCTTGAGTAATATATTGATTGAAACAGAGCACGGAGGTAAATGTGCTTACTTTAGATGCATGGGTACAGTGGGGAGACCTTCATTACAACCATCTTCTAATGTACTATTTATGGCTAATCAAACTAAGGCCACTCCTATTAGAGTTTTAAAAGATGCATCCATTACTATACAAGGGGCCAAGTTCACTGGGGACTTTGAGGTTTTAGCACTTGCAGAAGCAAATAGTTTCAGCTTGCTTGGATGCCCTTAGTGCTATGCAAATAATGCTGATCTATGGTTCAACAAGGGATATATAAGTTTTGAGAACAAGGAGGAAAGAGTTATTATCCCTTTAATAGATGGGAAATCTACACCTTATGTTGAGCCTTTGAGTGAGGAATATTTGAACAACATTTATGTACGCGCCATTTAGAACCCGAAGTACTCGAGCCATAAGGAAGGAATCCTCCAGTGGGAAGATGCATAGTCTATTAGTGATACCACAAGTATTTCTTGTGATAATTGGGCTCATGGAACTTATGAGATGGTTGGGCACGAAGTAAGGAGCACATTTGCATAGAGAAGTAAACCTCATTGTATTAGGAGGATAGGTAACAACTTTGTACCTCGGTACACTAGAGAAGGAGACCCTACGGTATTCTGTGTGCCATGGAGGAACAATGGACAAACCAATTTGAAAGAAGAAATATGTTAGCATATACCTTATGTGGGATAACAACGTGCTAGTGGGTGGTTCATAGGGATAATATTGTAGAATGGAATGAAGTCAAGTATTGCTCTAACAACTCATTTTTTCAGGAGCAATACACCTACTCAAATATGCACATATCATGGTAATCAACCTATTCAACACCACATTCAACAATGTGAGAGGCTCTGGATAGAGGGGCAGGAAGCTTTACCACCTTCGCTATGGGTGAAAAAACTTTATTCCACTTTAAAAGTCTACACACGCACTTGATATGTATATGTAGAGCTACATAGAGATACTAGAACTTGGAAGGATTTGATTGCAGAAATGGTCCAGATTTCAACTACTTCTTTACTAAACCTCTAATGGAAGAGGTATTAAGGGTTATAAAGCACTTAACTATGGGAGATAGTGCAAAGGTGGAAGAACTCATTTAGGAGTTATTTTGTGAGATAGACTCAGGAGTGTGCTTTGATAATGAATAAGAGACAGATGTTACGCTACTTAAGCGTGCTTTACTTTAAGAAAGAAAAAGGAAAGATGGTCTACATAGTGGATGATGAGGAAGTAGAAGATATGGATATAGATCATTTAGTAGGTACGTGTGAGGTGTTAGACAATGTGGATAAAAAAATGTATGCCTATCATGAACCCATGAAGACAAAAAAAGTGAATATTGGTACGGATGCTGAACCTAAGGAGGTAATAATTGGGGATTATTGGTCTGACTCTGAAGTGGAAAAAATCATTGAGTTACTACGTGATTTTTAGGACTTATTTCCTAGGGGCTACCATGAATTAAAAGGAGTGCATGAATCATTAGGATAGATGAAGATTAAGCTTAAGGAAGGTGTGCACCTAGTCAGGAAAAGACCCTACAGAATGAACCCTAACCTGTGCATAAAAGTTAAGGAAGAAATTGAAAAGATGTTGAAATTTGGCATCATCAAGCCCCTAGAAGAATCAGAGTGGGTGAGCCCCATGATCATCAATATAAAGTAAGATGGTAGGATTATAATTTGTGTGGATTATAGGGAACTCGAATGATGGATGTGTGATTGATCCCTTTCCTACACCTTTCACAGAGGAGATATTAGAAGGCATTGCATGTAACGAAATATATTCTTTTATAGATGGATTCTCCGGGTATTATTAGGTCGGGATTGCATCGGAGGATCAAGAGAACAAATTTCACCACCGAATGTGGAAGTTTTACATATCTTGTGATGCCCTTTGGTCAGAAAAATACGCATCTTTGTATTTTCATGCATAGTTGTTCAAGCATTCCAGATTTTATTCACAACTTCTTACGAGGTTTAATGGATGATTAGATAGTGTATGGACTTGTTAAGGATCATTGTGACAATTTACACTTAATGTTTGAAATATGTAGATAATTAAGCATCTCTTTAAATGTTAAAATCTACGTGTTTGCTACACCTTTTAGCACTTTGTTAGGGCACATCATCTACAAGGAAGGTTTGTTGGTGGATCCAGTTAAGGTTGCAATTATTGTAGGCACGGAAGAGCCTACCATCCGAAGTGAGGTACGTGGATTCTTGGGTCACACCGACTATTATAGAAAATTTATCAAAGGATATGCTAAGATCGCCACACCCTTGGAAGAGTTACTAAAGGGGAAAGGGACATTCCTAGAGAACCGCAATAATGCACATTTGAGGCATTGAAGGAGAGACTTACTACAACACCTATTCTACATTTTACCTCATGGAACCAGCCATTTCATGTACACGTGGACGCCTCGACATGACCACCGGTACGGTGTTAACTCAGTCTAGAGAAGGAATTATAAATCATCATATCTGTTTTGCTAGTAGAAAGTTGACTCCTACGAGAGCAGAATTATACAACTACTAAGCGTGAAGCCTTGTCAATGATCTACACATTGCATAAATTTAGAAAATACCTACTAGCAACACCATTTATATTTTATACCGATCATATGGCATTGAAATACTTGGTAAAAAATCCCATTTTACATAGGCGCATATGTCGATGGGTGCTCTTATTCAAAGAATTTGATTTCATAGTTGTGGTAAAACTAGGAAAAAGTAATTCTGGCCCAGACCATTTATCAAGAATTCAAGTCGGGTGAGGATGCATAGACAATTTAAGATACAATGCTAGATGTACAATTATACGGAGTTACAACGCGTGCCTTTGAAATTGTAAGATATTCTTTGTCTTTTTACGTACATGTATGACACCGGAAGGAATGAAAGCCTTAGAGAAGAAACAACTTGCAATTCACGCAACACCTTTTATGTTGATCAGTGGTGAACTATACAAGTTAGGCCAAGATGAAGTATTGCATCGGTGTGTACTAGAGCACGAGTGCAAAGATATTATGGAAGAGGCTCATGGTGGTATTATGGGTAGGAGGGCACTATGCGCAGTGACGCCCTTGTGCGTAAGATTTTACTCATTTGGATTATGGTGGGAGACCCTCTATAAATATTTTAAAGCATATTGTAAGGTGTGATCACTTTCAATGCCTTGGTAAACCTGGGCAAAGAGATGAAATTCCTTTAAGACCTATTCCTAGTGTAGAGCCATTTGAGAAATGGGCTATAAAATTTTGGGTCCTATTTCACCAACTACGCGTAGAACTGGATCATGCTACATCATCACTTGTATAGATTATCTTACAAGGTGGGTAGAAGAAACACCTACCAAGGATTGTATAATAGCTACAATAACTGAGGTTCTTATGGGAAAATGTTCTTACAAGGTATGGATTCCCGCTGAGCTTGACAAGTGATAGGGGTACACATTTTTGAGTAAGACAACCAGGATACTATTGGATGAATTTATAATTGCACACCATAAGACTACACACTATAATCCTCAGGAAAATAGGATTACTGAGGCCTTCAACAAGATTTTGAGCCAGACATTGATGAAAATTTATGATGTTGGAAGGAAAGATTGGCATGATAAAGTTTTGCCATGCTTTGGGTGTATAGAACAACATATAAGAGGTTGAGAAGGGCCACACCCTTTCAGTTGGTGTTTGGCACAAAAAAGTTCTTTATATGGAATTCATGTTACCTTCTTTATGTATTACACGTGCTAGAGGTCTAGCCGATGAACAAGCATTAGAAGAAATAATTGATACAGTTGGATGAGAGGCATGCCATAACATGTTGGAGTTAGAAGTAGGAAAAGGCCAGGCATAAGGCATGACATGACAAGCACATTCAGACAAAAATCTTGAGATGGGACAAATGGTGCTTCTTTATGATTCTAAGTTTCTGCGCCATCCAGACAAGCTTAAAGTGCATTGGTTGGGACCATATGTTATCACTCATATACTTGAATCAGACACTTGTCAGTTAGAGATGCTTGATGGAATACGGTTACTGATTACTTCAATGGGATGAGGCTGAAGCCCTACTATAAATAAGTCTTCTTGGTGTTTATAATAAGGAAGTGTTTCCATTTAGAATATGTTTTCATTTATGTATTTCCTTTTTCATTGCTATGCTTTGTCAATTTAGTTTGGTGTTTTGTGTAATAAGCGCGTTTGTGCATTGGAAGCTAATTACCATCTGAAGTATTTTTATGTGTAGAGGACTACACATACCATTGGTGTGGGGTGGTTATTCATAATTGGGTACACATGAGAAAAAAACTATTATAGGTGCTAGTTAAGTGTGGAAAGGAGCATTAGAAAGGAGATTTCTCTAAAAGATGACCATAGATGGAGATAAATGAGGGAAAAATATAACATGAGGTAAGTAGTGGCCATGGAGACTTGCCGGTGAAGGCACAATGGTGAGGTACTTGGGTGCATGGAAGCTAAAAGGAACGATAACTAGATCGTACCAAGCCAAGAACAAAGATGCTAATCAAACACCACGATCCATAAGATGAAATTAATTCACCAGAATAACTTTACATAAACCTTTGCAAACAAATGAACAACAATATCATATATTATTATGGAACTCAATGAAATACAATGAGATTGGGCCTTGCTTATATAGGCAAGGAATAACAATATAAGAACCAGTTAAGGTCATAGATCAAGCCATAAATCAATGAAATAACTAGTCATCAAAGAACTAGTCAAGACCATAGATTTACGAGAGAACTAGACATCAAGGATCTAGTCAATACCATAAATCAAGGAAAGAACTAGTCGATTCCATAGATCAAGGAAAGAACTATACCTAACAACTAGATAATATCTCCGATATCTAAATAAGATAAAAGAAATATCCACACACATAAGTGGGTGAGGATAAATATAATAAAGGTAAATAAAGTACCTAGGTGAACATGAGCTAAGGTAAATACCTACTCTAACACCCCCTCAAGTGAAGCTAGGTGCCAAAATAGAAGTGGCATGTCCACAGTATGAGTCTCGACAACTGGGCTTGATGAGGTACTCATGTACAATAACTTGGAAAAAGAGACACCGTAAGGTACCAAAACCAAGAACAACAAAGTAAAGAGAGTAAAACCCACTTGTAAGGGATCCCAAGAATCTCGACTCAAAAACTCATACAATGCTGAAGAAATTTTGTGTGCACCGTGGTTTGAATCCAATGTTTGATCAAAAACTAAAAACAACTGACACCGGGCTTCACTAGAATAGATCCATACAAGGAGACTATCAATGGAGTGATGTCGAAAGTGTAAGAAAAACACTAAACATAATTTGATCAATTGTTGTAAATAGGTGTGCCACGATCCAAGAACAATAACCAAAGCAACAAGGTAAGGACACAAACTCCAGAGTGTCACGATCCAAGAAAAGCCAAGGTAACAAGGCAAGGACATGAAAATCGAAGAAGTAGGATTAACACCACACCCTCCCATACTGCTGAATGGGTGGAGTGATGCTACAAATCTGTATGAGTTTCCCAAAATCAACTACTCAAACAATGACAAAATAACACTAGAATTCACCAAAATAGATCCCCCATAAGAGATACTATTAACATGCCAAAAGTGTTGAAAATACATATATAAAATCTCTCAACAAACAAGAGAGATACACTACACCTGTTAAAGAAAAATTCTCAAAACAAGAAGCATTATAATGCAGAAGGTATAGAAAGTGGAGAAAGAAGATGAATGGTGGAGGAGCCACACATGTAGATTCCTCTCAATGAATTCCTATGTCGCCGCCATGAGTGATCAAATATCCACCCCAAATCAACATGAATGGATGAAGAAGATGCCTGCATATGACTTGGTGCAAAATGCACAATGGGTGCATGCAAAGGAACATCAGAATGTGTGTCAGGTTGATCATGTATGACAGCTGAAATCTCAGGTTTCTCAAGCCTGAGTGAAGGTGTAGAACTCATGTGTTGCTCATGATCCTCGGAAAGAGTCGAGTGAACAAAAATAGGAGCTCTGTCAATGTGTGATCCCAATGAAGTATATGCTCAAAAATTAATGTCATGGCGAGAATTCCACTTAACATGTGGAATAGGGGAAACAATACCCTATGAATGTCTTCCAATACCTCCACTAGTGAAACCCATAGAATGGAGCATGCAAGAACCGAATGCAGTGGTATGCTTCTCAAAAGAGCCATACATATGAGCATAAGTAGGATACACAACATGTGTTACTAGAATAGGCACATATGTGGAAGAGCATGCAGTAACAAGCCTCACAGGCTTAGGAGCATCAAGAGTAGTAACAGGCTCAAAGAATGACATATCAATGTCAGTGGGTACAAGAGCAACAACTAGCAAGTGGACTAGGAGCATGGATATGGTTGTCCACAATATGATGGTGATGTTGTAGGATAGCAAGTGTTTGCTGCAGGGAGTGTATTAGTGTATCCTTATCATGAATGAGTGATTGTAGAAGAGAATTTCACTTCTTGAGTGATCTATTTTCTTCCACAAATTTTACAATATCCTCTTGAAGTCCACACACTTCTAGAGAAAAGCATATCATTCTCATAATCCATGATAGATACAAGAATGCAACTCCCAAAAGTTTAGGACGTCGAGCTCAGTTGAAATTACATCCACAATTGATTACAACACTCCTCCATATTTATAATTATAGTGTAATTCTCAAAATAAATATTTCCAATGAAAAGAGCATAAAAAATTAGCACTTTTGCAAAAAACGGCACTCAAAACCGAGTTACTGATCAAAAGATACAAGTTTTTCAATATTATGCTCTACTATTTATTTTAGTTGCCACTAATATAGAATAAAATGTTCTTGTCTTCACCACACAAATGAAATGAAAGGGGGCTGGAGTTAAGCACACACTGCTAGTAGGAATTACAAGCTTTAAGCCCTCATATGACCAAGAGCTAAGGGTCAAACAAATAAACAACAATATCATATATTATTATGGAACTCAATGAAATATAATGAGAATGGGCCTTGCTTATATAGGCAAGGAATAAAAATCTAAGAACTAGTCAAGGTCGTAGATCAAGCCATAAATCAAGGAAATAACTAGTCATCAAAGAACTAGTCAAGACCATAGATTTAGGAGAGAACTAGATATCAAGGATCTAGTCAATACCATAGATCAAGGAAAGAACTATACCTAACAACTAGATAATATCTCCTAATATCTAAATAAGATAAAAGAAATATCCACACACATAAGTGGGTGAGGATAAATACAATAAAGATAAATAAAGTACCTAGTGAACATGAGCTAAGGTAAACACCTACTCTAATAGGAGCGTGGTGAAGAGAAGTCTCAGTAGAAAAAAGGTAGGAAGGTGCGCTAGAAGGTTATAGCTAGGGCATGAAGATGTACCGTGCAGATATTTTTAAAATGGTCAATTAATGAGAGGATTGTTGGTAGGTGAAGGAGTAATAAATTCACTAACATTTTGAAAATCTATATAAGGACGTGACATGAGTTCATTTTTACCTTTGTGATCACAAGTATTTGAGTGAGCGAAGTGCGACCAAGCCAAGTGAATTGGGTTGAGGTGTGAAGCGTTGTGAAACTAGACATGAAGAGTAGAATATTGTGTGGAAGAGGCTTGCGTCCCCATGGGTGAAGGGTTTGAGAAAAGTAGAAGAGTTGATAAGAAGCTAGGGCACATGGTTTCAAGCTAGGGAATGCAGATTCAAGATAGGGTTTGAGTTTACTTGTTACAGACAATAAAAGGTGGGATTTTTATGATGGCACTGAAGAAAGCACCTACAACAGGCATGAAAGGAAAGAAGAAGGTAGAAGTTGAAGTTGAAATTGCTCCCGAGAGAAATTTTCAAAGATGCAATACCAGAAGGAGTAATAGTCAAACAAGAGTAGGATTCCCACATCCGTAAATGAAAAATAAGTGACTACAACCACTGTACCACTAAAAACAAGGGAGAGTTGGATGCTTTACTAAATAAGAAGGCAAATAATCCCATGGTGGAGGATATGCCGAGTTGTATGATGACGCTCGGGAAAAATTACAACATTGAAGCAGGTAGGAGTTTATCAATTGTATGAGCTCCCATATTTTGGAAAATATAAACCCTTATACCAATGGATTATGAGATGAGTCCATGAGGACTTCTTTATTTCACTAGATGAAGGGCCAGGATCATAAAGAGCCCTACTGGTTTCAACACTAACATGATTGAAGGGCACATGGGTAGACCTTGTTAGTGACTTGACTGATAAAGAAGTGGTCATAGAAACAAGAAAGGAGTTGGGGTATAACAAGGGTTTGTGTGGAATGGACATTGATAAACTGAAGAAGTTTCCTATGGTGCGGTGTAATTGCACATCTGCTCACCAAGTTGAATGACCAAGAGAGATGGTCGTAGGTAAACACCATGTGGCTTCATATTGCAAAGAAAATGTCTCAGGGAGTAGTATACAACTTAACAAGCTATATTGCAGACACCATTTTTGAGGAAGCACACACATGATAAAAGATAAGTTTTTGTGTTATCCTAATTTATCTTGTGTTTTTAGAAATTGGAGTGCCTGATGGGCCAAAGAACAAGATCTGGGAGTACCCCTTAGAAAAGAAGTCCCTCGCGGAGAGATTTGAAAATATTTATGTGAAGGATCAATGAGTGGGCCGTTTAAGCAGAGGGAAGAAATGTGGTATGACCGATTCGTGTGGAATTTGAGGAGGAGTGGCACATTCCCAAGGAGCTACCTTCGATAGTAGGAAAGGTAGTACAATTCACGGTGTACCAACACTTCTATGCATCACATGGTTTTCCATGAGGGATGGGACATGGAGCCCATGGTGAAAAATTCCCCATGCCTTCATAATGCGCTACTTCCAGGCCACAGTTCACAAATTTAATGAAGCGCATCGTCGATCTTCAACATAGACAAGGTAGAATGTGACTACCACACCCTTAGGAAGACATATGTGTATCCAGTCGACTACCTACATTGAGAGGCTCATTTTAGACATCATAAGTATGAAGCCAATAAGCTTGGATATTGGGGACAAGTGGAGCCGCGCTCGTATATCTTAAGCTTAAGCCTAAGCTGGAGAATAACAAGTATGTAGAGAATGAGTTCATGCTCCCAGAGCCACCTAAGGGAAAACATACAATGGAGAATGTGCCAGCTCCAAATCTGTAGTGACTATATAGGTAGATGAGGAGGAAGAAGAACACGAAGATAGTTGAGGATTGGATCATAGAGGCCAAAAGGCAGCCCAAGAGGCAGTGGAGACCGAGCACGAGGATACTCCACCTCAGGTGTAAGAAGGAGACAAGGAATTAGACGTGGAAGCAGTCCATGAAGAGTGCCACTTTAAGAGGGTATTCAGAAGAACAAGGACCCAAGGCATGGGAAATCCATAGCCTATAAGAAGATCACCACGAATCTCCCTCGAAAGAGGAAACTGAGAAGAAGAGGAGAAAGCTAAAGCTGAATGAAGAGGTAGAGGAGTTCTGTAGAGAGCACGCACTGGGAATCTAGTACAACCAGAAGATATGGAGGATCCCACTATGAGAACACGAAGGATGAAGAGGAAGGGGTGAAGGAGACATAAGAGTCAGAGCATGAGAAACCTCATGTGCATGATACTACTTAGGATGTCAAAGGGCCAAATCCAAACCTTGGTGCTCAGGTTCCTAAGGGGCCAAGAATAAAGAGAACAAGTGAAGAATACATTGTGTCAAGTATGGGCTATGTTGAGGACACAAGTAAAAAATCTGCGCCCATTTTTAAAGCACAGTGGACCTGAAGGAGTTATATGGGTGGGAGTTGATGGAATCAGACATGGCCACTATGCATGTAAGGAAACAATTGTCCTGGTCCATGTAGAATCACATGGATGAGCCAAATTTTGATGTATACGAGGAGTATTTTGTGTCAAGAAGAGTGAAGAAGGGACCTCCGAGCAGGCACATGACTATAAAGCCCACTCTTATATCTGATGAGTAGGTGAGAAATGCCTTGGTGAAGGTATATATAGAGGTGGTGTGAAGGAATATCAATGAGGCTTCCATTATTAGAGTGCTACTTGAAGATAACAAAGAAAAAACTACAAAAATAGTGTTTCTGAAAGGAGAGAAGGATTTAGAGTAGAAAAAGAATGATGCCTTCATCAACATGGCACAATAAATTGGTGACTATATCCTGAAAGAAAGACCAGATATGGAGTCTAAGGTACCTAGGAATTTTCTTTGGATATGCATTATGTGTGCACATTAGTTGATTTAGTGCTTGAAGATGGACCGATTCAAATGCCATCACCAAAGGATCCTGAACAAGAAGTAGAGAGAGCAAGGGATTCCGTGGTTAGGAAGATTTCATCTTACGAGGCATTGCTCCAAACTTTACAAGATGAGCTAAAGAAAGCAGATCAAGCTTTCAACATATGTGTAGCACTAGAAGCGGTGATTAGGACTATGATAAAGGATAATGAAGTTTTGAAGGAAATGAAGGATGAGACTTTAGAGAACACAGAAATATTGACATTAGTAAAACATAAACATGAAGCCCTTGCAACAACATAAAACACAAATAAGGAGAGGCTAGATGAGATTGGAAAGCTCATAGCTCAAAAGATGGATCTTCTGGAGGGAAGGATATCTTCTCTGGCCAATGTTTTCCTAGTACTGTAGAATGAAAAGGAAGAGATAACCCAGGACGAGTTGGAAGCCATTGCCAAAAACATTCCGAGAAGAAGACAAGAACCACACTAGAATGACCGAAAAACATTGGAGTCTCGAGATTAAAATAGAATATCCAAAGTTGATCCTCCCAGTTGAAGTGGAGGGTATGCTGGAATATAAGTCTATTCTTTCTACAGTGATTATTTACATTCTTTCCATTCTTATTCTTTATATTTTGGGACAATCAGGAGAAACCCCATTGTCAGGATGAAAATTTTGTTAGTGTGGGGTAATGTTAAGCATACAGAGTATGACACTAAGGAGAGGGCACACAAAAGATTTGTGCGTAGAAACAAGACACATTTAAAGGCATGAAAGGATAGGAAAGGAAACACACACCAGGACAAGCTGATTTGGGACTTAGTTGTTTTCATGGTTACAAGATATTTTTGGAGATAGCATGTGGAGCACACAATGGGATGGAGACTTGCATGCCACACAAATTCTATTTTGGGGATGAGTTTTACTAAGCCCGTTGATGCAAAATCACAACACCCACCAGATGCGAATCGGGCTTCTAGGTTGATCACTCAGGCATCCAGTGTGATTGCACAACATGGAAACCTCTCTCAAGCGTGGGACTTGTGGCCGAGAGAGGAATCTCCAGAGAAGGCTGGTTCCTGCTCCTAAACTACCCGCCACAAGCTATTCCCGGTGCAGGCAAGCTAATCTAATCCTAATCTAACAATGCCAAGGAGAGAGAGAGAGAGAGAGAGAGAGAGAGAGAGAGAGAGAGAGAGAGAGAGAGAGAGAGAGAGAGAGAGAAAGGAAAAGAAGAAAAGCCTACACTAAAACGGTGATACACTGAGAAGGAGAATGTTGAACCTCTATCAAAACTTCCATGGAGACAAAGAGAGGTGAGCAATGGGAAGGATGGACGAGATGCATCACGAGAGCCCGAGGATAGATTTCACACTGAGAAAATGTCCCAAAACTCCATGAACACAGAGCACTGGACCTGCAATGAACATTCAAACATGCCAAATACCTCTGATGAAGAAGAGAGGCAAGAGGAAAACAAGTGAAAACGAAGAAACGAGAAAGGATGGATAGATGCATCACAAAACACAAAATTTTTGTTGCTCAGGAAGTTTACCTGCAGTAACATCATTTCATTAGTAAAAGGCAAAAATGCCATTACAGAGAGGGAGGAGGTTCGAGCTCCATTTTCAACCCTAGAGAAGAAAAGAAGGGAGGGCAGAGCAGAAAAGATGAACAACTTGTTATGTCCCCTTTTAAAATGAGCCAAATCTGGCTTTATACAATGCATGGGTCGAGCCCAGGAGACAGAAAACATAGGAAAACATGTAAGCAGCCCAACCATTGACCAAAACGCATTCTTCATTACAATCGGTGGTTGAGACATCACTTCTGGCCATGCTGAAGAAGAATGCGACCCATGTGCATTAAAACTGGTTGTTGAAATGTAAACCTTAGCCATTATCACGCGTCGAGTCGTTTCTCAAATTTTCTCTCTATACTGCACTAAAATTCGATATTGATCCTAGAATCATGTAGAGAATTTCATAAGCTTTCCGTTGATATAAAGAACGTGAAAATCCGAGCTATGGATCGAAAGTTATGGAGGTCGAAGTTTTAGGGCACAAAACGGTGAAACGTGTTTGAAATCTTTCCGCGCTCTTCCACCTGGATGACACGTGGCACGCATTGATTGGTCACGTGATTCTCTCTCCTCTGCCTTTCGGCGGGCTTTCTTTTGAAATTTCCTTGTGGGCCCCTTAAACTTGGACACGTGGCATGCATTGATTGGCCGACAGGGGCGTGGGGCAGACCTTGGCTTTTAGCTTTTCGGCCAAAACTCATGCCAAATTCTCTAACTCCTTCCCGAGCTCCACATTCCCTGTTCCATAGGACACGTGTCCTCTTTTGATTGGCTCGGGCTGACCCCTCAAAATTCACCCTTTGACCTTTGGACTCTTTCCCCTGCGACACGTGTCGTGATTTGGTTGGTGTAGACACCAAATTTGTGTCTTACGACCCCTTGTGACCCTCATCGCATTTCGCAACCTAACCTCACCACCTAAACCTTACACAATTATTTATTAATTACCTTATAATTAATAAATCCACATCACCATACCTGCCACCTCATGTCGCCACCTCATCATGACCTAGTCTTAACCTTAACTAACCTAATTAAGACCTATAACTTGGTCCAATTCCACACCTATGACTAATTACTCCTCATCGCACCTAAAACCAACTTCATAATGACTTGACCAAGCCCGCTACCAATCCCTCGGAAGAAAAGGAGGAAAGTGGCTATTTTACCAAAAATAGCCCGCTTTGACCCGACCGATACCAGTTCTACTCGGCCGCCGTCGGTTGCGTAACGCCATCGGTTCCCGTAAATGACCACTTCAACCAAAAACAAAGATCGGATTTTCATTTGATCGGGAGAAGGAGAAATCATCGAGAGAATCCAGATTTTTCTTGGCGGCGAGAGACAAGTGAAGAAACAAGAAGAGATTGCAGAGAAGGACATCAAGCCCAAGACTGCAATCGAATAACTTGAGCCAGCGGTGAACACTCATCCGAGCATCGTGAAGAAGAATCTCGCATCAACTTGGGTCTACCTTCATCATCACTGAGTTCTGAAACTTGCATTCTACATCATAAGGGGCAAGTAAGTAGTATGTTATATGTTTAGCACCATTTTCTTGAGCTTTTTGATTAATAGTAATCATAAGTTTATTCCTAGATCTACTACCGGTGCCACTACCGCATTTAACCTTCATCCACACACCCGATATTGCCAGGAAGGCCATTTTACCACACTCTGAGTCTTCCCTATCCTCCCATCATTCCCCTCAGCCATCCCCCAATCTCAATAACCCCACAATCACCTTGCAACCAATCTCTACCCAGAAGCACTTAGATCACTGACTCTACAGGTGTGTCGATTATCCCTCTGGCGGTTCTTTAACCGTGGTCGGTTACTCGATGTGACCGCCGTCGGTCACTGTGACTTATACCCCAAAACCTTTTGCTTGCCTATTTGCCACCTAATAACCCCAAATCTAGCCTGGTTTATCCCTATAACTCAACTGAACGTATCAACGACCAGTAATCGAACAAACAACGTGACGCTTTATTATTGATAGTTTAGTTTCTATTGCTTTGTAACGAGATACCTAAATCATGATTTTGCAATAGCTTTCTATATTATCATTTGTGTTGAATCATATTAAAAGGGGAACTGACCACCTTCGAAAGGAAGTTTTTATATTTCCTGGGCCTAAGGCAGATCCCTCATTTGTTGTCTAATTAAAATCTTGTGGTCTTGTATTCTTACTTGCAGGTAGTCCTTCCAAGACAAAAAGGAGTTCTTTGCAGTCGATCTGATCTTTCTCTACGGTACGCGCACACCATCTCAACATTCAACAGGTATTCCTCCTAGCCCTAACCCTTATCTGTTTCTCAAAGGAATGATAGGATAGAAGCAAGTCTATTCTGCAGAGCCGAAACATTCCGTGCGAAACATTTTGGCACGCCCGGTGGGACCCATTTCGGGTTTCTGTTTCTCTTGCTTATTTTCATTTTAGGAAGCATACTTGTTGTTGTTGTTTTTGTTATATATTTAGTAAAGAATTTGTCTTGCTTTCCTAGTTTCGCATTAGTGAAAGTCATCTCATTTGCTTCATCGAATATCATTTTCGATTTGGGTTTAAAACACGTGCATTACATTCTTGCTTGTTGTTTTCAATTCTAGTGAACATAGACTAAGTAACAGGTCGTACACATGGGGGTGATTTCCATGGTATTGACAGGAAATTAATCTTACTTTCACTTTGCACAACACATACCGAATCACTTCACAATTAACACAATGACACTCAAACATCCCCCTTTTCCGCGGTATTCCTCCGCTTGGATTGAGAGGTAACCTTATAAGCCAAAACAAACTTGACATTTCCCCTAAGTCTTTTGTTTAGGATTGACATCATTCACGTCTAAAGGCATAAGCCCACAATAATTAAAATTAACCCTAGGGTTAATCTCGGATTTGCGTGTGCATCTTGTTTGTTTTCGATTCTATTTTCTCTTGTTATACACTTTGTCTTACGTGATTACCTTAGAACAATTTGATAAATATATCGAGCGTTGTTAACAATCAAATCAGCGACTTCTTATATTTTCTTATACTAGTCTTATTACACCGAGCATCGGTTAAGCGACCGACGCGTCGGCTATAGTCTAACCGACATCGGTTATTAGACCAATATCGATTCTTGTCTTTTTCAGTTCGACAAACCAGCGACCTACCAATTTCACGATCTGAGTGCTTTACATTCTAGATTGAAACCCCTCTTTGTGAACTCCTGTCCATGGTTGTTATCACTCGAAAGCAAGCCGCCGCCATGGTTTCACATGCTTGCTCTGTTCCTTTGCCTGAATCACCCCCTTCACATTCTGTGGGGAATCCTATGGACACCAGTGAGGTTCCTAAAATTCCTGTGGGAGATAAAGAATTTGCCAAATTTCTGGACGCTAATCCTAGTGTTGTACAATACTATTTGTCTCATGCCCTTGACCGTACACCCGACGGTCAACTCCTTGTTGGCATGCCTATCAGTATAGCTGCTCATTTAGCCCCTTCTCCACCTGATAACTCCGCTTTGCCTTCCGCATCCTTAGTCCCGCTGCCTACACCTCGGCGGCTTCGAGGGGTCCATACGGCACAAATTGGCTTTCCTTTGGTTAATCTTGGGCCCAACATGTCATTACCGCCAACTGCTCCTACCTCGTCTCTCTTGCAGACTATTCCGTTCATGACTTGCTCTCTGCCACCTATCCACACGAGCTTTCCTTCTCAAGCTCCGCCCACCTTTTCATTTCCACACACATATCCAGTAACCTCAACAACTTATATAGGACATCCCTATTGGTTGCCTCAACACAGTCGTCCTCCATACCTTATCAACATTTAACCCCACCATTGTCTAGCGGTGGCCCTTGGCCCAATTTGCCTCCGTTTACCACAACCACACCATCATCTCATCCAACTACTGATTTAATTAAACAAATGATGGACAAAATGCAAAACCTGGAGGCTTCTGTTTCAGGAAGTCGTAGCGCCTTGACATACGAGCAAGTTTGTCGGGAGCCTATCCACCCTTCAGTCCCCCTTCATTCATATCCTCCTCAATGGGAATTACCAAAATTTACCCGTTTTAATAGTAAGGAGGACCCTCAACAACACTTGCGATCATTTAGACATGCCTGCTATCTGATTGCTCACGACGACGCTTTACTACTCCGCACCTTTCCCATGTCCTTATCAGGACCCGCTTTGGAGTGGTACAGTGCTTTAACCCAGCACTCAATCTTCTCTTTTAACCAGCTAGCCCAATCTTTCTTGGATCATTTCTCCATTAACATTTCCAAGAAAGTATCTATCACCGACCTCTATGCCATCCGACAATTTGAAGACGAATCTATCGCAGATTTCGTTGGACGATGGCGGGGCCTTATCAACCAACTTACGTATGCCTTACCTCAGACCGAACTTATCGAACTGTTTACGCGGGCCTGCGCTAAGCACATCTCTCCTACCCTCCAAATTCAAACTTTCCGTACATTTGATGAGGCCTTTACTATGGCTCGAAAATTAGAGATTCGAGCCTTAGAGGAAGAGAAATTGCGGTTGCGTAACAAAAACCCCACTTTCCGAACCCAAGATTCCACCAACAAACCTAACACCACCAATCCTCACCCATCGACCACTTCGAAATCAAAAGGGGCCGTGCACGCGGTGATGGTAAAATCCCAACCACCGTCTAATACCCCGCCAAAAACCACCTATAAGTATAAAGCAGAACCCATCAACTACACTCCCTTGGGAGAAACATATGGTGTGATATTGGAAAAATTGCTCAAAGCAGGAGCCATTACCTTACCTCCTGTTAAACCTCATTCGGGTTTGATTCCACTCGCGCCATACCTTCTTGGTACAAAGAAAATGACTTCTGTAACTTCCACCGCGTGAAGGGACACAGTCATGAGAACTGCAAGATGTTGAAAAACATAGTGCAGGAAATGGTTGATGCAGGGGATATAGCCCTCGATAATCCTAACGCCCCTGCTAACCGAAATTTGAAAATATTCAACAAACCATTCCCGAATCATTCTTCTAATAGTAAACTAAACCAAGATATCTTAGCCGAGGAGAGTGTTCATGAGATCCATGCAGTCTTCGATTCCCAGCCAAAGACCTCTATCGAACAAATTCTCAATCAAGCCTCTTCACTAACGCAGGAAACCGAACCCCCTTCCTCGCCATCAAGACAAACTGAAATCCTTGCCGTTCCTTTACCCATCAAGGAATTAGCTGCCCAGAGTTCCCTTCTCACAAATGAGCCTTCTTATACCACATCCTTGCAAGACTGTGAGCGGATGTTATCTAATTTATCTATTTCCCAAACGTCTCCTTCTACCATTCTTGTTGTACAAGAGGAAGGCTCGCCACTTCTTTTCTCATCCTTAGACGAGCAACCTCTTGAACCGACATCACCACATTCTTTAAACATGACAGATCCTCTCAAACACACTCTCCTACCTATTAGTCCTTCATCACCTAAATCTTTTCAGCAACCGGTTGATCTCTTAACGCCCATTGATACAGTGCCTCATATACCTCTTGTATCACACCCACAGTGGACCGGAATCACAACCCACCTTTCTTCCATACAAAAGTTCCTATTCACACGTGAGGACTGTCATTCCACAGAAGATAGATAGGTCCTATGGGAACGTTTGAGTACGCCATATTCTACTCAAATGTAAATGACTGATCCTGATGCCTCCACCATATACCCGAAGTGTTTACAGAAGCTTAAAATGCCCATGTTCTCATCTTCACCCCCCTCATCTCTACCAAATACCTTGTCCACTTCTATTAACTTAGCCAAATCTTCCCCTACGCTTGGGACCTCACCCATACCTAGTCTAACACACCCACCTAAGCGGCTTGATTTATCTAAAAATAAAGCCATCCATCCCATTAGGAGACAGACTCAATCTCCTCAACCTATGCCTCTATCACAACTAAAACCATCATCGTCACACCTACCTTCCATATTGGGACCCCATCCCTCTACCTTACATCAATATATCATACCTCCTGCATTTTCTTTAAAGCGACCTACGCCTTCTGCCCCCATACAGAAATCCAAGGGTATAGCAACACCGTCACCCCACGTATCCTGTCCACCTATCAACCCTAAACAAATTCCATCATCAAAAGATTTGAGGTCACTCCTATTTCCCGTGGTTGTTTTCGATACCACATCATCTATGGCCTCATCATCAACCAGCTAAACATAGCTTCTACGTCAAAGAAACCACGGTTAGGTAAAACCCATTATCAAAACTCCTTGGCTAAACCACCCCCATACAAACCAACCACACCACGTCATCACCAGAATCGACCCAGTCAATAGCCTCATTTTCCTCTGACTTTGACCCACTCAAAGGGTCTTACGCCAAAATCCTCATTTTCATCTGGTGGAGAATGTTCGATATATTCCCTACCGCCGTGTTATGATTGATGGGGCGCTAGCCTAAACATCATCTCTTCAAAAGCCTTCAACAAATGAATATCCCTTCTAGTTACATGTGTGCCAACCCCATCATGTTGCGATCATTCAATGATGCTATTACTTCACTTTACTTTAGGCACCGTGATCCTTAACATTCGTGTAGGACCACGTACTTTACCCGAACTCTTCTATGTCCTCGAGGGAGAGTTCCAATACAACATGTTGTTAGGCCGCCCTTGGATCCGGGACTATGAGATGCGTTCCCTCCACCTTACATAGATGCATAAAATTTGAGTACGAGGGAAGTCCTACATCGTAAAAGCTGATCCTCCCCCTTCAAAACTTGCGATATGTTATATCGCCCTAATGATGTGCTTCTTTCGGTCAGACACCCATTCATCCAACCTGACCATCCACTTCCGATGCACCTACACCTTCAACTAATGAAACCGCCGTTACTAAATATTACTTCCTTTCCCATGAGATAACATCCCAACCTCCGATGGCCCTTAGTAGATGTTTTCAATGCCTTACGCCGGGGAGTACCGCTATATAACGTTAGTTCTTTCCATACCAGTAGGAGTACGGACGATACATGCACATCCCACCTACGACCATCGCGTGGGGAGGTAATCTCTTACGGACCACCCCATTGCCGCACCAACCTAACGTATGGGGTGTTGACGCATCCTCCATTACCCCTAAACCTCCTCTTGGTGTGGTTCCCTTCGATCCGATTTTCAATACTTGACAAATCGTCGTTTGCCCTCACCTTCTTGACTCTTTGTGCTTGGAAAGGCTTTGGTTTTGGTCTTTACGAACAAGGCCGACATACACTCATTCCGTGACTACACACAAACACAATGATCGCAGTGGTCTCGGTTTTCTGAAACACCTACTACACAGAGACACCTCGTGTCGGTTGTATCTGGAAGAAGATGACGCGTCACCCCTACCAAACCATCATCACCCACTTTGCCATCATCACCCACAGAGTCGATAGACCCTGAATCTATCCCTCCTAGCTTTTTTTTTTTCATAAATGCTATCTTCATAGGTCCTCTCACTTATCAACGTGATAATGAGGATCCATCTTCTCTTCCCCTTCTGTATCCAGACATGATCGAAGAGGATTCACCTTTGATTAATGTTGTTGAGTGCCAGGATGACGACTCCATCCTCACTTACCTTGGGGCGGATGACTCCTATATTCAACGCGCCTTACCATCTGAAACTCAAACCATGTTGAATGAGTCGACTATAGAAATCAACATCCACACAGAGGAGGATCCTCACATTGTGAAGATCGGACAATCCCTTAACACATCAGAACAAGCCGCCTTTACTACCTTTCTCCGTACCCACAACCAAGCTTTCGCTTGGTCCTACGCTGACATGCCAGGAATTGATCCTACCATTGCTGTCCATAACATCACCCTAAACCCCGATTCCAAACCAGTCAAACAAAAACTGAGAAAGATGCATCCACGCATTGCCCTCTTGGTCAAAGAAGAGCTTCAATGACTTCTTTCTATTTCCTTCATCTTGCCTATTGACTATCCTCAATGGATTTCTAACATCGTACCTGTCACTAAAGCGATGGGGGACTTCGGATATGCATGGATTTCCGAGACCTTAACCTCACTTGCCCCAAGGATGACTTCCCCCTCCCAAGTATTGATCAACTTGTTGATCTCACTGCAGGCCATGAAATGCTTTCTCTCATGGATGGTTTTCGGGATACTGATCAAATTTTGGTAGCCCCGACCGATCAACATAAAACTGCCTTCATAACTCCTTGGGGAACCTTCTGTTATCGTGTCATGCCATTTGGCCTTAAGAATGCTGGTGCTACCTATCAGTGGGCTATGACTTACATTTTTCATGACATTATGCACACTATCCTTGAGGATTATGTCGATGATCTTCTTGGAAAATCTAAACATCGCAGTGAACATCTCGATGTTTTAACCATTATTTTCGATTGCCTGTTGCAATATTCGGTCCGGCTTCAACCAAAGAAATGTGTCTTTGGTGTTCTTTCGGGAAAACTTCTTGGCTTTATCGTCTCTTTGCGTGGCATTGAGGTCGATCCATCTAAAGTCAAAGCTATCCTAGAAATGCCCCCACCCAAAAACCTCAAACAATTGCGTAGTTTGCAGGGTAAACTTCAATCCATCCGGCGTTTCATCTCCCAACTCTCGGATCGATGTCACCCTTTCCATCACCTTCTTAAAAAGAACATTGCCTTTCAATGGAGTGAAGAGTGTCACCAAGCCTTTGAAGCTCTCAAATCCTATCTCTTGCAGCCACCCGTGCTTATTCCACCTCAGGATGATCATCCTTTCTACCTTTACCTTTCTGCCACTGACCATGCTATAGGAGCTATGCTCGCACATCGGGACTCGGCACGTCGAGAACAAGCCGTTTATTATATAAGTCGTACTCTCGTGGATTACGAGACTAGGTATACACATGTAGAAAAATTGTGCCTAGCCCTATCATTCGTAGCCACCAAACTCCGACATTACCTCCTGAATCACAAAACTTTTGTCATCACCAACACGGACCCCATTCATTATATGTATGCCAAACCACATCTAAACCAACGCATCACCCGATGGCTTATGCTCCTCTTGACCTCGACCTTGAGTTTGTCTGATAGAAGTCAATCAAAGGACAAACTATTGCAGACCAACTTGCGGAGGCCCCTTTACCTGGGGAACAATTCACCAATTTTAATTTCCCTGACGAACTCATCGCCACTCTTTCACTCAGGGAAGAGTCGTATCAAATGACCCTCTTCTTCGATGGATCTAAATGCCAGCGCGGCGGAGGGCGGCATTGTTCTCATCCTCTTGATGCTTTGAACCTATGCCTCTTTCATTCGGCTTGATTTCCCCGCACTAATAATATACAGTGGAATACGAGGCCCTTGTTTTGGGTCTCCAGGTTGCGTTACACTTAGGTGTCAAATCTATTAATATTTTTGGTGACTCTCAATTGGTAGTCAATCAAGTTATGGGCATCTACCAATGTAAGAATGAGGAACTTCAAAAGTACAAACATTACGTGGATTCACTTTTGACCTCATTTACTCGTTATTCTATCCAGACCATTCCCCGCTCCACTAACAAATTTGCGGATACTATGGCTTGCTTAGCCTCGCAAATTCCTACCTTCATCAACCCGACTCGACATTTCGTCTTGGTCCAACAACTCTTTGCCCCATCTTATTCAGCCTCGGTTGTTTGTATGATAAATAATGTGTCTACTAATTCGCAGGATACCTGGTACCACCAATTCCATGACTACCTTACAACCTCTGTTCTCCCACCTAACCTTACTAGTAACGGCAAACGTGCTTTTCTTAAAAGTGTTTCTCGTTATGTTGTCATGGGGGGACTCCTCTATAAACGTGGCTTTGATGGCATCCTCCTTCGATGTCTAACCGGTGCGGAGGTCACCTATACCATCCAACAAGTCCATGACGGCATTTGTGGTGGACATTTTAGTGGCCTTGCTATGGCTAAATGAATCCTTCGCCTAGGTTATTATTGGCCTACTCTTAACAATGACTGCTACGAATATGTTAAGCGTTGTGTTATGTGTCAACAACATGCCAACCTTCAACATACTCCTAGCCATCCGCTACAGGTCGCACGAGATCTTTGGCCTTTCTCACAATGGGGTTTAGACCTTATTGGTGAGATTCACCTGACCTCTTCACAACGTCACCGTTGGATAATCACAACAACCGAATATTACACAAAATGGGTGGAGGCCATTCCACTCATTTCAATCAAAAAAGAAAAAATTGTCGAATTCGTTAACCATCACATTATCTGTCGTTTTGGTATTCCTCATCGCCTAATAACAGATAATGGTAAAATTTTAAAAATAAGTTTTCTACAAGACCTTTGTGACAACTTTGGTATCAAACTTAGTTTCTCATCACCTTACTATCCATCCGAGGCCAATGGTCAAGCTGAATCTTCTAATAAAACCCTAACCAAAATCCTCATGAAAGTTGTCATGAGTCAGGAAGAAACTGGCATGATCACATTCCTTTGCCCTTTGGGCTTTATCGTACTAGCATTCGTACCTCCACTAATGCCACACCATTTTCTTTGGTATATGGTACCGAGGTTGTCTTGCCTCTCGAAGTACAAATACCCTCCCTCAGAATATCTCTTCAGGATATTCTCACCAACGATGATTTCCGCCAAGAGCGGTTAGCCCAATTAGAGCTTCTTGACGAGCGTCGTCTTACGGCTCTTGATCACCTTCAAATCTACCAAAAACGCATCAAGCGTGCTTATGATAAACGGCTTCATGAGCATACTTTTAAGGTTGGTGATCTTGTCCTCAAAGAGAATCAACATGTAACCAAACTAGAAAAGAGTAAACGTGGAAAATTTGCTCCTAATTGGATTGGGCCTTACATTATCACTCACACTTATGGATCAGGCACTTATCATTTAGCTTCGCTTAATGGTAAACCTGAGCCTGAGCCCCTTAATGCCTTGCATCTTCGACCATTCTACTGTTGAAATTAGTGTTATATCACTGCTTATCTACCTTACGCTCGTCCCTTGAGCTCATTTACCACCGCATACACTTTGTTTCTTACATCTCAAAATCCAATCAAGCTCACATGGTTTGATTATCACCTCCCCTTAAAAGATGCCTTCCCCTTTTTAGTCTAGTCCATGACTTCAAAGTATCAAAATGACACATTCTTAATTACACACTTATGGGATTTTCTTGAGTCAAACTTCTTACAAAAAACTAGATGCTTCATGCCCAACGGACATCTAGACCTCTAACTTATACAATAGACTGCTCCCTTGAAGGACAGCTATATGCCAAACTATTGCTCTTATTATAATATAGACTGCTCCCCCGAAGGACAGCTATACATAAACACTGCATCTGCTACTATAAATAGACTGCTCCCTTGAAGGACAGCTATACACAGTTAGCCTTTATTAGAAGCTTCTCGCATTGATCAGCTTCGTGAAGACCTCAAGAACAACAAACTACGTATCCCATGTAGACTTCCCGCATCGATCAGTCTATATCCAGAAAAATAAAAATAAAAGCAGTACTTCAAAGCACTTTTGAGTCATGGACTTGTCTATTTAGGTTTGGTTTTCTTTTGTCAGAATCATCATCTTATAATAAGTTCTCTGCACCCTCGCCCACATCAACCACCTCACCTCACCATTTGTCAAAACAACAAAACTCAAGGGACGTGACGTATATCCGATATATTGTGATTATACCACTCTTTTCACCTATCGACTTCTCGCCTATGCAAGGTACCTAGGGATTCAAGCTCATCCTACATTAATATGTGGTTTGTTTAGCTCTTCTCAATTACGGGACACTCTTGCCTCTTTTGCTCGGCTCTAGGATTGTGTGTTGACCTTAATCAGGACATGATTCCCTACTACTTGGGTATGCTAACTTTCGCTTCACCCATACCTACACCAACAACATTACCCTACCAACACCAACAACATTACCCTACCAACATCAAATTTTTACTAACCAACAAAATTGCCTAACCACAACCAAATTGCCTGAATTCACCTCTCCCTGCTCCTAAGGGAGAACTACATCGGTCTGAGGCCCCTCCTTGCTTTGTGCAATGGGCTATGTAGGCAGCACTTAGGAGACATGGGGTCTCCCAAGGTTAGCTCGACCATCCCCTACCATACCCTCTCATGTGTTGTAAATATAAATATTTTTTGTGTATTTCTATTTGCCAACATTCATCTTTATCCTTTTTCAAAACAAACAAAAACAACATTCAAAACACAACCATTCTTATTATTATCATCACTCAAAACCACATACATATTTAGTTTTATTTTAGATGTTAACCAAATACATCTTCTCTATCATCGACTCATAGGTCGGCATCCTTATTTATTCTAATATTCCTATAAAATCCACTTAGACTCTTGCACCTCCTCCCGAATCAGGTGGTGATCGTGATCGTCGATGCCTCTCAGCTGGCCTCTCCATCCTCAAAGGTGCCACTGCCATTGGTTCCTCCCATTGATCCGCCAACATCTCCTGTAACATACGAATACGTCCTCTCGCGTGGAGGAATCTTGCCTCCAGTCTCTCCACTCGTAACTGTGAAGCCTCTAACATTCCCATTGTCTCATTCACCTGTGTTTGAAGCTGGCGAGCCAAATCCTGCAGATGATCTCTCTCCGCTGTAATCACAGCTATGTCAGGGCGCTCACGTGCACCTCGCAGCTCTGCTACCCACCATACTCTATACGCCTCTGTCGTTCCCGCATTCATAACCCTACTGATCGGGCTGCTTATCTCTTGGCCCTTTCGGAGGTGTAGGCCGGGGAGGTGAGAATGCTACCTCGGCGTCGATCCTCATGTATGGTCTATATGTCATAGGAATATCCTGAACGAACCCAAATTGTCACCGCACGTGATCTAGAGGAATCCTCTCGTACTCACCCGGCCTATGCCCTGCGATCCACCTCAATCGCTCTACACCCCTCAACTCCTCAGCTATGTGCTCTGTCACCATATAGTTCCCGTACGGCCTCCAACAAATATCACAGTAATCGTCACCATCTCCCATACTGTCTATAATACTCGATGTCATCTATCACGGCACGGGATCTCGCTTCATTGTTTCGTGCGGACCCATAAATCGAATCCCAACCTTTGCACTCCTGCCTCTCCCGACTCGATGGGTCGGCCTATTGACGCACACAACCAATATGCTCATAGGCCCAACAATGTAATAAGTACGAACAATCCGAGTGTCATCTGTGTTTTCGCTTGGATGCCCATAAACCCCTATATAACTCTGCGGATATGCGGGTGCCCATGCGAATGTCACGCTCATTTCTATCACTTCCCAAATAACACTCATCAATGCTTTGGGAAATCTTCCACCTTCCCCTCGGTAATGCATAATACCCCACCGCTATCATTAATAGCATGGCCAACCTTGTTTCTCTCGGGGTGTGTTGCATACATTATACCATACGTAAATGATAAACCTCATTGTGTGTCAAATCTCGTGCGGTGACCCAAATATCTGTTGTTATCGCTGCCCTTGCTATTTGGGCAACGCGCCGATACACTATTTTTCCTATCATTGGGAGTCTCAAAATACGGAACACATCTTCCAAAGTCATTGTCATCTCCCCTGTTGGTAGATAGAAGGTATTCTTTTTTGGATTCCATCTCTCGATCAACACTGCAACATAGCATGGTTACGCGTGATTCTTGAATAATAGCGGATTCCACTTAACCCCAACCGATTTATCAAAGCCCATTCAGATGGTGTTACATCCGCTCGGATTCGTGACAACAACGCCGCATGATATCATTCATCCTTAACCTTGCTTCTACTGCGCATACATCAAAACGACACATAATTACTCAAAAGAACAAATCTCTACGGGTTTTTTCTCAAAATGGAAACCCTTACAATAAGCGGTTATGCATAACCGATACCGGTTGGCTAACCGATACCGGTTACTTATAAACGATACCGGTCACTGTCAAAATATACCTACCCTGCTTCAACCATACACCTTCGATATTTATGAAGCCCGTTTACTCCTATTTCTACCTAAAAACATACAGGCCCACCCTGTTTACCACCCCCGTAGCACTCATACCATCCCCAACCCTTGCTATCATGTTTTCTTTCTCATATCTAACCACTTACACTTCTCTCATCCTATTCAGAAAACATGCAAAAATCAAATTACAACCAAACCGTTTACCTCTTGGGTTGCAGCAGCTTGAGGTGGCACTCGTCTTCCCTCTCGTCCCTGCCTGCTGGATGCTTCTCCTTGTTCTGCCATGATCACCACCCTTTTCAAATTTTCCTTTCTGCCTTCTGAATCTCAGATCACATTCACTTTCCCTGTCTCTTTTCTCCTTCTCACTCAAATCTCTCATGCAATTCCCTGTCTCAGTCGTCAAAAAGCGTCGCGTTCACGTATTTAACTTCTTGCATGGCTCTAAAAATAAGAACTTAAGTTGCCAACCCAGCAATTCTATTTTTAGGAAAACAATTCTTGCATAACCGATATCGGTTACTTAACCGATACCGGTCATATATCTACCGACATCGGTTACATAACCGATATCGGTCAAGTTACCCCTTGTTGCTTAAACCTAAGTCGTCTCTTCATTTTTAGAAATTTTTGTGGCACCCATCCCTTTTTCCTGCATGAACAACACCATTATCCATATTTTTCATTAAATCCACATCTCATTACAATTTCATTAACATCATTTCTCTATATTACAAAACAAACAAGCCATCAATAACCAATATCAAAAACCATTACTCTATACACCATTTGGATCCAAATCAATAGCTACAACCATTTAATATTCACACACCAGCGACCAAACATACAACATTTCATAATATAACATGTCAATTAAACTCATCATTTATATCTATATACATCCCATCAACAAAAGACATCAACATCATTCATATATAACACCATGTCAATCAAACTCATCATATATCACATATCACAAACCATCGACAAAACATTTAACGCTTTTTACGCACAGCATGTGGGTCAAAACATCATATCTATATATATACAAAGTTTCAAAAATACAATGTGCCCTGCATCGGGGCCTCCGTAATCTCATAATATAACAAAGCCGGCACGCAGGCCGCAATAACCGTCAATAAACTCAACTCGGCTCGCAGGCCGGTCTCTCATATCAAAAACATACTCGGCTCGCAGGCCGGTATCAACTGTACAACCCGTACTCGGCTCGCAGGCCGGTATAATAAATAAATGAATGAATAAATGAATAAATAGGCACGCAGGCCTCTATCAACACAACCGGTTCGCTGACTGGTGCCCATGTCCAATATACAAAATGTGCAGGGACCCCTCAGCTCTCTCCACCTCCCTCTGCCTATCTGCCTGCTGGTCCCTGTCCTACCTCTCGCCTCCTCCACCGTGACGGACCCACACCGGTGTGGCTGCGCCCCCGAGACCTCGGCTCGAGAGGTCTCTGCTCTATGTGCCGCATAGGGCTGATAATCAGCCCCGGTACCATCAAGAATATCGATAGTATCGGGCCTCCGCTCTAGTCTCCATGTAACGCTCTCGAGCCACCGTAGTGCCGGTCTTTGGGGCTAGTCCTTGACACCTACTACCAGGTGGTGCCCTGTCATCACCAATCCGGCACTATGATAATTCTTCAGGACTCCTCGTCTTTATGATTATTTACTAATGCCTGAGACTTTAGTTTGGTGGATGTAATCTGGAAGCAAAACAACAACCGAACACAAGAATACCATTGACTATGATAAGACGGAATGACGACAAATCTGAAATATCAAAATAAATTATAATATTAACATGAAAGCTATTCAATCTCACCCATGAGATACTTCAACAAGACTATGGGAGAAACTTTACAATTACACCTCTTGATGGCTTCTTGACACACCTTTAGCGATGGCTTCCTTTGCACACTTCCTACAATATTTCTCACTACTTCTTTCTATGCTAAATGAGGGGGTAGCCTCTCTATTTATAGAACTTCAGAGCTTATCCATCTTATCTCTAAGATAGGATAAGAAATCCCTCTGACGAATCATATTCCATACCTTAACTCTTATCTATACATGTAGGCTTATCTGTTAAGATAAGATAAACCTTATCATTTTACATGGGTTCCACATTTTTAGACTTTTTACAAATAAAATACACAAAATATTTATGACCTCACTCCTTGTCTTTATTACCAATATAATATTTCTAATTCCTAATCATGTAGACCCTACTTCTCTAATTACCCAAACTTTGACATTTTAACATTACCGGACCACTTACGACAAATATTTACTTTTTACAACATTCCTATTGTACTTTGACTATTACCGTACTCCACATTATTGGCAGCACCGTACTGATGGCGCCGTTATCTTCTATCGGACGCTACTACTAATTACACTTAACAACATCCTATTCCTAATACATACATTAATGAAATAGAAATTATGGAGGAAAATTTTAGTGTCGACATCTTCCCCCTTCCTAGCTTCTACTCCGTCCTCGGAGTAGACTATTACAGTGCTTGGAAAATCTTCAACTTGTCATAGTTGACCCATTTCATAATGGGAGTGCCATCTAATTCCTCTAGTCAGTACGTACCATTTTCATGCACATTTACAAGCTATTTTGTAGGGCCCCATCCATTTTGGAAGAAATTTTCTCTGTCTTCTTTTTTGTATACGGAATCATATACTAGGACCAAGTCATTCACATGAAATGGAGACCATCGGATCTTTTGATCAAAGTATTCCATCTCGCTTCATTTTCTTCTTATGGCTTGTATCCTTTGCTATTTCCCTCATTTCCTCTAGCAAATGAAGATGTACCAACCTTTCTTTTCTTGAATCACTTTCATCCATCCTTTCATTTTCATAACTCTCATAGTGGGAATATCAAACTCAATAGGAAGAAGCTGGATCAATGCCATAGGCCAATTTGAAATGGGGAGTATCCTGTTGTTGACTTTGATGTTGCCCTATATGCCCACAATCTTTGCATGAATCCTTTTATCCCATTTATGTACTGCAAGGCTGCATCTTTTGCTAGAATTTGACACAAGCACAAAATTTGTTCGATTCTACTTGTCCATTTGTGCTTGGCTTGTATGTTGTTTCCTTCTGTGCTTAATAGAAAACTTATTGACTAGGGCTTCTACCACCTCATTAATGAAGTGGCTTCCTTGATCTATTACAATTTTTAATGGAAAACCAAAATATGGTGACAATGCGTTCATATATGAACCTTGCCACTTCATCCATGGAAGTTGTTTTGATGGCCTAGCTTGACCCACTTGGTTAAATAATGCATGGCAACTACAATATACTTATTTTGACGTGATGTAGTTGGAAGTGGACCTACTGATGTCTATTCCCCATTTTTCAAAGGGACGAGGGAAGAATAGGACATAATGGAGTGATGAAGTCTTACGGTTACCATGTGTTTGACAAATATCACATGTCTTACAATAATTATAACAATCTTTAAAAAGAGTGGGCGGTGATAACTGCATCCAAGATCCTTCTTGCTTTGTAAGTTGTCAGAGAAGTGCCCTCCACATGTACCATTGTGGAATTCTTCTAGCAGCTCCTTCCTTGATCACGTCCATTTGCCCTCTTGTCTTTGTCCATCGAGGTCCTATTCGAAATAATGCTCCATGCGAGAATAGAATATGGGCCAGTGGCTTGAGTAATATTTCTCTTAGTCTTTGCATTGGCACCATCGAAACTTGAATTCATTTGAGATAATTCCAAATATCTATGTATTCACTAGGGATTGTGTCGAGGAGAAAAATGTTGCATCGGGAAAATCATCATCATCACAAGATGATCCTAAACCATCATAGGCTCGAGAGTGCATCTGCATTGACATGCTTCTTTCTGCGGCCTATCTATAATATCAAATTCAAATTCTTGTAGCAAAATTATCCATCTTGCTTTATCCTCCACGATGGGTTAGGCTTATTGACAATATATTTTGAGCACTGATGATCCATTACAACTATAAATTTCTGCCCTAGCAAGTAATTTCTAAACTTCTTTACAAGACAAAAATGATAGCGAGCCTCTTTTGATTCTGTATAGTTTACCTCAGCCTTTGCTCATTTATACGCTCCCAAAGTAAATTGGATGTTCATTCCCATTTTCATCCTTTTGGCTCAAAGTACTACCTAGTCTTTGCATCGAGGCATCAGCAGTGTACACAATGAATGGCTTGCTCAATATGGATTCTTCAAAATAGGTGAAGACACGGGGCTTCCTTGATTGTCCAAAAGCTTCATGCGCCTTGTTTCTGGTTCATAAGCAACATCCTTCTTCAAGAAGCTGGGTTAGTGGGCATGCGATCTTTGAGAAATTCTTGATGAACCTTCTATAGTAACCCACATGGCCTAAAAATGATCTCAACTTACTTCTATTCATAGGAAATGGTAAATCTTTGATTTTTAAAACTTTATCGAGGATCGTACCAATACCATCTCTGGATCTGACATGCCCTAACAAAACACCTTTAGAACATCCAAAGACACACTTTGTAGGGTTTAGTGAGGCTTGTGCTTCATCTAACCTTTGAAATGTTGTCTCCATCAGTGCGGGTGGTCCAACTTGCTCCCATAGATGTAAAAATCATCCGAAATACTCGATGAAGGTCCCGATGTAGGGTTCGAACACCCTATTCATCAAAGCTATTTGGAATGTTCTTTGGAGCATTACAACCCAAAAGGCATAACTATATAAGAAAAGCGTTCCCCAAGGAGTGGTGAACGTGGTCTTGGCTGATCTTTCTCTGCTATACAAACTTGGTTATAGCCATTTATATCCATCAAGCAAAACTATAGCACTCTGGCCAGCTACTTCATCAAGATCGATCGAAAATGGAAGAGGGTAATGATCCTTCTTTGTTGCCTTATTGAGCTTCCTGTAATCAACACAAATGCGTAGCTTCCCATTCTTTTTTATTGAGATCACAATGGGAGAAACCCATTCTGAATTCTCCACAGCAAATATGAATCCTGCATCAAGCAACTTATCTATTTCTTCTTTTACAGTCTTGGAAAAATTAGGATTCATTCTATATGGCATTTGCTTTATGGGCTTAGCACCATCTACCAGCTCAATATAATGTTCTACCCAACTTACTTGGCGGAGTTCCTTGTAATCAAAAGTGAATAGGTGTATGTACCTTCGAAAGAGCTAGAGGTAGGATTCCTTCTCACTCTCCATCACAGCATCACCAATCTTTATTTGTTGGAGACGATCATCAACTTCTTCTTCAGATAATTTTATGGGGTCATGAGTTGGTGTGTGGTGGCGGGATATCCATGTTTGAAACATCCACCTCACTTTCTTCATCTTGGTGTCCACTTCACTTTGGTACTAGAGTAATCGGAGGATGTCAATCATCGATTTCATCACTTGAATCCACGGGTTACGCTTTATGATGTCGAGGGATCACGTTTATCTTCACCCTCTCTCTACCACGTCCAAGTGTCATGAAACCTTCATTCCAGTAGTTTCTTGCATGAACTCTCCTTAGCCATGGTCTTCCCAGTAGCATTGGGTACGCAACAGTACCATTTTCATCACTGAAAGTCTACCACACATACAACACCCATAATGAGATATTGCCACATTTGAAACTACACCTTACGGTTTAGTTTTCCCTTATTTAATGACCTTAACATAAGTGTTGAAGGGAGATCAATTTTAAACCCAACATATTCATTCAGGACTCGGTCATTACATTAAGCTGCAGCACCTCCATCAACTAAGACATCATGAATTGAAATACCATTACATAATACCTCGGCTTGTGGAGCATAGGGATCTGCCTCTGCCTCCAAAGCAGGGGACCTCAACCTCCTTCCTTCTTCGAGCATTGAGTCCACCTCATGACTCCCGCCTCTTCTCGAGAAGACATAGCCAAGAGTTGACCATATGTAATATTTGTAGGCCTTTTGGACAGATCTTCCAAGATGGAGTATGGTCCTTGCCCTGTGAAATCGAGAAAATCCTGCACACCCAACTTTCTTCTCCTATGTTTCTTACTAGTTTCTCCTTTCATCTTCTTAGGATCGGTTCCATCTTGATTATCTTTTTCTTTCTTTCTTTTTGAGTACAAACACATCTACTTCATTATTTCTACTCTTATCTACTACATCAAGAGAATTCACAGTGCTTTTCCTTTATCATTATCTCTTGTACCGGATGTAGAAGCTCTATACGGACAATTATACTTATAATGACCCTTTTTATAACAACCATAACAAACAACTTAGAAATATTTCTTTTGGACCTCTATCTCCTCCCCTGAGAACTAAATTCCTTTCCTTGAAGAAGATTAATAGTTAATGGCCCATCTTCCTAAGTAGATCTTCATACTCGGTAGATGTTTTAGGAGAAATATTTGTGCTCACCGGGAGTGGTTGTGGATTCGGACCAAAGGTCTTTGGTGTAGGCTCTACTTTAACAACAATTTCTTTGGGCTCCTCTTCCATGCTTTCTTCTTGCCTTCTTGCAATCTCCTTTGCTTGTTGATGGTAGGTGGGCGGTCATACTTCACTCGTTGTCTAATCTCGGCTTCATCCCAAGAATGAAGTGCTTATAGAGGAGATTATCCACGCCATTCATCAACCCATCCGCTAGTCCTTCCTTAGGATCACGGGCATCGAGCTTCCTCCTTAGCTCTAGAACACGAGCATGATAATCCCTTATCTTCTCCTTCTCTCCTTGGGATAGCTTTGTGATCTCGATCATGAGATCTGCATATTTTTATTGTTCACCAAATTCTTCAAGAAAACTTTCGGTTAATAAATCCCATGAATTTTTCACATTATCACCTAGTGTTTCAAACCACCTAAGTGTTGAACCATCCAAAAAGGTAGGAAAAAATTCAGTCCATTGTTCCCTTCTTATAAGGCCATTACAAATACAAGATCGCTTAAACTCTTGAATGAAAGAAGAAGCATCTTCATTAGATTGAGCTGAAAAAATAGGAATCTTTCCCATTTTCAAAAGTAACCACCATGAAATACCAACCCACAAGTACTGATTAACAAGACTTATGTGCACAAATAATTGGAATCACTATACTAGAAAGTGACTTTACACCTTTCTACAGTAAAATAGAAATGACCATGGTAAACTATGGTAAAACTTGACTTACTACGGTAAAAATTGACTTTACTGTGGTAAACACTATTCACGGTAAAAAGTGAAGTTACTACGGTAAATACTATTCACGGTAAAAGTGACTTTCTTGCGGTAATTACTATTCCCAACAAAAAGACTTTACAGGGTAACTATTATTCATGGCAAAAATGAATTTAACATGGTAACTACTATTCATGGTAAAAATGACTTTACCATGGTAACTACTATGCACAGTAAAAACAAGGTTACCCTCGATTAATTTTTGCCTAAGTGGGAATATCCTCCGGAAAATCCACCAACGAGGAATGGTCGGCAGCGGAACCAAAATGTCATCACCAATCCGCACTATGATAATTCTTCACGGGAACTCCTCGTTTATGATTATTTACTAATGCCTGCATGACTTTAGTTTGGTGGATGTAATCTGGAAGCAAAACAACAACCGAACACAAGAATACCATTGACTATGATAAGACAGAATGACGACAAATCTGAAATATCAAAATAAATTATAATATTAACATGAAACTGTTACAATCTCACCCATGAGATACTTCAACAAGACTATGGGAGAAACTTTACAATTACACCTCTTGATGGCTTCTTGACACACCTTTAGCGATGGCTTCCTTCGCACACTTCCTCTGATATTTCTCACTACTTCTTTCTATGCTAAATGAGGGGGGTAGCCTCTCTATTTATAGAACTTCCAGGCTTATCCATCTTATCTCTAAGATAGGATAAGAAATCCACTCTGACGAATCATATTCCATACCTTAACTCTTATCTGTACATGTAGGCTTATCTGTTAAGATAAGATAAACCTTATCATTTTACATGGGTTCCACATTTTTAGATAAAATACACAAAATATTTATGACCTCACTCCTTGTCTTTATTACCAATATAATATTTCTAATTCCTAATCATGTAGACCCTACTTCTCTAATTACCCAAACTTTGACATTTTAACATTACCGGACCACTTACGACAAATATTTACTTTTTACAACATTCCTATTGTACTTTGGTATTACCGTACTCCACATTATTGGCGGCAGCCGCATCTTGTGCACCGTTATCTTCTATCGGACGCTACTACTAATTACACTTAACAACATCCTATTCTAATACATACATTAATGAAATAGAAATTATGGAGGAAAATTTTAGTGTCGATGACCCCCTGTGCTGTTTGGTGCATTGGTGGTGCTGTGGGCGTGGTGGTACCTATACAATGCTGGGCCGGCATGCAGTGCCTGTTGTTGGTGGTGGTACTGCACACATGCTAGGGCTATGGGTGTGCCGGGCTGCGGTGGTGTGCATGTACTGAGCACGAGCTGGGCTAGCATTGCCCTGTAAAACACCCTATACAGTGCTGCTGCAACAACAAGCTGCCCTGTAATAACTGTACCTAGCCCCGAGCTGATCTCGCTCTGCTTTGTCACTGTGCTAAGTCTTTGCATGCGATAAAGTGTCTTATCCTCGCTGCTCTCTGACCAGCCCACCAAACCATATATGCTCCCGTATAACCAGCATCATCTACAGTGTCATCTGCTGGCCTCTCAGCAACCCAATCTGGGTCCAAGGGCTGTGGTGCAGGCAGTGGGGCCTCTACATCATCCCTCCAGTACTGAGGGAAGGGAGGTGGCTCATCCTGTCGCAGCCCCATCTACTGCGTGCACTTCTCTCAGGGTATCCTCTCATACTCTCTCGGCCTCGTCCTACTATCCAAAAAGTGTCTTGGATCAGCGCATGCGTAATCGGGCTCCTCTGTGCGGGTGATGACCTCTGTAAGGTCTCCATACGATATCTGCCGTTTGTCAGGCCCTCTAATACATGCCTGTAATAAGCGACGCCCCGCCTTGCAAGCTGCTTGCTCGTGGCTGGCCCACGACCCCGACCACCTCGAAAGCCATATCTATATATGACCTATGGCCCACAGTTCTTTGGGCAGCCCTCTTAGTATAAGGCATATGATGTGCTCATATGCCCAACAATGATAAGCAAAAACATCGAACAAATCCCGAATCGCCTCATCGCGATAGCCCTGACTCTCGTCTCGATACAAGGTACTAGGTATACTGGTGCCCAAGCATAGCAGTGTGCTCCTCCACCATCTTGTGTAGAACCCCATCGGCGCCGTGGAAAGCGGCCTCCCCTCGAGTCCGGGAGGGCAAAGCGGTGATCCGATCATCATCAACACGCAGCCGTGAGCCGTGTCTCGTAGCGATGCACACGGTACATATCCCCATACGATGCTCGTGCTGTGATACGATCAATCGATAGTGCGTTGAGCATGCCCAAAAAACATGTAGGATGCTTGTCCATGGTAGTCTCTGCGTCCACTGAAAAGCGCCTCTCCCTCAATCGACGATCGAAGGATACGATACACATCCTCGATGTGATAGTCATCTCCCGGTTGGGAGATGGAACACATTGGTTTCGGATCCATCTCTCGATGAGGGCGACCATCAAACTATGATCCCAGCCGATGCTCTGTCCGCTAAACTCCGCCGAGTCCCACCTCGCGCATGATACCCCAGGTGTGCTATGCAGACACGTGTGGCCGCATCGGCTCAGCGGTGGGGGCATCTGTCCGCATTGTCAGTGGCGGCGTGCCTACAAAACCAACCCACTACATTAGCCCTACTCTTTATCACAACATCTACTTTACCTCTCTATATCCCCTTTCTTATCCACCTACCCACAACCCGACTCCATACCACACGTCTACGCCCATCTATCTCACCCTAAAAACTTCTACGCTATCCCCCTCCCTCTTCACACCCAAACAAACAACCCACACCATACTCAAACGACCTAAAGCATGCCCAAATACCCTAACCACATCTAAAAACTTAAAACAACAACACAACCCAAACCATACTCAACCAACCTACACCATGCCCAAATACCCAAACCACATCCACAAACTCAAAAACAAAATCACAACCCACACCAACAAATTGAAATAAACCTAAGTCAGGACCGCACCTATACTGAAACACCCAAACAATACCACAACACCCCCACCCCAACCCAAACCATACCCAAATCACCACCAAAAACCCAAAAACAACAACATAACCTAAACCAACAAAAATAGCTAAAAATCACTAAGGACCGGTACCGGTCACCCATAACCGACCGCGGTCCGTTCCCACCAACGCGCCGGTCCCGAGACCGCCGACACCGGCCACCCACAAAACCGGCCTTTTCCTAAAAATAGCGACCGCGCCTTAGCGCCGGTCGTTGTAAATTTCCGGAGCCGAACCTCGCGCGCCCACCCCGACTACATTTTTTTCCTATTTCTGCCAATTTACCCACCCAAATACCCTAAAAACCTACCCACCCTACCGCCTTGACCTATTTCACCTATCTACCCTCTCTCTTTTTCAAATCATTTCCATTTTTAAATTATTTTCCCCAAAATGTACATTACTACCCAAAATCCCAACTATAGCATAATGCAATAAAATACACACAATGAGGGGTTTCGAACCTACCCGTACGACGACACGTCGTCGTGGAGGGATGGGTGGTGGTGGTCCAGCTGGTCCAGCCCCTCCTGCTCCTCCTGGTTGTGCCATGGCTCCAAATGTCCTCTTCTGGGTCCTCCACCAATCAACTGCTGCCTCCTCCTCACTCGGGCCCACTAACAACTAACTCCTCCAGTCAAATAGCGCCACCTCACGCAACCAATGCTCCAATCTTAACTCTCCACGTCAGACAACTCAAATTGGTTTCCAAATTGCAAAAGTGACAATGACAGGCCGTATTTTTCTTTTTATAGGTTTTTCGCCCATAACCGATATCGGCCTTATTATGCCCTAAGGAACCGGTATCGGTCCCCTCACCGATATCGGTCATATACAATCGACATCGGTTTTATTCCAAATTTCCCCCAATTTCTGCCCTTATTTACTATTTGCCCTTTTTCACCCACATCGCCTATATCAACCTTTGCTGCAAACATTCTAACCATTTGGCCCGACCCACGGCCGCAACCCAACAACTTGGCCCGACCCAAGGCCTCACCCTAACCATTTGGCCCGACCCACGGCCGCAACCCAACAACCTGGCCCGACCCAAGGCCTCACCCTAACCACCTGGCCCGACCCAAGGCCTCACCCTAACCATCTGGCCCAACCCAAGGCCTCACCCTAACCATTTGGCCCGACCCAAGGCCTCACCCTAACCATTTGGCCCGACCCAAGGCCGCCACCAACCTATTTGGCCCGACCCAAGGCCGTGACCTACCCATCCGGCCCGACCCAAGGCCGTAACCTACCCAACCGGCCCGACCCAAGGCCGTAACCTACCCATCCGGCCCGACCCAAGGCCTCACCCTACCCATCCGGCCCGACCCAAGGCCTCACCCTACCCATCCGGCCCGACCCAAGGCCTCACCCCAACCATTTGGCCCGCCCCAAGGCCGCAACCCAACAACTTGGCCCGACCCAAGGCCGTACCACTTCAATACCTTACCCAACATCAACAACATACACTTTAATCCACCCATCATGTAATTTTTTTGTTCAATCGAGCTCACCTGTTCGTGTTTTAGCATGATTAGGGTCCTTGACTTGATCTGTCGACCAACTTTGCCTAGACCTAGACCGTGACGTTTATCTCAACCAAACCAACCATTTGGTACTGCCGAACATGCCTAAACGTTCCTGTACCTTACCTGTTATATACCCTGGAGTTACTTCCTATGCCTTGGATACCAGGATTATATCACCCTTGTTTGGATAAACTATCGACCTTTACCTATGCATTGTTGGTTTGCTAGTCAAATCATGTACCCCGGTCGCACTCTATCGCATTTCAACGTGCGTGCCTTCTTTGGACCTACCCCACCATCTCACCCTCATCTCAACACCATTTACCCTTTATCAACCCTATCCCTGATTTCACGCTACCTCAATCTGTGATAGATTTGAGGGGGATTACCTATACCCTTAACAGGAGTAACCACTTCTTATTATTGTCTGTGCAGCTTTACAAAACAAACTACATGACAATAAGGGGCTAATGTAGACACCAAATTTGTGTCTTATGACCCCTTGTGACCCTCATCGCATTTCGCAACCTAACCTCACCACCTAAACCTTACAAAAATATTTATTAATTACCTTATAATTAATAAATCCACATCACCATACCTGCCACCTCATGTCACCACCTCATCATGACCTAGTCTTAACCCTTAACTAACCTAATTAAGACCTATAACTTGGTCCAATTCCACACCTATGACTAATTACTCCTCATCCGCACCTAAAACCAACTTCATAATGACTTGACCAAGCCCGCTACCAATCCCTCGGAAGAAAAGGAGGGAAAGCTGGCTATTTTACCAAAAATAGCCCGCTTTGACCCGACCGATACCGGTTCCTACTCGACCGCCGTCGGTTGCGTAACCGCCATCGGTTCCCTGTAAATGACCACTTCCAACCAAAAACAAAGATCGGATTTTCATTTGATCGGGAGAAGGAGAAATCATCGAGAGAATCCAGATTTTGCTTGGCCGAGCAGAGACAAGTGAAGAAACAAGAAGAGATTGCAGAGAAGGACATCAAGCCCAAGACTGCAACTGAATAACCAGAGCCCAGTAACACTCATCCGAGCATCAGAAGAGGAAACTGCATCCAACTTGGGTCCTGTCTTCATCATCACAGTCCTGAAACTTGCATCTACATCAGGGGCAAGTAAGTAGTATGTTATATGTTTCTAAGCACCATTTTCTTGAGCCTGTTGATTAATAGTAATCATAAGTTTATTCCTAGATCTACTACCAGCCACTACTGCATTTAACCTTCACCCACACACCCTGATATTTCCCAGAAGGCCATTTTACCACACTCTGAGTCTTCCCTATCCTCCCATCATTCCCCTCAGCCATCCCCCAATCTCAATAACCCCACAATCACCTTGCAACCAATCTCTACCCAGAAGCACCTAGATCACTGACCCTACCGGTGTCGATTATCCTATACCGGCAGCGGTTCTCTAACCGTGGTCGGTTACTCAGTGACCGCCATCGGTCACTGTGACTTATACCCCAAAACCCTTTTGCTCGCCTATTTGCCACCTAATAACCCCAAATCTAGCCTGGTTTATCCCTATAACTCAACTTTGAATGTATCAGCGACGATGCAAGAACAACAAACAACGTGACGCTTTATTATTGATAGTTTAGTTTCTATTGCTTTGTAACGAGATACCTAAATCGTGATTTTCGCAATAGCTTTCTATATTATCATTTGTGTTGAATCATATTAAAAGGGAATCGACCACCTTCGAAAGGAAGTTTTTATATTTCACGGGCTAAGGCAGATCCCTCATTTGTTGTCTAATTAAAATCTTGTGGTCTTGTATTCTTACTTGCAGGTAGTCCTTCCCAGAAAAAGGAGTTCTTCGCATCGATCGATATTTCTCTACTGTGACGCGCACACCATCTCAACATTCAACAGGTATTCCTCCTAGCCCTAACCCTTATCTGTTTCTCAAAGGAATGATAGGATAGAAGCAAGTCTATTTCGCAGAGTGAAACATTCCATGTGAAACCTGATTGGTTCTTGGCCCTTTCGGCTCATTCGCGCCCTTGGCGTCTTTATGTCTGGATGTCCCAAACTGCTTGGGCCGAAAACTTCGATCCGCTGAAATGGGCTTCCTCGTCCCTCATTTGGCCGATGACACGTGGCGTTGTTTGATTGGCTCTTGGCTCCTTCGGCGATCCGCGTCCCGCGCGTCCCTTCGTCCCGGATGTCCCAGTACGAACTTTCTCTATTTCGGGCGAACCGGCCGGTTCGCGTCATCACGGCCCAAATGTCCCAATTGCTTCCGGACTGTTTGTTCTCATTTTGGCCGATCCGGCCGGTTCGCGTACTTCGCGTACTCTTGTCCCAAACTATCCCGCTCAGTAGTTAGTCATTTTTCTTCCTCTTTCGGCCGGATCGGCTTCTCGTGCCCGCGTGCCACATCCCAGATGTCCCTTTGCTTCACGGGCCGCCTGGAGGCTTTTCGGCCGATCCGCACCTAGATATCCCAAATGTCCCATCGCCCTAGGACTAGGACTTAGTCATTTTTTATGATTTTTCCTGGCTCAATCTACATGCTTGGGCTCGCAAAACTCGATGCATGTTATCAAAATTTACCCGGGGGGTGAAATTTTGACAACAAGCACCATGCATGAGTTTGGGATAATAATAGGATTACTACGCGAGTTAATATAGGAGATCTATTATTAGCACACTTTGCGTGTGTGCATATTATTGTAAATGCACATGGACATTTTTAGCATGCAACCTATTTTAGGAAGTGCATAAGTGGTGAAGGGAAATTACCCACCCCTATAAGTATGTATTAGTACGTGTAGTTAGAGAGAGACACCGAGACACTTTGTCATGAGTTATTGTAGAGTTATCTTTGCCCATTTGATGCACACATAAACTTGGTAATGTTATATGATGTAAGAATTTTGTATGATTTGCTGATGTTTAATATAATGGAGTAGATTGGGTGGATAAAGTGTTAACATTACTTGTAATTGGTTCTTATAAGATCAATCTTGTCATAGTTATTTTTCAATTCATGATTCCTTAAGATCTATATTTGGTTATGCACTATTGAATGGTTATGCTCTGTGGAATATTTGTGCTTATTATGATTTTGAATATGCTCTATCTTCAATACGTTAATGTCCTACACAAGCAAGTCTAAAGAGGGGCTCGATACCTTTCGCATGCTTCGGTGAGCACTCGGGTCAGTGGGTGGTGTGCCAATGCACTTGGGTCATTTGTGGTGGATTCTAGGCTACATCACTTACTAAAAATAGTAAGTGGTTCCACAAGCCCCTGCTATAAATAGCCAGTTGGTCTAAAAGGTGAGAGGAACACAAGTAAGAAGAAATAATTCAAGCTACCATAGCTGGTTGAGGTTGGGAAAAGATGACTACAACACTTACTAAAAATAGTAAGTTGCCCCATGTGTACTTACTAAAAATAGCAAGTTGTTCTCAAAAGACCAGTTTGGCACAACGAGACATTGAGGGATAATCATTCTAGGTTGATATCACCATTTGGGGTCCAAAAAGGCAAACTATGACACTTACTAAAGATAGAAGTCATCCCTTCCAAATATGGTAAGTGTTAAGGAAACATGAATTTCAAGTGCACAGGTTGGTCTATTTTCTTAGGAGTAATCAATCATGAATAGATGGCGATTTTTTGTGGTTTGGAATGATCATCTCATATTACAAATCAGGGCATCACAAGTCACATCATGTGAATTCATCTTTGTCACTTAAGGAGCCAGGTGATTCAAAGAGAGTTGATCGAAGCGATTTCAATAAGTCAATGAGTTCATCAACCAAGGAGGGTCATCATGGGAATTGTATGTGTTCACCTCAAGCAGCACGGTAAACATAATAATAGTGTTTCTAAACACTCATTCTATGGTCTGCAGGAGTTTGTGGTCATCACTAGATTGGGAAAATGATTCAAATTTATTCAAGGAGTGATCTTAATCAATGTGAAGATCACCAATGGCAGAAATCTTTGCTCAAAGTTCATGAATGCATCAAGGCATTCAAAGAATTTCATCATAAGGGGTGTTTTCCCTTCATCCCTTCCCTCTTCCTCTCTTTCCCTCTCTTATTTCTCTCTCCATTCTAATTCTTCGTTATGTGTCATTATTTTATTTCATCTATTCACTTAAGTGACCTATTTTAAATTTGTAAAAAGTATTTTCTCAAAATTATAAGAGAAATACTTAATTCATGGAAAACGAAAGGTCATGAGTGGAATATGGAAATGAAGAGTCATGTGAGGGAGGTGAAAGGAAAATTCAGATTGCTATAAATTGGGATGGCCTCTCCATTCCAAGGGATTCTAGATTTTGGAAGAACTCTTACTATGTAGCATTGTGATAGCTTGGTTGAAGCTTTGTATTCATCACTACACATGGAATAAAAGCTACACTTCTTCTATTTCCCTTTCTATTTTTTCCTCTATTTCTCTCTTTCATGCACTTTGCAAACATAGTTGATCTGTATGGAATTGGAGAGGAACTTGGTGTCCTCGATAGATGAATTTAAAAACTTAGTTTCTTAATTAATTGGTTCCACTAGATTCATTGTTCTTTCCTCTATATTAAAGGTTGAACTCTTGGGTGTGAGATCTCGTAATATAATCATGGAAATAATATTCCTTGCATAATTTCCCCCTCTTTACCTTTATCACTGTAATTTCCTCCCTTGTACCCCCATACAAGCACTTTGCCATAGGTTCAGTGGAGTGTCCCTGTGTGATCCCGACCAATTTGGCCACCCATAACATTTAAATAGGATTATGATTAGTTTACTTTCAATAATGAGATCTTTACCATTCAATGTACGGGCGTAGCCTGTGAAACATTTGTGGAGGCACCTAATTTGTCTACCCAATTTATTTTTTCACCAACATGTCCCTAAGTTGGCCAAGAGTGGATTGGGTGTGGTTGGAAATCTTTATAACTAGGTGGGTTGGGTTGAAGAGTCGATGGTTTGATAACATGTCATATAGATCAATTTTAGATCATATGGGGCCATGTACGCGATTATATAGAGGATGTACATGGATTATGGTGGATGGGTTGAGGATCATGTTCAGCTATTGTATATTCATCATATGATGTGGGTAGAGGACAAGTTCCCAGGAGTGGTTGAGATCTTCCAAGTATGAGTAGGTTACATAGAAGTTTGGCATAACACAAGATGTGCCTCCTACACCATATATATGACATCAATATATTTTGGAAATGTGGAGTATGGGGGTGAGGCTAGGTTTGATAGGATTGTAATTACAGCCACCATCCGCAGATGAGGAAGATCCAAAGATATTTTTATTTAGGTAGATGACGAATGGTGCACACCATATTACACCCAATGGTGGGCCGAGCACCGATGGGTGATATTATTTCTAGTGGTGGTAGATGATGCAAAGGAGCCACTAGATAGGCTTATGGCATGAGAAGAGGGAGTAGGAGAGTAGGTATCTTCCCCAGGGTGATGTGATAGTGGCGGAAATTACACAACGTAAGTATGAACTAGTGTGATTTGTATTTTTACTTTGTATAATAACTTGATGATGACGTGCTAATATGATTTGTGTCTTACATGTGATGAGTATAAGAGTTTTATTGTGGACATTTCAAATCATGTTGACTTTGACATGCTACTAGATATGCTTGTTGGAGGAGGAATTCGGAGAGGGTGGATTACATCACCGATGAGCATGCCCATTTGTTCAATCTGTGGCGGTTGCGGTATCCACATGTATAGTATTGTGGTCAGATTAGGATGAGGCAAGGATAAAACTAGCTCAAGCAAGAGAGGTTTTGGAGGAAGCAACATAGCAAAAGATATGTTTGAGATATATGTAGAGCTTCGGGGTTCTTTATGTTGATGTGGTGGCTAAGGAAACGCCACTATAGGATCGGTTATAGGAGTAGTGCTCCGAACACAGAGACAAAGATCTAGTTATGGGGCCTCAAGTTTGAGAGATCATATAGTGGCCTCTAGTAGTAGTAAGGATGATGTATGATGCATTTTGTAGTAGGAATCACCCCTAGCTTTGTATATTAACAATATATATATATATATATATATATATATATATATATATATATATATATATATATGATGAGATCATTTTTGATAAGATGATGATTGTGTATTTGTATGAGTTGTTGATGATTTGATTTTTATGTTTATTAAATTGATGATTGAGGATAATATAGATATTGTGCTTTGTGATGACATCATAGTGTAGATTATTCATGTTGATAATATAATGATGATAGTAGCATAGTTAAATATTGATAAACATTAACGTGGTATGGTGAGTGAATTGGGATTATAGTATAGATGATAACAATGGTGAAAATAACTAGAAAAAATTGATCACGCGTTTAAAGTTTAGCAACAAAAAGAAATAGTCAAAGAAAATATGTCGGTGATCAGCCTTGTGGCACAAGAGAATGTGATTGATCAACATGGCGTGTGTAAAAAATAATGCAAGAGCATCATCATGTATAAAGAATTTTTTTGGTTTTCAACAAATTTGGTTTGAATTAGGTGTAGGTGGTCTTCTTGGATGTCTTGGGTCAGATCCTAGTCCATTTGGATCCTTTTTGGCTTGTAATAACGAGGTTTTGGAATTTCTCTCTAAAACCACCTTTTCAAATATTTGAATTCTCCATGTTGTGTTTAGTGGTTTAAGGACTAGGTTATGAAGGGTATAAAGGTTCTAAAGATGTAAAATATCTCTTGTAACCGCAAAGACATATTCTCCACCCATGAAGTTAAGGTTACATATACTAACCTAGCTTTAACCATGGTATGGTGACCTAACTCCATGTTGTAACTAACTCCTTTTGGTCACTTAAAGGAAGTATTTGAATGAGGGAAAAATGAGGTGATAGAGAATAGGGTTGAGAGGAGTAAGAGAGGTGGTTAAAGAGATAAGAAGCTTAGGAATTCTATAAATCTTCATGAAAGATATTTGAATACAATATTCCATGAGATAAATTTGTAAATATATATGAGATCTTGTGTGTTTGATGAAAATTATTAGGTAATATTATGTATAGCTTAATGAGTGATATTCTGGTGTAAGATACTGTACATGTTCAAGTGGAAGTTAAGGAGTTTGGAGATGACGAGAATCAAAGAAACAAAGGCGAGTGTTATCCAAGGTAAGAAAGTTTCTTGTTGTTGAATGATTAAATGAATTCAAGGATTTGAACTGTGGGAGATAATATTTTCAATTTTTTAGGGATATGGAATGTTAAATGGGCACATATTCAGGTTTACATTCATGGTTTTATGAACAAGAATCTAAAACTCAAGAATCTTGTTACATAGTTTGTGTGAGGGCTAATAAAGCAATAATGGAAAGTATAATAAATGCTACAATAGTTAGTCATGTTTTAAAGGGATTTATAAGTTGAAGGAGGTCTTGTAGAAACTATAAGAGCTTTGACAAAGTGCATTAGGTAAAGAAAATAAAAATACTCTCAAAATATGTCCTCTTGAATTGTAAAACCCTACCTAGGGTTTATGAACGAAGAAATGTGTATAATTTGTAATACCATCAATGAATCTTATTAAAAATTTGTAATTATGAGGAACATGGGTTAATGCATGTGTTGTATAAAAGTTTCAAGAGGTAATATAATGATTTTCGGCCTTTAAGTGTGAAAACACTGTCATGACTATTATAGAACTTAGTTTTGAGAGGTTAAATGAGGAAATAGGTGAAATAGTCAAGACAGTCTTGTATTTCCATGTTGGGACTTATTAATATGGTGTGTACAGACCTAAAGAAGGTGAATACTTGATGAATTAGAGAAAAAAGGTTTTAGAGGAGAAACTTGAAAATACGATCATTACCCATGTCTTGTAATAATCAAGACAAGAAAAGAGGAGTGAAACTCATAAGGGGTGTAAAACATTAGTAAGACTCTTAATTTTTTTTTGAAACAAATATAAGTGGTTGTGATAAGACCTTAAGAAGTGGAAAATATGGTGGTATGAAGGAACCTTAAGATGATTGATGAAGAATATAGGAAAATACGGTTTATGTTGGGTTTCTAATATTAAGAAAGAAAGCGCTTATTTATGAAACCCGCCAAAGACCATGTGTTTTTGGTTTATAGATTATATTTAAAATATAAGTATTTCTGGACCTAATTGGTCATCTTTTAAGAGCGGATCACAAACACCCACCTTGTATGTAACAAGGTGAACTCATTGGAGATCGATTGCATAGGTTATAACATGTATGCAAGCTATATGTGTGAGAAGATTACATATACATGAGGTGAATGAGGTAAAACTCATGAGAAAATGTATGAGGCAATTTGTAATTCCTTATTGAAGGTGTAACTACATGTGGAAATAGTGGGAGTGCTTGGTTAAAAGTTTATTCTCAATAAAGATAAGTGATTTTTCATTGGGTTTTTTACCTTCCATGGTTTTCCCACTTATATCTTGTGTCAATGTGTTATTTACTTTATTTCAATGATATTTACATGTTGTAATCAATAATATAATTGTCTCGATCTATGGTTTTAATTACTACACTTCATAAACTATAATATTTGACAATTTATATTTTGGATTTGTAATTTGTAACATTATTTATCTCGTAAATTTCCTAACACGGTATCAAAGCTGGTGTTTATGCATGTGCAGGATAAACTGGGAATGTTTTTGATTTATATGTGTGAAGAAACTTGAAGTTTTTCAAATATGTGAAACCCTAGCTATTCCGCGACCGACTTCAAGTTTAAAAGGTTCAAAAATCCAATTCCCACCAAAATAATGAGAATATTGAATGATTAGTTTTTCATATCTTGCTTGTGCATGAATTTTCAGCCCTCGATGTCATTTGTGTGCATAGATATGTGTTTTTTCACCATTTGCGTCCTTTTTCTAAGTTTATTAGGTCTTCACGGAAAATTATTGGTCTTTTATGGGTTTTTCAGTCTTCTACGACTTATTTAAATTATTCATGCCTTTTATAGTAGTTTTATAGATGTTGTGTGACTTATTTGAATATTTCATGCTTTTTTGGTTATACGCGGCCTTCCTCGGACTTTTTAGGCTTATGCATGTATTTTTAGTGTTGCACATTTTTGAAGTCTTTTGTAGCCTTTTTGACTTGTGCATGTTTCATTGATCCGTGGGCTTGCCATTGTTCAAGTGGAATTAAAATTCCATTGAATTTTGGCTCATTCGTGGGTTTGAGGTCCACATAAGGTTTTCCTTTGAGAATGTCAAAATCATGACACGTGTCCCGTTGACTTGTCTTGACCCTGCATCACATGTTTACCTTCTATTTGGCTACGAGGAGGTCCCACATATTTCCTTTTTCATTGCAGAGTATAAACATTATGCTCTGACTTACTCTGTGGACTTGAGCGTCCACTCAATGCATCTCACAAGAAAGTGATGGAATGACACCACATGTCTTCTCTCTACCATTGATCTTGCACCATGTGTTCCTCGTGTGATAAATCGTGTATCTATTGACATGTGACTCTTTCCTTGTCACATGGGTCCCATTTTTTTGTGGCTGTTGACCTAAGTATTCTATGGAACACCAAGTCTTCAAGCATCCATGGAACACTATTCCTTTGTTCTGCATGGATTTCAAAATTTGAAAATTTAATAACTTTTTCTCTAGTGCATCACAACATTTTATGACTAGTTTTTGTGTTTTTTTCCTTCCTTCTTCATTCTAATACTTTGTTTGGAATTTTTTTTATCAAGTTATATGTTATTTTATTAAAATTTTTAATTCATAAGTTTATACTCTTTTTACCACATCTTTCTGTAACTTTTGGAAAACCGCATAAAACTATGTTTTTCAAATTTTGCTAAGTTTTCCTTAAAATGGATAGTTCCTCTAGTTTTTCCATGGATAAATCAAAAATTTTAAATGAATCTAATTATAGTATCTGGAGAATTAGGATTAAGGCTATCCTTATGCACGAAAAGCTATGGGATTTGGTTAGTGGTGTTGAAAAATCCATTGGGAGACAAGCTACTCTTGAGAACCTTAGTGTTTTCTCTCAAAAATCCCAAGAGGCTATGTCCATTTTATTGCAAAGTATCAAAGATGAGTTCTTGTTACATATTGGACATATATAATCTCCAGTTGATGCATGGGATCAATTGCAAACTATGCATGAGGGTATGCTTGCCTCTTTAAGATAATTAAGTTAATCATGGAATTGTTTACAACCCATATGAAAGTTGATGAAAAGGTTGTTAATTATCTAGCTAAGATTAAAGATATTAAATATCAATTAGATGGATGTAATTGTGAATTGTTTCATGATAAGTTTCTTTACTTCATTATTCAAATTAACATTCATGAAAAATTTAGAAACTTCATCTCTATTCTAAATTCTAAATATAAAAATGAAGATGATCTACGATTAGAGACACGTTATCTTATCTTATTATTCAAGAAGAGAGTTTCATGAAGAAATTTGACTCAAAATATAATGTCTCTCAAGATTTATTTTCTCAAATTAAGTCTTCTAAAAAAGTATATCACTAATTTGAAACAATAATTAAACTTTAGATCTAAATTTAAACACAATAGGAATAATTAGAAGTTTAAAGTAAATTTTGATGGTACTTGTAATAAGTGTGGTAAATTTGGCCATAAAGAATTTGATTTTCATGCTCACTTGTCTCATAAAATCCTAAGAATAAGAACAAGAACAATAAAAGGAAGAAGAATAATAAAAATCAGAGTCATACTAATAACCAAGCCAATAATGTTGAGCACTCAATTTCCCTTTATCTGCTCTTTCCTCAATGATTGTGAATGGATCCTAGATAGTGGTGCATCTAGAAACATGACATATATGCATGATTTCCTTCATGATTGAAAATAATGATAACCAGATCATACCAAGCCAAGAACACAGATGCTAATCAAACACCACAATCAATAAGATGAAAGAAATTCACCATAATAGCTTTACATAAAACCTTTGCAAACAAATGAGTAGCAATATCATATATTATAATGGAACTCAATGCAATACATTGAGAATGGGCCTTACTTAAATAGGAAAGGAATAACAATCTAAGAACTAGTCAAGGTTGTAGATCAAGCCATAAATCAAGGAAATAACTAGTCATCAAAGAACTAGTGAAGACCATAGATTTAGGAGAGAACTAGACATCAAGGATCTAGTCAATACCATAGATCAAGGAAAGAACTAGTCAATACCATATATCAAGGAAAGAACTAGTCAATACCATATATCAAGGAAAGAACTATACCTAACAACTAGATAATATCTCATAATATCTAAATAATATAAAAGAAATATCCAAACACATAAGTGGGTGAGGATAAATACAATAAAGGTAAATAAAGTACCTAGGTGAACATGAGCTAAGGTAAATACCTACTCTAACACCCCCCCTCAAGTGAAGCTAGGGGCCAAAATAGAAGTGGCATGTCCATAGTATGAGTCTCGGAAACTAGGCCTGATGAGGTACTCATGTACAATAACTGGGAAAAAAGGGACACCGCAAGGTACCCAAAACCAGTAACAACAAAGTAAAGAGAGTAAAGACCCACTCCAAGGAATCCCAAGAAGCTCGACTCAAAAAACTCATACAATGCTGAAGAAGTTTGGTGTGCACTATGGTTTGAATCCATTGCTCGATCACAAAACTCAAAAACAACTGACACTGGGCTCCACCAAAATAGCTCCATATAAGGAGATTGTCAACGAGTGATGTCGAAAGTGCAAAAAAACACCAAACATAATTCGATCAACTGCTACAAATAGGTGTGCCACGATCCAAGAACAAAAACCAAAGCAACAAGGCAAGGACACAAAATACAGAGTGTCATGATCCAAGAAAAGCCAAGGTAACAAGGCAAGGACACGAAACCCGAAGAATCAGGATCAACACCACACCTCCCATACTACTGAATGGGTGGAGTGATGCTACAAATCTATATTAGTTATCAAAAAAACTACTCAAACACTAATAAACTAACACTAAAATGCACTAGAATAGATCCCCCATAAGAATATCTGTCAACATGTCAAAAGTGTTGAAAATAAAGATACAAAATCTCTCAACAAACAAGAGAGCTACACTACACCTGCTAAAGAAAAATGCTCAAAACAAGAAGCATCACAATGCATAAGGTATGAAAGTGGAACAAGAGGCCGAATGGTGGAGGAGCCATGCTCGTGAGAGTCCTCTCACGAATGCCTATGTCGTCCTACGAGTGATGGATATCCACCCCAAATCAACACGGATGGATGAAGAAGATGCCTGCATATGACTTGGTGCAAAATGCACAATGGGTGCATGTAAAATAACATCAGAATGTGTGTCAGGTTGATCATGTATGATAGCTGAAATCTCAGGTTTCTCAAGCTTGAGTGAAGGTGCAAAAATCATGTGTTTCTCATGATCCTCAGAAAGAGTCGAGCGAACAAAAAAGGAGCTATGTCAATGTGTGATCCCAATGAAGTATCTGCTTGAAAACCAATGTCATGATGAGAATTCCACTTAACATGTGGAATAGAGGAAACAATACCCTGTGAATGTCTGCCAATGACTCCTCTAGTGAGACCCATAGAATGAAGCATGTGAGAAATGAATGCAGTGGTATGCTTCTTAAAAAAGACATGCAACTGAGAAGAAGTAGGATACACAACATGTGGTACTGTAATAGGCACAGATGTGGAAGAGCATGCAGTAACAAGCCTCACAGGTTTAGAAGTATCAAAAGTAGGTTCAGGATCAAATAATGGCAGATCAATGTCAATGGGTATAAGAGCAACATTTGCAAGTGGACTAGGAGCATGGATATGGTTGTCCACAATATGATGGTGATGTTGTAGGCTAGCAAGTTTGTTCTGCAGGGAGTGTATTATTGTATCCTTATCGTGAATGAGTGATTGTAGAAGATAATTTCACCAATATAATCTTGAAGTACACATACTTTAGAGAAAAGCATATCATTCTCGAATCCATGATAGGTACAAAGCGGCATGACTCCTAAAAATTTAGGACGTCGGGCTCAGCCAAAATTGCATCCACAATTGATTACAACACTCCTCCATATTTGACACTTTATAATTATAGTGCAAGTCACAAAATAAATAACTCCAATGGAAAGAGCATGAAAAAATAAGAACTTTTGTAAAAAACGGCACTCAAAACCAAGTTATCGATCAAAAGATACAAACTTTTTCATATTTTGCTCTGTTATTTATTTTTGTTGTAAGAAAAGAAACAAAATAAATTGTTGTTGCCTTCACCACACAAATAAAATTAAAGGGGGCTGAATTTAAGCACCTACTAGTAGGAATCACAAGCTTTAAACCCTCATATGACCATACCATATGACCAAGGGCTAAGGATTTTAAATCTCGAGGCGATCTAGTGTACTTCTGTGTACCATGTGAAAACCACCAAAAATGTTTGTAGTTTCATAGAAATGGCCAAGTTTCTGATCGATCCTAGGGTTTTCATGCCTTCTGGATCTAATGAAAGCCTCTATTTTCCATAAAAATGCATGCAGCAGCAACATACGACCAAATCCCAAATATATGAATATACAATGAATTTATTTGCAAAATAAAACTTACAGACGGATGTCAACAATAATCTCCGCTCTGATACCATGAAAGGAACGATAACCAGATCATACCAAGCCAAGAACATAGATTCTAATCAAACACCACAATCAATAAGATGAAAGCAATTCACCATAATAGCTTTACATAAAACCTTTGCAAATAAATGAGCAACAATATCATATATTATAATGGAACTCATTGCAATACATTGAGAATGGGCCTTGCTTAAATAGGAAAGGAATAACAATCTAAGAACCAGTCAAGGTCGTAGATCAAGCCATAAATCAAGGAAATAACTAGTCATCAAAGAACTAGTCAAGACCATAGATTTAGGAGAGAACTAGACATCAAGGATCTAGTCAATACCATAGATCAAGGAAAGAACTAGTCATACCATAGATCAAGGAAAGAACTAGTCAATATCATAGATCAAGGAAATAATTATACCTAACAACTAGATAATATCTCCTAATATCTAAATAAGATAAAATAAATATCCACACACATAAGTGGGTGAGGATAAATACAATAAAGGTAAATAAAGTACCTAGGTGAACATGAGCTAAGGTAAATACCTACTCTAACAATGTTATTGAATGTCATGATAACATTTATCTATGAGATAACTCGTCATCAAGTATGAATGTTGTGGAAATATTAAGATTGGAAATGGAATAATTAGAAATGTGTTATTTGTTCCTAACTTAAAGAATAACCTTTTATCTTGTTCACAATTAACTAAAGATGACTGTAAAGTTGTGTTATTATAAGATAAATGGTATGTTAAAAATAAGCTTGGTAAAGTAATTTTTGTTGGTTTACAAAAGAATGGACTGTACCTTTTTGATGGATTTGTTGTTGAATCTTGTCTTTCCACTTCTTCTTGTAATGTTGTTCAATTATGGCATGAAAGGATTGGGCATGTAAACTTTAAAATTTTGTATGAGATGTCCCGCCTTAACCTTGTTATAGGTCTTCCTAAGATAAAATTAGATCATGAATCTTGTGAAATTTTCTTGTGTGGTAAGCAACATGTACAACCATTTCATAGACATCATGAGTCTAATTCCTCTTGCTTGCTTGAGTTAATTCATAGTGATGTTAGAGGTCCTTTGGAATTACCTTATCTTGGTGGTGATTTATATGTTATTAGTTTTATTGATGATTTCTCAAGAATGACATGGTCTTATTATATTAGGAAAAAAATATGATGTATTATCTAAGTTTCAAGAGTTTAAAGCCCTTATTGAAAAAAGGATAATTTGAAAATTAAAATAATCAGAATTGATAATGGAGGTGAGTATGTTAATAATAATTTTGATGAGTTTTGTGTATCTTGTGGAATTCAAAGGGAATTAACAACTCCCTATTCTCCTCAACAAAATGGCATAGCTGAAAGAAAGAATAAAACAATCTTAGAAATGGATAGGACCATGCTTCATGCTTCTAATGTGCCTAAATTTATATGGGATAAATAAATGAACATTGTTGTTCATATTCTAAATATAATTCCTACCAAATTATTGCATCAAACCACACCTCATGAAGTATGGACTAAGAAAAACATGATATATCTTATTTAAAGATATTTGGTAGCCCTACTTCTCTTCTTATTCCTAAAGTTAAAAGACAAAATCTTGATCCTACCTCTTACTCTTGCATTTTTTTGGATATGGCAGTAAAAAAAAGGATTAAGAGTCTATGATCCAGTTAAGCATGTGATTATAGAAAATATGAATGTGCATGTTCTTGAGAAACCTTTTTGTAAATCTGCCACTCTTCCCTCTTCTGAGTGTCCTAAATCTAAAAATATTCTACAAGAATATTTTCAGTCTCCTTATGATATGATGGATGTAGACATTGAGGGGGAGTCTTCTCAATCCTTGTCTCAATCTAGGATTCCTAAATGGGCCAAAAATATGGTTTCAAACTCTCAACCTAATTTGAGAAAGATGACCCGAAGTCAACATTTTTATCATGCCTTGTCAACTTTTTATGAGGTTAAACCTCAATCTTTTGAAGAATCCAACCTAGATAGAAGATGGGTTGCAGCTATGAAAGATGAATACAATGCTCTAATCAAGAATCAAACTTGGTAATTAGTCCCCCTTCCTTTTAAAAGAAACATTGTAGGCTCTAGATGGTTGTATAAAATAAAATATAAATCTATTGGTAAGATTGATAAATTCAAGGCAAGATTAGTTCTTTAGAGGGTTTACTCAAAAACCTTGGTTTGGGTTATGTTGAAACCTTTTCTCTTGTTGCCAAAATGAGCATTGTTAGAATTATTCTAGCTTTAGTTGCTAAATATGGTTGGGAGATTTACCAAATGGATGTTAAAATGCATTTTTAAATGGTGAATTGAAAGAATAAATTTATATGCATCAACCTAAAGGATTTGAAGAACATGGAAAATAATTGTTTACATACAAACTTAAGAAAGATTTGTATGGTCTTAAGTAAGCTCCTAGAGCTTGGTATGTTAAGATAAATAATTTCTTTCATGAGCTTGGTTTTTCTAATTGTTTTGTTGATAATAATTTATTTGTCAAGTATGAAAACAATCATGTTATCATTATTGTCTTATATGTTGATGATCTCTTGATTACTAATAGTGATAAGCATCAAAGAGAAGTTTAGACAATGTTTTGAAATGATTGATTTAGGATTGTTAAATCATTTTATAGGCATGGTTATTTTCAAAATCATAAATTTATTGTTGCATCACAATCTCAATATGTTTATAACCTTCTCAAAAGGTTTAATATGATTGATCGTAGGTCTGTCTCTACTCCTATGGAATTTGGTATTAAATTAAATCCAAAACCTTTTTGTGATAAATTTAATCCTACTTTATATAGAAAACTCGTTAATGTTTAATTTATTTAACTATCATTAGACCTGATATATCCTATGTAGTTGGAATTACTTCTAGATTCGTGTAGGATCCTTATGTGGACCATTGGAAAATGGAAAAAATGATTCTAAGGTATATCAAAGGTACAATCAATTATGTTTTGTGTTATTCTTCTTGTGATAATGCACAATTATTTGGTTATTGTGATTCTGATCATGCCAATGATATTGTGGATAGAAAATCTACTTCTGGATATGTTTTCAAGTTAGGTGCATGTGTAATAACTTGGAGCAACAAGAAGAAACCAACAATATCTATCTCTTCTATTGAAGTAGAGTATATAAGTGTTATGGAAGCAACAAAAGAAGCCATGTGGCTCAAAAGACTATTGGAATAACTTTATATGGGTGTTAAAGGAAGCACTCTTCTTCTATGTGAAAACCAAAGTTGTATTTCTCTTATAAACAATCCAGTCCAACATCAAATAACTAAGCATATTGAGATTCATGTGCACTTCATTTGGGAAAGAGTTCTCAATGGTGATATTGATCTCAAGTTTTTTTCCATTGATGAGCAGGTTACAAACATTTTTACTAAGCCCTTGGGTGCTACAAAGTTCTGCAAGTTCCATGTTATGTTGGGAATTTTAGATATTAGCTCTTGTGATCATGTGGATGACGTTGATCTCCACCTCTGAATCAGCAGAGCATATGTTGTTTAGCTCTTATGATCATGTGAATGACATTGATATTCACCTCTAAATCATATGAGTTTTGGCCTTTCAGAGTTGCCCTTGAGGGGGAAATAAGAAAATGACATGTTGCATGTTTTTTCTTGTGTAATGCCATCTCTTAACGAATTTAATGTGTCAAAGTGGATACTCGAGACTATTTCTATGTTTTTAAAGTAAATTTTCATGTATGTGAAGTTTACTTGTAATCCCCAACAAAGCATTAGATATGTAGAGTTTATTAACTCCATAGTCTGATGTAAGTATTCATCCTTAATCAATTTATCTTGATAATTTGTAAATGTTCCTTTGTATTAAGTTTTTATGGAATCCTTAGAACACTACTTTAAACGATGGAAAAATAATGTCTCTTGGATTCTCTAAAACCCACAATACATTCGTGGCTTGTATAAGTTCGTGGGACACTTGATGAGTGTACTTTTGAGGTTAAAAATCCATGGGACTTTCTTTGTAGTTTATCGCCGAACTAAAAACCTACGAGTTTATTATTTTTATTGCTTGTATAGTTCCGAGGGATATTACGGTAGTGTAATGTGTAGTTTAAAACCCGTAGGACTCGCTTCACTACACCACAAAACTACAAACCCGTGGAACAAGTGTTTTTGAATGCTAGCCTAAATCATGCGTTGATTTATGGATTATAATTCCTTTTGTACCAAAAGGTGACTTGGCATAAGGAACAAATGTTAACATACTTTTTCATCTTTCCATACTTAAAAATAAGGGGAAGTGTTGGGTTTATAATATTAAGCGAGAAATTGCTTATTTATGAAACCCGCCAAAGACCATGTGTTTTTGGTTTATATCTTATATTTAAAATATAAGCATTCTTGGACCCAACGGGTCAACTTTTAAGAGTGGATCATGACCACCCACCTTGTATATAATAAGGTGATCTCATTAGAGATTGGTTACATAAGTTGTAACATGTATGCAAGCTATATGTGTGAGTAGATTACAGATACATGAGGCGAATGAGGTAAAACTCATGAGTGAATGTATGAGGCGTTTGTAATACCTTATTGAAGGTGTAACTGCATGTGGAAATAGTGGGAGTGTTAGGTGAAAGTTTATTCTCAATAAAGATAAGTGATTTTCAGTTGGTTTTTTTACCTTCCATGGTTTTCCCACTTATATCTTATGTCACTTGTGTCATTTACTTTCTATTCATGATATTTACATTCTATAATCTACAATATAATCATCTTAATCTATGGTTTTAATTATTGCACTTCATAAACTATAATCTTCGATAATTTATATTGTGGATCTATAATTTGTAACATTATTTATCCCATAAATTTCCTAACAGTTTATACCTAGTTTCACAATAGTCATAACTAGACTTAGTAAGTAAAGGGCCATAAGTGAAAAGTTTATGTAAAAAGAATGGTCAAGGCATTGCAAAGGTTGATTGCACATGCTTGGAGCTTTGAGAAGTGTGAAGCTAGTTTAAAACTCATAGTTGCTTTGACAATATTAGGATTAAATATTTGAAATAGCTTAAGAAATCAATACAAACATCGCCACAAGAAGATCGAATAAGGTATGTAGAAGGCATATAAAATATCGAGGAAGGTTTTAGGGGTAAATTCCAAACTATTGAAAATTATTAAAAAGACTAGAAACCATATAAAATATTTGAAGACCTAACAAATACTTATAATGGCTAATGAAGGAAGTCATTAACGAGTTGGGTGAAGTGTGTGGATAATTGAGATAAGGAATTTGGTATGAAGAAAGTATTTGATAAAGGGTGTTTAGAAATGTAACTAGTTTCTCGGGATCATATGTGAGATGTCCTAAATTGTAATATTTTGAGCAAAACAAGGCTAATAGGTAAACGGTAAAGGATTAATTTGAGAGTTTTCATTGGGAGTTAAGCTTCAAAACTTCTTAGGAAGATGAAAAAAAGTAAAGGGTGTCTAAAAACACATTGATTCTAGGATTCATTGTGAAAATTTCTAAAATACAAGGTTTACAGTAAAGATGAGGTAGTAGCTCTTAACGGGGTTATAAGGGTGAATAAGGTGAAACAAGTCTCGATTCCTTATTGGATATTATAACATGGAGTGCATAAAAATAATTATATTTATGACCATTAATCCTATGGAAATTGGAAAAGGGTTGGTTACGATTCTATCGTAACCTATAGGAAGGAGGAGACTCATTATAAGGTAATCAAATCGACTTCTCATCAGTCAAAGTGTGTAAGATATCACGAGGCCTAGAAAAATGTGAAAAATATAATGGCTCATGCTTAGGAGGGGAGTGAAGCGTGGTGGAGGTCTACAAAAATGGGATGAATGATCATGAGTATGTCTAGTAGGAGATGGAGAACATGAGGGTGGTACAATAGGAGGAATAGAATATGTACTAGGTGGGGAAGTAATAGAAGAACTTGAAGCATGTGTAAAAATGTACATTAAGCATTTATTGTTCTAAGTGAATAACTTTAAGACAAAGAGATGTAAAAGATTCACATGTATCATATAATAAATTCTCTTTTAAAGGAAAAATAAAGCCATGAAAAAATATATATTACATTTACAAATCAATAGGATTAGAGTAAATGATGCATGCAAATTTAAAATGTAATATATAATAAGTAATAGGTTCAATCGTGCCTTGATGTAAAGAAGATAAACACTCAAATGTAACTTTAAATTCATTGTTAGAAATAAAATGTCTAAGAAATGCTTATTCCATATCAAGATACGTATCAATAGATTGACTAGGAAAATGATGAAACCAATGTGAAAAAATATCAGTAAGACTATCGGGAAATTCTTTTAGAAGTAATATATCATTAGAATGTGAATCCATAACTAACTTAAAATATTTAAGATGCATGTAAGGATTACATGTTCCATCAAAGAGTGTAAAAGTATGTATAGTAAAACCCTTAGGAAAAGGTGAGTTGTAAATATTCTTAAGATTATGATTATCATGAAGAGACTTAATATCAATACGAACATAATATGCCCTACTCTCAAGGGTAAGAGTATGAATTTTATTTTTTAAATCACCTACAACATGCATAAGAGAAAGGACTTCTTGTGGGGGATGACATAAACATTAAGAGGTTCATTAAGGGGTTATATATTTCCATTATGAGTAGTCATAGGTACACTATTTGGTTGGAAGGTAATATTAGGATCAAAAAATGGATAACTATGGGTATGCACATTAGAAGAAGAATCAAGAGAAATAGAAGTTTGCACACTTTTATTAACAAGCTCAGTAAAATTAGGAATATAATCAACATGCACATTATCTTTATGATCATAATTATGGACATTATTTTTGGAGTATCAAGAGTAGAAACACATGCATCATTAACCAAATTATGAGAAGAAATGTGAGTACTAACATTATTATGTTACACACCAGTAGTAGAGGAAGCAAGATATGTCTTTTTAGGCATATTATTCGATTGAAAAGCACCTTGTTGAGAAGAAAGAGAGGAATATCAACGTCATTATCAAAAATGGTTGAAATCATGGGAATGGTAGTACAAAAAGGATCAACCTTAATTATTTGTGCATAAGTAGGTGGAAAATGCATAGAGGAAGAAGCAAGGTTAGTACCATTTTGAATAACATCTGCTGACATTGGTATGGGTATCACAAGCATCATTAACAAGAATTTATTCATCTAAAAAATTAACCAAGTCCTCAACACATGTATCATTTGTAATAAGAGAAGTGATATCACTATCACTATCACAAGAACTAGTAGCCTCAATAGGAGGTATGAGTGAAACATCAGGATGAGGTTTTATAAGTTTTTTATTAGAAAAGGAAAGTCTCATACAGGTCTAGTATGTTCCTTCTTTGTAAAAGTTAGCTTCTTCTTGGTCATTTGTAAAACAAGGTTGAAGACTAGTCATAGGAAGAGGATAATATTTGGGGGGAAGACGTTTGGAAATATAATTACACAACATTTTTGAAAAACCCTTAGGAACACGCAAAGAAGACAAAAGGAAGGATCCTAGGGTTTGATCAATGGTGGGGTTTATCAAATTATTTAATAGAATTAAATCTTATATCATAGTACTGAGATCATATAGATAATATATGAAACTTGCAAGATATAACATAAAATAGAAAGCAATTGTAATCAACAAGAGGAAGAGAGTGAATTAGTTGATAACTCACTATCTATGTTGGATGTGGGCTGAAATACTTGACTTGAACATGTTGTATTTATGTTGTATATTCTTAAATCTGGAAAATAGCGATCTATAAATCATCGGAAAGTAGCACCTAGAAGGGACAGGACCACCCAGTGCTTAGTATCTATACTAGGTGTTAGTGTCCTATAAATGAGTTTGGATATGATTTATTTAGGGTCTATTAATCTCTCCTTCAATTCAATCTCTTTGTCTCTCGACTTCATTGTAGGGTTTCACTATCACACATTAACATGTAAAACAAACCCTAACTACCTACACAATTCATATGCTTGAGTCAAAATAACCTCGGAAGTCAACCCAATGTGATTTTCACTGATCATTGTAATAAATTTTAGAATCAATGTAGTTTTTGTGTGTGTGTGATAGAATTATGTCCCTTGAAGCTAGGTTTCCCTTGTGTCCAGTCACACTAAGATAACATGCTACAACTAATTTCCCCTAAGATAAATGTGTGTGATAGAATTTACAATTTTCCCTTCCTATGTAGTGAATGATGTATCTTAGATGTAATCCTTAAGTGTTGCTTTTTTTGAAGTAGTAGATAGGAATTAATAACTTGAATTACCCAACCCTTAGAGTGGTTAGTAGTTTGCGTACACACACACACACATGAATTATTTGTTTTAATTTCAACATAGTGACACCAAATGCCGACCCAAATAATGAAATAATAATTAGAAAAGACCTATATAAGCACCAAGTGGAAAATTAGAAAATAATACAAGATGGACAAAAGTGCCTAAAACAAACACTAACACCTAGGCGCTGGTGTCCCTACTAAGCGGTATTGTCCTAAGGACAAGAGACAAAAACATGACCAGCAACAAGAACATGGATCCTGTGACTCGACCAAAAATGATGTAAATCCATAAAAGCGAGAAGATAATGTCACAATCAAATCCAATTGAAAGCAATAGAAGTACTACGAGAGGCGTCCCGGTGTTTAATATTCTCACTTAGGAATCATGCATATAAAAACATACTAAATGCATAATGTAATAGTAATAAGTACATATTTTTGTGTCTACAATATCATTTAACAATCAAAATATATCAATATGACTAGAGTACATCCAAATATGATAAACAAAGAGTATGTGGTGGGAGTATTGTAACTCTTAAATATAGACCAATACCAAAGTGGGTGCACCAAATGAATAAAACCTTGTAGAATTGTAAATGAATATGATATTTTTTGGTGGAAAAACCTTAGTAATGAAGGATCCCATGATATGGACTAGCATCATAATTTTAAGCGTAAGGTTCAAAATTACAGGATTACCCCCACAATCATTACAAAATTTATACATAAAAAAACAATGGATTTTAAGGCATATCATCCAAATTGCAAAGATAAGAATCAAGTTTTTAGGGGATTCCTAAATAACCATTTTTATTCCCTCTCGAGACAAAATAATTACTTTATATGTTTGATAAACTAATTATAGAAAAATAACTTCATACCAAGAAATAATAAGGCATATGATGACAAAATGGTGTTCGAGGGCACATGATATTGAAAATGCCTTCCATAACACATACAACCAACTACAAAATTTGTAGGAATCGAGCCACCATAAGAGATAATGTTGTTATCAACCCCATTTCAAAAACAAGGCTCTTTAGATATATGCGTTTTATTTTCTTTTCCATTACGAATTCATCTGCTAATCTGGATATATGTATCTTCCACTCTCATCACTTTTTAATATGCAACATCTTGTGTGTAGTGATGTGGGTATTATTATAAACTCTTGAGTTGAATTTCAAATTAATAACTTTTCTAATTAAATTTTATAATACAAGTTATTCTACAACCAAATTCCATGAGCTCTACATCATTCTAAGCTCCTACATAACTGAGAAAGAAATTATAAGAGTATTAAGCTACACAAGAACCTTATGACATTAACTCTAAAATGAGATCCTTAGAAAAATTAATACTAGACTAGTGAAAAATGATTTGAGAATAAGGTTTCTCTTTATATGGGCTTGGAGGATGGTGTAGAAGCTTAGAAAAAACTCGCGCATAACTAGACATAAATTATAAGAGAACTAAGCTACTGCAACACCCTTGTATCTGCTAACTTTAAAATGATAAAATGATCTCCCTAAAACAAAAGCATACCACCTTTGGTGGAAAATGATGTTACGAGAAGAAGGTTTTATCTTTATAAAGGTTTGGAGGATGGTGTAAGCTCCCAAATATGCTCTTGAAAGTTGTGTAGATAAGAAACATAAGGTATGTGAAATAAAGACAACACCTTTTCATAGTGACACTTACAAAAGGAAATATTATTTTGTCTCCCAATCTAATAAGGAAAACATGAACATTTTGAATAATTTGAATTACAACTACTGTTAACCTTTCAATTTTAATAATAAATCTAAATGTGTAAGTAGTGTATAAATTTGATATAAAAACACCAATTGTATTTGTTTATATCAATTTTCAAGATTTATATACAACCAAAAGAAAACTATTATTTATGTATTTATTTATTTCATGTGCAAGATAATACAAGTATCACATCATTTTGGATGTAGATTCCATATTAATTGTAGGTTTGATAAAAAACACACCAAATATAAAAGTGTTAAAGGAAATTAAGCCACCGTGCATTTATAAAAAATAACACATGGCACATTGAAAAATTGGATTTGCATTAAAAAATGAGAGATGTTAGTACTAATTCTCAATTTTTGGGCCTAATAAGATATGCATTGAAATAAACTCACATAAACATTAATGTAATTTAAGAACACGTTTCAATTTTTATTGCATGGAATTACTACATATTGAATGCAAAAAACAAACTCATGTCTTCAACACAAAACCATACCTTCCATATCGGTACAAATTTTGAAAGACAACCAATGACATGTAATTTGAGCTTCACTCAAGAGTGTTGTTGTTATAAAGAAGAAGAAAGCGAGAGTCAATGCTTTGAAGAGATATTAATAAAAGTATATACTCTTGAGCTTCACTTAAGAGTGTTAATGTTGTTATCATTAACACTCACTTTCACTTCGTGTAATAACGTCACACTTATCTCTTATTTGTCTACCAAATTAAATAGATTTGTGTTTATGTTTCCTTCTTTCATGACTTGTGTCAAGAAATGTGAACTCTTTATAATCCTCGGCTACATTATTTAAATCCTCAATAATGACCTCATTTTGTTTCCTCTTTCAAGGTCACCTACTTATAGTAAACCATGGTCACATGTGCGAGTGCTCAAAGTTTCATCATTGTATAAAATCACATGATAAAGCATTTTAGTCCTCAAGACTCCTTTGAAACATCTACACACAATCTACAAAAGAAAAAATATTATCAATGTCGAGTTAGTAGTGCATTATGAAAGGATTTTAAAAAATCATAGGAGTGCCTCAACGCATGAATCACATAAGAATTATCAACTGAAATTCCATTCACAATAATAGAAACCAATTTTTGTAAAAAATGAAGAATTATCAAAAGCAAGAGCTAGGATTTAAAAATTAAAAAAACATATCACCCTCTACATTGAGTGGTTAGTGTGGTGTGGTATCCTCGTGTGTACTACTTTTCGTATCCTCCCATCTTAAAACCCATATGAATTTACAAAAAGAGTCATTTTTATAAATAAGGAAACATCGTTAAAAAGAAAGACCTACGTTTAAAAAATAAAACTAACATATCACCTTCTACATTGAGTGGTTGATGCGGTGTGGTGCCCTCATGTGTACTACTTTTTGTAGCCTCCCACCATGAAATATGATGTAGGAGCATCAATATAATGGTTTGGGAGTAGTCAAGTGGAGTCTAGGAGGTATTGAATGTAGACATATCATTTCCCTCCATAGTTTGTGTTTTAAATATTTAAATATGTCCATATGCTTTAAATAAGCAAATTTGTGTGTATTAGGAAAAATTAGAAGTTATGGATAACCTAATGAGTGAGAAGTGGGGTATTGAGTATATTTACATGAGAAATAAAGGATCTTCATGCTATCCTAATGTAGATAGGTTGTTAGAACAACTTGTTAAGCTGAGAAATTGTTTTTCTATCTTTAGGGGTGGTTGCGGGAAACCAAGAATAGCTTGGTATGGTATTCCAAACATAAAATTTGGGTTAATATATGTAATATCTTGAAATAATGGTAGAAATAGGTGACATTAGACATGAGTAAAGGAATTTGAGAATTTGCACCACTCAATGTATCATTTTTGTGTCTATCCACTTTTTTCTTCATGCAAATAGTATAAGCTTTGCTAAGACCGAGAGCATGAAAAGGAACAATAGGCTAAAAGGATGTTTCAAGGGACTGCGATTGATGGGAAAGGAGGATAGGGACCTTAGGAGTCCTACTAATGTTTTTGAGATCATAACACTCGGTGTGGTTACTTGTAGGCGAGATTTTGTCTCTCAAGCTTAGATTAGGGCAAGGCCTATCTAAAATTATAACCATTAGAATTTGATGAAAATTTAAGGGGAGCTCTATATAGATGGAATATAAGATTATGTAAAATATAAATTTCCAACTCACATGTGTGAGGGATTTATGTAAATTTTATTAGACGAGACTATACATTTGATTGAGGGAGAATTAGGATGCATGCATGGGTAAATGATTGAATCAAGTTCTAATTTTCATCATATAGCATGTTGGAGGTATGGAGAAAGTGTTTCAATCACTCCTAGGTAAGATTAGATCCACAAGTATCACTGTTATACTTGTATGGTAAGAAAAGACCAAAACAAGCCTAATTGGCATAGACAATGAAAAATAAGTGTGATTCCATACAAGAGGATCAAGGTATGAGGTTTTTGTGTAATTTAATACTCCATAAGGGTCATCAAATCCATCTAGAGTAGGTGACATTGTTATATAGAAATTTGATTTTTGACAAGGATTGCATGTTAGAAGACCTAGTAGGTCTTAAGAGATAATTTGAGAAGTGATCAAGTATGCAAAGGTTTGACTGAGCAAAGGCCTAGACACCCCATAACAAGCTAGAAGAAGTGATTTGAGGGTGTAATAGTGTTTAAAACTCCTGGCTACATCATTTGAGTACTTTGATCTATGAAGTTATATAAGCTATAGTTGGAAAGCAAGAGCCAAGGGGCCATGAACTAGGTTATGGACTATGGTTGCAGGAGTATGGAGGTCTAGTCACTTTATAGAAGGTTAGGATAAGTATTTAGTATTCTGGAGTTATGGAAATCCTCTACAGGCTATGAAGATGAAGCATGTGCATGAGAAGTGATGAAGTTTGAGAGGTATAATAGACAAAATGGTGAAGAAAGAACAAGATGAAGCATATGGAAGGTAAGAGGTGTGATAATATCAGGTTGAAATCATAGATACATCATATTTTCTTAGTGGATAACAATAGAAATAAATATAAGATTGAGTATAGTGGATTAAGTTAAAGACAAGGTGTAGTGTTCACAAAGAGGAGAGTGAGCTCAACATATGTGGACTATGTTAAAACTAGGGATTGACTACCAATTATAATTAAGGTATGAATTTCAGGTTTCCTTTACATATGCATGCTTAAGAATACATAGGTGAAATGTGCCTACAATATATCTATTGTGAATACCGTGATCTATACCAAAAGAACAATTAGCTAGATCCTCGAGCAAGGGGAGATTTGACAGGATCATGCATGATTAAGATAAATTGTGACCTAATTTGTGAGAATTTGTGAGAACTTAGAATACCTTTGCACCATTTTGGTATCAGATCCTGAATTAAAGTCTTAAAGAACATTAGAGTGATGATGGCACAATTGCACTCAAGGATGCAAACCAAGTAGAAAATCTTTCTTAGAGAAGTAATGGGACAATTTTACGAGATGAAGATATAAATGGAGAAGAGATTGGATACTCTCGAGCATCTTGTTAGAGAGAGAATGCCATTTTAGAGTGCATCAGCAAGGAAGATTCTACAAGCCATTCAAGGGAAGAATGCAGGTCTTATGGAAAAATTCAAGAAGGTATGCTTGTGTTTTGTGATGTGAATACAAATAGAGATAGTTGTGTACATGCTAGAAATGTAAATGCAAGTTATAATGATGTAAAATTCCCTAAGAAAATTGAAAATGGGAAAGTATTCAGACCAGATCACTTATATTAGAGGAATGAGAGGATGAAGAGTGAATCTCTTTTGATGAAGATAGTTTTGGAGCAGCCAAGAGGCAAGAAGACATATTTAAGAAGACAAGACACATACATGAGTTAGAGAAGGAACTTGTTCAAAACTAGATGCAAGTTAGGAGGCAAGGTATGTGATGTCATCATAGATGGAGGAAGTAAAAATAATGTGGTGTCAGAATACATGGTGAAGAAGTTGGGATTGAGAAGACTTCCACATCCAAAGCCTTACTACATTTCATGGGTGCAACAAAGTCATAATATCTTGGTAAGTGAGAAAAGCATAGTTGATTTTCAAATTGGATCATATAGAGATACAATATTATGTGATGTTCTACCTATAGATGTTTTCCACTTGCTCTTAGGTAGACCTTGGTAATTTGACAGGAAAACCAAGCATGATGGAAAGACAAATGTTTACAAATTCTATAAGGGTGGAGTTGAGCATAGTCTCATACCCTTGAAGGGTGAAGCAAGTGATGAAAGAGGAAGTGTCATGTTAATGACCATGAGGAAGTATTTGCATGAAACAATGCATCAGTTAAGGAGATAAAGACAATGTCTCCTTGTGATGAGTTGTGGATGAGAAGAGAAGCACCAAGAAAGGTGTTTGGTGACCAAGAATCTGGTCACATGAAGAAGATGACAATAGAGAGAGGTTATGGGAAAGACAAAGAGATGGTGGATCAGAAGTACCACCTTGGAAAACACTAAGTTTCTTGAATAGAGAAAAAAGTGGAAGAAACCATGGGAGAAGCTAGCAAAGAGGTCAAGAGACCATTGATCTTTCTAACTAACTCTATGTGGACATGTTTGTATGTAGGTACAACTCATAAAATGCTGATTTTTAGTGAAAATGTAGGTAAAAGAAGTGATGAAGGTGATGCCATTGTAAGGAAAGAAGACCAACTTGGTCCTAGGTATGATGAAGAGGAAGGAGTGGATACTCTCATCTTGAGAGAAGAGTTACAGAGGTTAGAGGAGATGTTTGAGTCCATGAAAGACCAACATGCAGGTGAAGGATAGTCAAGTGAACATGAAGAGCTCATGATGGAGGCTTATGAGGAAGACTAGGTCAAAAAGATAATGAATACTATGCAAACCAAAGAGTTTAAGCAGGATTGTGACCAAGGGAGTAAAGGAATGCCTTTGAAGGCATATAAGGACAAAGAAGTACCTCCACAAGAGGTCAAGAAAGCATAAGAGAAAGACAAGTATAGTCATCCCATCATCAAACAAGAAGAATATAAAATAATGGTTATGTGAAAAGAGCAAGACAAAGAAGGCATGATAAAGAAGAGGAGTCAAGAACAAACAAAGGTTAAGGTAGCTCAAGAAGAAGCAAGTGGCTAAGAAGAAGAAAACAAATAAGCTATAAATGGACACTACAATATTGTACTTCTTCAATTATGGATGAAGATTAATGTAGTAGTGGAGTGGAGAATTCATTTACAGTCAACCAAATAACAAATAGAGTTACCTCTTGAAGAAGAAGACCAAGGTTTCAATGTATACATGTGTTCAACCAGAGAACATGGATCAATGGTGAGTCATAAGAAGACACATCTAGGTTTCTCAGTCATAGAACCAGATTATGCCCAAGTAACTATTCAAAAATAGTTATGTAGGAGCCAAGCTACTATGGAAAAAGGACACAAGTATGGAATGGAAAGCATAATCTCAGGTTGCAATGAACAATGCTTTGGTTTAATGAGTAATTATTGTGAATATTTGAGTGGAGAGAGGTCTGTAAGAAGACATGAAAGCAGCATACAGAGGAGGCAAAGTCAAAAGGTGGAAATAGAACATGATTCCAAGGAAGGATTGGAACATGGAGTTGAAGTTGGAACCCAAGGTAAAGAAATGCCTTTCAACAAGAAACAACACTCTATATAGTTCTTAGTAGATGTCTATTTGCAAATGAAGAAAGGTAAAGCTAAGGTACAAAAAAATGTGGAGTTCAAGAGTACACTCAAATTCATGAGTGGGTTGTGCAAGTATTATTTAGAGTTAGGAAGGATAAGAAGGCAGGAAAGATGAGATTGCAAAGAAGAACACAAAACACCAAAAGGGAAGAAAAGGGAAGATGAAAGAAGCTCGGTTTCTAAGCAAAATTAGACCAAGTATAGTCAAGACAGTCAAAGGAGGGATTAAATCATATAATCTAGATGGCACTAAGTCAAGTAAGAACCTATGTGACAAGAGAACTATGGGAAATGAGACAAAGATATACAAGGTGAATAAAAAAAAAAGCAAGTAGACCCTAAGAATGAATAAAAGGAGTGTATGCAAGCTTGAAGAAGACACCTACAGCTGAAAAGGTAAGAAGAAAGCCAGAGAATGAGACTAAGAAGCATCATTTGAGCTAGAAGCTCAATTTTCCTTCCAAGGGTAGAATGATGCAGTAGCATCAATAGGATGGTTTGGGAGTAGTAAAGTGGATTTTGGGAGGTATTGAATGTAGACATACCATTTCCCTCCACAATTTGTATTTCAAATATTTAAATACGTCCATATGCTTTAAATAAGAAAATTTGTGTCTATTAGGCAAAATTAGTAGATATGGATAACCTAGTGAGTAAGAAGTGGGATATTGAGTATATTTACTTGAGAAAGAAAGGATCTTCATGCTATCCTAATGTAGATAGGTTGTTAGAACACCTTTGCTAAGCTCAAAGATTGTTTTTCTATCTTTAGGGGTGGTAGTAGGAAACCAAGAATAGCTTGGTTTGGTATTCCAAACATGAAATTTGGTTTAATATATGTAATCTCTTGAAAGAATGCCAAAAGTAGGTGACATTAGACATGAATAAAGGAATTTGAGAATTTGCACCACTCTAATGTATCATTTTTGTATTTATCCATTGTTTTCTCCAATCAAATAGTATAAGCTCTGTTCAAACCAAGAGCATGAAAATGAATAGTAGGCTAAAAGGATGTTTCAAGGGTTTGTGATTTATGGGAAAGGATGAAAAGGACATTAGGAGTCCTACTAAAGTTTTGGAGATCATGACACTTTCAATGTGGTTACTTGTAGAATGAGATTTTGTCTCTCGGGCCTAGATTAGGGCAAGGCCTATATAAAATTATAACCATCAGAATTTGATAAAAATTTAAGGGGAGCTCTATTTAGGTGTAATATAGGAGTCTATCAAATATAAATTTCAAACTCACATGTGTGAGGGATTAATGTAAATTTTATCGGACTAGACCTGAGGTTCAAATTGAGGGAGAATTATGATGCATACATGGGTAAATGATTGAATCAAGATCTAAGATTTATCATAGAGCATGTTGGAGGTATGGAGAAAGTGTTTCAGTCACTCCTAGGTAATATTAGATCCACAAGTCTCACTATTATACTTGTAGGGTAATAAAAGACCAAAACATGCCTAATTGGCATAAGACAATGACAAAGGAAGTGTGATTCCATACAAGGGAGCAAGGTATGAGGTTTTGGTGTAATTTAATACTACATAAAGGGTAATCAAATCCATCTAGAGTAGGTGACATTGTTATAGAGAAATTTGAGTTTTGACTGGGGTTGCATGTTAGAAGACCTAGTAGGTCTTAAGAGCTAATTTGAGAAGTGATCAAGTATGAAAAGGTTTGACTGAGCCAAAGGCCTAGACACCCCATAACAAGCTAGAAGAAGTTATTTGAGGATGTAATAGTGCTCAAAACCCTAGCTACATCATTTTATTACTTTGATCTATGCGGGCATATAAGCTATAATTTGAAAGCAAGAGCAAGGGACATGAACTAGGTTCGGGACTATGGTTGCAAAGTATGGAGGTCTCTTCAGTTCATAGAAGGTTAGGATAAGTATTTAGCATGACGGAGCTATGGAAATCCTCTCTAGGCTATGAAGATGAATCATGTGCATGAGAAGTGATGAAGTTTGAGAGGTATAGTAGACAAAATGGTGAAGCAAGAACAAGATGAAGCATAGGGCAGGTAAGAGGTGTGATAATCTCGGAGTTGAACTCATAGATACATCAAAGTTACTTAGTGGAGAATAATAGAGAGAAATATAAGCTTTAGTAGAGTGGATCAAGATAAAAACAAGGTGTAGTGTTCACAAAGAGGAGAGTGATCTCAACATATGTGGACTATGTTAAACTAGGGAGTGGTTACCAATTCTAATTAATGTATGAATTTCATGTTTCATTTACATATCCATGCTTAAGAATACATAGGTGAAATATTCCTACAATATATCTATTTTGAATACCATGATCTATACCAAAAGAGTAGTTAGCTAGATCCTCGAGCAAGGGGAGATTGGAAAGGATCATGCATGATTAAGATAAATTATGACCTACTTTGTGAGAAGCTGTGAGAACTTGGAGACCCTTGCACCAAAATCCGTGTGCATCTACAAGAATAAATATTTGCTTGTAAATAAGGACACCTTTGAAAAAAATCTAGATACGTGCTTTAAAAAAAAAAAAACATATCACCTATCACTTTGTGCACCGTTTGTATTGATTCACAACACCTTCAAAACATGGTTGTAAGTGTTTCCTTAGAAACCCACGGATAGTCAAAAATAAAAATCAAGCCCAAATATCCTAACCAAATACTATTGGTCCATAGAGATTCAACTTCTTACCATGCATAACCCGGAAATAAGATGATATGTACATTAATGACTATCGGTATTGTTCCCACCCTTTCAACATAATTTAATAGATCTCATTCCTTGTTTTGACTTATTAGGAAATCAGATACTTGTAACTTTGTTTTGTTTCTATAGAATGGCTAAACTTGAAACACCAAATTATAGAAAATCCAATCCATTCCCCTTGTACATTTTTGGTTCAATCACACAAGTACATGGTATTCAAAAAATAATTATATGTTTCTATGGACACATTTGGATCTTGGTTTGCATGTATAAAGTTGTGATTTTTTTCACCCATATGGCTTCACAACAAAGAATGAAAATAACATAATGTGATTAGCACACAATGTTTACCACTATTATTGTTAATAATGTAAGTAATGTAGAAACACACAATCATAAAAAAATTTTCAAACTAACCAATGAGGCCCCCATCTTACAACCATGTTTTCTTAAATTATTCCATAAACATTGTTTATTCCTTGAAAACCTCCATAAATTCATCAATGAGGAATATTTTCATTTCCTCACTCTTGGTGATCACGCACATGATGATTCACGGTTTCTCAAACATCTTCATCCCCACCTCCTTGTTTGTATACCTAATAATTGAAAAATCTTATCTACTAAGTTATTGAAATTTCACATTAGTTTGTGTAAAAATATGAAATAAAAAAAACCTATAAATATTCTTCAACCATTCCCTCTAAACATACCATATGTATAAGAGCACACGATATAAAATAATGGAAGAAAGAATGATGTGAAATACATAATTATTTATTTGACATTGAGATGATAAGTGTTATGTACTAAAGTACACAAATATTTCTACTTTATTTCTTGTATTTTGGAAGATACATTATTTGTGATGAATGCATTAACATGCCATTCATTTTTCATATGTTTCCCTTGAAGTTGCACTTTAACCAAACAAATTTAAATTTCTTCAACCTTATTACAGGATGAAACCACCTGCATAATAAGCACTTGAACCTATTGCTTTTAAAAAACCAATCATGTGTGGAATTGGTGCGAGGGAGGCATGAAAAAATGGTTAGCATGCAAATGATAGAAATACCTAACTGAAAATAAGTAGTATGCTTAGAGAGAAAAAACAATCAACTTAAACCATATTTGTCTATTGAAAATGTGGAATTCATTAAAATAATGGAATTGTGGAAGTGGAAAACCATCATTTCATGTATTCATGGTGTCTAAAGACCCATGATGAAAGGCATATCACTCCCACATGGATACGATAATAAAAAATGTTTTCCTCTCATTAACATGCCACGAGTTGATACTAGTGGCATCCAAGAGGTGTTTAGAGATCAAATGCACATTACTCTCTTTCATTCATTCATCACATATTTCCTAATTATCCATTCATATTTTTTTAATCAACTTTTCCAACTTGGGATCCAAGTAATGTCTTTCCATTATGATGTTGACAAGAATGCCAAAAATGGCAAGATATGTAATATATTTGTTAGATTCCAATGATAAATATGTAGAAAAAATAGTTTGTGAATTGTTGCTTGTGTCATTTTTTCCATGGAAAAACTCACCATTTATGTCATAAGGATGCAAAGCATTGTATATAATAATCACCATGTTTGGCCAACCAAACATAACCCTTACATTGAAATGGCATTGACAACCACATTTGTTAAAACCTCCTTACTATATGACTGTCGGTAGTTTGTTCTCATTGTCATTGTGACCATAATTAGACTAGTAGATGTAACAATAAAATTGGTATTAGAGACAAATAAAAAAATATAGCACCATCAATTCTTTGTTGGAACATAATGATTAAGTGGTCTGGCTAACCCTTAATGTATATGGGTCCATCACTAATATATAGGTTAATATTTAATAATATGAAATATTTATATTTCTATTATTAAATATGCTAACCTAGGTATATACTTTCGGTTAAATATTTAATATCATGAAATGATTATATTTCTAATATTAAATATTATAAACCTAGGTATATGTGTCAACCGATAAGGTTGAAAAGGTGGGTCAGAGACATACCCGATCACCTAATATAAAAAGGACTTTAGGTCCTCATTTGATATGTTCGAAAAAGAAATATCAAAGGTGAATATTATTTTACCCTTGTGATTAGGGTTGAAAGGAGGAGGTGAAAGTTATTGGATGTAAGTTTGGTTCTTGGAAAATAAAAGGTTATTTCATAGTGGTTTTTACCCTATTTGGGGTTTTCCACTATAAACATTGTGTCATTGTGTTCTTACTTTTGGTATGTATTACTTAATTAATATGTTATGTAATTTTATTTATTACATTGCATAATGTTTAACATTTAATGTTTTATGGTTTATGTTAATATTTAAATGTGTTGGTTGATTAAATTTGTAATAGTTAGAATCCTCTAAATTCTAACATGGTAACAAAGCTTGGTTAGAGTTAAATAGGTTAGATCAAATAAATTTGTATTTACCCTATTTAATTCCTACGGTTTTTTCAACCAACCCGAAAGGGGTATTTAAATTGTTTAGGTCCCCTTCTTTCATTTTTTGTGCAAAACATAAAATATTTTGAAAGATTTGTGTGTGTGCATATGCGAGAAAGACTCGAATTTCTACCTGCACGTGAATACCATTTACCAGGACCAAGTAAGTAATTAAAATTTTTATATGAAATATTTCATTATGGTTCTATAGTTTCATGTGTGTATAGGTTGAATTATTTTGGGGGTAAATGAAGGAGACAAAGACCATGAAAATAGGGTTCTTATTTTTTTCATTGGTTGAGTGATATCCCCTGTCTCCTTTGTAAATTTACTTTCATTTAAAGATTTTTTTAGCGGGGTGAAGTTTTTTTTTTTTGATCTTCAGTGTTTTTAAAATAAAATATAAATTTAACCTGAAATATATATATATATGTACTATAGTTTATATTTTTATATAAACTATATAGTGTTTGCAAGATTTAAATCATAATATGTAAAAAATTTATATCTGGTTTCTGTTTATTAGAATTTATGAACAAATACCTTCAGGATCTATTCATATTTAAAAAAAAAAGAATATTAGAAAATTAGAAATCTGGCTTAAATATAAAAACTATATTTTTACAGGAGTGCAGACAATTTCATAAATCACCGACATTTTATTGTCTTTCATGACAATTAACTAGTCGAGAACCCTAATTTTAAAAATATATATAATTGTTTTTATTTGGTTGAATAATGAGACTAAAGAGCCAACGCTTATCCCAAGTGCCGACGTTTTCCTATAGAAGCATGGATGATTCATTGAATCGCTTGTGACTCGCAGTAGGATGATCAAATTTTCCATTTTATATTTATTGCTTCTATAGATTTGAATCTACTATGATTTGTATCTAAATATATTTGATGAAAAAGTACGAGTAAATTTTTTTGATAAATATATATCTAACTCTGTGGTACATTATATCTTGAGGTACATTTTACAGTTCGGGGAAAACAATGACGTCCAACTATTTCTGTCTTGAAAAAACCCAGATCCTGAATGGAACCAACTACAACATTTGGAAGATCAGGGTCAAATAAGAACTTATGGCGAGGAAACTCTGGATGATTGTTTCTAGATCTAAGGTTTCTCCCACCAGTCATCAAAAAACTGTAGATAACATGAATGCATTCTCGTAACGAATGTAGGAGGCTCTTTCCATGATTTTGCACAATGTGAACGATGAGTACCTTCTACACATTAGTAATATTGAACATTTGAAAGAGGTATGGACACAACTAGAATCCATGCATGAAGGTACACATTTATCTAAAATTATTAAATTAGTTTAAGAATTTCTTACAACTCCTATGAAAGGAGATGAAAAAGTAGTTAATTTCTTAGCCAAAATTAATAATATCAAAGCATAATTAGATGGATGAAATTGTGATTGAATTGGTGAAAAATTAATCTACTTTATTGTTGAGTTAAATATACATGAAATATTTAGGAATTTTATTTCTATTCGAACTCTAAATATCGAATGAAAATGATCTACCCGATTTAAGTACCTTGAGTTCACTTTGATACATGAAGAACAAGTGATGATGAATTGTGACTCTAAGGAGAATGCCTCTCAAGCACTTATTGCTTAGAATTCAAATTTCAAACCTCGTAAGCCCTTCTCAGATCATAAATTTAGATCGAAATCTTCTTTTGTTGATAAGAATTTTTTTTTCTGAACAATTGTGTGTTAGCTTTAGTGGTAAATGTCACAAATGTTGTAAATTTGGATATAAAAAGGAATATTTCAAATCTAAGAAACCTATCCATAAAAGTTAAAAAAAAAACTGTTTCTTCTAAATACAATTTAAGGAAAAAGGATAGTTCTAATGATATTCCTAAAAATGTTGAATTATATGCTACGTTGTATTCTTCCTCTAATTCTGAACGGATTCTAGATTTAGGTGCATCAAATCATATGACTAGTGTTTCAAATTCTTTGTTTGAGGTTTGAAAATCAATGAACGTGTGTATCTTGGTGATAACTCATCTTTAGAATCAATAGAGAAAGGAAACGTAAAATTTGCTAATGGTGTGTTGAATAATGTTTTATTTGTTCCTAAGCTCAAAAATAACCTTTTATCATGTTCTCATGTCTATTTAAATTTTGAAAGATACTTGGTATATTAAAGATATTAATGATAATATAATAAGCGAAAGGATTCAAAGAAATGGTCTCAGTATATTTTTATGATTTCTCTTGAAGATCTTGTTTTGTTTCTCAAAGTTTGAATAATTCAAAACTATGGCATGAAATATTAGGACATGTTAATTACCGAAGTTTCTATGAAATGGCTAGATATAATATTGTGAAAGGTTTTCTGTGTTGTCTTCTTCTCATGATGTGTGTGAAGGGTGTTTACACTCAAAACAAAGTGCTAAACCCTTTCACTCACATCTTGAAGAGAGTTCCTTTTCCCCACTAAGAACTTATTCACATTGATGCTAAAGGACCTCTTGAAGTAGCTTCGTTAAATGGTTCTTTGTATGTTGTGACTTTTATTGATGATTTCACCAAGATGATTCGGTCATATTTTCTTAAAAATAAATCTAATGCACTTGGGAAATTTAAGGAATTTAAATCATCTGTTGAAAAATCTTCAAATTATAAAATTAAGAGGATTAGAAAAAATAATGGAGGTGAATATGTTAGAAAATATTTTAGAAATTTTTGTATTGATTGTGGTATTAAAATGGAATTAACTTCTCCTCATTATCCCTAATCTAATGGTTTTGTATAACGTAAGAATATGAATTTTTAGATATGTCTCGCACTATGCTTCATTCTATCGGTCTTCCCAAATTTTTGTGGGTAAAAGAAATGAACACAATAGTCTACATCATAAATAGGGTTCCCAACAAAGCTATTCTTCTTTTGACTCCTTTAGAAAAATGGTAAAAAAAAAACCTAATATTTCTTATCTAAAAGGTTTTGGTAGTCCTACTTCTTTATACATTCCTAAAAAGAAAAGAAAGAAACTTGATATGACTTCTTTTTCTTGTTTTTCATTGGATATGGTATTAACACTACAGGTCTAAGGATTTATGACCCTACAAAAAGGGAAGTAAGAGAAAACCGCAATGTGGTGGTTTTGGAAAAATGTTTCTGTTCATTTGATAATGGTAAAGATGTTCATAACTCTGTTAATATTTCTAATGATGTTTTTGATTATAATAATGAGAATATAGTAAATGGTCATGATGATGTTTCTTGTGTTAATGATATGGATAAATCCCCTATCTCCTTAGCTAAGAAACCAAAATGGGCTCAATCTATGTTAGAGAGTTCTAATCCTATTGACCTTAGGAAAATGACTAGAAGCCATCATACCTACCATGCATTAATGACCTTGTATGAACGACCCGTAAAATTTTGAATAATTTTCTCGAGATGATAAATGGATCAATGTAATGAAGGTGAATACAATTACGTAATTCAAAATCAAACTTGGGATTTGGTTTCACCTCTAGAAAAAGAAGATAATGTTGATGGTAGTATTGACAAACATAAAGATAGACTTGTTGCTAGAGGTTTCACTCGAAACACGGTATTGATTATGTTGAGACATTTACTCCCGTAGCTAAAATGAATGTTTTCAGAGTCCTTATTTGCAATTGCTACTTAGTTTGGGCAAGAAATCCATCAAATGGATGTGAAAAATTTTTTGAACAATGATTTAAAATAAGAACTTTACATGTCTCAACCTAAAGGATTTGAAGAAAGCTGGTAAAGAAAACTATGTTTGTAAGTTGAACAAATCCTTTTATGGTTTAAAGCAAGCTCCTAGAGCTTGGTATGCGAAAAATTAATTCTTTCTTTAAAAAATTAGGATTTTTAGTTGTTCTTTTGACAATGATCTATTCATTAAGAAAGAAGGATCACATATTATCGTTGTTTGTATATATGTTGATAATTTTCTTATGACTAGTGATAATCCTAGTTTTATTTTAGAATTAAAGAAACATTAAAACAATACTTTGAAATGACTGATTTAGGTATCTTACATCATTTTATTGGCATGGTTGTATTTCAAGATAAACACTCTATTGTTGTTTCTCAATACAATATATAACCAATTCTTGAAATTTTTAACATGATTGATTGTAAACCAATTTCTACTCCTATGGAATTTGGAATGAAAATTGATTAAAAACCTGCTAGTGAAAAAATGATCCTACTTTATATAGGCGGTTATTTGGTAGTTTGATTTATCTAACTATCACTAGACTAGATATTTCTATGTAGTAGGAATTACTTCAGGTTTATGCGCAGAACCTTATAGAGATTATTGGAATATTGCAAAAAAGATTCTTAGATATAGTAAAGGAACAATAAATTATGGGTTGAATTATACTAAGAATGAAAATGCTAACTTATATGGATTTTGTGATTTTGATCATGCTGGTGATGTATTGGATAAAAAATCTACTTTTGGTTATGTGTTTAAATTTGGTGCAGGTGCCATTACTTGGTGCAGCAAAAAGTAGTCAACTGTTTCTATCTCTTCAATAGAAGTTGAGTATAGAAGTGTAATGTAAACTACAAAAGAGGCTCTATGGCTGAAGAGGTTTTTCGATGAGATAAATATGAAGGATCTAGGAAGTGTTCCTTTATTCTATGACAACCAAAGCACCATAGATCTTGCACATATTCTAGTAAAGCATCAGAGGACGAAGCACATTGAGATACATATACACTTCATCCATGAGAAGGTACTAAGTGGTGAGATAAATCTCAAGTTCATGCCGAATGAAGAGTAGGTTGCTGACATCCTCACAAAGCCCCTGAGTGCTACAAAGTTTTGTCACTTTCGTGAAAATTTTGGATTGTTGAATTTTCCATTGAGGGGGAGTGTGCATGACAATTTCACCTCCTAATGGAATTTGGTTTTTGTAAAAGACCTTCGGGAAAGTGTAAAAAAGACCTTCGGACAAGTGTAAAAAGACCTTCGGGCATATATACCTCCTCAACTTCTTTTTTAGAAAGAAGTGTAGAAAGATCTTAAAGGCGGTATTCATTAAACTCTTTAGTGTTATTGATTTTACTCGTAAACATATAGTACAAGCATATTGTTAAGGAGTTCCTTGGTTATAAAAGGATCCTATATGCTTGGGTTTAATAACCTTTTATGAGAACTTGTGAGAATATGTAAAACTCACAAATCATACTTAGCCACTGATCATGGGATGATATTTGGGATTCCAAATCCTTTTGTACCAAAAGGTAACTTGATTATGATGAAGGTTTTATAATTCCTTCACCCGATATGCTAGCCTAAAACCTTTATGGTTTAAGGATTGTAAATCCTATAGTGTACCATGGGAAGGTATTCTATTGGCATATGTTATCAAACTTAACATTAAGGGGAGTGTTAGAACATAATGATTAAGTGGTCTGGCCAACCCTTAATGTATATGGGTCCAACACTAATATATAGGTTAATATTTATAAGATGAAATATTTATATTTATATTATTCAATATGCTAACCTAGGTATATACTTTTAGTTAAATATTTAATATCATGAAATGATTATATTTCTAATATTAAATATTATAAACCTAGGTATACGTGTCAACCGATAAGGTTGAAAATGTGGGTCAGGAGACATACCCGATCACCTAATATCAAAAGGACTTTAGATCCTCATTTGATATGTTCGAAAGAAATATCAAAGGTGAATATTATTTTACCCTTGTGATTAGGGTTGACATGAGGAGTTGAAAGTTACTAGATGTAAGTTTGGTTCTTGAAAAATAAAAGGTGATTTCACAGTGCTTTTTACTCTATTTGGGGTTTTCCACTATAAACACTGTATCACTGTGTCTTACTTTTGGTATGTATTGTTAATTAATATGTTATTTAATTTTATTTATTACATTGCATAATGTTTAACATTTAATGTTTTATGGTTTATGTTAATATTTAAATGTGTTGATTGATTAAATTCATAATAGTTAGAATCCTCTAAATTCTAACATTCTCAACACTACTATTATGGTGTTGTCAAAAACTTGCAATATAATATGGTAAAATATGGTAGTTTGTATGTAATGGTATCTTTAGACACCATTTTCTTCTTGTAGAAAAATCTAGTCCTTGTGATATCAAACAAGCCTTCCCCTTTTATAAATGCATTGAGAGTATAGAGAGGATTTTTCACACAAATATTGACATCTCCATCATCTTCACCTTATAGTCACTAAATCATGCACTTAATATGTACATCTAACCTCTTATGTCATTTATATGTATGAAAACTAAGTAAAATAATTACTCATTAACACCTCTTTACTTTTATTTGACATAGTTTTTATCCTTTTCATCTTTGTTGCTTGTTGTTTCGATTGAAAACTTATAGTTTTGCATTCCATACGACATCCTACTCAACTTTGATTTCACTACCTGACCTTTTGAGCACCTTGTACAACACTTCTCATTAGGGAAAGGAGCGTCAAGGCGTTATTGTCCCATCGGGGCACCTTTTTCCTTTTACCTCTTTTTTGATATTTCAAATGTTACTTCTTTCTTGTCTTCTTTTATCACTCTTGGTCATCCTTTCACTTGTTAATGATGAAACTTAAGCAAATGAATCATATATATATATATGTATTATTTAATCTCATCAGGGGGAAAGCATTTAAGAGGAACATATTATTATAAGGAGCTAATATTTTCTATCTACTACAAAAAGACTACATTTTGGCATGACATACTTCACTACATAAGAGGGTTTATTTGAATTCCATACCGCACATTTTCATTTGGGATAAAGTAGTTATATCCCGCTATCTCTGTGTGCGATCGGGTACTAGGAAACCTAGCTCAAGGGAAACTATTCCAATCACACACACGTAAATAAGAAATACATTGAGTCTAAAATGTAGTGTAGTGCTCTATGAAAATCACATTTGGGTGACCGCTAAGGTCATTCCAACTTAAGAATATGCATATTTGTATTCATTTAATGTGCACTTGAGTATTATACTGGTAGCTAGGGTTTATTTTATAGGTACATATGTGACACATCGAACCTAGAGTGACCTAAAGTGAACAAACAAGAGACATGGAAAGAACCAGATCCTGGGTATTTTTGTAGACACCAACACCTAGATCGAGATACTAGTGCCTAGGCAGCCCTATCCCTATCAGAACTCCCATCCCTGAGATTTTTACTACCCATTTTATGATACAAAGTTTGCACATCCTAGAATCTACCATTCTATATCAATCTTCAGTCCAAAATTAGTTTAGAAGTATAAATACAAGATGATTCATTCTACAAACCATATATCACTCTTTCTTACATTTCATTTACTCGATCTTGCTTATTTATTTTTTTATCTATTTGATCAATAGTTTACTTATCTTAGATTTAATTTTATTAAATCATTTGGTGAACTCAACAACTATGTCCATGCCATGGATCTATTTCCCCTTTTTTTTCTTCTTATGAGACCATGGATAATTCTTCTACTTTCATCCCCACCAAAGTGTCTATTCCTGGACATCAACAAATTTAAATATATTCTTGTTACTATAGTTCCCTCTATCAATGTTGTCACCACCCACTGTAATATGGTCCCTTTACATCTTCCTATCTCTATCCCTCTTAATAAAACATTTATTCAAACTACTACTCCATCTAAAACCTATGATATCATTGAGAAATTAAATAATGCCCCAGCTAAGATATATCCTTTGATCTATTACACCAATCTTTGGATTGTCCTTGTACCTTAGAGGCTTCCCTTCACTCTATTCAAATCCAAAGTGATGATCCTCCAATATATTTTACCTATCTAAATCGATTAGTTTAAACATATCAACAATTCTATCACATTTTTTGATGAGGACATTACTCCTAAGTCTTTCATTGATTCTTCGTCTCTTCTTATCATGGATCACATTTAGGATTTCCATATCAAGCTTTTGATTAAGATAAAATGTGAATTCATATGCCTGATTTTATTGTTATCATAACATTATATGAATAACAATTAAGTACAAAAATTTACCCAAGCAAGCTAAGAAAGAAAAAATAAAACCCTAAGTGCAAAGAAGAGGTAAGACAACTTAGTTGTTTCAATTTTTTTACTAGACTATGCCAAAGTTATGAATAGACGAATAGAGAGGGAGGAGTATCATACAACGCCTTAGAAAAGTGTGCAAGCTGATGATCTACCTAGATTGGGGCGCCTAGAAAGGGAAAGGGGCACTTGTGGGCACCCTAGGCCTTCTTCTAGGCTCCTGTGTCTAAAAAAATGCTCAGAAAACCTCCTTGAAGTGGTTACTAGTTATTTTTTGTTCACCTTTGGTCACTATGAGGTCGCACAATGATCACCGAAGTCATTGGAAACATACAATGAAATAATGACCTATAAAACCCTCAAAGAGACATCAAATCCTAAAAATAAAGATGCAGAATGAGGGGTCAAACTATCCTCAATTGTCACAATGGTGATCTTATGATTGAACATTTCACCACATCTTAGACCCAATTTAGTTTTGTGTGTGTGTGGACCTATGCCCTAGGTGGATCTTGTGAGTCTCACACTTGATAGTGAGAAAAAAGCTAGATGTAAAGAAATGTAATAAATGTGTACATAGAATATAATGAACTTCCCTCCTATGAAGTGTGTATGAAAAATAACCAGCCCTTGTGTCCCTTGGATGGTATGAGATGGATGCAATGGAGCTCTTAGATTCTTGATGGATAGAACATTAGGTGGCGATAACTAGTGCTTAGTGTTTGGTCCTTTATTATGATCACATAACTTTATATTTATATGATTTGCTTCCTTAAATTTCATAATTAACTCTGAAAAGGTCGACTACCAAAAATATAAGATGCTCAAATGGCTAGAAAGGATCCAAAAAATGTGAACAAAGTATACTGAGGTCAAGGGAACCCGGAGGGGATGAGAGCACCGACATTGATGTCTGGCGTGGTGCTAGTGTCGAGGATGATAAATTTCTCGGGTATAAAAAGGAAAAATGAGCAAGTAAGGGTGCATGACCAAAAGTGGCAATATAAAGAAAATAAAGGTGGCCAAAGACATGTGTTAATAGTAATTTTCTTACTTATGAATCATATTTATAGTAGTATGTAACCATGACTAGATAATTACCCAAAGTGCGTGATTTTGTGTTTATATTTTCCCCCACTTTATATTGGTTGGCGGAAAGCTTGGTAACATAAAGTAGATAGAGATGTGTACTTGATAACCATGTAGATTGATGTAGAAAGAGTGTCTCAAGAGACGAGACAAAGCGTGGAGTGATAAAAGTGTGAAGTGTGGATGTTAAGGAGGAAAAAGTGTAAAAAGTGATGATGAAAATGACCCTAGGGCGGAAACATGTGTGTGTATATGTCACGATGTGCCTATTGTTGATGTCGATGTTTGTTGATGTTGTTGTTGAATGATGTTGACTACCACTTCCCATACGGATGAAACCTGCAAAAGAGAAAAAAACAAGTAGTCAAATACACATGTATATGTGTAAAAATCATGTAAAGAAGTATGTAAAATGAAAAATGTGAAAAAGGAACATGTGCACCTGATCCATGATGAGGAAAGAGTGTAGAAAGGATCCTATAGATGTTATAGAAGACCAAGTTTTTGGGTGATCTCACGCTAGTTGTGTCGGCTACTAGTTTTTGGGCGATCTCACGTCAATGATATGGAAGAAGTGTAGGGATAAAATTTTGGTGTTATCCTCTAACCTTTAACTACTTCCTATAATGTAGAACACCACTACATATGGTGTGTAAAATTTGAACAATTTGATCCAACATGAAAATGTGTAGTGCATGCATGTCGAAATGCTAAGGAATGTGCTATACTGTAAAATATGTTGTGTGAATTTATGTAGAATGTGTTGAATTGCCAAATTCTATGTAAGCTATCGTCCCTAGTCACAATCATCTAAGAAGGGTCAAAAGCACTCATGCACTATTATCTTGGTTTGGGTGCTAGTGTTTGTGTTGTACTAAGGACCCAAGTCGATTTCGAGCCCCTGTCTAATCTTGATCACGTGTGTTAGACCAGATCTTGTGTTGTGTTGAATTGTGATTGTATTATGTTGTATGGGGTGACTGATTCACCAAAATGATGCCCCTCGTTTGGGGTACATGCATCGATGAAGGAGTATGAGACCCAAAGGAGGACCGAGTGCTATGTTGAAATTGTGCCCTAGAGGGGGAATGGAATGTGCTTGGTAGAAAACAATGCACATGCAAACAATTTTTGGGAGACAAGTGTTAGTAAAAACAAATGCAAACATGCATTTATAAGATAAAATGTAAGCTAAGTAGACAATGTGTAAGCTAAGATGCAAAAAGACAACATAGACCATGAAAAGAGGGTTGCAAACATGGACACCACTCACGATGTCATCATAAAATCAATCTTGACAAATCCAAAAAGTAGACAATGTGCACACAAGAAAAGGGAAAAGCTCACAAACAAGAGCATACAAAGAGAAAACAATGAAAAGAAATGTAATGAAAACCATGGAAGTAGGTAGTCCTGCATAACAAATGTTGCACATAAAGTACCCTTTAGAATGTAAAAAGATAAAAAGTATGTCAAGGAGTCTATAATCCATAAAGTAATGTGTTATGAAACAAAATGAAACAATAACACCTATAATGTATGAAAGTGGATGTCCCCAGGAGCCTCTGTGGGACTGGTAATAGTACTATGCCAAACATTTTGTGCTGTGTATATGGATTTGTAAAATCTGCGATCACAACTAGAAAGGCAAGTGAATGTGTATGTGTGTATGATAAAGATAATGACATACAAGATATCTATCTAGCATGTGTAATAAAGTGTACATGTAAAAGCATAAGTAAGTAAGAGTAAATGCAACCAATATATGTAGTATGTTGTGGATGAGACGAAATGGAATGTAGTATGAATGATAGGAGCAGCGTGACCCCCAAGTGGATGTGTATGTATGAGAAGAGGTTTATTTATTTATACCCCTCAATAGTAAAAATGAACCATAAACAAAAGTGTGTCATCGGTAAATGGTTTGAATTATGTGTATACTAGAAATATGTGATCGTCAAAGCACCAAGTGTAGAGTGTAAGTGCACAAGTGAATGAGTGAATGTGTGAGGATGATGAGTTAGTGTGGTGAGTTCCATTTTGAAATGTAGACCTACATTAGTTGAGTATGGATAGTGGAACTAGAGTGCGTCATCGGGTAGTGTGTGCAATGCGTAGAAATAGATGTAACAAAGATATGTCGCTAATACGTAGATTAGATGTTGTGTAAAAGGAAATGAATGTGTGTGTGTTAAGAAATATTGTTAAATGTGTAAAGCATTTTTTGAAGGGATTGATTGTAAACACATTGATTTTGTGATGTGTATTTTCTAATGTGTAATGTGTTATGTTGGTTGTGTGCAAGGAGATGTATTATGTGATGCGAGAGAAGGTATGACCTAAAAGTGCAGAATATGTAAGATGCTATAGATATGATGAGTGTGTGGTAGGTGGTGTTGAACATGAAAAAAGAGTGTTATTAGTAATACTTTGAGTGTGTAAGATTTCTTGTTAGGTGTGCACTAGGAAGAATGCAACACAAGCACATTGATTTTATAGAGAGGAATATGTGTGAGAAATAAGATGATGTGTAATGTAGTGTGTAGTATGATGGGTAACATGTTTTTTTGTATAGGATGCCCCCTGAAGCAGTCAAGTGTGAAGTATGAGAGTGTGTCATCGGGTAATGATGATACTAGAGTGTGTCAAGATGTGTATGTTGTATGTGAAAGTCTAGATGTGAAGTGATGAGAAAATAAGAAAATTGTTGATGTTAGAGGGGATGAATAAGTGTGATTCCCCCAAGTATGTGGTGATGAGAGTGAGTGATAAAATAATGTCATTGAATATGTCATCATTTTCATAATCAAACTAAATGGTGAAGCATCTGAAACTTGATAAGCAATAGTATTTGTGTTATTAAGATGTATGTGTTTCACCTTAAGGTGATGAGACAAAATAGATAAGGGAAAAGTTCAAGGAGGAATACCTATGATTATGTAGATGTTGTGTGTGTGTAGAAGGTTTATCAAGCTGATCGTGAGAGCTTCCATTTGGCTAGGAGGAACTACCGTATAAGAAACACAACAAGACCACCAAATGATATTAAATATAAAATGATAGAGGACCACCTCATGAAGGATAGATCTCGGGAAGAATGATGCTTCCTTGAATGATTGTCAATCCCCTGTTTATAACAACTTAATGCAAGAAGAAATTATAAATGAATGAATCCTACTATAGTTGATAAGATTTAGGTATCTCCTATAACATACAATAAGTAAATTTAATCTAATAGGGAGATTTATGATTAAATCCGAATGGCTAGTAGGATGGTTTAGGTCTGTAGGTATGACAAAGGCTATAGGTGAGGTATGGGAAAAGTTATGAAATATTCGGGTTATTTTATGAAGGTTATGAGCTCACTGTTATAGGTAAAGTTACCGGTCAAAGAGACTGGTATCGATTAGAGACCGATTCCGTTATTGGAAACCGATCGATGCTTTATTTGGTTAATCCGTCTTTGGTAGGGGAAATATGGTGGAAATGTCAAAAAAGAGTGTTTTGGGCTCTTTGTGATTGCACATAGAGTCGAAGGGTTCTAGAAGGATGGTATGATTTTGGTTAAGGCTCAAAGCAAAGGGTGGTAAAGGTATTAGGATGAGTGAAATGGTTCAGGTTGATGGGATAGGTGGTAAACAGGTGAAAGGTGGTATTCGGGAAAGAGAAGGATCGGGTGAAAGATGTAAATAAAAGACTTAAGATCAAAATAAAAGATTAAAAACAAGAACGAATTACTTATATGGTAACCTGTAAATCAAGGTGATTTTGGTTGAGGAGCATTTGTGAGAGATATGAGAATGTGTCCAGTGCCATGGTAATGTATCATGGGTGCTCTACTATGATGATCCGAAGTCGTGGATGAGATGATGGGATGCTTGTGAGGACATGATGGGCTCTAGTTCTTTGTCAGGTAGCTTTAGTGCTTGAGATTCTAAATGCCAAAGTGTGTGTGAGTGAATGAATTCAAGGAACCAGTTAAAAGAGTTAGAAAATATTATTTAAGGGAAATTTATGGTAGTTAGGGAACCGATGCCGATCAAGGAATAGCGATGTCAATTAGGGAGAAATAGTCCTTTTTCTAAAAATAGCGTAATTACTCCCATATTTGGCATGACTGAAGTCTTAATTTAGGCCAGAAGTGGGAGTTAATGCTAAATATAGTGGGAGAGAGGTTAGAGAGATAATAGGTCATAATGGTTAGGGTTAGAACAAGTCCTAGTTGGTTAGGGAGTGTGGGGACTTGGTCTTAGTCATTTAATGAGGTTGGAATAGGTCTAGGATGAGGTGGAGGTGAGGTGGATATTGATTTAATTAAAGTAATTAAATTAATAATAGTGTGAGGATGAGTATTAATTTAATTATAGGTGATTAAATTAATACCAATATGTGGAAGGGGGCCATGGTTAGGTATATATATTGAATTGATAAGTTGAAAGGGGTTAAAGGGATTGTGACCCAAATTTGGTGTCTACATTTTCCCCTTTTCATCACGTAACTTGTAGTGATAAGCGATGCTGAAAAAAATATGAGGTAGTTTCTCCAGGTATGATTGAAGGTGAGGTTACCCCAAGTATGGGTGGAGGTGATCCCCCTCAAACCAGAACGATAAAGTGAAAGGTTGGATTAGTGAGTGGTTTGATAAAGTGATGAATGAGGAAAAATGAGGTATAAGTGGGTTATAGATAATGATGATATTAATGTGGGTAATAGGTGGGGGCATTCAAATGCGCACACACGTATAGAATGTGACAAGTTACTAGGTGGAGAGTACAAAAATCTACTCGTAAAAGGTTGATAGGTTTATCCAAATAAGATTGATGTGATCCAGGTATCCAAGGTATAGGATATGGTCTTGAACAACAACTAGGATAGGTGCTAGAAATGGGCATTAGGTGTGTTCCGAGAGAACCAAAAGGTATGGTCAAGATAAACGTCACAATATTAGGCAAGTCAAGGTCGAGTGAGGCTAAACAACATGAGTAACATCATTGTAAGGTATAACGAGTAGGAAAATTTGAGTGTCAAATGGGCGGGTTGGGTTTGTGTGTTTAGGTAAGGCCATGGGTAAGGCTAAGGTTTAGGAAAAATGTACCCCAAATGAAACAAAAGGTGCAGGCTAGGTAGGTAGATGGCAAGGTGAGCCACAAGGGCTTGGGTGTCGTTAGTATAACAAGAAAATTGCATATGGTGGATCCGAGGTGATAAAAGTAGACATAATGGGTTTAAGCATGGTGACCAATACCGGCCTAAGGTAAACCGATGCCGATAAGGTAACAAATGTCGTTTAGCTACGAAACAACCCGACCAATGCCAATTAATAAAATTTGGTAATAAAACAAAAAACCCACATTTTGAAAAGTTCATTTGGACTTTCAGATTTTTTGAAAATGACAGAGAGGATGAATTTGCACTTGTGACTTTGGAGAAAATGATAGGGGAAGTTTTCTAGGTTGAATTGGAGTGAGTTAAGTGGACCCATGAGATCTTTATGAGTGAGTTGAGTGGACCCATGAGGTTTCGATGGATTGTAAAAAGTGTCCAAGTCCTAAAAATGGAGGGTTAGATGTCAAAATAGAGAAGAATGGAAGGGTAGGATAGATAGTGAAGCAAGGAGGTAGGGGTAGATAGATTAGGTGTATAAAATGATAGAATTAGGTGGGTTTTAGGGTGAATGTAGGTATGAATGGTCGGGTCTTAGTGTCTTAGATATGAAGTGGTTAGGCTAGGTAAGATATAGGGTAGGATAATAAATTGAGTAGAAGATAGATAGGCTAGGAAAATTATGTGTGGGATAGGGGTTGATTAGAAAAGGAAAGTTCTTGACAAGTGTGGTTAGTAATGATGTAGGCACAACATCGATGACTATATGGAAGGGTACCATCGTTGTTGGTATGGATGTGAGCTAGTGTCACTGAGGAAGAGTGGGACCACATGAGAGATGTTGGGCTGATTGGTGTGAGGTAATACTGGGCGTATTGTTCGAGATCATAGTTTGATGGTTGTGCTCATCGATAGATGGGACTCAATGAACAATACCTTCCATCTACCCACCGATGAGATGACTATCACACTTTGGAGGACATGTATAAGATTTTACTGACTACCGATTATGGGGGAGCCAGTATATCATATTTCATCAGATGAGGTGATTGATCCTATGATCGCAATATTTGGGGATGCCATGGGTGATATGATAGAGTAAAATACTAAAGCATCAACTATAGAGATATGTACGCTGCACATCCTTAGGAGACCAGGTTGGTAGTATTGATGATGGTGATGATGGGATGTTATGCACTCCCAGATTCAGAGGGTGAGAGATTTCCACGAGCATTGATGGGGGTTTTATAAGACATGATTGAGGAGTGGGTTTTTTTTTCATTCATATTGACCTACTGGTACAAATGTATAGGGAGATATGGGCCTACTGAGAGGACACAATGGTATGGTGTCTATTATACCTACTTACTACATTCTAGGCATATGAGCACATAGTTATTATGCACCCACAGGGACTTCCAAGATAGGATTGGCATCGGGTATTCTAAGATAGGGATGCAAGAGATGGGTGCCAATGGGGGCTCATCCGTGGGTAGAGGAGGTGGCACACGATGTGACCTATTATAGGTAGATGTTAGAGGGGTTATATGCTATGGATATTGTATGGTGGCCATATGTGGATTTTCTATCTTATGGAGGTATATCGAGGAGATGAGGGGCCTACAGTTTGTCATATCGATATAGGGGACGTGTTTGGTGAGCATGAGATGATTCCAGTGGATAGAGTCTGATGCTAGTTCAAGCTGCGCATTAGGACATGCTTCCACCATTTCCACAATATCATAGAAATGATGTGGAGAGACCTTTATCTCCACCACATCCAACATGACCGAGAGGGTAGGAGGAACATGTGTTAGATAGGAGGATAGATAAGGAATGTACCACTATTGCATACAAACGGTGGTGGGTAATGAAACTACAGGCAACACCACCTTGGTAGGCAAGCTAGATGTAGCCATAGTCATAGTTTAGAGGGATGCACTACGGGGTCGGTCGTCACCGCCTTATAGCTACATCTCACACAGAACATGCACACGTGTCCTCTCTATAGGAAGGTGGCTGGATTACGGGGAGAAGTAGCTCGGGGCAGAGGCCTAGGCTCTTACCAAGTCACCGGTTGGTTATGGGGGATAGGTATCGGCGTTGTAGGCACAAGTGATAGGGTTATAGGCCCAAATAGTAACCTCATAGGGGTAGTTAGTCACAACATAGGCACATGTGAATACATTACGATTGCTGAGTGGTTGCACATGCACCAGCTTAGGAACCCATATAGGAAGTAGTGAAACATGTACTAGTACATGGACTAGCACATGGACCACATTTATTGGGATAGGGTCCACAAGTTAGGGTGAGAATGATGGATCCTCCCTAGGTTATAGTGATGGATAGGTATTGAGATGTTGTGGCCAAGGCCAAACATTATCAAGATAAGATTCTAGATGCTTGTCTTGGTGATGTCATATGCCGAGCATAGGGCCCAACAAGAAGCCACCCAGATGACTAGCTCATGGACTCGAACTACTAGTAGCTCAAAGAGCCATCGACACACATGCATGGTGGATAGAGGTGACGAGCGGGTGGAGACCAGCGTGAGATGAGGGTGTTGGAGAGATGATGAGCAGATGAAGACTAGGGATAGATGAGGGGACTAGAGAGAGAAACAAAAGTTTTGGCCCTTCACATGGGTGACAAGGACATTATATGATTTGTATTTGTATTTTTGACATATATACCGGTTTACATGCCGAAGATGTGAGATTTCATATGAATTTTTGAGATACTTATAGTTATTTATATTTGTGTATATATGTATTGATACAAAAACATTCCCTTATATATATTTGATGATGAGATGAGATGTTTGGAATATATCTCCATTGTATTGCATTTATGGAAACATGATTTGATTGATGATGTTGTTTTGATTATAGTTCCATTATATTGATGTTATTGAAAGTATACTTTTAAGCAAGGTTGAGTCGAGATATAGGCATGGTGGAGTACAATATAGGCATAATGGAGTCAGGTATAAGCATGGTAGAATCATATATATGCATGGTTTGGTTTAATTTCCAAGTTATTAATATTATGGAAACTTAGATGTTTTAGGCATGGATGTGATGAAACAATGTGATTTCCATTTTTATTGCTGTCGTGGAAAATTACTAAGAGGTTTGTTTAGGGGTGGAAATCATGAGGGAAAAGAGTGGCTGAACTAACCTCCAAGGGATCCATGCCCTCGAAGTGCTACCTACATAGCCCCGACGAAAGTGGTCTCGGGACGATGTAGTTCTCCCATAGGGTAGGGAAGAATAATAAGAAAGTAGGTGAATAGGTTGGTAGTTTTAAATATGATTAAATGGGAAAGATAATTTAGGCATGGTTGTGTTTAGGTTGATTGGGTATGGTTGAATGTGAATGTGGGTGAAAGGATAAGAAATCCCATAAACCGGGTGTGAAAGTATCACCTGTGTAGAAGAATCAATAAATGAGTAAAAGCGATGATGGGTAAAAGAGGTAAAAGTGATCCACCGGGCAAGGACCATCATGAGCATACCAAAGATAGGTTTATGAACTTAAGCCCCTAAAGGCGTTTCATGATTGAACTCCCTAAAGGTGAAATAAGTTCCATGATCACAAAGTATTGCATGCCACCACATCCCTTGAGTAGGTAGAAGAAGAAAAAGGAAGGAAGGTGAGGTGGAGTGGTTTATTTAGCGTAACCTTGTTGTGAGATAGTGTGCCCCTTCTACAAGATACCCAAAACTAGGATAGGCAAGTCCATTACCAAAAAGTTGTATGTTTCTTGATTTTTCGTATTTTCATTTTGATTTTGTTTTATAGACCGATTAATACGGGAAGTCTATGTGGGATGAATATAATTTATCATTGAGATCTTCATGAAGTCTGATCGATGCGAGAAGCTCTAGAATATTTCTATTTTATTTTTATAGAAATAGTCTTCTTTTGGATAGACTATGTATAATAGGGCTAGCCTTTTATAGTTATCCTTCGAGGAGAAGTCTATTTATATCAGCAAGATAGAAAGATAGATGTTATTTTGAGGGATTCATCAATTTATAAGAATTTTGACTCAAGGATTTGAATTTGAACATTCCATAATATGTTTATTATTTTGAACTTTGAGGTCACGAACAAGACTATAAAGGAGTACATGCTTCTTTTATAAAGGAAAAACCATGACATGCAAAGGTTAACTATGGAAGAGAGGTTGTACGTGAAAAGCGACCATGGGATTCCATCTGAAAAGGGTGAAAAGAATCCATGAGAATCATTCATGAGTAGAGCCGTGGTAATCATATTGAAGATAAGGCTGAATGGTCATAGATAATCACTCGATTTTATTTTAGTCATTGGTCTTTAAACAAGGTAGGTAGAAGGTGAAGGATGCTCAAGGGATGAGCGTGTAAGAGATAAAAGGTGATGTAGTACTTGAATCAATAATAGAATGGACAAAGATGCAAGGCATTAAGGGGTTCACGTTTAATTTTACCTTCGAGAGAAGCTAAACGATAAGCACACGATCCATAAATATGTGTGAAAATGTAGGGTCCAAGTCAATTAAGAAAACTTGCCCGTTTACTTTTCTCATATTTTCTTGCATGTTGATTTTCCTTTAGGAGGAGGTCACTGAACTTAATTTCGTTCATGAACACGTTTTCATAGGCATTCTTGATACATTTTTGATATATTTGAAGGTGATCGAGAGCATTTAAATGACGTTCTTTTAATAACTCAAAGTGTGCCAAAGGGTCTTGGTGAAAATCATTTTCATTGAACATTTCTTTGAGTGATATACGAAGAGATGGGATTTTAACTTTGAGAGGTAGGATGACCTCTATATCGTAGAACAAAGAGAAAGGTGTGGTAGTTGTAGAGGTGTGAATAATAGTGCGATAAGCCCATAAGATGAAAGGAATATGCGTGTGCCAATCCTTACAGTTCTTTGTCACAACCAATTTCATAAGAATTTTGGTGAGAGTTTTGTTAGTTGATTTGGCTTGGCCATTTGTTTGAGGATAATAAGGTAAAGAAAAATTGAGTTGGATGCAAAAATGTCACATAGTTTGTGAAGGGTTTTATTTTGAATTACTTTCCATTATCGGTGACAAGACGATGAGGAACACCAAAGTGACAAATGATGTGATGGTTGCGAATTCACATATTTTCTCGGCTTTGGTAGAAATGAGAGGTACAAACTCCACCCATTTAGTGTAATATTTGGTTCTTTGTGATGATCCATTGATGACGTTGAGAATAATGAGGGTTAATCTCTCCGATGAGATCCAAAACCCATTGAGAGAAGGGCAAAGGTCTTTAATGACCTGTAAGGCATGACTAAGGGTGTGGTGAAAATTAGCGTGTTGCTGACATTTCACGCAACGTTTGACATAGTCACAATAGTATTAGCTTAAGGTTGGCCGTAGTAGCGAGGTGAAGAATGCATTTAGCGATGATGAGGCCAATGAAATTACCTCGACAAATCCCATCATTAATCTCCTTGATGGTGTATGTGATTTCAAAACTTGTAAGGCATTGTAGGAGGATACCATCAAAGCCATGTTTGTAGAGAAGACCCCTCATGATAATATAATGAGATAAACTTTTGAGGAAGGATCATTGTCCATTACGAGTGTGATCCAAAGGTAGAATTGAAAGGGAAAGGTACTTAAAAATTGCTTATGCCAAATGTCACGTGGGCTGGTTTCAATTCTTCCCACAAAGTTAATGTCTCAGAATAGATAAGATGGTTACTGCAAACATTGTATTGTTAAAAATATTTTGGAGTCCGAAGGTGAAGAAGGTATTTAAGAAAGCAAGGCGAGGCCATGATATCTCGTGATTTTGTTAGTGGAACAGGGAGTGGTTTGAAGCTCATGATGATCAAAGGAAGTTAAAAGTATGTCGATGTGATGTTTATACTTTTGAAGTAACTCATTATGATACTGGTATAAACCATTGAATTGGTTCACAACCAGTTGGGATTCATCAAAAATATTAATGGATTTAACATCTAAGGCTATGGAGGTTTGAAGACCTAACACGAGTGCTTTGTATTTGGTAATGTTATTAGTGCAAATCGAAATCGAGTTTGAAGGATAAAGGCATAGGTTCACCATTAAGAAGAATGAGTATAACCCCTGCACTTCCTCCATGGTGACATTTTGATTCGTAAAATAATAATGTCATCTGATAGATGGTGTCATCTAAGGAAAGAGTGGCGATCAATTCATTATGAAAATCAAAGTTAGAGAATAGATTTCCGAAAAGAGGTGTGTCTCGCAAGCTGATCTGCAATGGTTTGTCCCTTGACATAATTTTGATGGATGAATTTGAGATCTAAGTCTCCAAGGAGCATGAGCAAGCATGTGACACATTGGTGTTGTTAAGGTTTAGCATACATGTAATGCAAGGGATCAATATTGGTGATGAAAAATGTTTTGTGGTTGAGTAGATAATGGTGAAGTTTGGTGGCAACAAAGACTAGGGCTAGGTAAAGTTTTTCCACATGAGTATATCTAGTCTCGTAGTCTAATAGAGTATGAATTATATAATAAAATTCTTGCTCCCTATTTTGTTTTGTCACGATGAGTGAGCTTGACACCCAAGGAATGGTTAGTGGTAGAAATGTAGAGGTAAAAGGGTTTTACATCTTTTGGTGGGATGAGTATGGGTGGTTGGAGGAGGTTTTTTTTCATGGTGTCAAAGGCTTTATGACACTCATCATCCCATTTGAAGGATACATCCATGTTTAGAAGATGATTAAAGGGATGACATCGATCAAAATTTTGAGAAATAAATCTAGGAATAGATTCCAACTTGCCTTGCAAAATATGAATTTTTCGAAGGTTAGTAGGTGGTGGCATCTCAAGAATATCTTTGAATTTTGTGGGATTGACTTCGATGCCTCACAAATAAATGATGAAACCAAGGATTTTTCCAGAGAGAATGAAAAAGAAACACTTATTTGGTTAAAGGCATACACAATACTTGATGAGATGATCAAAGATGACTTTAAGAAATGTGAGGTGCTCAACGGGATGTTTGGACTTGACGAGAAGATCATTGACCTAATATTCCTATATATTATGCATGATCTCATGGAAGATATAGGTTATAGCTTGTTGATATGTGGCGCTAACGTTTTTAAGGCCAAAGGGCATGACATGGTAATAGAAAGTCTCTTAAGGGGTGATAAATATGGTTTTGTGTTGATCTTCCAAAGTGAGTAATATTTGATTATAACCTCGAGAAATCATCCATGATTGATAGCATCTCATGGCCAGTGGAGAGATTGATAAGTTGGATGATACTAGGTAGAGGAAAGTCATCTTTAGGGAAATCCAGGTTAAGGTCAGAAATCCATGCAGATGTGGAGTCCCCCTTTTGCTTTAGTGAGCGAGAAAAATGTTAGAGATCCATTGTGGATAATCAATGGGTAGAATGAAAGAAACAAAAAGGATACCTTGGAGTTATTTTTTCACAAGAAGGGAAATACGAGGACACATTTTTATAGCTTCTGTTTCATAGGTTTAGCATTGGGAATAGTTATGATATTGTGAACCACGATATTTGGGTCAATCTTGGGCATATCAATATAAGACTAAGAAAATGTATTGTTATGATCTCGGAGGAAAGAGGTGAAAGCTTTCTATTCGGTCGAATCTAAATATTGGCCTATATTTATAATGTGAGGGTCATCCTAAGTGTGAATTTTGATCTCGACGGTGGATTCATTCAACATGGTTTGTGTCTCGGATGGTAACGAGAGAGAGGTTAACTACATTTAGAAGTGGGATTTAACACTAAATGTAGTGAGATAGAGGTTAGAGAGATAATATGTCATTATGGTTTAGGGTTAGAAAAAGTCCTAGTTGATTAGGGAGTCGACGACTTAGTCATAGTAATTTAATTAGGTTGGAATAGGTCTAGGATGAGGTGGCTATTGATTTAATTAGAGTAATTAAATTAATAATAGTGTGAGGATGAGTATTAATTTAATTATAAGTGATTAAATTAATACCAATGTGTAGAAGGGGTCATGGTTAGATAAATACATCGAATTGATAAGTTGAGATGTGTTCAAGGGGTTGTGACCCAAATTTGGTGTCTATAATAGGATTTAGAGGTTTGTGAGATAAATGATGGAGTTGAGAGTCTGGTTTTGGTGTAGAGACTAACCCGAGTAAAACTAAATGCTTCAAATATCCTATGCTATCTAGTAAGGAGTGGAGGGTCATCCATGGAAAATCTAGGACCCTAAGAGAGATAATTATTTCAACCACTTGTTAGGTATTTTTTTCTAAAATAGGGATTACTCTACATTAACCATGAGTGGATATAAAAATATCTAAATGTCTTTGGAACATCATTCCAATTGTTAAAGATTAATGAAATTATGAATTGCATCGACCAATCATCAACAAAAACTCCTGTAAATATTTGTCCACATGGAAGAAGCATTGCTCTTATTTCTCATTAATTTGTTGTTCTACATCGAGAAAAAAATCATGCACCGTGAAAAATATCACACTTTCGTATGAATCCTTAATAATTAGATCTATAAGACAACATTTGGATAATAGATTAACAAATATTTCTATTTTTAGAGAGGATCATGTCCAATCACAAACCCTTCTACAAACCATAGCTTCCTCACATTTGGAGAAAATATGACTTCATCTTCTGGGAAGGTATAGAGGTAAATAAAACATAATTGCCGAGAAATCTCAAATTCCTCAGAGCATCATAGATCAATTTGTGCCTCTGCAAAATGTTTAATGTAAATTTCCATTCATTTGAGTGGGCAACGTTTTCCATCGCATAACCTATCACTTTGGGAGCTAAAATAAGGCCTCTATAATCCTTTCACACATGCCTCATTGCTTCATGGTATTCCATGATAATTGTGCGAAAGAGCGTGGAATAAAACAAATATCAGCTATCATCCTCTCTTAATTATTTGAATTGGACATTGGACGCATTTGGAAATCATAACTATTCAATCACATTCTTACTTCTAGAAGTTACAATGATGAGGTTTGAGTTGCGATGTGGAGATATCATAGTTATGCATAGCTTAATTAACAAGGAGTTTGCACCGGTTTACCAAACATAAATGTCTTATGATATTTTGCCATGTTATCAACCACATGTGAAAACAAACAAAACTAATTCCCAACGAGTTTTAATATATAAAAAATTAGTGTAAAACTCAATATATTTCACAAACCTTCCATGCTTCCACAATGGGGAGTTTGACCAACAATATAGTCTATGCCAATAAGTTAATGTAGGCGACCGTTTAGATGTTTTGTAATGGTTTTAGCCGTAATATATTTACAAATATTCAATTTTTTTGTCACATGTGATTTACAATTTTTAAGTATGAACGTAATTTTGTAATAGATTTACATTTAAAATATACTAATATATTAACAATAGGTAAATATAAAAATAACAAATTGTTCTATATTTTATTAATAGTATAAAAATAACACTTTTAATATTTTTGGAAGGTAATATTTGAAAATAACTACAAGTTCCAATGTCAATAAGTCTTATGGAAGCTAACTTTGAAATGTTAGATGAAAGATCATATTTTGTTATTAAGATGTAGGAATTAGAGGTTTGTGTGAGCATTGATGGAGTTAGGGAGTTTCTTTGTTGGTTTGTAGAGACTAACCCGAGGAAAAATCAATCGATTAAACACCCTATACTTTTGGTAAGGAGTGGAGGGTAGTCCATGAAAAATACAACACCCGAAAGAGATCATTATTTCAATCACATGTTGAGGATTTTTTTGTGAAATAGGGATTATTATGAATTAACTAGGAGTGGATATAACAAGATATGAATGTGTTTGGAACATCAATAAAAATATTAATGATCAATTAAATTCTAATGTGCATTGACCACTCATCATTAGGAAACTCTGTAAATATCTCATCAAGCATAGAAGAAGCATTTCTCTTATTTCGCAACAATTTTTTATGCTACATCGAGAAAAACATCATGCACCTTGAAACATATGACACTTCCATCTGAATCCTTAAGAAGTGGATCTATAAGAAAACATTCAGCTAATACATTGATGAATCTTTCTACTCTTTAGAGAGGAAAGTGTCCACTCACAAACCCTTCTACAAATAGTAGCTTCCTCACATTTGGAGTAAATATGACTTCATCTTTTGGGAAGGCGAAGAGGTAGAGAAAACATAATTGCAAAGAAATTTCAAAGTCCTCCAAAGTATCATAGCTCAACCTCGTGCCTCTACAAAATATTCAATGAAAATTTCCATTCATTTAAGTGGGTGACGTTTGCCATCGCCCGTCCTATCACTTTGAGAGTTAAAATTAGGCCTCCATACTCCCTACACACACGCCTCACTACTTCATGGTCGATTATCATGGGTGAAATTCCATGATAATTGTGTTGAAAATCATGGAAACAAAACAACGGCAGCTATCATCCTCCCATAATTGTTTGAATTGGATGTAAGATGCATCTAGAAATTGTAATTGTTCAATCATATTATTTTCTAGAAGTGTAAATGATGAGGTTTAAGTCACAGTGTGGAGAGATCATAGGTATATAGCTCAATTAACAATGAGTTTTCACTAGTTTACCAAACATCATCTAAAAAAAATCAACCTTATTATCACCCGACCTCTCACTTACCCATATTTTCACATCCTCTTCCTATTTGCTCTGCAATATTTCAATTATTTGAATATCTATTTGTTAGACAAGGTCATTTTCGGGAGCATTGAAAGTGGGAGGTTTTGAGACTATAATATAAAGCATCAATCTATCACTAGAAAAAGAACATGTACAGGCTGTTGTCGAACACATTTTTGAGCTATCACTAGAAAAAAGCCATGGTTGAAATGAAACCATCACTGATCAAGAGTTGATGACTCGAGTATTTTATTTACAACCTGAATTAACATTCACCTTTACGGTGGCCGATATCTTGAAGGCCCAACTCCCAACTTCCAACTCTATATAGCTGCACTCACAACTTGGGTGTCTAGTTGGGATCCGATCTATTCTCTATATGGAATTTCGAAATGCCCCGAACATGGCTTGTTCTCTAGGGGATATATATATATATATATATGTATATATTTATGTATATATATATGTATATATATATGTACATATATGTATATTATATGTATAGATGTATGTATATATATAGAGGGTAGCTCAATGCAAACTCATCGAGAAAATCGTTTCCAGCCCACCCATATATAGATCATATAGAGGGGCAATAGGGGGTGCATAAATGTTTCTATAGTCGACCTTAGCATGCTCTGCTTGAATATTGAATACAAGGTCCAAAACCTAGCCTATCCACATATAGATATTCCTCTCTCTCTCTCTCTATAGATATATATCACAGAGAACAAGCCATGTTCATGGGGGCATTTTTGAAATTCCATATAGAGAATAGATCAGATCCTAACTAGACACCCAATTTGTGAGTGTGGCTATATAGAATATATATACATATATACATATACATATATATACATATATATGCATATATATATGCATATATATATACATACATATATATGTATATATATGTGTATATATGTGTGTGTGTGTATCCCCAGAGAACAAGCCATGTTGGGGCATTTCTGAAATGCCATATAGAGAATAGATCAGATCCCAACTAGACACTCACAACTCGGGTGTCTAGTTGGGATCTGATCTATTCTCTATATGGCATTTCAGAAAATGCCCCTGAACATGGATTGTTCTCTAGAGATACACACACACACACACATATATACACATATATATGTATGTATATATATATATACACATATATATGTATATATATGTATATGTATATATGTATATATATTCTATATAGCCACATTCACGGCTTGGGTGTCTAGTTGGGATCTGATTCTATTCTCTATATGGAATTTCAGAAATTCCCCGAACATGGCTTGTCTCTCAGGGAGATATATATCTATAGAGAGAGAGAGAGAGAGAGGAATATCTATATGTGGGATAGGATAGGTTTTGGACCTTGTATTCAATATTCAAGTAGAGCATGCTAAGGTCGACTATAGAAACATTTATACACCCCTATTGCCCTCTATATGATCTATAAATGGGTGGGATGGAAACAATTTTCTCGATGAGTTTGCATTGAGCTACCAGAAAATTTGGTTGATGAAGGTAAGTTGGCTCATTGTGCTTGAAAAGATTCATGGATTGAGGTTGAGGTTAAATATATTGGCGAGTTCACATTCCTCATTGCATTGGCGAGCAAGTCAGGAAATCAAAGTATTGTGACCATTAAGCTGTGTAAATATTTATAATTAATATTTATTATCTTATGAATAATGAATGGGAATATGTTTCTTAATTCCTTGGTACGTCAATTGTTAATTTTACAAAATAGTTCAAAACAATTATACAACCTAGACATTCCTTTGTCATAAAAACGTGTTGAGTGCATTCAATTGTACCGAGTGTGTACATGGGACATAAGGGTATATATAAATTTAACATATACCAAATTTCAAATAGATAAAAAGATAATAATATGGAAAAACTCATAACACGTCCATATTCTAATTACCGATATATAATATAGATCTTACAACAATATAATGTAGAAATATTATTACCCAAAAATGCATTAATAATAACAATGTGAATTTCCTATTGATTTCTTGTTATTCACTTAGGTGATAATCATGTGATTATACTTGAAATCAATAAGAATTAAAGTGAATTAATAACACATATACTAAGGAGAACATGAAAAAATGAAGCACGAGGATCATATCAGATGGCATGAACATCGAGCGTGGTGCAAAACGTAACGTGACGAGGTTCTATGAAGGAGCGAGCATCAACCATAATGTGTAGGAAAGTATTCAAAAAATGGGTAGAACCTTGTTAAGATCAAAATCTCTCCACTCATCTCATAGATTGAAAGTGGTGTACATATAGAGGGTGTTATGTAATCCCAGGCCTGAAATGATGACCTATTAAGTGGAGAGGGATAGTTACATTCCCTAAATTCGAAGTAACTCCTAATGACACTAATGACACATTGATGCGTAAGGGAATCTCATGATGACCATAAACAACACCTAGACCCATGAATTCACCTAAGTGATATGACATGCCACATGGCATGGAAAATAGATCACATTAACACCCCCTTCATCATAACTTAGGATGAGGCGGAAAGTTAGAAGAGAGAAATAGGTCACGACATTGAATCCCGATGAGGAACCCGTTCTCAACAAGGATCTCAAGCTCTAGAGGAAAACCTAGTGGGGAAAAACATCTACCACAAGATAAAAACACACTCTATAGTCTAAGAAAGATACCAAAAATGGGTCTCGGCCACCGAGGAGCTGATAAGGTACCCATGTATAAAAAGAAATCTCTCGAAAAGATGAAAAAGAGAGAAAAATAGGGAGACACAAAGATGCCATGGACGTATCTAAACTTTGCAACTCTAGGAAGTCTCCTACAAGAGTGTCGATGACATGGTCATTTTCATCTAGGCGAAGAAGAGCCACCCACATCTAACTATGTGCATGCCCTTAGGAAGGAACAAAATAGAGTGCTTTGGAAATCTTCCCACTCCATGAAGGAAACCGAAAGTAAAGCAGCAGAAAAGAACTCTAAGTCTGGTCTATAAAAGTATGATATAGGCCTAGAAAAGGAGCACCAAAGAACCAAAGGTAATTCCACATGCATATAATTGTTAGAGTGAAGAAGAGGAACACCAACATAAAGAATATCCAAGTGATGTGAAGGTAATGCAACAAACCCCACAAAAAAAGGATCCAAAAGCAAGGGTGAATCAATGAAGATCTCTGAAGAGCGGAAGTGAATAGATTCCCGAAGGGAAATACCAACAAAGGATATGATAAAATACTTCAAAAAATGAATAAGGATGAGGAACCTAAACTACATCACAAGTGGACTCGTAAAGTGATAACCAAGGTCGGGTAGATACTCATCCTAGTGAGGGGATGTACAAATAGAAGAGCGATGTCGGACAGGTATAAGTCATCCATGCATGAAGGAAGAGGAGTGGAAGGGGCATCACACACTGAAAGTGGAAAGGAGGTTGGTGAAATGACCTGTATGAGGTTGAGAATGGGTCTACTTGATGTTTGATGGGATGTGGGATGTGTCAACACTCTCTGGAATAGGGAGAGGAGGAGAGGATTTCTCTGTAGTACTCTTGGCATCAGAACTGGAAGCACAATCCTCATCATTAGAAGTAGAACCAAGTGAGTCTGTGTTAGTAGAACTACCATCACATGAATAATAAGAGGATACAACTGGATAAACAAATGCAACAATGACAACAATATGTGAAGCGACTCAAGAAAATATTGAAAGATGCTCAAATACGAGTTAAGAGGATCATATTTTGACACATGAATATGGAGAGGTCTGGTGATGGAAAACATCAAGTGACCAACGATATGGTCCAAGAAATTCCTCAAGATGATTGGAATCAGTGGGTGTAGGAACTAGCCTAAGCAAGAAGTGTGTAAGACCCTCGTAGGTAAAGTAGTGTTCCATAGAAGCACACCATGATGTATAGTTATCTCTCGTAAGAAGAAGTGGAAGAGGATGTAAAACAATACTATGATGCTTGAGTATGGAAAGAAAATCCTCCATGATGTGTAAGAGGAAGTAAAAAGTGCACAAGAAGAATGGTACACTAATAAAAGACATCGACTACCAATAAAGCATCTACAAGCAATACAAAACCCGAGAAGAATAGTGATAACCCCCATACTTTATAAGATAACACGTGATTATAATAGGGTGCATTCATGTGACATCAGACAATTGACCACTCACCTCGTAGTAGGTGACAATTTGTATGAGAGTAGAGGCCACAATGAAGTCCTAGTCGGAAGCAAAGGAACACACACAATCAAGCATAAAATTTGAAAAACAATACAAGGGTACATTACTCAATGTGAAAGAAAATGCGTCTGACGCGTCACAAAAATAAGGATCTCTTAGCGCAAGGCTGTGGTAGATGCGTTCACTAGTTACAGGAAAAGAGGAGCACTATAATGAACAAGCCAAAAAAAGTGGCCTGGAAAGCCTAATAACCCTGTACAAGGAGCTTAGAAAAATACTCCCCCTCATAATGAATTTTTAATTTTTCCCCTTTACATGGTTATATAATGTTGAAAAAGGCGGGAAAAAGGAGAAAAAATAGAAAAAGGGTGAAAAAGGGAGTCTTGGGTCCCAAAGGGTAGGTAACTTGGCGAGATGAAGGGTGAATTGGGGTGGATGCGGTTCGGTGGAGGAATCGGCGAGCCGAGTTGGCTCGGATCGGGGAGGCGAGCTGTAGAGGGTAATGATTCGAGCGGTCAATACACCGAGGAGGTTGTGTTAGGTCAAATTTTCGGAGGGAAGGATTGAGTTTACAGTGGGGATCCTGAGTTTCCATGAGATGGGTGGAATCCATTGGTGGTGCTAGCTAGTGAATGGGAGACAACGTGTTGGAATAGATAGACTATCTGTCAAGTGAGATGTCCAAGTTAGGGGCTCAAGGAGTGAACCGAATTAGTGAGGTTGACACGTCACTAAGGTGAGCTAGACGAAGAGCCCAAGTGGGGGTCCTTGTGAGGAGATAGTGTAATGTGTCAACCAAAATGTGAACGACGCTAGAGGGTCGAGTCGGGAGCATGTAGATCTGGATGTAGGATGTGTTATGGGGGCGGGAGAAGGTAGGATAACCGAGGTAACGAACTGAATGGTGAGAGCATGGCATAGGGAAGACACGAATGTTGAGTGGGAATGGAAGGTGCACTAGAAAAATTCAAACTAGGAGTAGTCGGAGATGTGAAAAGGCCAAAGGGGAACATTAGGGCTTAAACGCTGAGAAAATAACCAGCATAAACGAAGTAGCACCATGAGCGAAACATGGCACGAGTAGAGAATTCCAATAACAGAAAACAATGATGAATGCTTAGGTGCATGGAAGGTCGAGCTGGGCATGAAGGAAATAGGTGCTAGCTAGGGCTGGAACACAAGGGGAATAAGGATCAATAGAGGTCAATAAGTACAATATAATGATAAAGAATAAAGGATAAACAAGCAATACAAAGGTCAAAAACCCACGAACAATCGAAGATTTAATAAAACCCGATGCAGAGCATGAAAAGCAGATCGATTTACAATGATGCAAGGTAAGTTAAGGGAATGGCGAGTGGGGGCATCTCGGTTCCCAACTCGGTGAGTTGGGGCTGAGTTGGCCTTTGAGGTAGCTAGTACACTTCTAAAAATCACACAACCAACACACAAAAACTATGATATGAACCTTAAATGGAATCTTGAGACCTGTAATAGACTCCAAAACACGCATGCAAGGCCTATAAAATGGTGAACCCCTAAAACATAAACCATGAACAACCCGAATAAGGATGAAACCCCGAATATGTGTAAGTAGAGCATGGACGGAATAACCATTACAATGGACACTCAAGAAACTCGTATATCACGAATGAAAAATTGGAGAGAAGTGAACACTAAAGACTTACATGGATCCACACAATGTGCACTTTGATACCATGAGGGAGAACATGAAAACAAAAAACACAAGGATCATGTGGGACGTCGTGAACATCGAATGTGGTGTAAACCGGTAGTGTGATCAATTCCCCTAAAGGAGAGAGTATCAACCATAACATGCATGCAAGGATTCGAAAAAGGGGAAAAACCTTCCTAAGATCAAAATCTCTCCACTCATGATGATTCCAGGGGATATTTTTAGTGGTGAATATTCGTAATTTGGTGAATATTCCATTTTTGGAAAATTTGAAAAGGTGAATTTTTTAGAGTAGGTCAGTGTACTGTTCACCTAAAATTTCTAGTATAATTTTTTTAGGGGTCGGCTTTGCCTACCATTGAAAACTACTCCTATATAAACCTAGGTAATTCTCCTAGTAGTATACTAGTAACTTACTAAGGTACCATCCGAATTACTTGTAAATTACAAGTAGACAAAGTGTGGATCAGAGTCTCAGACTGGTTGTTGCAGACTTGCAATAGGAAAGTGTCACTGACGCGCGACAAGGAAGATTTTCATTTCAGATGAGTGAAAATATAGTGTTACAAACGCACGGACTGAAGAAGGTGTTGATGCTCGACCATAGGGTTATTGATGCGTGACTAGAGGGTTGTTGACACGTAATCGGAGGGTTATTGACGCATGCGACCAGAGGGTTGTTGATGCGCAAATAGAGGGTTGTTGACGTGCGATAAGGGAGGGTTACAGGTGGGCAAAAATGAGTGTTGTTGATGAGTGACAAGGGGGTTGCAGACGGTAAAAAAATGAAGCATTTTTTGGTGTCATGTGACAACAAGGTTTTTGTTGCACGACAACAAACCTTGTTGTCGCCAACACCAAAAAAATGTTGAGTGCTCCCCCTTAAGAAAATGACAGGTGAAAATTTGAATCTGAAATCCTAGAAAATTCACCTTTTGACGAAATTGGTTCGAGGTATATTCACCGGGGATTTTCCACCTCCAATTTACAGAGGCTTCTTAAAATGAATCCTCTCATCTCATAGATCAGAAGCAATGTACATATAGAGGGTGATGAGTAACCCCGAGTTCCTACAATGATGACCTCTAAAGTGGAGAGGGGGACTTCTATTCCCCGAATTGGAACTAATTCCCAATGATGCACTGATGCGTAAGGGAATCTCATGATGACCCTAAAATGACACCTAGACCTATGACCTCACCTAAGTGAGATGACCTACCTTGTGGCATGGATAATGGCTCACACCAACATATACCATTGGAATGCGGGGCAAAGAGAAACATATATAATATATTACATACTTGTGTAATACATCCCGATGAAATAACAACAATAGTGCCGATATTTTCTTTTCTGGTGTGGCCTCTACATTCAAATCAAAATTAGAATTAGAAGACAACAACTTATCTTACTTATAGATTTAAATGTTAGGAATAAATAATGTTTAGGTGAGTATTAGTGCTTCATTAAGTTAGCATTGTAAAGTGAGGTTGTTATTTAGTAAAATAACAACTCACCTATTTTGTTAGTTTGTTTCACGTATTAAACTAAGCATAGGGTCTGTTAGAAGATTGTTTGGCTTGACTCCTTATATTAAGGAGATTCCATAGCCTATATATTTTTATGGTGTTCTCCATTGGATTTGATCAATAAAGTAGAATTATTATTGTGTTTGGCTTATCGTTCTCTCACATTTGGTATCAGAGAAACTATGTCATGTCCTTGTGATGGAAGAGTAGATTGTATTGAGGGGTGACTACTATTCATTACAGCCCCATATTATGCTTCCCATTTTGTCTTGTTAGTTGTTTCATTACTTGTGAAAATTAGTTATTGGCACTTAATTCTACCTTCTTGAACATGTTCTCTTGATGCCACGAACACCTATAACCGACCATTATGTGAATCCAGCTATTTATTTTGTCCATAAGAGTTGAAATATGGAGAATTTGCATTGATTCGAGGTTCTGTTCCCAAGCTTGTAGATCTCACATTGATGAATGCATGCATGACTTCCACCAGTTTTAACACTACACATATTTAGTCTATGTTGTGTTATCTCTCCAAATGGGTTTGTTTTAGTTTCCAACTATGATCTGCAAGCATTATTTCTTCGTTATCAAAATAATTTCAAAGATTGAGGAACAAATTTAGAATTGGACGGTTGATTGTTTACTACATATTTAGGAAGTTGAAATTCTAGTATATGATCATCTCCAAACTACTTCAATTACACCACAAAGCCTGTTGATTCCATACAAAGGCTCGGTGCATGAAAATCCATATCAGATTGACATCAAATAGATCTTGAAATTTGATGGTCAATTAAGTTTTTCGCTTTTAGTCCTCTTACATTGGAAATCTCTGAGCATTCATTTTATTTTTTTGATCACAAAGTTGTTATCAAGACAACGTGCTACCAATTTAAGAGAAGAGAGCCGGAGGGGTGTTATGATCATCCTATGTGGTGTCTTCTCCAAAGAATATCGAGGATCCAAAGATAATTTATTATATATTCGGTGTGTAGGAGTTTTAGTATGTTTTTTTGTGTCATTTTAATTTTATTCAGTTCTCAAGAGAGATTCTTATTGTATTTAAATTTGTAGTGTCAAATTAATGTGTAAGAACATACTTTGTGTCCAAAAATAATAGTCTTGTGTCATCTTGTTATTAAAAGATTCATTTTTGTGTAATATAATCATCATCGTTGTTGTTAAGTGTCGTTAAAAAATTAAGGTCTATTTTTGTATTATATATACACAAATTCAAAATTGATTCGTATTTACGTCATTCGTTATCAAATTGTAAAAAGGGTTATTGTGTCAAATGAGTGTCGTCAATTTTCAAAGAGTCAAAGTTTTATTTTCTCTAGTCATTTTTCATTAATTCCAATATTTAATTGAAATTTGTAATAAGTCATTATTTTTGTGTCTAGTATCATTAAAATTTGTATTGTCACGAGTCTCTCATTATAGCCATTGTGAGTCTAATTCAAAAGTGTCATTGTCAAATTTGTGAGTTGTCGTCAAAATTCGTGTCATTGTTAAAGTCCTTACAATTAAAAAACCACCTTATGGGTGCATTATCCTAATTTCCACCTCACCTAGACACCTCATCCACCACCTCACCCTAGACCTATTCTTGGCATGTTTCCATAACTAACAATAACTAAGTCTTACTTGCCTTAATGAGCTAAGATTTGGTCTAACCCTAAAATCAATGCCTAAGATTTCTCTAACCACATTCCGCTCATTAGAAGGAAGCTTCCATTCTGATCCGTGAAAAAAACCAACTTGGCCCAAGAAATTAGAAAGATCTGCCCATTTTAGTAAACCTAGGGAATCCCACCTTAACCGACTAGTCAGACCTAAACCGACATCGGTCAAGATGGAACCATTGTCGGTTACCATTTATTCACCTTAGCAACCTTTTTTGAGAGGTTGGCACATTTCGAGAAGAGAGAGAGAAGAGAGCTGCATGCAAGAAGAACCAAGAGTCTTTTCATGCACCAGACATCCATAGCCAGAACCAGGATAGATCCAGAAGCATTGGCACTCACGGTAACATTCAGGAAGCATCACTATTACACCAAGCTCCATTCCATCAACCGATCATCACCACCACCCAACCATTGGACCTGCAACATTGGTAAGTGTTTTTATCATTAATCATTTCCATTCTTATTTTTCTCATAGAAATTTGTTACCATTTTTGTTATCATTCTTCTATTAACATTCCCATTCCTCCATAGCCTTCTTTCTGAAAAACTCAAAAACCTCACCCACCCATTTATCAGATCACCTATCTTGGCCCTTCCACCTCTCTGAGTGTTCTCAGTATTCCCATCAGACCTCCCATCCCCTTCTTTAGCCCCATCTAACCTCACCTAGACTCTACAATAAGGTTTTCATTGAACTACTATCATCCTACTCTACCGATGCCTGGTTACCCATAACCATCATCGGTCTCCCTTAAACCATCATCGGTTATACCCAACCGACATCGGTCTCTATGTTTTATACCCTGCCCAAGAAAAGCCAAACAACCTCCTACCAATTGACCTAAACAACCCAAAATCAGACCCTGACCGACTAGTCCCAAGTACCTTGACAGTCACCTCATCCTTTAGATCCAACTATAGCCTAGCTTGTTGTGATTGGATTTTCTTATTGTACTTGAATGAGATACCTAAATCATATCAACTACAAGTAGGAATTTACTTATTTTTCTTGCATTAATTTTTTTAAATAGTGGATTGACAACCATCTAGGAAGTATCACACTTCAGAACTAGCATATGCTAGGTAGTCCATTGTCATATATCATTTAACTTCTCTTTTGTGGTCTTGTTTTCTATTACAGGTAGTTCCTCCTAGCCAAAAGGAAGCTCTCACAATCGGCATTGGATCAAGAAGTCAGAATGCACACAAACCTCATCAACCAACCCATTTAATAGGTATTCCTCCTAGCCCATACCTTATCTGTTTCATCATTCAAAAACGTAAAGAAAATGGTGAAACATTTTGGCATGCCGGTGGGACCCATCAGGGTTCTATTGCATTTTCTTCATTTCTAGGTGAAATTTGTGTGTTTGTTTCTTTAAAAGGCTTACATAATAATTTTTCTTCTAGTAATCCTCTCTTCTTTCTAATTTCTCTAAAAGAAACATTTCTCTTGGTGCATTTAAAAGGAATCATTCTTCTTTCTTGCTTTTTGCATTTAGTGAAAGAGCATACCCTCTCCTATTCATCATTTGCTTCATCAAACGTAATATTTTTGATTTGGGCTTAAAATTGGTTGCATTACATTCTGATTTGCTGCATTTAGCTCACATTAAAATGAGGGAAACCTATATGTTGGAAGTCATGCCCAGCTGATGGTTGACACAAAGAATCATAGAAAGCATTCTCTCTCTCTCTCTCTCTCTCTCTCTGTGTCTTACCAAACTTACACAAAATTGAAATATACACATCTTTCTTAAACAACATCTTACTGGGAACACTGTGTTAGTGATCACATGATCAGATTGGTAGGTACTCCCAGCTCATTACTTCTGTCAGTCATTATCTCAGAGGATGGCCCCCCACCATAACATACCTGAAACCTCTCCTTTTAGATATCCTTCTTCGTAGGAAGCCTTCCTCACCAAAAACTCTATTCTAAATTCATGAGTTAGTCTTCTAAATAGCATAAGCTCAACACATTAAAAATCACTTGTTAGGTATGTGTTTTTAGTGTTTGATTGACGTGCATTTTGAGGTGTGAGGATACGCTTCTCCATTTTTCCATTTTTTGCCTTACACACTCCACAATCACAGTTGGAGTATTCTGACTTCTTCTGAGTGTGTCAGGACTTCATTGCATCATCTCCAGACCTCTGGGTTGATTATTTATCTCACTAAAATTCACAACAATCCATTTTTCTACATTTTCCAATTTTCAAGTAATCGCATCGAGTTACCCCCCGCATCATCGATTTTTTCTTAACCGCATCATTTTTTGTTCTTTTGGGTTAAATTTCCTAAAGAACCCTTATTTATTTTTTTTTTGTTGTCAGAGTTCCTGTGAGTCTCTGTACTCTCTCTAGGCTTTGATAAAAATTCATCATACAACTTGTTCATCTAATCATCACATCTTTTCCTCATTTGGTAAAATTGTTCTTTTCTCACAGTAATCGACCTCGGTTACCCCTGAACCGGACATCGGTCATCCTTAAAGCGTGTCGGTTACCCTATATTGAACATCAACTGATATATTACCCAAATCTACCTATATACACCTTGTTTTCTTCATTCTCACTACTCCTGTGTCATCTATAGGATACAACATCACCTGATATACATTCATTCACATGGTGTTGACTAATCAAATCAAGCTAACGCTCTTATATTTCATGCAAGTTGTCAACCACTCCCACCTAGTCCTTCACCACCCTCTATCCTATCACCCATGGATCCAACCCTACCTACCACCATTTTGTGTAGGTGATGAGGAATTTACATGACTCCTTGATCAGAATCCTGTGGCCTTATAGTTCTACCTTTCCCACTCTTCCACCCAGGACTCCTAGGAGTCAGTTGATATATGGCATGCCTATGTATCCATCTCTCCTACCCTTATTCCCACTTCTACATCAGCCCCTAATAATGTGGTGTTACCTTCACCTACTTCACCCCTAGTGGTTTCATAGCTAGGACCCATACCCCCATACCATGACCACTATGCATCTCAGTATCTTAGTCACACTGTAGTATATCTGTTGTCCCCTCATCGACCACCAGACCATAACCCCATCCGCACCCATTGTCTCACAAATACCCATTGCAACACAACCACCCATGGTGTTGGTGACCCCTACTCCATTCCAAAATCTTGTCCTCTCCATCCCACAAACACTACCCCCAATCACTACTAGAGTCACTATGACCATCCCACCTACATACACATACTATCAACAACCCCCTATCTCATCTATCACCCATTCTGGATACATGCCCTCTATGTCGGTCCCCTATTCTCAACCTCCCTATTGGCATCACCATACAATGGAATGCCCCCACATCACAGGTTCAATACTAGCCCCCTTATGCCACAGGAGGTGCCCTTCCACCACAACCTACCAATGACCTCATCAAATTGATGATGGAAAGGATGCAGACACTAGAAGCATCGGTTTTGGGCTCGTAATTCTCTCACCTATGATGAAATCTGTAATGAGCCCATTCATCCATCCATCCCTATTCACCCATACCCTGTACATTGGGAAATGCCAAAATTCAACCATTTCAATAGTAAAGAAGACCCACAACAACATTTGTGGTCTTTCAAACATGGGTGTTACCTGATCACCCATGATGATGCTTTACTCCTATGGACCTTCCCGATGTCCCTGATAGGACCTTGCATTGGAATGGTATAGTGGGCTACCAAGACACTCCATCTACTCATTTAATCAAGTAGCCCAAGCCTTCTTAGATCACTTCTCCATCAACATTGTTAAGAAGGTTACCATGACTGATCTTTATTCCACACATGACGATATATGATGATGAGTCTATCGCTGACTTTTTCACTTGCATTGGCGTAGCCTAATTAACCAACTCACATTTCAATTACCTCAAACTAAACTCATAGAGTTGTTTACTTGGGCTTTGCAAGACACATCTCACCAACCCTGTAGGTGTAAACCTTTCACACTTTTGATGAGGCATTCACCATGGCACAAAAATTGGAAATTTGTGCTATCGAAAGAGAAGAAAATTCAACTTCGTAACAAGAACATCGCGTTCAAATCAAATGATGCTTCTTCATCTTGAAACCCCAAAACAACTATTCAAAACCAAAGGATCTGCCATGCCATTGTAGTTCTCAAGGCTGGCCCCCTCATCAATCAAACCCAGCCAAACCTCCTTCTAATCTCTCTCCCATCCAAGCTTTCTAGTTTAGATGAGAACAATGAAAGTACACTTTGATAGGAGAATCTTATTCTTTTATTTTGGAAAATCTTGTTAAGGCTGGTGCCATTACCCTTCCACCTATAAAACCACATACTGGTTTTGACCTGAGCACCCCATGCCCCGCATGGTATAAGGAACATGAATTTTGTAACTATCATCGTGTCAAAGGTCATAGTGATAATAACTACATCACCTTCAAGAATATCATCCAAGAAATGTTAGACAATGGAGATCTAGTCTTGGATAGCCCGAATGCACCCACTAACCAAAACCTACATATCTTCAAGAAGCCATTTCCTAATCATGCCCCATCTTCCAACCAAGTTGGTGACACTTCAAACAATGATAGCAATGTCTGCATGAGGTCCATGCTATTTTTGATGACATACCAGTTGCTTCCCAATTGCCTCATGTTCCTTCCATAGATGAAATCTTAGCCCAGAGCTCCCCTACCTACACAAGAACCTATTTCATCTACTCCTCCACCCACAGAGGAACCCCCTTCATTTTCTCCTTCACCCGTGGAAGAGCCTATAATTAGCACATGCCACCTTTGACCCCTCAAATTTTCGAGCAATTGTTAGTGGCACCTCTCCTACTCATAGGAGATGCATGTCCACCACCTACACCATCACAAGGAGAGTCCACCTCATCTGGCCCATCCTCTCCTCTACCCATGGAGGATCCTATAGAAATACCATTTCCTTTAGATGACCATTCACCATCGGACCTTCAAGATCCATTGATATGCTTTCATCTCTCTTACCCACAGAGTCTGAGGCTAGCCATTTCCTATATCTCAAACACATTTTTATGGGGATTACTACTCGATCCACATTGGCCCCACTTACAACAGTACCATTTTCATGCTTGGCCGATCACCTAGACTATGTTGATAGAGCCTTACTTTGGGGATGCCTTCTACTTCTGTTTCAACACAAATGCGTAGTTGTCACTCATTGACACCTCCACTATCTATCCAAAAGTGTTTGAGTGACCAAACCAAACACAACCATGACTATTGCAACACCTTCCATGTCACCACCCATGGCCCAACTCACACCTCTTCCCATAACCCAACATACATCTACACCCAAACACCTACCCACACCTATATCATCTCCCTTACCTAAACCTATCACTACCTTAGGGGTCATATACTAAAAACTAGCCTTACTCACCCACCCATCAAATTAGATTTAGCCACATCTTCCAAAACTAACACTAAACTTACCCGGCCCCTAAAAAAGAAGACCCAACCTCCTAGGCCTCATACACCAACCTCACCTACCATGCCATTATCACCTTCACCCCTTCCATCCATCCTAGGACCTCACCCCTCGACCCTGGCCAAAAAACCCTTCCATCCGGTAAACCAAGAACACAGCAACCCACCTCCTCATCACAAACCTCTAATATACCCAAGTGACCCACACAACTTCCATCATCACCCGTAACCTTCTTACCACCCATACCACCACTACCATCCATAACTTCTTCACTACCCATGACACTTTCTTCTCTTTCACTCACACCTTCTACCCAACCTACACCACCCACCTCCACAACACCTCGGTTACCCCCATGGGTAACCCATCCTCTTCCACCATCTACTTTTCCCTCCACATCTCATACACCCATGTCACCTTTTCCCAAAAAGGTGAAAACCTAAAGCTAAAAATGCTACCCTCCAATAAGGTAGTTAAACCAACCAAACCTCTCTATCGCTAGCTCTTCTACCATGCCCATACCCAAGCAGATGCAACCAAGACCTAAGACCACTCCACACACCAAACTAGTAAACCAACCCATTCCCCCCTGTAAAGCCTCTTCCTCCACAATCAGCCATACTGTACCCAAACCCACATTCACCTCCCATTGTGATCCACTAGTAGGATCCTATGCCAAAATCTTAACCAATCTCCTTAAAACTTTTATCATCACATTACCACCTCTTAGACCTTATGACCCACTCAAACCCAAACCAAAAGGGTTTGATGAAACAAAATTTTGCGCCTACCATCGTGTGTCAGGACATGATGTAGAGAACTATAAGGCTTTAAAAACCACTCTTGTCTAATTGTGTCCTCCTCGAAGAAATTTTTGATGATGATGATCTTCTTGATGAGGACCCCATTTCACCTTCACCAATTTCCCCAGATCTTCTCCCATTACCTACTCAGTGACCAAAATCTCCACCCCCACAACTCTTTGATCCACCCCGAGATTTGAGATTAACATGGTTCATATAAGAGAGTTGGCCAAACCACCACCCAAATGCCAATGCACCCTACTCATTTCACAAGGATCATATCCCCCACTAGGTTTTTTGTCCCTCATGCCGCTATACCTTCCATGACACACCCTCTTCATCCACCTCCCCTCAGATTAACATGATCAACATTGCCACCCGTGCTCAAAAAGACAAGGGAAAGGAAAAAGCAACTGGCCCATCAACCAACCCTGTACCCAACATACCATCCACACCCATACCCAAAGTCACCATTCGAGGTCCTGCATATCCTATTTTCGATGGGGTCACACATCACACAATGCTAAAACAACTACACCAATCCCCCTCAAAATGTCTTTATATGACCTCATCCAAACCTCAGAGTCACATCGTCAAGCCCTCATGGAGGTCCTTCAATCTATTGAAGTCTTACCAAATGACCCCACACCCGTAGCCTCCATCATTACCCCCCACCACGTAGCCTCTCTCACTAGGTCATCACCTTCCTCTACACCTCCACCTACTTGCCAAGTGGCTGCCCTCACTTTTTAGATGAAGAGATCACTCCCTTTAGTCGATGACCCTGACCCCCACTCTTTTCATCTCCATCTTTATCGATATATATACATACGATGATGTGTTATGATCGATGGTGGTGCTGCATTAACATTAACATCATCTCCTCCCATGCATATGACCAAATGTGAATACCTACCAATTGCATGCATGGTAACCCGGTTATGTTGCGCTCCTTCAATGATGCCATGACCTCTACCCTAGGTACCATTGTTCTCCATGTCCGTGGGTCCCTGCACTATCCCGAAACTTTTCTATGTCCTAGAAGGGGAGTTCAGTATAACTTGTTGCTCTTGGCCTGACCTTGGATCCATGCCATGGGTTGTGTCCCTTGACTTTACATCGTTGCCTCAAATTTGAACATGAGGGACATAATTACACCATCCCCATTGACCCATCACCTTTCAAGACCTGTAACATGCTATATATCGGCCCAATGATGTGCTTGTACTAGTCAAGGCATCCCACTATCCCTACTTCACCTTCACCTACAAGCCCATCCACCAAAACTACCACTACCTCTGCTGCATCTAACCTTGTTATCCCCCCACTGCAGCTGCTAGCCTCTCTCTACCACTGACACACATGTTTCCCCATCATCTAGTGAGCCATCTATCCCCCTACTACCCACATACCGACTACTGATCCCTTAGAAGGTGTTTTTCAATGCCTCACTCTGGGGGAATACCACCTATACAATATCGACACCTTCCTCACCCCACAAGAGTATGGGAAACCTACGCCAACACCCCATTATGACATCCACATCGGTGATGTTTTTCCTTATGGCCCTCCCCACCTTCGCACTAATCTAACATATGGGGGACTTGATATGGCCACCTATAAACCTGAACCTCCATCCCAAGCCCAACCATTTTCATCCGACCTACACTCCCTCACTAACCACCGCTTCACTCACACTTTCCTCCGGTGTGCATGTGGAAAGGATTTGGCTTTGGATTTTATGAACAGGGCCACCATACTATCATTTCTTGTACCTCTCGTAAACACAATGACCGTAGTGGCATTGGTTTTGATGCTCCACCCTCCAAGAAGGTTCGCGTCGACCTCATCTAGGATGGGAAATCTTCCCCATCTCATTCACCCACATTACCATCTTCACCCATGGAGTCCATAGATCCCGAATCTATTCCTCCTTTTTTTTTTTTTCGTAAACACCATTTCCTTGGGACCGCTGACCTATCAACGTGATGGTGAAGCTCCCTCTTCTCTCCCATTCTGTATCCTGACATGATCGATGATGATACACCTTCTATTAATGTCATTCAATGTCAGGATGATGAGTCCATCCTCACCTACCTTGGTGTGGAAGACTCTTATATTCATCGGTCGTTACCCTGAGACACAAACCATGTTGAATGAATCGACCATGAAATCAACATTAACACTCAGGATGACCCACACATTCTAAAGATCGGCCAATCCTTAGATGCTACTGAACAGAAGCCTTCACCTCTTTCCTTTGGGACCATAGCAATGTGTTTTCTTGGTCCTATGCCGATATGCCCGGTATTGACCCAAAAATCATGGTCCACAATATTGTAACCATCCCTGATACCAAACCCATCAAACAAAAGCTATGGAAAATGCATCCTCGCATTGCTCTTTTGGTCAAAGAAGAGCTTTAACACCTTCTCTCGGTTTCCTTCATTCTACCCATTGATTATCCCCAATGGATTTCTAACATCATTCTATCACAAAGGTGATAGGGGGACTCCACATTTGCACATAGATTTCCATGACCTCAACCTCACTTGTCCCAAAGATGATTTCCCCTACCGAGGCATTGACCAACTAGTTGATCTCACCATTGGCCATGAAATGTTATCACTCATGGATGGTTTCTTGGGCTACAATCAAATATTACTAGCTCCTAGAGGATCAACACAAGACTTCCTTCATCACCCCTTGGGGGACTTTCTGCTATCGAGTCATGCCTTTTGGCCTCAAAAAATGTTGGTGCTACATATATCAAGTGAGCCATGACTTACATCTTCCATGACATCATGCATCACATATTGGAAGATTACGTAGATGATCTTCTGGCCAAATCTAAACATCGAACCGAACACTTGTCCATCCTTAAAGTCATCTTTGACTGACTCATCAAGTATTGTGTGCATCTTCAACCAAAGAAGTGTGTCTTTGTGGTACTTTCTAGAAAACTCCTAGGTTTCATCATTTCTTTGCATGGCATAGAAGTTGATCTGCTAAAGTCAAGGCCATTCTAGAAATGCCTCCACCCACTAATCTCCATCAACTTCAAAGCCTACAAGGAAAGTTGTAATCCATTCATCATTTTATCTCTGACTTTTTCGACCATTTGTCAACCATTCCATCATCTTCTCAAAAAAGACATGTGTCATTCAAATGGGATGATGAATGTCATAAAGCCTTTGAAGCCTTAAAACAATACCTCCTTCAACCACTAGTGCTCATTCCTCCTAAGGATGACCAACCCTTTTACCTATATATTTTCCACCACTGACCATTTCTAGGGTGTCATGCTCTCTCATCACGATGATGAGCAACACATAGAGAGCAAGTGGTTTATTACATAAGTCGTATACCCTTTGGACTATGAAACTAGATATACCCATGCCAAAAAAACTCTTCTTAGCCTTAGTTTTCATCACCACAAACTCCACCATTACCTACTCAATCAAAAACCTTCGTCATTACTAATATTGACCCATTACACTATATGTATGCCAAACCCTATCAACATCAATGTGTTGCATGTTGGCTTATGCTTCTTGTTCTGACCTTGACCTGAATTCATTCATCAAAAGTCCATTAAGGGCTAGGCTATCACTGACCAACTGGCTGACACACCTATTTTCAGGGATCAACCATCTAACTTTGACTTCCCAGATGAGTCTATAGCTACCCTTTCCTAGATGAACCCACTTACCAAATGACACTCTTCTTGATGGCTCAAGTGTCAGCGTGGGGGTGGGGCTGGTGTTATCCTCATTCCTCTTGAGGGTGAACCTATGCCTTTGTCTTTCAAACTGATTTTGATTGTACAAACAATATTGTGGAATATGAAGCACTCGTATTGGGTCTCAGGCTACATATGCCTTAGATGTTAAGACAATCAATATCTTTGGTGATTCTCAGTTGGTCATAAACCAAGTCAATGGTATATACCAGTGTTGTAATGAGATTCTTCAAAAGTATAAGCAACATGTAGACATACTTTTGACCACCTTTGACCATTATACACTTCAAACCACCCCACGTTCTACCAATAAATTTGTGGATACCATGGCTGCTTGGCTTCTCAGATACTGCTTCACCCGCATTGACTCTAAAATATTTGTCACCATACAAAGGCTACAATCACCCTCTTATTTACCTCATGAGGTCTACTCCATTGGAACCATTTCCCCTTGACCCATGTGACCTTTGGTATAAGCAATATGTAGACTATCTTTCCCTTTCCATTTTACCCATTGATCTCACTCGTAATGGACAATGAGCCTTTCTTAAAAGTGTCTCCCATTATGTCATCATGGGTGGTCTTCTTTACAAGTGTGGCTTCGATGACATTCTCTTATGATGCCTTATGAGTTTGAAATTCCCTACACCATTAAGGAAGTCCACGATGGAATTTGTGGAGGTCACTTTAGTGGTTTAGCCATCACAAAATGCATTCTTCACCTAGGCTATTATTGGCCAAACCTAAACCATGTGATTGTTGTGATTATGTCAAACATTGTGTGAAATGCCAACAACATGCTAATCTCATCACACACCTAGTCATGCCTTATAGGTCACATGAGACCTTTGGCCTTTCTCTCAATGGGGTTTGGATCTTGTCGGTGAGATCAACCCCATTCTTCACAATGCCACCAATGGATCATAACCGCTACCGAATATTACACTAAATGGGTAGAGGCCATTCCTCTCATTTCTACAAAAGCTGAGAAAATATGTGAATTCATCAACCATCACATCATTTTTCATTTTGGTGTTCCTCACCGCCTCATCACTGATAATGGAAAACAATTCAAAAACAAAACCCTACACAAACTATGTGATGCTTTTGGCATCAACTTAGTTTCTCATCACCTTATTACCCACAAACCAATGGTCAAGCTGAATCAACCAATAAAACCTTGAACAAAATTCTTATGAAGGTAGTCAATGATACATTGGGAAAGATTGGCATACACACATTCCTTTCACCTTGTGGGCTTATCACTACTAGTATTCACACTTCGACTGCTGCCACCCCCTTTTCTCTGGTCTATGGTACCGAGGTTGTCTTACCTCTCGAAGTCTAGATTCCATCTCTCTCGCATCTCACTACAAGACATGCTCAATGATGATGACTTTCACCAAGATCGTTTTGGCAACTTGAGTTATTAGATGAATGTCATCTCAATGCTCTTGACCATCTCCAAATTTACCAAAAATGTATCAAACGTGCATATGAAAAATGTGTTCATGAATGAACCTTCTAGGTCGGTGACCTCATCTGAAAGAAAATCAACATGTAACTAAAGAGAGAAAAGTAAATGGGGAAAATTTTCTCCTAATTGGCTTGGACCCTATATCGTTACCCATGCCTATGGATCAGGTGCTTATCATTTGTCTTCACTCGAAGGTAAACCTGAACTGAGCCCCTTAATGCCTTGCATCTTTGACCATTTTATTGTTGATATCAAGTCTATATCACTTTTTTCAGTTGATCACTCATCCCTTGAGTGTTGTTCACCTTCCATATTACCCATTTTGAGGATCCATGACTCAAAAAGAATCATGTGATTCCCGTCACCTTTCAGCCCTATCTTCAATATGAGTACCATGGCTCTACTCATAGCATGATTCTCATGGATATTTTTTCATCTTCTTCAAGATGGAATCCCATGGTCATTCATCACTCAAAACCACCTCTTTCATAGTTAATTTTGTGTGCTATGGTCTTGTCTTCTAAACAAGAACCTAATCTTCCTCTATAGTCTTGTCCATGACTTAAATGTCCAAAAAAAAAAGGGATACAACTCCTTGAGTCAAACTTCTAGCAAAAGATGACTCCCTCAAAAGGGACATCTCTTCACTCTAATTCCACCACTATAAATAGACTACTCCCTTGAAGGACAACTATATAAAGTCATTCACAAAAAATAAAAATATCCAGAAGCTTCCCGCATCGATCACTTCATGAAGACCTCAAGGAGATAATATACTCATCCCATATAGACTTCCCGCATCGATCAGTCTATAAAAAAAAAAAATGAAGAAAAAGATGAAATTTTGTCATGGACTTGCCTATTTTGATCTTGGGTTTCTTGTTCCGAAAAGACATGTTGTTATTGTACACTAAGTTACGCTAAACCACCCATTCTCACCTCCTTTCCTTTTTAGCCTAATTTCCTCTTTACTCAAGGGACTTGCCACAAACATGACATTTTGTGATTATGTGACTTTCTTCACCCTTAGAATGGTCCATTATGTAATGCCTTTAGGGTCTTTTGTTCATGAGCCCCTCTTAGGTATGGTTGACTCATTAGGGTTCTTATCAATTAAGTGGCTCTTTTACCACCTCTTCTTACATTTTCTTTCCTTCCTCATTACTTATTGATTATCCTATACAGGACCAGATCATCGACACCTATATTTAAAAACCACTCAACCATGCCTATGACCTAAACTCAATCATGCCTATGACCTACATCAACCATGCCATGACCTACAACCATGCCATGCCTATCATGCCTATCAATCCATTCCTCTACTTCATCACAATCTTCCCTAGCTTATGGGAGAACTACATCGGCTGAGGTCCCTTTTCGTCGGGACTATGTAGGTAGCACTCTCGAGGGCATGGGGCCCTTGGAGGTTAGCTCGGCCACTCTTTACCCTAACCAATTCCCCCTTTCCCTTTCCTATTCACATTCTACCCTAGTTAGTTTCTATTTTATATCAATAGTTGGAAATTAAACCTAATAAGCATCAACTCATACACATTTTATTACATCATCAAATTATCCATTTATCATTTTCACATTTCCATTATGGCACAAATTTGGAAATTAAAAACCATACCAGTATATACATCAACATTTTTCTCTCATGTTACCAAAAACTTGGACATTAAATCAAACCTAACAACCAATGCCCATGCCTAACTCAACATAACTCTACTCCATCATGCCTAAATCAACCTAACTCATCATGCCTAAACATCAACCTCAACCATGCCTAAATCAACCTAACTCAACCATGCCTAAATCAACCTAACTCAACCATGCCTAAATCAACTAACTCCACCATGCCTAAATCAACCTGACTCAACCATGCCTAAATCAACTAACTCATGCCCAAACCACTCAACATCCTAAATCTTTGACTCCCTAAATCAACCTGACTCCACCATGCCTAACACTAACCATGACATGCCTGACATCTGCCTAATCCATCACCTTCCACACACACACACACACACACACACACACACACATACATCCATATATAACATATATATAAAATTAAAACAAGTACACCATCCATACTATAAATACCATCATCTATAAATGGAAAGTATGTAAAAATACATGTGAACATAGATAAAAATAATAATAATAATCAAATCTCTCAAAATATCTCATATACACCTCACATCATCTTTGGCACATGGATATATATGATCAAAAAAAAAAAAAAATCTCATCTACATCCTCATCATCTTCGGCACATAGGCCGATATACATATCAAAAATATGTCAAAAACATGGATACACTGATCATCAATGATGACTAATCATCACCCCACCTGATATCCATCTCATGTCTCATCAGTCTCTCTCTCCCCTCTAGTGGGGTGCCCTGCCAACCTCTCTCCACCTCACCTCGATCTATCCTCTGATGGTCCCTCACCTAGAGCTGGCCTCCGTGCACTGGTAGTCTCACCTTGACCCTATCTCGGGGCTCACTGGCCCCCTGTACTCTCTACATTGTGGGTACGTGACTGGTCCTCTCACTCGAGGCTGTTGTGCTCTATACTCCCATAGGATAGAAAATCTATCCTGTGGCCATCAAAATATCTGATAATACCTGACCTCACCTAAGGCATCCCTCAACCTACCTATAGGTACTATTTGTGGTGGTGCCATTGGCCTCGGCCCCTGTGCCTATCTCTCGGGACCTGTCCCATTGGTACCTATAAAGAGGGACCCTGTCCCTATGCATGTGTGTCTATCTGAGGGACCTGTGTCCCACCCCTCCTACTATATCTGGGCAAAAAGGGCCGTAACACTGTACACTGTGTGTGTGGCCAACTGGCCCTACAAACCTGTAATCTATGCCTGTAGGGTGGCCACCTATACCCCATCCCCATCTCCACCCTATGTGCGGGTACTGTATCCCTATCCTCTACTGGGCTGTAGAGTGGCCACATGTGCCTAAAAATAGCAACATGTGCCTCTGAGCCTATCAACTACCCCTGCACTATCCCAACTGTGTAATCAGGGTAGCCACCTACCCCTGTAGGGCATCCCTCTACACTGTGATGGTGGCTAAATCTGGCTGCCCCGGCCTCGGTGGTACTGCTCTCAAAATGTGTGTGGCCCACCACTTATCTATATCTATCTGTCACCCTGACATCATCAATCCATTGGTCTCTCACCTGCTCCTCCTCCTCCCCTCCCTTGCATGCTATGTTGTGGGTGTGGTAGAGGTAGAGGCCTCTCCACGTCATCCCTCCTATATTGTGGGAAGGGTGGGGGTATATCTGAAGTAGCCCAAACTACCATCTAACCCTATCCATGGGTATCATCTCGTGCTCTCTCTACACGTCCCCTCTATCCATCGAGAGTAGCTGTAGCTCTCTGTAGCTCCTCCATCACCCATATGATGGAAAACCCACATAGGGCCTCAAATGATGTCCATGCTGAAGAAACCCCTCTAAAATCACTGTAATAGGCTACATTGTGTGTAGCTCTAGCAGCTCGATGCTCCCCAATCACAGGCACCCATCACTAAACCCACCGAACAAAACCCTGGCTCGAATGCATCATCCCGGGGCATACCAATAGATGCACACACAATGTGCTCATATGCCCAATAATGAAGTAGGAAAGTACAACAGGCTAAACCTCTCGTAGCCACCCATAAGCCCATAGCTCTCTATATAACTTATACCAGGAATGTGGGTGCCCATGAAAAATGGGTCTTGTCCTCCACCATGTCATGCAGAACCCCCATCAATGATCATGGGAATCTCCCACCCTCTACATCTGTAAGCAAAAAAAAAACATACTACCTCCATCAGCAACACTACTAGCCTCATCTCCTCCGGATGGGCCTGGTACATATCTCCATAGCTCATACTGGTGCTATGGAACCTCAACTCTCCAGCCCCTCACCAAACACGGTCAACATCAACTCCTCAGAGGCCTCTGAGGAGATAGAATACACTGTGTCCCCACTATCGGTAGCCACATAGGATCCTATACACATCCTCAGGGTGATTGTGATCTCACCCATCGGTAGATGGAAGGTATTGGTCATTGAGTCCCATCTATCGATGAGAGTGACCATCAAACTGGCTCTCAGGACTACTATGTGCCGGTAGCATCCCCCAAGGCAAACCAACCTCTACAACATGGCACCTCATCATCATCATTGTCACACTCCCTCGTACCTCCATGAGCAAGGGAGGTACCCTATCTCTCATCGTAGTTGGTCCCTGGCCTGCATTCAACCAATCACACACATTATTAAAACTTGATTTTACCCAACATTAACCTTCAACCCCTCCCTTCTTCCCTACCCTTCTAGACCATCTATTATGCCATTTATACTTATTCCCCTTTTACCTCTCCTTAACTTACCCTTACCCTGACTATCCTTCCTTCCCTATCCCTTTCTCTCTTGACCCATTTTCCCAAAAATGATTACTATCACCATCCATCATCACATCCCATCATCAGTCTAACCGACATCGGTTCACCCCTCATACCTAATGACCGATGTGTAACAAAACCAGACCGACGTCGGCCATACCTTGACCAGCGTCGGTCACTGTTATTACACCCAAACCCAAAACCCCAATTTCCTTTACCTAATTTCTTTCCCATTTTCCCTATGAACCTACCCACACCTCACCTAAGTCCCTCCCCAACCCTCTTCCCCCTACCTCTGACCTTTCCCACCCCCTCTTTCATTCATTTAACCACAAATTTCAATTATTTTAACCTCCCTACCTCTACCCCTCTACATTTCCTTCTTCATATATCAAATAACAATGAAAGGATTAGATCTTACCTCATCTCGATGTCACCTCCATGGTGGCACATCTAGCCATTGTCTGGTGGTCCACCCGAACCCTCTCTCCCGCCTCGCCATGTCAAATCAACCTCCAACCTCTCTACCAATCACCTCCCTCCGCCTGATCTGTGGACCCATCTACCTGGCTCTCCTCTCCAACTCGGATCTCTCCACCTCATCTCGGTACACCCCACGTACTTTCCTCTCGACAAGGCACAAAAGTCTCATGCTCTCGTCATTTTCACAAAATCCAAAACATACAAATGAATCTGTATTATATGGATTTTTTTCCTTTTTTACCATATACCCATCGACACGACATGATGGCGTCATCGTTATACCTAGACCGACATCGTCCTATGCCCTACACACACCATGGTGGTTGTACCTAAACTGACATCGGTCATGTGTGCCCTAAAAACCATGGTTGGTTTACCCAGACCTCATCATGGTTGGTTCGGTATGATGCCATGGCATGGTTACTGTCATCTCTGTCTCTTCAATACCCTTTCCCATTTCTGACCAAAATTTACCCTTCCCCACCACCATTTGACCTTACCCACCCTTATCACAACCTACCTCCAAGCCTACATTACTATATCCTTGTCCTTAATTACATTTAGGGACTTGTTATTTTACCCATACCTCGGCCCTACCCATGCCGTGACCTAGCTACCTGGACCTGGAACATTGTTAATGACCTATGAACTCATGTGCTCGCTATACCTTGTGACACTATTACCCGTGTTGTTTGACCTAATGACCTTACCTTTGCCTATTTTATTGTCATCATTTATCTGACCCAACCTTTGGTGTACCTTTGGAACATACCTAACATGTTCTACACACTGACCTATGTTGTGTTTCCACACCATATCCTATACCTTGGATACCGGAATCACTTCAACCTTGTTTGGATAAACCTATCGACCTTGGATGATGTAGAGTTTGCAAGCTCTTCAACCTGGTACCGTGTCATAGTTTATATACGTGTGTGTGTGTTTGACTGTCACTACCTTTGACCCTGGCCCATTTACCTTTTTTACCCTATTTTTGACCTTACCCTTTCCCCCATTCCCCACATCTACCTCCTTTTCACCACATCCACCTTTTATCAAACCACTCACCACTTCCATCTTTCCACCTCACGAGTTCTGGTTTGAGGGGATCACCTTCACCCACACATGGGGCACCCACTTCTTATTTTTTTGTTAGCGTCGCTTACCAATACAAGCTACATGACAAAAAGGGGAAAATGTAGACACCTAAATTTGGTTACACACTCCCCTTAGGTCCCTGATCAAATAACCAACTTAAACATGGGCACACAACCATGGCCCCTTTCACCCCACATTAATAATTAATTTAATTAATTTAATTAAATTAAATACCCATCCTCACAATATCCATTATTTTATTACCTTAATTGACCTAATTTCCACCTCACCACCTCACCTAGACACCTCATCAACCACCTCACCCTAGACCTATTCTTGGCATGTTTCCATAACTAACAATAACTAAGTCTTACTTGCCTTAATGAGCTAAGATTTGGTCTAACCCTAAAATCAATGCCTAAGATTTCTCTAACCACATTCCCGCTCATTAGAAGGGAAGCTTCCATTCTGATCCATGAAAACAAACCAACTTGGCCCAAGAAATTAGAAAGATCTACCCATTTTAGTAAACCTAGGGAATCCCACCTTAATTGATGCCAGTCAGACCTAAACTGATGCTTCGGTCAAGATGGAACCATCATCGGTTACCATTTATTCACCTTAAAAACCTTGTTTGAGAGGTTGGCACATTCTGAGAGAAAGAGAGAGAGAAGAGAGCTGCATGCAAGTAGAACTAGAGTCTTTTCATGCACCCAGACATCCATAGCCAACACCAGGATAGATCTAGAAGCATTGGCACTCATGGTAACATTCGGGAAGCATCACTATTGCACCAAGCTCCATTCCATCAATCGATCATCACCACCACCCAACCATTGGACCTGTAACATTGGTAAGTGTTTTTATCATTAATCATTTCCATTCTTATTCTACTCATAGAGTTGTTACCATTTTGTTATCATTCTTCTATTAACATTCCCATCCCTCCATAGCCTTCTTTGACTGTAAAAAACTCAAAAACCTCACCCACCCATTTATAGATCACCTATCCTGGCCCTTCCCTCTCTCTGAGTGTTCTCTATATTCATAAGATACCCACCCACCATCCCCTCTTTAGCCCCATCAAACCCTACCTAAGATCTCTTTTTTTCATACTATCTACTATCATCATACTCTTTGACCGCGCTCGGTTACCATAATAACCATGTGGTCTCCCTGCATAAACCATCGGTCATATACCCAACCGACATCGGTCTCTATGTTTTATACCTTGCCCAAGAACAGAGCCAAACAACCTCCTACCAATTGACCTAAACAACCCAGAATCAGACCCTGACCAGTCCCAGTACCTTGACAGTCACCTCATCCTTTAGATCCAACTATAGCCTAGCCTATTGTGATTGGATTTTCTTATTGTACTTGAATGAGATACCTAAATCATATCAACTACAGTAGGAATTTACTTAACAAGATCCAACGACGGTATGCAAACCTAAAAGTATGCGGATGTATACGATCTTGTTTCCAGCTTCTTGAGATGCTTTTTTCCCATGTAAACACTAAGGGGGGAATGTTAAGAATAAATAGTGTTTGTGAATATTAGTGCTTCATTAAATTAGTATTGTAAAGTGAAGTTATTTAGTGAAATAAAACTTCACCCATTTTGTTAATTTGTTTCACATATTAAACTAAGCATAGGATTTGTTAGAAGATTATTTGGATTGTTTCCTTAATATTAAGGGGATTCCATAGACTACATATTTGTCTGATGTTCTCCATTGGAATTGATCAATTAAGTAAAACAATTACGTGTTTGGTTTACTGTGCTCTCACATTCAAGGGATCTTCCTGTAGTGTTAGTTGTAGGGAATGTAACACCGAAGCTACCCTCACACTGCTTCTGTGACCTGTGCGCAAACTATCGCCAAGCACAATAGACAGTCAAAGCAAAGTTACGTGACATATATTATGTGGTATAGTGGGATTGGAGGAGGGCCTGAAGCAGATGAAGAGTCAGAGGTTGCCCCATGCAGACGTCCATGTACGTTGTAATGCCCGTTGCCAATCTCCAGCCACATGTCAGAGACCACAAGGCATTTCCATTGTAAGAAATGCCTTCAGCCTAAAAAGTATCCATTCAACCTAAATGCAAGTGCGATCACAAACGTGTATGGAATTTTTGAGCTCCTTCCATTTTTGGGGGATCCTTTCTATTCTCGTGCGATGCAGTGTTCAGATCCATGTCAGGAATGGAAACGTTCAAAAACGAAGCTTGTTTTCGAGGATTCAATGACCGCGTGAATGGACTGTGACTGAATCGTCTTCCTCGTACAGGGATTTCCGTGCAGAATCCATCTTTGATCACGCTGTGTGCTTGTTGTCATGCAGAGACTTCTTCCTCCTCAGAGGGGAATTACCAAGAAAACCAAGCCAGGATTGACGCATCAATCAACCCTTCTTACCATGTTTTCATCAATCATCGTGGTTCCGACATGAAAGACACGTTTGCCAGCCACATTTATCATTCGCTTCACCCCACCGGCCTAAATGTATTTTCAATAGACCAGAGCTTCAACCCGGCCAGTCCTAAAACTTTGTACATAGAAAAAGATAAAACTATAAAAGCCACTAACACCATACACCAAACAGAATCAAAACTATTTGATTGAATATATATATATATATATATATAGTTTTTAGTTCATTGACCAATCAGGGTGTAAAAAGTTTGCAAAAAGTTAACAACAAAACCCCTAAAATCCAGTTTACAAAAAACAACACTAAGAAAGGAAGTCATTAATTCTCCTTCTCATCACCCTTCATATATTTCTGTGTTCCCCATTTCTTCTTCTCATATCCTATTGTGTGCACATTGGGACCTTTAACCCGATTCTAAATCTTCCTCTTCTTATTTAAATTCTTCTCAATCCCACCTTTAGCCTTAACCCCTCGTTGTTTTTATCCTTCTCGTTTCGGTTGATATCATCATTCTTGAGGTAATTTCTCTTATAACTTATCTTTTATAGTTTTATGGGGAATAGTCTATTATAAACATGTCTTATGTTCTAAATAGTGGCATCATAATAGAAATTTCTTACAACATATTGCCTAGTATAGAGTCACATAAGTTTTTGCAACATAACAAAACTAATCAATAATAGTTTTTTTATGTTCTCTTACACTAACAACCTAAGTACAAAGATTTTTCATGGTGCACATTAAACACCTTATTAATCCATGACGATGATAAAATTTTCTATCATCTTCAAAAGGAATTGATATGAATATCAAGCCTCTATTTTATGTTACTTGTAACACCTTATACTACATGTAGTAGCTAGTGAGAATACATTCATCCTTAGTTTTCCATAAAGCTTGGGTCCACATATGGTATTCAATGTGGAACTCCTTAACTTATAATTCCCACTTTTTCTTAAACTAGCGTGAAATCATAAACTTTTGGACTTAGATGCTAAACACTTGTAGAAAGTGCTAAAGGATAAAAATTTGAATTCGTAACATGTACTCTTGAGGGAACACATAACTTGTCTTGAGTAGTTAAGGTAGGGAAATACATTGATTAAGATAAATGGTACATCCTTTTCTAAATTAAGGTTCACGATCCTTTGCTAGCTAAAGAAGCAATGACAACTATTGCTCATCAAGGAAGGAAAAATTATTTGTGTGTAAACATGACTGATTACATACTATTTTTAAGGACTTTGAGTTTCTTAGCCTTCGCAACACTTGTGCATCTATGTACAAGTGCATCAGCTTGTTGTAGCATACCACACAACACTTTACCATCACACATGGTTTTTCAATTTTGCATCCATGAGGAAGTTCATTGTTACTCGATGGAACTTTTAGGCTCCTGCCATATTAGAGAAATCATCATCATATAATATAATTTTAACCATTGCACTTATAAGAAGATGAATTATTTCTTAGGAAAAATATGAAGTGTTTCATTATCATCCTCTTTTATTACCATAACCTCTTGTAATTTTCTTTTTGTAATAATCTATATATTTTAACATTTTTTAAAATTTAGGGGATAAGTAATATCATCTCTAAATGTTAGCATGCCCAAATTATCTAACATTGAATGATCTTTTTATTCTCATTCTAGTATAGCTATATCATTAAGAAGTGGTTTCCCCTATCTCATCATGAGAATCCTCATTCTCAACCTTATTGAACATTGTACCTCATTATACCTTAACCCATTTTACCTTAAATAGAAGTTACACTATTTTAGAAATATATTTACATTCAAACATATATCCCAATTTACTACTTTAATGCTTTTTAATTGCATGTTCTTTAACTTGTAGTTTTCGATCAACATTGACGGGCACCCTCCACATGGACATCTTATGCCTCACACTATTGATTACCTTAATTTTTGTTCATATATATTTGGTAAATGTTTTAAAAACTATTTCACCAAAATAATGTTTTTGAAATTAAAAAAACCAAACAATCATATTGTAATTAATATTTATTGTTTACTAGTGACATTAACGTGACATGATCCTTGAAAATTAACACTAATTTTGCATTGTTAAATCCTTTACTTTGTAGTGGATAACCGTGAAAATCAACAAAAATTCAAGATGAAAAAATGACCTATTTGATCAAATTTGTGTCACCAATGTCAACGGTAATTTATTAAATTTGTGGTCCACACAACATTTGAAATAATTAAATTTTTCATTAATTTAGGCAAATGATATGTCAAATGTTGGTGAAAAAGATGCCCATTTCTCGAATTTATTATTATGCCAAAAGACGCCTTCCAAAGGGGATGGAGACCTCATTTGGATGACATGCAAGGCAATGATCAAAGGCATCAGTGGAAACGTGCGTCGACGTTCTATGACCAAGGTTGGATGTGGTTGATATGTTCTAAACCACATCTATCTTTAGCATGTCCTCTCATGCCTGTAAAATTTAAGTCTTCAATGGTTGACTCCTTGTGCTTCCCCTAAGCTCAACATTCCCACAGCTTACTTTCCTCACATATTTGGTGGAGAACATAGGTTACATACATGAACACAATTCATTCTAGAACCCAACGACTAAGGATATCACAATACCACCACCTGGATTCCCAACAAATGTTATCCTCGCAACAAAACCTTCATCGAAAAAAATTTCCATGGTGACAAAACCGATGAGGTGGAGATCATGTACGGTCATGTGGGAAAGTGTCGATGTTCCCCACTATTTTATTTTCTACGGTCTTACCTTGATGTCATTTCTTACCATCATTCTGGCGCTTATAAGCAACCATGGAGAGGCTTGTGAGGTTGGTGGAATGTGTGGTGGTGGTGTTGGTTTATTATGTGACTATAGATGGGGAAAAAGAGGACTTGCAAGAGGAATTTAGATGTGGCCAAGGAGAAGGCACAATAGGATAAGGAGTCTTTAGAGTCCTGGACCGATTGGGCCAAGGTGTAAGACCCAAAAATTTGACACACAAATACAATGTTAAAAATACAGAATATTGTTTTTGACTTACATTGCTAGAGACAAGACAACACAAGGGATTGCAGTAGATAAACTTAACATCACATAATACACTTACACAAAACATCAACCCACATAGATAACATGATAACACCATATACATGTCAATGCCACACTTTCCCTAATGAACGAATACTAGTAATGACCCAACCAAAAAGGGACCCAAGGATTGGAAAATCCACAACACAACATTACCATGGTTACATCTTAGTTACGATTAAAATTCCAAGAGCATTTTTCAGTGCAAGGATAAATTATCCTTTTCCACCTACATATTCTTAAATTCATTTAACATTCAACTTACAATACGAACACTTAATTTGGATCTTTCTCCCTTATGATAATCTCCATAACTTAAATAATTATTTTCCATATTTCAAAATGTGTTTAGGATTTAAAGGAGATTTAAATTCAATATAAATCTTCCCATAAACATCCTTCCATCATGGTACCTTTATTTTTCTACTAGTTGATATGGTTCAATACTTGTTAGAGTCAATTCAACATTTTCACTTCATAAATTTTTATTTAGATATATACATTTAAGAACTTATGTTTTCTTGAAAGTTTGATCTCACTAAGAGAAATTCATATTCTTTTTTTACAACATAAGAATGCCTCATTAAGTTATAAGGACTTCAAGTATGACATTATTCCTAACCAAAATCTCCTTAACTTTTATATTCTTTACACTTACATCACACTTTGGTCTCACTATTGGCATTGTTTTAGGACAATTGCAATTCAAATGACACACAATTTACACTTAGGATCCATGATCACAAGGAGTGGTGACCCTGCACCTAACAACTCATTTCATCGCTATAAAAATTCAAGTATTAATGCATATAACAAGACAAACCAAAACTATATGCTTCTCAAATTTCTACCAAGAAACTATTTAAATCGGTTAGTAAAAGTCTCAAAAACATCAGATTCTAATACAACATCTGCTAATAATATTTTGAAGTTTGATGATGTGGTTAGTATAATCTTGAATGAAGAAATTCGCAGGAAGAGTAGAGAGGAATCATCATCTGGAAATGCTTTGAATGTAGAAAGCAGGGGAAAGGAAAAAGGAGAGATCTAAGAGTAAGAGTAATTGGAAATCAAAGTCAAGGGATATCAGATCTAAATCTAGAAGTAAGAGAATTACTTGTTGGAAATGTGAAAAGAAAGGACATGCAAAGAAAGATTGTTGGTCAAAGGATAAAGAGAACCAACAACCAGAAAAAGGTAAAGAAGAAAATCTTGCTACATCAGAGGTAATGCAAGATGCTCTTATTCTTTATTTAGATAGTAGAATTGAATCATGGGTTTTAGATTCAGGAGCTTCTTTCCATGTAACCCTTAATAAGAGTTATTTGAAATTATGTCCAGGAAAATTTTGGGCATGTTTATTTGGGTGATGATGAACCTTGCGGTAGACATCGGTAAAGGGAAGTTCATCTAAAATTACAGAATGGAAATACATGGGTATTGAAAGATGTGAGGCATGTGCAAAGACTTAGGAGGAATCTTATTTCTGGTAGGTAACTAGGTGAATGCGGTTACATGGTTACTTTTATAGGAGACTTTGGAAAGTAACCAACAAAGTGCTTTTGTTGTGGCAAGAGGCAAGAAGGTAGGAACATTATATTTATCTACCTATATTATTGATTCCTTTTCTACATTATCTACTTCAAATTCAGATGCATGCATGTGGCATAATCAGTTGGGCCATATGAGTAAAAAAGGAATGCAAATATTAAAGGTTAAGGGTAAGTTATCAGATTTGAAATATTTAGATCTTGATTTTGTGAGCATTGTGTATTTGGAAAAAAAAAAAAGAGTGATATTTCTCAAAGTTAGGGCAACTAAGAAGGAGTAGAAATTGGAGCTTGTACACTCGGATGTGTGGGGACCCCTGTAGCTTCTCATGGAGGATCCCAATATTATGTTACTTTATTGATGATGCTACAAGAAAAGTATGGGTTTATTGTATTAAATATAAATATGATGTTTTTGAGATTTTAAAAGATGAAAATCCTTTGTTGAGAATGAATCAAATTCTAAGTTAAAGTGCCTTAGATCTCGCAATGGTGGTGAATATCGTAGTAAGAATTTCAATGATTATTATTCAAAGTGAATGGGATACGAGAGAAATAACAGTTCCAAGAACATCACAGAGAATGGTGTTGCAGAAAGAATGAACATGACAATCATAGAACATGCTAGAAGTGTAATGCCCCGTTGGGCATCGACTTCCGTTTCTGCCACCTTGCCCCCATTGCTTTTCGTTGAACGTTTATTTGAGCTCCCTTTTTATCGTCGGGTGACTTTGACCATATCGCGGAGTTATCTTGGTATAGTTTCTTTCCTTCTTTCGCTTTGTCTCGCCATCTCGTTCTGTCGCAAGTGCGCTTTTGTTTCCGGGGGTCATTTCTAACTGTCGTCTAGTGAGCTTATCATGTTTTTGATCGGTGTAATGCGTAATGACTTTTGTTGTTAAAATTTCTAATAGATATTAAAACCTTTTCAAGGGCGTTTAGAACGATAACGAGGCTGAATTTTATTGCATTGTTTTGACAATTTCAACCAGATAAAATTATTAATTTATGGAGCCAGTTGCAGAAAGTAGATCTCTAACTAAGAAAGAAGCACATGATAAATGTATATGTCAGGTCTGTGTAGAAATAACATCACATTTTAAAAAAATGAAAATCACATATAGGCGGGAGCTGTAAGCACAAATTAATATACATTTTTCTGTAAGTGGATAAGAATGCATTAAAGGTGTTAATATATTGGAACATATTCACATGTCTGGTTACAAGTAAATGGTGTTTGGTCTCCTCCCAACCACCCAACCCACTGATATGAGGCTATGATCATCACGTTTTTCTATGTTGCGTGAGGGAGATGGGAGTCGGTGGCCTTTTTCTTCACCAGATCTCCTTTTGATTCTCGTTATTCAATGCATTGGCGCAATCTAGTTTGACATGGTGGTTAGATGAAGCTACAAGCTAGTGTAGTAGGCTTTCCAACTATGTTGTCATCTGCATTCAAGATCAAATGCGGTCCGTGTCGGAGTCTCCTTCGAAAACCCAGACATTACACCACCCATGTAGTCACCACGGGCACTCTCATCTGGTTGAGGCCGTCGCATCCATGTCCAGACCACAGGGTGCAAGATGTGCGTGATATATTGGCCAGTAGAGCCAGAGATGTGAGAACGGGTAGAATACCCAGGTTCAAATTCCCGGGCATGTGAAATCGTTGTCGTGAAAGACGTGATCGGATCGCGAGATTACAAGAAGTCAGCGATGGTAGTATACATCTTTATGGGCATTTGACCTAAGGTCGAATCATTTGTTAAAATGTATATATGTCAAGCATCAGTAAGTGGGGCGGATCAAAACTAGGTCGCAGAACAAGCTCTGTTTGGGCAATCTTAAGGCCTCCAGGGATTGAGACTTCTCTGGGGACTATGTGGAAGCAATATGGCTTCTTTCGCAATCGGGACGATGATTAAAATTATAGGGCTCTTGATTTTTTCCGCCGGTAGAGAGAATCTGTTCATCTGCTAGATTCGATCCATATAGTCACACAAATTCGACAAGTTTTTGGTGAAAATTTGGAGATAAACAGAGGAAGAACACTTCAGCCTTTCGAGGGACTTTTTTTTATCAGGTATTTGTTTGGAAAACCATTTCAGCACTTCATATGGTACAGTTTACAAACACAGATATTTTGGCAAACAGCTGATAAATGCAATTAGCCTGGCCATAGAAATTCAGCAAGTGGTTTAGCCGAGAAAACATACTATATAGTTGAAATTGTAATATTGGTCTAATTAGTAGCTTAGGAAGAACACAGTATCAAGTTTTTTCCATATGCAGTGCTAGACAACAGCAAATGGCCACGACAGTTGCACCTCTCTGCAGTTGGCTTATTGCCGCATGTGTTTCTAGGACTACATTTGAAGTGTATAGCGATGAGCCAAAGGCTACGTCTTCTCCTTTGGGAAGGAGAGCTAAAAGGTGAATTGGACGTTCCAGACAGTTGTCAGCAAGTTACTCGTCGAGTCTACCTTGTAAGGATCATGCAGAAGCAGGAGGAAGTTTGGTTGCCCTGTGTGGTTCAATCCTTCAAGGCTTGGGTTCGTGCTTTTCCTTTGAAGCATGTCCAGAGTACAATAGCTCCCAGTTTTTTTTTCCATACAGCTTCTTTGGATCCAAACCTATTAAGATTTGTCGGAGGCAGCAGAAATTAAGAGCTACAGAGCAGAGCAATGGTCAAGCTTTCGTGCAACCTGTGAAGGATCCAACAGAGAAGAAGAAAATTGCTACCAAGCAAAGAAGGGCAGCTTGAGATGATCAATACATGGGAGCTCATGGAAGGGTTAGAAGACAATACTGGAATCCTTTGGTTGTGGTTAACGAGATTGCCGTATGTGGGTCGAAAGGATGCGTGTGCCCTCTCCTCCTGAATGTTATGTTTCTCTTACTCGAATGATAGACCTTCGCCTGCTTTTTTTATGTATTAATTCTTCTTCGCGATTGAGTCGCAAGTTATTATGTTGATCAACTAGTATTTTGATATCATGGAAGTAAGTTTACGATAACTATGAAGCTCCTCCCCTAGTACCCAAGTTGTTTTTGACGCTTTTGTTAGCCCCTTCGCAAGTCCTTTGATAACCTTTTGGCATCGAGAGAGAAATGTTGTAGGATTGTGTGAGCAATGCGTGGGCTAGCCAGCTTAGAGTTTTGGTATTAAAACTGGTGGAATGAAAAGGTTTGTGTGCATTGTGTCTTCCATCTCACGTGTTTAGACTTTTAAGGCCATCCTCAAGAAGTACCTTGACCATCCCTATTAACTTCAACCATAACTAGCCTTTCGGTCAACTAAGCTCGAGGTTTCATTGTGCGAATCCAAGACTCGTAGAAACTAGAATAGTTTCGGTCTAATTCCCCTCTCAGAATTGTTGTTGATGGCGCTCTTCTATTTTCCTAACTTGCATTATTTCTCCTTGGCATTGTTAACGCTATTAATTAATATTGGTCGGTTTTTATGCACATAATTACCGTAATAGTTTGTGATGGAAATTTCCTTAAATGTGATTAATCTTGGGAAAAAATCAGCTTTCATTTGATAATCTTATGGATTCTAGCGAAGTTTTTGTTTTGATAATGTCACTTAGAAATTATGTTTGTATCTATTTGTACGACGGTTGCTTGTGTTACCAAGGGTTGCGTAAAATATGGTTGTTTTGGGATATGGGTAATTTATTTTAAATTAACCAGACATTAGCATTGTAGTGGAGGTTTGCAAATCTTTAGTGTTATAAAAATTTGTTGATGACATTATTGTATACTCTTGTGTGACGGAACTCCCTTCTTCTCTCGCATGCTTGCTACTAGCCTGTAAGACTTTGACCCTTCTTGAATGATTGGAAAATCTTTGTAGTCAATGGTCAAAACTAGTATACTTGCCTTCGCTTCGAAACTTATGTTGTATGTATACCCTAATTGATTTCCGGTTTGAAACTCAATTATACATGGCCTTTTGTGTTAATTTCTGAAACCCGTGGTTCCCCTTTCTTGGGCCGATCAACTCTTGTTCTTTTAGAAATATATTATTTTAGTCTATGCGTTTGGTACCTTTGATAAATTTTCTAGATGGTTGGTATATATATCAAATCTCAATCTTGTAATTATTGTTATTTACTTACTTGATGGGAATTCTGTTCTTTGCTAGATTGTTTATTTTCTCCTTATAGGGCCAAGGGCCATTCTCATACGATTGCTATACTTTCGTTGCTTTTACTCCTAACTGAAGTACAAGGTCTTCTCCTTCTTTGATTGGCATGATGAAGACTTTATTATAACTTGATGTGTTGATAGTGTTTAGAGGTTTGAACCAATTCTTGTAATAAAGTGCTTCCTTTTTGTGGTATTGTTAGATAATAGTTATGGTGGTTTTGTGTAGCCTTATCTTGCTCAGTTCTCGTGAACTGACTCTTGTAGAAAATTTGCTGCAGATGGATTTTGCGTGTAGATGAGGGATAGATTTGTAGACTTTTGTCATCAACCTCAGTTGAGAAGATCCTTTGCTCGAAACCTTTTTATGTTGTTCAACTATTGTTAACGTCCAGTGGAAAGTTTAAAAGAGGATTAATGTCTTAGTATAAAGTATTGTGGACTTTGTCATCTGAACTTTGGAAACCTTGTATTGTTTGACCATCATTGAAATTATAAGAAAATTTGGTTATTGTTGTTGAGTGACTTTGTTGGAGTATCAGTATTTTAAGAATCGATTAATCTTGTTTTGTCCTTGTAAATGAGTGTTCTCTACAACCTTGCCTTGAGAATAAATTTTGAGTTAAACCTCGACATGACTTAGTAATAAAGTGTCATAAGTAAACGAACATGGGATTGTTTAATACTTACGGAAGTTAAATTAAAAGTTGCATTCAAATAAAGTAACGAGGGGTCACCAACTTGAGAGAATTTTTTTTAAGTAAACAAGGGCGGGACTATCATTGCAAGTAAACTTTATATCATGATAACCCTAACTCCTCTAGTGAACATTATTCCCTTTTACGGTGAAATTTGTAAAATGACCCTAAGGTGAAATGAAATGCTAGTTGTCCGAAGTTGATAAGGTTTAATAAGCCGAGAAAACAAATTGGAGACCTCACCATCTTTCTCACCGCCTTTTGGAAAGTAAATTTTTACTCCTTATTAATACTTTTAGTGAAGCCTAAGTAAAGTTGTTGATAGTCGGTTAAGATCCCTAGCTTCAATTAAATACTGGCAATAACTAATGAGGTCCTAAAGATGTTTCATCTCGACCTTCTCCCTCTAACCCTTTCAAGGCACCTTGTATCTCTTCTCTTAAGTGTGTTGAACTTAAAACCATGTTGTCTTGTGGGCAAGAACGAATCTTAGTAGCGTTAGTGGTGAGCAGATGGCCTTGTGGAATTGAATTTCCCCCTTTCTCTAAATAAACGAACTAAGCAAATAAATGTCATAATAGAGAAGATTTAAGGATGATTACTCAGTGAAAAAGGAATAAACTTAGCTTGGTAAGATGAATTGTATGAACCGTATCCTGAGTCTCCTTGAAAACGAAGCTAAGAATTGCAAGATGTATTTTTAAAATAAATAACCCTCAAGAATATCTCATTGTGGTTGGCCCTAACTGTAAGTGTGTTCTGTGATTGGACTTCTATGTTGTCTTGTCAAAAAGAAAAGTAAGTTGTCCTTGATAGGTGTGAACATTTCCGGCTTGATCTTGTGGCCATCCTTGTATCAAGTTGTTCACAAAGTGTTAGTCAGATCCTTGGTGATGACATGTTGCGTCATGTTATGTGTCAACAAGTCAAAAAAAGGTTATCCCGTATTTCATTGTGTTGTTCATGTGTGGATTTTGGGTCAATTACAAGAAGTATGAGGATACATTCTAGACTACCCTTACAGTTTTGGGCAGAAGCAGTTGATACAATGGTTTATTTGATTAATCGTGGGCCTTCAAGTTCACTAGATAGAGGAATACCAGAGGAAGCTTGGACTAGAAAAGAGGTAGATATTTATTTTCTTAAAGTTTTTGGTTCAGAAGATTTTGTGCATATTGATAAGGAAAATAGAAAAATGTTGGATGTAAAATCCAAGAGATGCACTTTCATTGGTTATGGATATGGTGATTTCAGATTCCATTTTTGGGATTTAGAGAATTCTAAAATTATTAGGAGTCGTGATGTTGAATGAAATGAAAAGAGAATATAAAGGGATAAAATTTTGGTACCCAAGAATGAATCGATTGAGAAGTTTGTGAATGAAATAAACTCTCAGATTTAAAAGTATTACCTACAGGGTTACACAGTAACTAGTATCGGTTTACCCCTGACCGACATCGGTTAGTAGAACTGGTATCGGTTCTGTAAGAGCCAAACGGGCATTAGTTAGCAGAGTAACCACCATCAGTTAGAGGTGACCAAAGTGCCTCCGGTCAAGCGATTTGGATACAAATGTCTAGGAGGTCTAGATTGAGCCTCCGGTACCCCAAAATCTTGTGAGAAGGTCACAAAGGGTAAGTAAACCTCCATAAAGATTTACACCTTCTCTATTTTATTTATTATTGAATGATAATGGTGAACTAGAGAGCTTTGAAGAAGCAATGCAAGATAAGACCCATGTCTAGTGGGAGCATGACATGGATGAGGAGATGGACTCCTTGGAATATAACCAAACTTGAGATTTGGTTAAGTTGCCAAGGTAAGAGGACATTGCAGAACAAGTGGGTTTACATGATTAAGAAAGAAGAGGGTGGATAGAAAAGATACAAGGCAAGACTTGTAGTAAAGGGATTTGCACAGAAATCAGGTATTGAATTTGGTGAAATATTTTCTCTTGTTGTTAAGATGACTTCTATTCGTATCGTATTGAGCTTAGTCATTGAGAATTTGCAATTAAGAAAATAGATGTGAAGATGGATTTCCTTCATGGTGATTTGGATGAAGAGATTTATATGCAACAACCGCTTGGGTATGAAGTCAAGGGTAAGGAGAAATTAGTGTGCAGGTTGAAAAAGAGCCTATATGGGCTCAAGAAATCTCCAAGGCAATGGTACATGAGGTTTGATAGTTTTATGCATGAGCATGGTTACTTGAGATGTGAATTTGACCATTGTGTTTATTTCAAGAAGCTTGAAAATGAGAGCTATATTATTTTGTTAATGTATGTGGATGATATGCTTATTATAGGATCTAGTATGCAAGACATTGGTGAGCTTAAGGGAAAGCTAGCTCACACATTTTCTATGAAATATTTAGGAGCTGCAAAAAGAATCCTTAACATGCAAATACACAAAGACAAGAAAAATAAGAAATTGTATTTGTCTCAGGAGGATTATATCTACAAGGTGTTAGAAAGGTTCAAGATACATAATACAAAACCTGTTAGTACACATATGGCTGGACATTTCAAATTGAGCAAAGATCAATGTTCTTCATCACACGAGGAGGTCAAATACATGACACGAGTGCCATATGCTTCAGTAGTTGGGAGTCTCATGTATGCTATGGTTTGTACTAGACTAGACATTACACAAGAAGTGGGAGTTGTGAGTAGATATATGGCCAATCCAGGTAAAGAGCATTGGAAAGAAGTCCAATGGATACTCAGGTATTTGAAAGGGACATCTAGCATGCAAGTTATGTTATGGAGGTTTGGATATTTCATTATGTGGCTATGTTGATTCGGATATGGCTAGAGATCTGGATGGTAGAAGGAGCACTACTAGATATATTTTCATAGTAGGTGGGATGAAAGTTAGCTAGATTTCAATATTGCATAATGTTGTAACTTTGTCTACTACAAAGGCGAGTATGTTGTAACTACAGAGGCTAGCAAGGAGATGATATAGATTAGTAGGTTCATGAAAGAGTTGGGAAAGGAGCAAGATGATTGTAAACTATTCAGTGACAGTCAGAGTACAATTCATTTGGAAAAGAACTCAACATTTCATTTGAGAATGAAACACATTCAATTGAGGTATCACTTCATACGAAAGGTATTGGAGGATGGACAAGTTGAATCTGGAAAATATTCATATGAGCGAGAACCCTGCATGGATATGCTAACGAAGCCATTAACAAAGGAGAAGTTGGAGCTACACTCCACTTTTGTTGGTCTTCGAATCTGAGACTTGAAGAGGAAGAAATAGAGCTAAGGATCTAAGAATGACGTTGTGCATGAGTATGGTACGGTAATTAATCTCCAAGTGGGAGATTGTTGAGTTGTGGAGCTCAATTACTTCAGTTTAGCATGTAATGTGAAACTTGCTAGAAAATACAGATGTAAAGTCATTGATTAAAGGGAACCGACATTGGTTAGGCAAGGAGGAACCGACATCGGTTAGGGCTAACCGACATTGGTTACTTGTGTGAGGATGTTTTAATTAACTCTCGGGAATTAGATCTATTTTTAGCATTAAAGTATATCTATTGATTGTAATTGCATGGCTAAGTGCCCTAAGTCTATAAATGACTATATAAGCATGAAAGCTAGGGTTTAGAAGTAAGGATTAACAAGAATTAAGAATAACTTGCAAAATTTGGTGAGAGAGAGAATTCTTGGTGATGAAGCAAAAGCTTGAGAGAAAGAAAGTATTGTACATTTGAGAGGTGTGGAAGATTGTAAATATTCATTGTATATCTTGTCAAAGATTTGGATAATAGATTGGATTATTTCTTGGTGGACGTAGCCCATACTGGGTGAACCACGTTAAATCTGGTGTTGATTTATATCTCTTGTTTTGTATATTTCTTCCGTGGAATATCTAATTTTATTTGCATGTATGCTTAGATCGATATATTGTTTGTACAATCGATGTGCTAACCCCAACACAAATTACACTTTTAAAGTGTTGAAAACACCGTGCATTTTTCAACATGTCGAAAAAGCAGAGACCATGTTTTCCATCGGTTTGAAAAAATTCAACCCTTGTCCACCTTGATAAGTAGTTGATGTGAATTGTACCATTACAACAAGGAGGAAATACATTCAAGGGTTGTACCTTGTTATAAATGAATTGTGTTTTTCAAAGTCTTTGAAAAACACCATGCATTTTTAAATGTGGCAAAAATCACACCATGTTTTCCAGCACTTTGAAAAATTCAACCCCCTCTCCACCTGATAAGTATTTTATGTGAATTGCATCGTTACAACAAGGAGAAAATTAATTGCAGGTTGGACCTTGTTATAAACTGAATTATGTTTTTGAAAGTGCTAAAAAACACCGTGTGATTTTCAATGTATCAAAAAACACACCATGTTTTCCATCGGTTTGAAAAATTTCAACCCTTGTCCACCTAATAAGTATTTGATGTGAATTGCATTGTTATGACAAGGAGTAAATTCATTTATGGGGTGCACCTTGTTATAAATCGAATTATATTTTTTAAAGTGCTGAAAAACACTGTGTTTTTCAACGTGTCGAAAAACACACCTTGTTTTCCATCGGTTTGAAAAAAATCAACCCTTGTCCACTTGATAAGTAGTTGATGTGAATTGCATCATTACAAGGAGGAAATGCATTGCGGGTTGCACATTGTTATAAACTAAATTGCATTTTTCAAAGTACTAAAAAATACCATGCTTTTTTCAACGTGTCGAAAAAAACACCTTGTTTTGGCAAAGCACTTTGAAAAACTTCAACCCTTTTCCACTTGATAAGTATTTGATGTGGATTACATCGTTATAACAAGGAGGAAATGCATTTTAGGTTGCACCTTGTTATAAACCGAATTGTGTTTTTCAAAGTGTTGAAAAACATCATGTGTTTTTCAACATGTCGAAAAACACACCCTATTTTTGTAGCACTTTGAAAAATTCAACCCTTGTCCACTTGATAAGTATTTGATGTGGATTGCATCATTACAACAAGGATGAAATTAATTGCGGGTTACACCTTCTTATAAATCGAATTACGTTGTTTAGAGTGCTTTGAAAAATACCGTGCGTTTTTCAACGTGGTGAGAAACACACCTGTTTTCAAAGACTTTGAAAAATTCAACCCCTCTCCACTTGATAAGTAGTTTATGTGTATTAAATCATTACAACAAGGAGGAAATACATTGAGGTTTGCACCTTGTTATAAACTGAATTGCATTTTTCAAAGTGTTGAAAAACACTGTGCATTTTTCAAAGTGGCGAAAAACACACCGTGTTTTCCAGCACTTTGAAAAAATTCAACCCCTCTCCACCTGATAAGTAGTTGATGTGAATTACATCATTACAAAAGGAATAAATTCATTCAGGTTGTGAAGGCACTCCAAATAATGATTTGAATATTGCTATATCTCGAATCACGAGAGATGCCTTTTATAGCAAATGATAGGGGAGCTCATGGCGAGCAGCATTACATATGTTAATTAAACAAATACAAACAAAATGTATTAATTCGCTAACATTCCCCCCCTTAATACATTGCTCTTACAAATGTACCCCCTAAACAAATCAAACTTCACCTTGCCGAGAGGCTTGGTGAGAATATCTCTGCAACGAAAATCGGTAGGGCTAAAGATCTTTGGAGCTGAATTTGGTGGTTCAAGACCTGTTCATGAATGTAGTGACATTCGACCTCAATATGCTTTGTTCATTCATGGAAAATAGGATTCTTCACAAGCTTCAACACACCTTGATTGTCGCAGTGAATGATGGGAGGTTTCTCTTCAAGAATCCCTATATCTGCAAGAATGCGACGTAACCAAATTGCTTCGCACATAGCTCCTCGTGCGGCGTGGTATTTAGCCTCAGTGGATGAGAGAGCAACAACAGTTTGCTTCTTGCTAATCCACGAGATAGGTCTAGATCGAGATGAAAAACATATCCACAAGTGGATTTCCTGTCATCAATGAATCCTGCATAGTCCGAAAGTCTCGTATATCCCCGTAAGAAGAACCGAGTGTTCTTCGATACTTCAAAGTCAACTGTACCTCGAGACATATCTCAACACATGCTTTCTTGCTATCCTATGACATTTCTTCGGCTCTCGCATAAATCTAGCGAGATAGCTCATTTGCAAAGCAAAGATCTGGTCTGGTATAAGTCAAGTAAATGAGACTCCCCACAAGTGCCCTGTAGTGAGTGCCATCTACCTGTGGTGAATCCTGGAATCTAGATAGTTGCAAACCTTTTTCCATAGGTGTGGACATTGGTTTACAATCTGACATCCCATACTTTTCTAGGAGTGTCTTGGCATATTTCATCTGGGAGACGAAGATATGATTCTTCTTCTACCATATCTCTAAGCCAAGACAATAGTGAAGTAGCCCCAAATCAGTCATGTTGAAGGATTTCTTCAGATCATTCTTTACATCATCTACAAGATTGTCAGAACTTCCTGTGATCACAAGATCATCTATGTACAAAACCAGAATGACAATCTCTGTTCCTACCTTCTTGATATACAAATTTGTATCTGAGGGGCTACGAGTGAATCCATGCTGCAATAGGTGATCATCAATTTTTATATACCATGCCCTAGGTGCTTGTTTGAGTCCATAAAGATAATTTATCAGACGACATACCTTAGTGGTTGATGCTCGTCTACAAACCCTTCAAGTTGGGCCATGTACACTTCTTCTTGTAGATCACCATTTAGAAAAGCACTCTTGACATCCATCTGTTGAAGTTTCCATCCATTTTGTGTCTTGTGTGTACATACAACTAACTCGATGGTTTTGATCTTCGCAGTGGGTGCAAAGGTCTCGTCATGGTCAATTCCTTCTTCTTTGAGCATAACCCTTTACAACAAGTCGTGCTTTGTGTTTGTCGATTAAACCATACGCTTTATATTTTGTTTTGAAAATCCATTTACAGCCAATGGATTTCTTACGGAGGCGGATCGACAAGTTTCCACGTCCGATTTTGAATCGGGAATCATATTCAAAGCATCCATAGCTTTGTTTCCACCGTGGTGGTTGGTCTAATGCCTCATGAACAGTGTCAGGTTCGGTGCTCTCAACAACTGAACTCATGAGTGCAAAATTTACCTCATGTCTAGCTTGACTTCGTGTTCTAACTCCCGTAGAAGTACCAGGAAGTGAGTTCAGGTGTGCATCCCTGATAGTACTCTGGACCCATTTCAGACGTTGGCTCATTGATGTGAAGATGTGTTTTCCAGTGTGCCAAGATCAACGAACAAATCTCCACTCGGCTCTTCTTTCTCTCGAGAAGAATCATTTTGCTCATCATCTGGATGTGTGAGCAATCTATGCTATGACGATTCGATCTTTGGATCTCCATTGTGTGGCGGGAGTCAAAGGATGACTCATCACATACCACATCTCGACTCTCGTAGATCTTCTTTGTCTCGGGATCCATGAGACGATATGCCTTTGAGGTAGTACTATACCCCAAAAAAGACAGGCGGTGTCTTTGGATCGATCTTCTTCCTTCTCTTATCTGGAACATGCATATATGCAAAGACAACCAAAAACTCTCAAATGATGAATAGAAGGTTTACGACCAGTCCATACCTCTTAGGTGTCTTGTTCTTGCAAGATATTCGTGAGTGTCCGGTTGAGTAAATACATTCATTGCCTAGACCGCTACGCCCAAAAACTGATCCTCTAACTTGGCGATCGAGAGCATACAACGAGCCATCTCCATGACGATCTGTTGTGGTGCTCCGAAATCCCGTTCTGTTGGGGCGTGTAGGGTGCAATCAAATGTTCTTTGAATGCCATCTTTGCTTTGTATGCTAAGAACTTCTTTGACACAAATTCCCCCCCTCGATCTGAGCGGAGGAGGAGAAGAGGCTTCCTAGACTACCTGGTGGCTTGTTGGTAGAAGGTTTGGAAATTTGCAAGTGCCTCACTCTTCTTTCGAAGGAAATATACCCACATTTTCCGTGAGTAATCATTAATGATGAGCTGAAAGTACACAAAACCTTGAAAGCTTGGCAAGGGTCGTACAGGATCGGTGTGAGCGACTGAAGATGCTCATGTAGAATGATAAGAGCTCTGTTTGAATGGACCTCTATGTTGTTTGCCCATGAAGACATCCTGAGCAAAGCGGGTAAGGAATGGGAGAGTGGAGGAAGCCCTCTTACCATTTCCTTCGTGACCGAGCGATGCAGATCCGGGCTGAAAGATGACCATATCGAAAGTGCCAAAGTGAAGTGGACTCTGCCGTTGATGCAGAGAGCAATTTGGATGAAGTGACCGCATCCAGTCAAATAGACGGCCCTTGAAATGCTTTAGCAATGACTGACTCTCCTGGGAAATGATGCGAGGACTTGACCCTTTCTCAACAAAGAATTCAACTGCATTCGATGGTTAAGAAGTTGACTTACAAACAAAAGATTTGAAGTCAAACCGGAACATATATAGCACCTTTGTGAGTGTACATCTTCGTGTTCCAAGAGGAATGATGACATCACCAATCCCCTTTGCATTATACTTTTGATTATCCGCAATGGTGATCCGATCTCTAGTGGGCGGTTACTCGTAGTATGGAACAACTTCTTGTTGCCAGTCATGTGTTTGCTAGTGAATTAATCAACCATACATCTTCTGATGGCTGCGAAGTCTGTGAGACTAGAACAATGTCAGAATGAATCTGGTACCTCTTCATCGGAGGTGACATCCTGCTGAGCAGCAATGTGGCCCTTTTGCCTCTGATTACGAGCATGCCATCAGGATTTCTTGGAATATCCTCGACCAGAAGTGCTCTCTTCACCAGAGTTTCCATACTTGCAACCATTGTAATAACTAGTTCGCAGTCGTGTGCGTATCCGTGGAGCAAATGTGGCACCACTAATCCGCCTTGTGATTATGTTGCTTCAGGGTGGCAGCGTGGTGGCCACCTTGTGAATATAATTCTTGAGCATGCTTTGCTTCGATTCCAAAGGCAGATTTCCCTTTCCGAGGCTTATGTTTTTGCCTCGTGATGAGAGCCTTGTCTTCGAAGGTTTCTTGTACATTTTGCATGGCTTCTTCCTGCTGGAGATAATTCACTGTGGTTGCTGAAACTCACCTCCTGTTGAGTGATTTTCAACCGGTGATCAATGTCCGAAACCGAGAAGGAAGAGCTCGCAGGGTGAGCGGAACTAGCAACTTGTCGTCCCTTTGGTTCACCGAGTGCAGAGAGTTCGCACGTAACTCGACCCTACACGCCGCAAGAAGGCTTCTCTTGATTCGCCATCATGCATACTCATCGTATGAAGCTTTGTCTAAAGTTGCTGCAACTTTTGTCGTGATTCTTAGCTTAAGTAGATGGTACACAATGCACTCCATGCCCGAGAAGAAGCGGTTGCTTCCCGAATGTATGGTGCGCCTCATCGAGAAAGACTCGGGGGTGATGAGCATTAGCGCTTTCACATCAGCCTTTTTATATTTTTCCAACAGATCATCATCTCGTGGGAGGGGCATCTTTGCCGAGACGATCCCCAAAGATCTTCAAATTGAAGAATCGTCTACATTTTGGTTTTCCATGCGGCGAAATTTGGCCCATAGCAATATTTTCAGATCGAGACATTTTCAAAAACTCAAAAATGTATTTTATTTATTTATTTTCAAAATGGCTACAATGCTTCTTTGAAGGAATCATCCAGAAGATGGGCTCTATAGGCTCATGCGAGTGAGATGCCGATGCTCTGTGGGCGTTCTATTTCATGTTCGTCATCTGCATCATAACCACGTTCAAGTTCTGCATGAATCCACCGTGCTTGACATCGAACGTCGAACCAAAAATATTCCAACAGTCCTTGGCGCACAATCTCGTCAAAGAGAATGTTCCCAGTGTTGTGTAGCTCGTTGATCAAGGCAAAGAACAACCTAGAGTGGTGTCTTCGTTGTCATTCAATGCCCAAATATTTGGTGCATTGCTTGCGGTGCTTTGTGCATCAGAAATTTGTGACATACGCGCACTTTTGCTGTTTTGAAATTTGTAGGCTTTCTTCACTTGCACAGTTTTAATGGAGCAAAGAAGAACAAAACAGTCACTGAGGGCTCCTACTACGCACAGTTTTTCTCTTCTTCTTGTCTTCCACTCTGCAAATGATGGCAATGGCTAGAAATGGCACTGGCTTGAGCCAACAATGTCTCCTTCCACGCTTTGCTGCGCACCGAAGAAAAACGACCCACGCACAACCACGCACTCTCCTCCTTCCACCGGGTAGAGGGGCTTTTGATAAAGAACTCCACGCACAGGTTCACTGGTTTGCAAAAATATCACGTTCTTGCTGCTCCTCCATGCTAATCCACGCAGGTCAAAGCAAATTCACGCACAGCACAGCCAAAATGGACACTTCCACGCAGTCAAAACGCCAAAAATGGACACTTCCACGCACAGCACAGCCAAAACGGACAGGAAATCATGCAAACTCGCTCCCTCCAACGCCAGTCACAAAATGGACAGGCTGTCTCAAACTTCCACGCACAAAGACACAAAGAGATACGCGGAAAAAATAGTTTTCTTTCCACGCAGAAATAGAACGGAAGAAGGTTTCAGGTGAGTCTCCTCTCCACGCATAACCAGCTCTAATACAGTAAGGCGCTCCAAATAATGATTTGAATATTGCTATATCTCGGAATACAGAGAGACGCCTTTATATAGGTAGCGAGAGGAGGAGCCCTTGTGAAGGAAATGCATTACATAAGCTGTTAATTAAACAAATAATAAAAAAATGTATTAATTCGCTAACAAAGTTGCACCTTGTTATAAACTGAATTACATTTTTCAAAGTGTTGAAAAACACTGTGCATTTTTCAACGTGTCAAAAAAACACCTTATTTTCAATCGGTTTGAAAACATTTAACCCTTGTCCACCGATAAGTATTTGATGTGGATTTTATCATTACAACAAGGAGGAAATGCATTACAGGTTGCACCTTGTTATAAACCGAATTGTGTTTTTCAAAGTGCTAAAAACAACGTGTGTTTTTCAAAGTGTTGAAAAACATCACGTGTTTTTCAACGTGTCGAAAAGCACACCCTATTTTCTGCAACACTTTAAAAACTTCAACCCTTTTCCACTTGATAAGTAGTTAATATGGATTACATCGTTACAAGAAGGAGGAAATGCATTGCGGGTTGCACCTTGTTATAATCCGAATTACATTTTTCAGAGTGCTAAAAACATCGTGCGTTTTTGAATGTGGTGAAAGTCACACCGTTTTCAAGCACTTTGAAAATTTTCAAACCCTCTCCCAATTGATAAGTAGTTGATGTGGATTGCATCGTTATAACAAGGATGAAATGCATTATGGGTTGCACCTTGTTATAAACCAATTTTTTTTTTCAAAGTAATGAAAAATACCGTGCATTTTTCAACGTGGCAAAAAACACACCCTATTTTCCAAAGTACTTTGAAAAAATTCAACCCCTCTCCACCTGATAAGTATTTTATGTGAATTATAATGTTACAAAAGGAGGAAATACATTACAGGTTGCACCTTGTCATATACCGAATTACATATTTCAAAGTGTTGAAAAACACCATGCATTTTTCAAGGTGTTGAAAAACACACCCTGTTTTCCATCGGTTTGAAAAAAATCAACCCTTGTCCACCTGATAAGTAGTTGATGTATATTTCATCATTACAACAAGGAGGAAATGCATTGTGGGTTTCACCTTTTTATAAACTGAATTACGTTTTTCAAAGTGTTGAAAAACACGTGTGTTTTTCAATGTGTTGAAAAACACACCTTATTTTGCAACACTTTGAAAAACTTCAACCCTTGTCCACCTGATAAGTAGTTGATTTGGATTGCATCATTACAATAATGATGATTTGCATTGTGGGTTTCACCTTGTTATAAACCGAATTACATTTTTCAAAGTGCTGAAAAACACCGTGCATTTTTCAATGTGGCAAAAATCACACCATGTTTTCAAGCACTTTGAAAAATTTCAATGCCTATCAAATTGATAAGTAGTTTATGTGGATTGCATCGTTATAATAAGGAGGAAATGCATTGTGGGTTGTACCTTGTTATAAACCAAATTGCATTTTTAGTGTTGAAAAACACCTTGCGGTTTTCAACGTGTCGAAAAACACACCTTGTTTTCCATCGATTTCAAAAATTCAACCCCTCTTTACCCGATAAGTATTTGATGTGGATTAAATCATTGCAAAATGAGGAAATGAATTGCATTTTTCATGTTGTTATAAAATGAATTACGTTTTTCAAAGTGTTGAAAAACACCGTGCATTTTTCAATGTGTCAAAAAACACACCCTGTTTTCCAGCACTTTGAAAAATTCAACCCTTGTCCACCTGATAAGTAATTGATGTGGATTGCATCATTACAAAAGGATGAAATGCATTGTGGGTTGCACCTTGTTATAAACCGAATTGTGTTTTTCAAAGTGCTGAAAAACACCGTGCATTTTTCAATGTGTTGAAAAACACACTTTGTTTTTCATCGCTTTGTAAAAATTAAGCCTCTCTACTCCGATAATTATTTGATGTGGATTCAATTTTTACAACAAAGAGGAAATGTGCCATAGGTTGCACCTTGTTATAAATCGAATTGTGTTTTTCAAAGTTTGAAAAACACTTTGTGCATTTTTCAACGTGGAAAAAAACACACTTTGTATTTTCATCACTTTGGAAAAATTCAACCCCTCTCCACCTGATAATTATTTGATGTGGATTCAATGTTTCCAACAAGGATGAAATTCACCGCGGGTTGCACCTTGTTATAAACCAAATTGTGTTTTTCAAAGTGCTGAAAAACACAGTGTGTTTTTCAACGTGGCGAAAAACACACTTTGTTTTTCAGCCCTTGTCCACTTGATAATTACTTTATTTACTTTACATTGTTACATAAAGGTGGAACAAAATCACTGTTTATACCTTGTGGAAAACAATGGTTCGTTTTTTAAAGTGTTGAAAAAGGTTTGTTTTTCAGCAGTTTGATAGTAACAATAAAAATAGGACATGTTAATTTGTTACTGTTGATTACATCATTTCATCATAATTACATCAGTTTTTGTTTGTCAAAATATTTTCTACTATCCATATATTAAATGAGCGATTCTACATTGGCTAACACCAACAAACACTTTTTTAAATACACTAAAAATAATCAAAGAGCAGGTCAGTTGTACATGTTCCATATTTATGTATTTTAAATATACACAATCTACAATCTCATATACATGAATTTTAAATGTTTACAACTCTAATATAGGCCCACTCAACATGCCATGCATTTACTTTCCAAAGCTCAACCTGTTCATTCCATAAGATGAATCTCTCCGCATATCCATTGCATGCAACAAAATGCATTAAATATTAGACAAGATATCAAAGGCTTTTTACCTTACATATAATAAATTAATGTATTGAAATTAAGGACATTCAATACACACCTTACGCAGACGCTAAATTGTTGAAAGATAAGAGGCGATGGGGAGATGTTTCAGCTGCATTTGAACCACCTGCAAAATAAATGATTAATATGTTAGTGTTCGCCTCCATAATTAAAATTTCTCGCGAATTCACAATCACACCAATAATTCAATGTTTTAACCTATAGGTTCCATTTGTGTGGTTTGTCTCCTCTTTACACGATTTCCATCAAGAAATTGGAAGCATTTGTAGTCTTCAACGCGATTGTTCAAATATTCTACAATGACTAGCCTCTTAGTCACAATGCGGTGGCATTTTTTACTCACACTAAACCATGGACGCATGTAGGTAGTGGCTGTCTCATTGACATCTCCTTTGAAAGCAACATCCAACATATTTTATGCTTCTAGGTCTCTCCTAAACCTTTGAACACATTCAAAGAAGGTTTTTTCTTGTTCATCCGTACTTAGTCGTGTATCGAAGACTGAATTCAAGAATTCTTTGGATGTGTGTTCCATAAAATCTGGATCTCTTTCTATCATCAAACCACCAGCCCCAAGTATTTTAGGAGTTCCCTGTAACATATAAAACATTATAGAAAGTTATTTATTTATACACTAGGTTTTTCAATATCATTGTACACATGAATACACAATGCCACCTAATCATAAATATGCATGACGAACATTATCATTAGCATCAATTAATTGATTGAAGGCATTAAAAACTAACCATCAACTGTCAGTGATTATTGAGGTGGTGAGGAGGGGCCAACCCATAACATGCCATCATTTACATTGCTTGTCTCTGCATAGGTATTGGCTGCCTGCACACGAGAAATGAAAACAATTTCAACACGATGCTTTTTCTTTACAACTTATGCTTAGCAATCTATATCACTACTTGCCACATACGATGACATTGAATTACCTTCCACTTTTGCTGCTGGATATGATGAGGATGGGCCGTCTGAACGTGTCTTCATTTATCGTGCTTGTCTCAAAATAATTACTAGCTCCTGCACGTGAAAGGAAAATAATTTCAACAGGATAATTTTTTTCATTACAACTTATGCTTAGCAATCTATATCACTACTTGCCACATACGATGAAATTGAATTACCTTCCACTTCGATGCTGGATACGGCGAGGAGGGGCCATCACGGAATGTGTCTTCATTTACCCTGCTTGTCTCCCCATAAGTATTGGCTCCTGCACGTGAAATGAAAATAATTTCAACACGATGCTTATTTCGTTATGACTTATGCTTAGCAATCTACATCGGTAACATATGATGGCATTGAATTACCTGTCACTTCTGGTGCTTGATATGATGACATCGACACATATTGCTTGTGAAAATCCAATGCCTTCAACACGTGCTTACATGTGTTTCCTCTGATAGCCCAAGCACATTCACATACGTCCAAGGCTCCACATTGCCTTACCAAATACCATGTGCTTCTAGTTGTTTGGCTCCTCACCCATAATTGATTGCAATCAAGCGTAATTGCAAGGCAATCTGTATCAGGAATACTCTTTTCTCTCTCAACCACTATCAATAGTTTTATTTCTTTTTTGAAATTGGTCAAGAAGCCGGATTTTTGCAACTTCCTCTTGTGTTTGTAAAATGGCTCCACCTTGTACACAAGTGTGTAGAACAAATAGTCCATCCAACGAGTACATTTATTTTGTTTGTCACACAAGTATCTAGTCTTCAAAAAATAATGGTAGGACTCGATGGATGCATTTGTTTCTTGATTTGCATGGGAGAAGTTTCTAAAATTTATTGCCCACATAGCTATCAAGTGACATAGATTGAAAATCAGTGACACTATAAACCAAGAATTATAATTGATGGTAATTAATAAGGAAACACACAAAGGATAGTACTCACCAACATGTTCTTCACTCTCACACCATGTATTCCTGAAGTACTCGAGGAACTTAGTTTCCTATTTGAATTCATTAAAAAAGTCTTGAATGATTCGAAATGTGTGCTCGTGATGCATTTTGGAACCATACATGATGGTACCTAGTCTCTCGAAAATCTTCCACCTAGACTCCTTGCTACAATACCTATGCACATTTTTCAACCATGCCCCATGCACGTGCCATAGGCATAACACTACACAACAACCAAAACACACCTGATGGCTTGGATTTTAGATGACACATCATCCGTAATGAACAAATTGATCTGCTAATTGACACGAAGGTGTTTTCCTCATTTCTAGACTTCCACCAACCACCCGTAAATGTCTTCAATTTTATTCCTCGAAGAAATGGCCCATGCTACGGGCACCCCACCTCTTGCTCATCAAAAACAAGCAATGTGTATAATTGGTACTGCAAGGAATATGACATCAAATGGTAACATGGGGTTTAATATAATGTAAAGGGAATATTATTAATGATACATAAATTACACATCATTTCAAAATTCATTCCAATTACTTACACCATATTTATTGGTAGCAAACATCGAGTCCATGGAGATTATGGAATTGTGTGAATGTTGAACCATTCTCTCACACATCCATGGTGTTTGCAACCCCATAATAAATGGAACAGTGGTTCCATTTGGGTGTTGATAGTAGAAAAATGTCTCTTTCCTCCGCATGCCATAAGTTCACGCTCATGGCATCATCAGATGATTTTGAGACCTTCTACAGTGAACTCTTTTCCATGCATTCATCACATCCTTTCTTGTCATGTATTCATCCCTCTTACTCGATATACCCACGTTGGATGGATCCTCTATATATTTATCGTACACCGTTTCTATAGTGACTCCCATTAACAAAATACTCTCGATATAAGTTTTGCATTCATTTCATAAGTACGGGAAACATTGATGAGAGGATAATTAATGGTATTTTCGTTCCTCCCATGACAACACTCACCATTTACATCAAAATGAAACAGATTGTTGTATAATATTATGGCCACTGTCAGTCTCCCATAAAAAACCTTCACATTGAAATGACATTGGCAACCCCTTTTAATTATACACCTACTCACTTTTTCACTTGTTATTAGCTTAGCTTACTTCTATTGTCGTCTAGACCATACGACCACCAATAGTTGCATTAAAAATGGTAACATCAAATGCTATACAAATGTTTACAAAAATACTGCACAAAAAAGAATTTTTTAGCAAAGGTCTGAACCTGGAATAGGACTTGGTTGTATGTGGTTTAGGATTTTCTATATTTATTGACTTGTGATTTGTGTGGGCGAAGGTAGTCTCAATCCTTTCGTTAAAACCTTCCCCTTTAGAAATGCCTATAGTATTCATGAGCGGTATGGCGGCACAAATGTTGACGTTCGACTCATCCCCTATTGGTGTCCATTCTAGTTCATCATATGAAAAATGAATCTTTTCCTCTATAATCTCTTGGATGGGAAGATCGATCATGCTCTGCCATTTGGGCCTCCTTCCCATCCTAATAATTATTACATGTAGTTTTGCATCGTTAATGAAACAATTATTTCATACTTTCTGAAATAAATTTTGAGTTATGATTGATCATCATCAACATGAATACCATCTTAAATCATTGGAAGCATTTGAATTTTTGTCTAATTCAAAAGCCATGTGTATAAAAGACAGATTGAAATGCAAGGAAAACAACAATTTATAGGATCGCCATCGCTGCCGATTCCAAAGGCACAAGCATATCGAAATATGGTCATCTATAATGTGACAAAGAATGCGACATAATAAATATAATGTGACAAAGACTCATTACAAAATTAATATTATTTCAAATACACTTATCAATGTTGAGAGAAACTTCCATACAAAATATTATAATTAAACTTATAAATATAATTCACATTGTATAATAATTTATTTTATGGTGCTTATTTTATTTATTAAATAATATTTTTCAAAAATGATTTATATAAAATAGAAATTATTACATTTAGCTAAAAACTATCGAAACAAGAACATGTTTATTTAAAATAGAAGTTACAAATAAAGAAAATTAAAATATTAACATATTAACATCTTTAATACACACACACACAACACACACACACACACACACACACACACACACACACACACACACACACACACACACACACACACACACACACACACACACACACACATTTATGCATGCCAAAACACAATAATTAAACAACGGTGAAATAATAATCATCGCAACACCCACATACCCTTCTTTTTGAAAAAAATTGAACTTTCAAACTAAAATTGAGGAATATAGATATTTCAGAATTTTCACACTTTTATTTGAATTTTAGAAATGGTGCTAAAATTTTGAATCGTAATAAAAATTATTTTCTATACATTCTGAACAACTAGAATTCATTGGCATATTGAACTATCTATAATATACATATAATTTATAAATTGTTAATAAATTAAGGACTATTTTTAGGAACACTTACAATTTTCAATATTTTTATGTGAACACCCTTCATCTTCAGTTTATGCGGAAGTTCGTATTTTTGTATGTCTTCATTTTACAAATAGGATAGGGAGAAATTAGGCACCTTGTATTCATATTCACTACACAAAAGAGTAACTAGTACAAAATAAAAATATACAATTAACGTTAGTACGATACATGAAAAATCTAATATACATCATCCAATATGATAAAATAACCACAAAATTAGAAAGCTAATATCCATGAAAAATTCAAGTATCAATAAATGTTAACGACTATCCTTCATTCAAAATGCACCCTCCCATAATATCACAACTATCTATTGCAAAAGGGACGATTACGATATTATGGGAGGGTGCATTTCTGAGTGGAGGGTCGGGTGACTTTAAAAACCTTTGCTCAACATAGTATACCACCCAACTATCGATGCAGAATCCTAAGGGGAAAGCCCCTTCATCACACAATGATAGTTGGGTGTATCGATGTGGCATCCTAAGGGGCAAGCCCCTTCAACATGCACCAATTCCTATCTTTGTAGAGGCACTTGCCCCCATATGCCAAATTGAGAGTCGAGTATGATATCACATAATTTTCATAGCTTCAAATTACATCATACATTCACATTACAATTACCAATATTTAACAACTAATTATATATATATATATATATATATACACACACACACACACACACAAATGATCTACACATTCATAATATTTACAACTATAATGCATCCAGAAATCAAACTTTTCCTAATGTATTTAATTTAACACATCTAAGAGCAATGAAATTACAACTAAGATCTCGAAGGTTACATGCATATTTAACTAATACCAACGTAATATCAACATAATTAGCTAGTCTCATACTAGTGATTGATAAACACAAATTGTAGAAATTACCAAATCATCTATCATTTATTAACAAATACATGAATACAATAATACCATAATAATAAACAAGTTCACACTATTATTTAATGTTTATTTACTAAACAAAATATTTGACCACATCATTCATTTTGAAAAGATGCTTCCAAACAATTGTTCGATATATACTTGTACTTAAGATAAAGTGTCATGTTATATTTATCCATGTGTATATCAAGAACATAGATTTATACCTATTTACAAAGTATTAGATAATAAATATGACATCAAATTTCTACCTTTTCTTAGAGTTTCAAATATATTAATTAATAGTAATAATGAAAACTATAATTATTTTCTAAAGTTTAGGGTTCAAGATTTAGGGGTTTAGGACTTGATTAGGGAGGGTTTATCCTAAATAACATAATTAGGAAAATTTAACACTAATATGAAACCATAAAAATCAAATGACATCTTAAAAACTAATGTGATACCCTAAACACTGAAATATTGATATGACATTAAACACTAATGTGTCATCACCAATAACACATTTGGGACACACTATTCACTAATGCGACATCCTAAACATTGATATGACACCCTAAACACTATTATGAGACCCTAAACAAGTTATAGAGTCATGTAGAAACCCTAAAAATTCATACCTATTCCTAGTCATAACTATCACGTGCACAATGTGCCATATTACATCTAGAATACATTCTAGACCATTATCCTCCCACATTCTAGTAAAATTTGATATATGCCCATACTCCATTTTTACTATCATTTGAAGAAGAAAAGGGGTTTGATACACATATTGTTGAGGTAATGTACTTTGGAGATATCTTAGAAAGAAAATCCTTGTTGTTCAATATTCCCAATGTCAATAGTTACTTTTTGCAATGTCAATCCTAGTGTTTTGTAGGTAGTTAGAACACAATAGTTTTAAGGGATTTCACTTGTGCATGTCACATGACACTATAGAGTTCAAGACATGTGGAGCGGAATATATCGACATCACATGTTGAGCTAATGTAACTTATTTAAATTCACTAACCATAGAACATGGCTTGTTAGGTTGTTTTGTGCCATCTTTCTAGACCATTATCTTAGGCCATCCTCCACGCATGCCTAAACAAATATGTAAATACTTGCCACAAGTGTATTTTTAGTGGATTTGTAATTTACACCATCTCAACATTCCAAGTTCTTAACATTCACTAAATTTGAAGCAAATTGTCATGTGTATAGTCTCATGCCTGTGATTTTGAAATTTTAGCATTAAGGGGCTTTGGTAGTAGTTTTTCCTTAATAGCATTCAATGTTAAAATCCAATAAAATTCTATGCTAATAGCTAATAAATATTAATCTTAACATTTTTAGTCTTGCATTGTTCCATGATTGTTTCTTATAATTTGATTTTCCTTTAATCAAATTTTGTCACCACTATATGAAATACAATTTGTGCCACTATTTGGGTCATATTTTTTCTAGTAATTTTTTTGTGTTTTCTGATACAATATTTTGTGAATTAGTATTATTTTTACAATACAAATGCGTCCTATAAATGACAACATTGTACATTTTATAGCATCAAATATGGGTTAGGTTTATGAATGAATTGCACTATAGTTATTGAGTCAGATTCAGCCTCTACTAAATTACAAACATTATTTGAAAATGACATTGCAACATACATCTATTTACCTTGCACTTGGCAAGTTTCATCCTCTTCACCTCCAACTAAACAATGTTTTATCATTTGACCCAGTGCCACTTTTTCTACACAATCACTTGAAACATAAAGGTTTAAAATTGGTCAATAACCCACATTTCCATGCTCATATTTTCACTTTTAATGTGGGAGCATAACATTCATGAGTAACTTTTGACCTAGGAGTCCATTTGAGTCGCTTTCTTAAATGTAGATACTCAAAAGCTTGATTTAGTTGTAAGCAACACTAACAACTTAACACCAATTTGAAAAATTTTCATGCCCAAATGGAACCGTCTAGAGGCTTGTACTTGCAAATTAAATACTTTGGATTTTTTTAGAATCCTCCAAATTTGGTGTCCATGTGTCTATCTCGACTCATTGACAAGTTTTGACTAAAAATACCTTATTATTCATCCTTATAATTTTCTTGCTCCCCACTTGCTGAAAATCAAAGCCTAATTTGGCGTGTATCCATATACCCTCATCAGTGAGTGAGACGGTCTCGTAAGGAGACGAGAATTCAACTCTAGGTAGAAGCTAGATAAGGTATTTGACATGGGGGTTCATTAACTAGGAAATATCCTAGCACATGAGTTCATATTGAGGTAATTAAAATTAATAAAAGTAAATTCAATATACTGGTAGACATGAGGGGGTGAAAGGGTTTAATTTATTAATATTTTGAATTAGGTATTGGGGGTAGGTTAGAGAGGTGGGTCAAATGAAAGGGAGGTTTAATTTTAATATAAAACTAAAACATTTGAACCCTAGTTTTTAAAACTATCTACCTTAAAATTGAAATTTAAGGAGTGTGGTCATAAATTTAAATTATAAACTCTTTTGGATAAAGAAATCTCAATTAAGAGATTCTTAACCAAGAAATAATAAGATGGTAGAAAACTAGGATTGAGTATGCTTTTGAAACACAAGTGATATTATTTCACCATCTTAATTATTTGAATAACTATTGATAAATGATTAAAGCTTAACATTTATAAGGTAATTGGTAATAGGTCTTGAATGGATTCAAACTATCTTTCGAGAGAAAATGCATATTAAAAAAATGAGTGAGAAATATGATATATTTTTTGTTTAATATATTAGGGTAGAAATAAAAAGGGGTAAATATAATTATCATGGAAAAATGGGTAAGTAAGGTACATGTAAAAAATAGGGGTATTTTCATTCTAATAATATAACGGGAGGGGGTATTATCAATTGAATAATTAAAGGTAAAAACTAGAATTAAGGGTATTATTTAATACCCTTCGAACGAACGTGTTATACCATAATTTTACTAAGTGAACCCCCTGTGGTATTTGAGTAGTAAAAGTTGATTCCTCTATATATTAAAATTGATAAAGACTTTAGGCCAAGGATACAAAATACTTTCCCTAAAAACTAAAATAACAAATCAAACTTTTAAAATATATCTAAGATGTTGAGATAATGTAAAAAATCCCACTCCCTACACAAGTAAACAACAAAGTATTTTTGAAAATGTTCCAAACGTTGAAATGACTATAAACACCCGAATCCCCAACTATGCAATAACTAGAAATTACACATGAGTTGTAAAGTTCGCTAGAAGGGATTTGATTTGCTGATTTTATTTTTGACATAATATTTTCTTTTTGATATGTGTCACAACTTTTTGTCAAACAATTTTGTGTCCACATTGAAAATTTCAATTTTCATACCTCTAAAATCAATAATAATATAAGGAGAAGAAGACTAAATATATCATGTAAAACCCCACTTGTAAGTCTTATTATCACATAAACCATGTCTAAACTTTAATATGTATTTTGTGAGAAAATAACACAAACCATTTCTTCAATAGTTTGAAGAATTTTCTTTACAAAATTGAATAAGATGTATGAGAATTATTTTTAGGAAGACTCAAACACCATTCTTATAATGCCCTAAAAATTAATCCTCTGTGTTTTTCAATGTGTTGAAAAACACGGTGTGTTTTCAACACATTAAAACCACAATGTATTTTGTAACAATGTTTAAAAACACTAAAATTTTCCACACAATATATATAGTATACACAATTTATTTCTAATTAGTGTGTTTATTTCTAATTTTATACACAATATATTTGCAATTACCTATGTGGCAGAGTGTTAGTGTTGAATTAAAGTGGAGGAAAAGGAGCTCCGCTCAATATGATTAATCCACTAGAGGCCTCTGCTGACAGTCAGATTTTACGGGAATGTGGTTTGCCTCGCTAATTGCTTGTTTGCATTTGAGGGTCAGGATGGGCAACCAGATGAACCGGTTTACGCGGGTAGATAGACTCACTTCCCAAAATGACATTAATGAAACTTGAGCGGCGGTGATATAGAGGATGCTAGAGGATTTCGGGATTTGGCGAGAAGATTTACGAGAGCTCCGCAGCGCGACACCATCCCGACCAAAGCAGTCCTTTCCTCCCACGTCCATCCGAATACATGGTCATTGTATGTATGTGCTGCATGCATGTTTTTAGGAGGAGTGCACCATACATGGGTGTAAAATGAGTGGAGGGTAGCCCTCTCCCTTGCTTGGTAGGAGTCGTAAAATGAATGTTTGCAGTCCGTAAGACCGTATGGTGATTGAAAACATGTCATAGTTATCTATTTTATGGTTGATACATCATGTTCACACGATCTTTGCACCATCAAATAGTGTCGAGAATATTTCAAGGAAAGATGTTAAATGGACAAGACATTGCTTGAACATCAATGAAATCCATCGTTTGACCACTGGTATGTGTCGATGATGCATGCCACATCAAACATACCTTTCCACGTCAAATCTACCTTTCGAGAAAAGCGACCTAGATTCAATCGGTCAATGTCCATGTACTAAAAAATGACAAAGAACCATTGATACTGCTATATCCACTATCAAAATCCGTTGGGTTTATTTCACTTATAACATGCCTATCGACATAATTATGTGAAAAATTACATTGGTGGAAGGGCATGTAATTGGATTTATTCTTTGGATAAAAAATATGGCTCCATCATCTAACCTAAATGTCGCAAACTCTTATCTAAATGTTTGATGCAAGTAACACCATGGGATACAATAAATTCTACATCGTCAAATAATCAATTTCTCAAGTTTATGAGCATTTTAATTTTCTTGAAAATTTATTTTAGATAAACTAGCTCTAAACCTAGAGGTTTTAGAAATTTTGAAAAGAAGAGAAGAATATTGATGTAGTTCATCTAATGATTCTCACCAAATCGGTGTTAGCATGGTTCAAAAATTGGTCGTAATCATCATTGCTTATTATAGAAATTGTCTATAACTACTCTACTTTTGTAGGATAAGGAGAACAATGGTAGTTTATTAACTATTTTCTGTTTGGTGAGTCAAAACACAAGTTCATTACTCACTAATGTCTTCAACTATATTTAAGATAATTATAGATGTGAATTTAATAGGCAATTATGTAAGTTATACTTGTATGTACATTGAAGCATTGATGAAATATATCTGACAATAATCACTGCCCATGGTAAATTTTGATGGAACTTTCCTACCACCTTTGGGCTATGGTTTGCTATCTCCTTCACAAGTTGTTCATCTTATCCAGTCAAGTAGCATCCAAGTCTTCACAAGCTGCATGAATATAGATATCATGAAGGTGTCATGTAGCTAATGCTAGGGCAGTTGGCTATCTATAGGCATTAAATAAGATATCCCATTCAATGCAAGAACAATATATACAAAGTTTTAAAACATGGTCGACAACAAAATATTCCCATGAAGGGAAATTACAAAACTCTCTATACAAACAATATAAGTATCCAACATAATAATTTTAGATATTTACATCGAAAGACATGTTTACGGTGTATAAATATCGAGGGATATGACTACATATTGTAATTGCCACCATCCATATAATAGAACTTATAAATGATCATGTCGAGAATCTAAGTCTTGTATTAGGATTCTTTCTATCTTCCCAGGCATGACATGAGTGAGATCGGTTCACAAAGGATATCACGGGATCAGACATTTTGGTCATCAGTGATGGAGCGGATGCTTTGTCTATCTTTTTCTTTCATTTTGTTCTGTTCAATAAAAGAACCAAAATCGTTTATACCTAAAAGAAACAATTCAAAAATAAATAACACTCACAGGTAGAGTCATGCCATTGTAAGCTTTATTAGAGTTATCCCCTGGTTCTCACCCCTCCTAGAAATTCTACAAGAAGCTCCAATTTTTCGTCTATAATTTCATGCGGAAATGGCATGTACGAGATCGGTTCATGAAAGGACATTCTGGTCATCAATAGTAGCACAAATGTTTTTTTTTGTGTTTTTTCTCCCATCCTGTTCTATTCAATAAAGGAACCATAATCGATTAGACCTAAAAAAATTCAAATGAAATAAATAAATAACACTCACATACAGATCCATGCAATCGTAAGCTTTATTCTAGTTTAACCCCTAATTCTCACCCCCTTTGTGTAATTTCTACAAGAAGATTTGATTTTTGTCTATAATTGCTTACAGAAATATGGATAAGCCTTTGTAATATTTCTCTAAATCTCTTCAAGCCCCAGGACGTGTGTGGAGCCAAACTAGACCAAGTCGAAGGGGGCACAACATCCCTTCTTGCATTGCAAACTAAGTTAAATAGCTAGAAAAATATTGAGGAAATTTGTAAACAACAAGCATACATATAACACAAGCGTTGAAAATGTAAACAACAATTATTGCCATCTACAATTATGATTGACCACTCTTTACACTCTTAGATATCTCCAATATATGTTCCCTCGATCCTGCACAACAAACTTGTAACAATTTTTTTACACATTTGAGCTCTAATTTGAATTTGAATATTATTAATAAATTTTATATTTTTAATAATCAAATATTTCATGACTATAATTTGCAAGACATGAACTTCTTAAATGTAGACAAAACACATCATATCTTAAATTAAGAAAATAAGCAACCTCTTTCCATCTATACTTTGCACAGTGCACTTTTATAGTTATATTAGTTCAAATCCCTCTTTTGAATGGAAAATAAAAGTCACATTTCTCTCATTTGGCCAACCACTTGAAGAACCTAGCTATCAATGCTTTTTTGTGTGTCCTCTATTCTCATGTGTTTACTTGAGCTTGAAACTGGAAAGGGAAGTAAATCACTATGACTTATATTGTTCCTACCTAAATAATTTCTATTGTGTGCTCCACTTTTTCGTCACAATCTAACTCGTATTAAATGCAATAAGTGTGGAAAACGCGGGTATTTAAGTCCCACGTTTTATTTAAAAATCCCTCTTTCAAATGACAAATAAAATACACCTTTCGCTCATATGGCCAACGACTAGAGTGGCTCAATTATCAATGGTTGTTTTATCATTACCTATGTAGATAGCATCTTCTTCTACCCCGTACATCCATTCCCCAACAGACCTCAATTATCAACAATTGTTCATGCATCAACTACTTCATTATAATTTCTTGAGCTTAAAAATGCAAATAATGCTTGCAAAGTGCTACTGAAGCAAGCAAGGTGTGGTTGGATCTCAAATTGGGACCCTTATGAAGTCTCTAACATTTTTATTTTGGCCTCTTTAAGCTCACATTGCAATCAATTGAATAAATTCAACGCAATTATGATGATTAAGTGGGGCACATATGTTAGATATTATTTGGGAAGGAACAATATGTTCAATGGAATAGGTGAGGGGCATGCATAAATATAATTTTCCATCTTTTAATTTACAAAAATCCATTCATGTATACATCTTACCTATAAAATTAAATTTCGTCCAATCAAAAACCTTGACGACATTAAATAAAAAACAACAAGCTTGCTTAACATATAAAAGACACATTTCATTGATATGTCTAATTGATCTTGAAACTTAATTAACAATATTTGTTTGTGCACCATCTATTTTCCTACACTTACTTGATGATATTACAACTTGAAAGGGATGCTACTGACATGCTATAAAATGAATCCATTCATCTTAGGTTAAATGCTTAAACTTTTCAAGTTTCCCAAAATTTTATTGTATCCTCTTTGTGAGCTTGAAGTGCTTAAGTGGAGCATAGATAACATATATTACTTGGGTAGGAACAATATGATATGTGGAAAACGTGTGGGGCATGCAATCCACAACCTTAATCTACCTTTGACTCATATGACCAATCGTTGGAAGGTGTTAATTATTGATACATGGACGTGCATCTGCTCCCTGGAATTACTTGACCTTACAACTGGATACAGAGGCTAGAAAGTTCTACAACAAGTACTCATTGTGGTCAGGTTCTAAAGTTGGAACATGTTGAATTTTTCCTTTTTATTTTTCCCTCTAAACGTAAATTGCATGAATACTTATGTACCCTCATCATTAATGAAATTACTCCTCGTCCTCATGTCCCTAATGTCTCGCGTACAACAAACATTCATATTCCCCTTACTTTTACATTTTCTCTAACTACCGAATAAATTCAACATATGCAAATTCAATCAAGTATTCACCTCGACAACATTTTTCATCCGTTTCTTGCATTTTCATATATCTCCCTCTACATTTTCACCAATATTTACCACAAGATGGGTTTAATCATTTTTATGATTACCAAATATGTATTGCTTTTCATATTTCGTATATTTTCACATTGTCTCCTCACTTGTTCTTTCCTTTCCATCCACTTCTCCACCCTCAAATACCATTTTCTACACCCTCTTCCTTTTCCTTTACTTCTCTTCATTTGGTTTAAAACTTCGCATTATATCCCTTTCGACATTCATGTCATTACATTTCATGTACGATTGCTAGTATTTAATATCAATTTTTTCATGGAAGTCTGGTAGATGTTGTCAATGTTGACCGATTCAAAATGATGTTTTGAAATGGACACTCATTGAGAAGCAAACCAAACCTTGACCATTGGTGCCTTAGTGGCATTTATCCAATTTAGCACTTAAAACTCGATGTGATTTGAAGGTGGGTTTTTTATTTAATCTAAAGTTTGTATGTCGGTGTATAAAATTTTACGTTTAGTTACGAAGGTAGAAGGGTTTCGATATTATCAAATTTATCCGGAGCACGATCCTAACCTCATCCCTTTTTCCTTATTATTTCCTTAAATTTATATTTTCTCAATAGCTAGGCAACACCTTTTACACCATCATACGTGCACTATTGGACTACAACATGTTTAATACAATGGATCCATTTTCAACAACTTAAACCAAGAAGAATAAAAATCTATTCAGGTAGAAAGTTAGGTAGCTAGGTAGGTTATTGACTAATATAAGCAAACAAAATTTCTATTGGTATATGGTTTGAAAAGGTTTATTCTCTTTCACCTTTCCTAGTTAATAATTTTGATCACAGCTTACCATTTATGTCAAAATTAATATGTTGGCATTGGAAGAGCCTATCCATCACGTGAGATTACATGATTTAGGTTGATGACCAAAAATTATTTTCCATTAATCATCGTTACATCACCATTGGTTTTAATAGAAAACATAACAACGTAATGTGTTTTTTACACATTAGATTATCTTTTCTATTAAAACTGCATAACATGTCAGACGCCATATCATTTCAAAATTGAGCATGCACCTAAATGGTAGGATGTGGACATTGTGAAGGGAAGATCATGGGGTCGAAATTAGACATCAACAATATTATTTAGTTGGTTCATAGTCAATAGACAATCTATTGAAAAGAATGCACACCATATCATTTTAAAAATGAATGCCCATTGGAATGGTAAATGTTGGTAGTGGACATTGTAAAGGGAATGTCTATTAAAAAATACGCACCATATCATTTCATAATTGATGGCACACTTAAATGCACATTAGAATGGTAATATGTGGGGAGTGGGCATTCTGAAGGGAATGTCTATTAAAAAGAATGTGCACCATATCATTTCAAAATTGATGGCACAGTTGAATGGTAAAATGTGGGTTATGGGCATTATGAAAGGGAGGTGTGTTAAAGGGAATGTAAGGTAGCCTATATCATTTTCGAGTCCGTGATTGAATAGGCTCAGCATTTGGCATTGACCGGTTGTTATTGATGGTTTAGGTAGAACCGTTATTGATATGAGCCACAGAGCCATTTACCACTGTTTAGTATTAAAATATATCCATTCGACCTAAATGCAAGTGCGGCCACAAACGTGTATGGAATTTCGGAGCATCCTTTCTGTTCTCGTGCGATGCAGTGTCCGGATCCATGTCAGGAATGGAAACGTTCAAACAACGAAGCTTGTTTTCGAGGATTCGACGACCGCGTGAATGGACTGTGACTGAATCGTCTTCCTCCATAGGGGTTTCCGTGCAGAATCCAGCTTTGATCACGCTGTGTGCTCGTTGTCATGCAGAGACTTCATCCTCCTCGGAGGGGAATTACCATGAAAACCAGGCCAGGCTTGATGCATCGATCAACCCTTCTTACCATGTTTTCATCAATCATCGTGGTCCCGACGTGAAAGACACGCTTGCCAGCCACATCTATCATTCGCTTCACTCCACCGGCCTAAATGTATTTTTCGATAGGCCGGAGCTTCAACCCGGCCAGAGATTACACCCTGCAATAGCGGAAGCAATTCGCACATCTTCTGTTCACATTGCGATTTTGTCCCCAAAATATGCGGAATCGCATTGGTGCTTGGATGAGCTCTGTCTAATGCTGGAAAGTGGTGCAAAGATTATCCCCGTGTTTTATCACGTTTGTCCTGCCGATCTTATGCGGCTACAGAAAAGTGAAGGAATTTACGCAGGTGCATTCCTGGAATTAGCAGAGAAGACAGACGGAAACAGAAAGAGATATGACCCAGAAACTCTTCGGCGATGGAGAGATGGGCTAACAGAAGTATCCAAAATTTCAGGGTTGGATTTGTCCGCAAGATTCAACGGGTAAGACTCTATATGCTCACTGCATTCGAACTGGTGAAGGATAAAATTTATAAGAAATTCGTTGCTAAAATAGAGTTATTCACAAAATTTGTACTCAGTAATTTCAGATTTTAAGGTATATTACAATAAATTATATTATTTTTTTTATTTTTTTGGTAGAACATGAACCCATTATAATGGGTACTGAGCAAGTTTACAAACTGAATTAGTGAGCAGTTTCAGTTAAGTAGTTATGAGTAAGGGTCATAGTTACCAATAGACAAATTTGACAATCAAAATCAGCAAACAATTTTACCAATACACAAAAACTTGAAATCCAGCTAAATCTGAAATTTAATAGGATGTTTCAAAACCTAGAATCTGCATTATACTATTAGATGTCTTAAACTACTCTCAAACATTATTACCCCCTCCCCCACACACATATAAAAGAAAGTAAGTATCCATAATTAAATTTAAACTTATATTTAAATGTTTATTTTATGTATATATTGGTTTGGTTGATAAAAAGTAGATAAATGTTTTTCAACTTGACTTGAACTTATATTTAAATGTTTATTTTATGTATATACTGGTTGAATGTGCACATTAACTAATCAAATTATGAATCTAAACAAAGTTTTTTCAATAACTTTGTTTTCGTGGAAATTTAAATTTAATAGATAAAAAATAGATGAATGCTTTTCACCTTGACTTGAACTTATATTTAAATGTTTATTTTACGTACATATTGGTTGAATGTACATATTGACCGATAAAATTCATGAATCTGAATAAAAAATTTCCAGCTACTTTTTTGTTTGTCTAAATATAAATTTAATGGATAAAAATTAGATGAATGCCTTTCAACTTGACTTGAACTTATATTTAAATGTTTATTTTATGTACATACTGATTGAATGTACATATTGACTGATAAAATTCATGAATCTGAACAAAGTTTTTCCAACTACTTTATTTTCGTGGAAATTTAAATTTAATCGATAAGAATTAGATAAATACTTTTCAAATTGACTTTGAACTTATATTTAAATGCTTATTTTATGTACATATTAACTGATAAAATTTATGAATCTGAACAAAGTTTTTTCAGTTATTTTTTTGTCTAAATTTAAATTTAATAGGTAAAAATTAGATGAAAGTTTTTCAACTTAACTTGAACTTATATTTAAATGTTTATTGTATATACATACTAGTTGAATTTACATATTGACTGATAAAATTCATGAATCTGAACAAATTAATTTTAACAACTATTTTTTTTTATCAAAATTTAAATTTAATTCTTGTTTTCCAACTACTTTATCTTCGCCGAAGTTTGAATTTAAACGAATGCTTTTCAACTTACGAAATGTTTTTGTTTCAAATGAAAATATTAGGGACGAGGGAAAGCTTGTGCACACCATAGTCGGACTCGTCGTGGAGAACTTAAGAAAGGAGCGGAAGAATGCTGTTACAGAAGTGGTTGGACTAGAAGACAGACTGGAGGATTTGAAGTACTTCCTGGGGAGAATTAGAAAACAGAGAGACAATGATCCGATTATTGTAGGAGTTGTTGGACCTGCGGGATCCGGCAAAACAACTGTGGCGGAAGAGTTCTATTATCGGCAGCTCGGATATTTCGACAGGTCCAGTTTATTATTCGGCGTAAGAAAAGCATCCGAGCGATATGGATTGCCAAGTTTGCAGAAGCAGCTGTTGAAGGACCTAACGCGTGATCCTTTAGAAGAAATCAGCAATGTAAGCCAGGGCAGAGAGATTCTTGCAGATCGTATTAAACGCCTATGTCACGAGAGATCTTTGAATTTTCTCATTGTTATTGATGACGTTGATAATCGAGATCAATTAGATGCTCTTCTGCTCAAGGAGCAGGTTTTGGGACCTGGAAGTTTGGTAATAGTCACAACCCTTAATAAGGCCATTCTAAAACTTTCAGGAATTTCTGTATACTATGAAATCAAACCCTTGGGTATGGAGGACGCTCGAGAGCTCCTTTGTAGCAGCGCCTTCCGCCAACCAAAACCGATCCCTGAATTACAAGATTTGGTGGAAACAGTGTTAAGCAAGTGTGGCGGCTCGCCCAAAGTTCTGCAGGTCATCGGCGGAAATTTGCATTTGTATGGCACAAATAATAAAGACAACTGGGAGGACGAATTGGCGACGATCTACGATATACCCGAAATAATCAGAGATAGCTACGATGTTCTTGGAGAAGAGGAGAAACAGATATTTCTAGATATTGCTTGCTTTTTTGTGGGAATGGAAAAGAATTCTGCCATTCGGATATGGGGTGGATCAGGATGGAGAGGCGCCCGTGCTCTTCAGAAGTTAGAGTACATGTGCCTTGTTCAGATCGATGACAATAATCGGCTAATGATGCAGAACTATCTTTGTGACTTAGGACGACATGTAGCAGATCAGCAGCTTCACAATTGTCCAGAGCTTCCCTTTCGTCTATGGCGTCCAGATGATACCACAAAATTTCTTGATCAACTGCTACCACCGCTGCCGGTATGTACCTTTTACGAGCTTTTGATGATTTTTGGGGATTCAGCTGTATGTTCTATCAGTAATGGTTTACATGAATCCATCTCTTACCGGTACAAAAGGTTCTTGATGTTCAGTGCGGTGAAGTACGGGGGATCTCTCAAAGTCACTTAGCTTCACGTGGTTAAGCATCGAGATTTCTTGGGAGGTCAGCCATGTTAATATATTTGTGAGAGATGGGTCCTTGTAAATCACTGGAATAATAAGATATGATTTTCAATATTCAACTTGTAGAGATAGGAAATGGAACGTAAAAATGTAATAGAAATAGATAATTGAAACTTAATTCGATATTATTTTTCAAGTTTTAACTGCCTAATTTTGAAGAATGAATCCATCTAAAGGTTCATTTGGTATTCATGTTCTTCGAGAGTTCTCTCAAAGTCACTTATCAATTCATTTAAGTTATTACGTTCACATCAAGATTTTTCGGGAGGTCAGCCATCTTAATATTATTTGTGAGAGATAGGTTCCTCTAAATTACAAAAAATATATGGAATAATGTAATTTGGTTGGAAATTAGGCAGTTAAATCTTGGAAAATAATATTGAATTTGGTTTCACTCTTCTATTTCCATTTCATTCTTAAACTCCATTTCCTAATTTTACAAGTTGAATATTGAAAAATCATATCTCATAATTAAAAAGGTACATATCTGGTATGTTCCTTTTACGAGGTTTTGATTATTTTTGGGGATTCAACTATATGTTGTATGAGTAGTGGTTTACAGAATCCATCGCTACTAGTATGAAAAGTTCTCGACGGTCAAAGGGGTGAAGTTCATAGGTTCTCTCAAAATCATTTTATCTACTCATTTAAGTTATATAATGCTCACACGTTGAAGCGTAAAGATTTCTTGGGGGGTCTCGACGCCATCTTCATATTATTTGTGAGAGATGGGTTCTTGTAAATCACTTAAAATATATGGAATAATATAAATTGGTTTGAAATTGGACAGTTAAATCTGAAAAAATAATATTGAATTAATTTTCATTTTTCTATTTCCATTTCATTTTCACACTCCATTTCCTGATTTTAAAAGTTGAATCTTGAAAAATCACATCTCATAATTTGATACACTGCAAAACTCTTGCACATTCGAAGTTCGGGAAAAATGCATTTGTTCTCATTATTTATCATTTTTTTTTTCATATTTTAACGTCCAGGAACACACAAGAATTAGGGGAATCGTGGAGACTTCAGGAAGATACAACCAGCAATTCGGAAGGAAAGAGTTGAAAACAAACACCTCACCTCCTGTCAAAATAGAGCTCCTGGATGTTGAGGGTGATTTTCTTTATGCTGCTTTTAGCAATCGTTTGACAGATTTGGGATGGTTTCGCTGGAAAGGTTGTCCTCACACATCACTTCCTGACTTGGAAATGAACTTCTTACGAGTCTTAGAGGTTTTGGATGGGAGTCTTCAAACATTGTGGGATCATGCCTTTAAGGTAGTACAATTTTACATGAGGGTATACTTGTTTATTACATTTTTATTTTATTTTTTTGAAGGTCGGGGACTAATGTCAAAATAATTTGCCAACACTGCAGCCTCCTACACAATTGAGAGAGTTGAATGTTATAGAGTGCAGGGAATTTATTTCAATTCCACCATCAATAGGTCTCCTAAAACATTTGGAGAAGATGACATTGAAGGCCACCATCCGTCTCCAATCTTTGCCACTAGAGTTCTGTGAACTAAAAGCTTTGAAACACTTGGAGCTAAGCCATTGTGAGGGCCTGACATCTTTGCCAGATCATTTTGGGCAATTGATCAATCTGCAGCACATAGACTTATCTTGTTGTCAAACTTTGTCTCAACTGCCACTGTCTTTCTGTCAGCTAAGAAAACTGAAAATTCTGGACCTTCGAGATTGTAAGAACCTTGTGATCGAACCAAATATATTTGGGGATATTACAACCATTGAGGAGCTGAACTTTGAAGGTTGTGAGAAGCTGCAGCAGGTCCCAATTCATTTGGTATGTCAAAGGTCTATGAAGAAGCTAAATCTTCTTGGTACCAACTTGCAAGAAATACCAGAGAATATTGATCAATTGGAAAAATTGGAGCATCTAACCATAGAAAGCCCTTTCCTGAGGAGTGTACCCTCTTCGCTCGGGAATCTCCGTTGCCTGAACCTCCTTGTGCTGTTTAACTGCCCGCAGCTGACCAAACATCCTCAGTTTATAGGACACTTGGGTCTTTCACAAGTTTCTCCAATGCAAAATGAGGTGGGGACGGAGCATATGACTTATTGTGTTTACCGTTCCCAAATCCATACACGACTGGAATAACAAATGCTTGGGTGAGGCAGGGTCGATAAGGAATATCGATCCTAACTGTTGAATTTCATGGTTATATACCTGTATTTTTTAATTTTTTAGTTGTAGTGTACATTAAATATCTCTTTCAAAGGTTGCACATGTTTTGAGAGATTCTTTGGTCAATTGTATTTAAATATCACACGTGTTCCCGAATATCACTTTTAAAAGTTGCACATGTTTTGAGAGATTCTTTAGTCAATTGTATTTAAATATTATGCGTGTAGAAGTTCTTGGTGGCGAGTTGACTTACAATTAACAAAAAATATTATTAGCAATTGCACATGAGTTACAAATTACATCGGAGAGGATAATAATGTTATGTTTTTGGAGTTACAAATTGTGATGAAATATATGTTATTTTAAATCGTTTTAAGTTTGTGTTATGAGGAGGAAGCTAGAATATATATAGTACAACTACAACATCTGAAAAAAAAAAAAAAGTTCTTATTATACTTTGGTGAATGTCCAAGACCTGTTTTGAAGCTCCTTTTTTGCATAGGGTGCGATCATGCTAGAAAAAGATTGGACACATGTTGGTTGCATTAGGTGAAACAATGTCAATATTTGACTAACATTGAACATTTCACATGCCATGTTTGAATCTCCCATTGTGAAATGTGTCACTCACTATTATAAATCATTGAGACTCACCTTGGTTCCATAGTCACCCTCCTCGCCCATGACACTAACATTTATGAGCTTGGCATAAGATTTAACATCGAATTACATTCACATTTATGACCAAATCAAGTTTTTTATTAAGGAATGGTGTTGACAACTCCTAATTTCAAAGAGGCTCTCTTAGCTCTGCATTTTCTAAAATGTCGACGAGGAAAACTCTACACCAACACCTATTGCTGCCATAAAACATACATACAAAGTTGAGATGCATAAGAACATCCTTAAATATATCTATCTCAATGGCAATATGTTATCTAGATTGATCCCAAACAGCAAAGGGAAGAAAATCCTTGAAAATATCTATCTCAATGGCAATATGTTATCTGGGTTGATCCCGAAGAGCATAGGGAAACTCAGCAATCTCAGAACGCTCAATTTGAGCATGAACCAGTTCTACGGAAGGATACCTCCAGAAATTGGACAGTGTGCACTTCTTGAGGATCTTCATCTGTGTTGTAACAATCTTTCTGGCACTATCCCTTTAGAAGTTGCTAACCTCCGGAATCTGAATTCCTTTTTAGATTTGTCTGTGAACGCATTAACAGGCCCGGTGCCTCCTGAAATTGGAGGAATGCAAATGTTACAAGCCATAGATCTCTCTGTAAATAAGCTCTCTAGGAGCATCCCCACCCAAATTACAGGCTTAGTAGGTGTGCAATACCTGAATCTCTCTCACAATCATCTGGCCGGTCTCCTTCCATCAGCAATCAGGTAGAAAATTTCAATCCTCACGTCTTTGAATTTGTTTCACAATAATATTATAGGGTCGATTTGTCCCTCCATCTCCAAGCTTGACATGGTTGAACTCTTACATGTTTCCTATAATAATTTGACAAGGTCGAATCCCATGTTCGGGCGTCTTCAAGAAAATGAACATGTCATCTTTTCTCGAAATTTGGGACTATGTGGTAATTGTTCAGTCTTAGTAGCCAATTCAACACCTACAAACAAGCACCACCGTTCGACAAAGAAGAAGATCAACACTCATTGGTGTATTTGCAACATTTTATTTTACCGGGCTGGGGTTTTGGATAATATACACATGCATTCTGCTAAAAATATTGCGCCCCTTATCTCAATCCGCTTTTGTAAAAACAACAGGGGATCTGAAGATCTCGATGGAAGAACTGAAAAGAGTGACCGAAGACTTCAGCTGCAGTAATTTAATCGGTGTTGACAGCTATGGCTGTGTTTACAGAGGCTTTTTATCCAATGGTGACAAAATTGCAAAGAAGGTGTTCACGGATTTGAACTCTAAACGGGAGGAGAGAAGCTTCCTCAGAGAATGCAAGAATTTGGGAAAAATTTGGCATCGCAATCTAGTAAATATTTTAACTTTGTGTTCAACACTGAAGGTCAAAGTTGTGGTTCTGCTGTTCATGGAAAATGAAAGCTTGGATAAAAATTATGCTTGCCGGGAAAGATCTTGCTAGAATTTGACATTTTCCAACAGGGCTCTCTTCGTGAGAGAACACCTCCAATGAATAAGGTAATAACACTTTGCATTGTTATTTAGTCTTTCACGTGTTTATCCAATGCATAATAAAGAGATCACCGAGGATATATCATATTTTGTTTATCATTCCCTAATTTCCATATGTGAATGGGAAACAATGTAGAAAATATACCCAAAATGACCCCATGCTAGATTTCTCCCTAGCATTGACCTCATTTTGAGTTCTTTGATGGACAAGCCATATATTTTTTCGGAATATCTCATCCTAGCTATTCGCTTTATTCGAAACCGATGACCTAGTCGTGTTTACCAATTTTGAATTTTTAACAATGCCTTAGGGTTTGCAACAATGATGAACAACCGTTTTGGCTAATATTTTGTTGTCCATTCCATGAATGCGTCCTTTCGAACATTTTTGACCTCTCTCAAAATTATTCAAGTTCTCTATCATGCTTCTATCTTATTATCTCATTACACTCAGATTTTTATTGCTACTATCGACCAATTATTGGCAAAATTTGTGTTTTAAGTTTTTTAATCCTAATGGCCTAAGTATGTTAAACTATGTCAAATTTTAGATCATGAAGAAACGAAGATAATATTATAAATTTGAATATAACAAATGTGGTAAATTAGGAATGGATAATGCGATAATTGAAATGAATAAGAACATTTAGTGAACACCCTACCTTGACATGTGTATGTGGCTCATTAATAGAAAACTTAGAAGATAAAATCAAACTATGAATCATAATGGAAATGTGCTCAAGAAATTCTACTATAAATCATATATTTTGGGGCATTATTGAAATTAAGGGCATTATCAGTCTTCTTCTCTATTTCCGTGGGATATGATTGGTGATTTTGATTCTATACTTTGCTCCCTGATAATTTCTTTTCTCCCTATTAAAGTCTTTTTCTCATCATGATAGCCTAGAAATTGACCTACACTTTTCTTTGTCCCTGATATGTGAAAACGACTTTCATATTATTGCACAAGTGTGTAAATGCTTACGTATAACTCATCTCTTTAATATTTGTCTCAAAACCATAGAAATACTTGAAAGCATTACACTAAATACCAATTTGGAATGAGGGATTATATAGTTTTGTGCAGCAATAATTCCCATGCGAGACAAATTATGGCCCTAATCTCTCCCTCTACATGCTCAATTAATGCAAAAATATGAATCCATCTCTTAGGAGAAAAGAACATGACAATAACAACTTGTTTAATGGAAAGCTTAGAATAGGTTTCGAAAAATCGGCCTCTCTTGGAATGATCTCTTGATAGCTCTTTAGTGTGATAGAGTTAAGTTTTAGATGCTGATGAGATGTTCTCCCTTCTCCCTAAATGACCTCTAAGGTTTTATTTTTAATAGGCGTATCTAGGTTGATTTATCCTGCATGAGTCAACCCCAAATTTGAACCTAGGCCAACCATTAAAAAGTTTTGAATTGGAGGAATTAATTATTGGTGATATGGATCATGAGGGTACTCGTGATAGGATTTTAGCATATACTTTTCATTGGAAGAATTAATTATTGGTGATATGGATCATGAGGGTACTCGTGATAGGCACGACAAAAACTATTTGTTATATGAGTCGTAATTTACAATTAATAAATCTAAACCATTTATTATTTAAGCAATCACAATCATGTAAATCACTTGAATATTTATTATTTAAGAGATTATATATCATATAAACGAAGCCATACAAAATTATAGTCACTTCAACATGCTTTTATTTTATAGTCTCTTCAATTTCACACAAGTCAAAGTCATACAAAATTATAGTCACTTAGAATTTTATTTATGTGAAAATGTTATGTTCACAATTATTATTATTATTTTATTTATTTTTGGTGGGGAGGGGATTGTGTTGAAAGTTAATAGTAATTTTTTTTTATAGATGTACAGTATTAATTATAAATTCTTTTTTCTTTAACTTCATGAATCTTTGTTCACAAATTTTCGCTCTATCATAGTTTTAAACCTTCAAAAGTGTTACACACATATAAATAGGAAAAAGTGGTTAAATATGCACTCAAACAAAGAAAGATGCATTATCCAACATAAGTACTAGGGGAGAGGGGCCAATAGGTGAACAAGGTCCAATAGTTGATATGAGTATTGATCACACAATACCCAATAGTTGTCATAGTACTATGTAGTAGTTTTTTTTTTTTTGACATAATAATTATGTATAGTAGCAAATCACATCATGACATGTAAGACCTCTCACCCATGCACAAGTACAAAAAGTCAATGTTCAACCAATTTCATCCATATTCAAGTATTGGTTTCCACCATGGTTGTAGTGTAACTCAAGTTTAATATTTTAAATCAATTCAAAATATGGGTTTCCCTCCAATTGAAAATTCCAAAGAAAAAATATAAGCTAATACAAATCTAAACTACATATTAGTGAAAAATTACAATCTCATATGATAAACAATTTATTTTATAGACCCCTTAACTTAGGGTGTACTACCATCGGCTTAATATTCCATTTGAAAGGGTAGCTAAAATAAAATTTGATCCCCTAAATTCTCATTTATATACATAAGTAAAAATATTGACTAATCACAACAAACATACAAAATGGTGGGGTATACTCTCCTCCAATCACAAAATATTTAAATAATAATAATAATAATATTAAAAATCGATTGGTGGAGAGAAATAGAACCCACCTATTTATGAATGATGGATATCGCCATAATAATGTAAAGCAACAAAAATACTAAATATTGATGTAACCAATAAGAGCAACATTTTGTTAGCCCCCACATAAAACAAGCGTTACACCACTAAAAAGAAAATAATTTTGTTCAAAACAATATTAATAGACCCGAATCAAATTACAAAAGGTTTCAAACTTGAGATCTGTCATTCCCAAACACATAAACCTAGCCAACTCATTGTTGGATGAACATATGATAAAGAGACTTTCCTTTAAAATCATCAAAAAAGAAGGTACGGGATATGAGCTTTCTTCTCATATCTGTAAATGCTCTTCACCCTGGTTTCTAAGTTCAATGTTTTCCTTTGCCGCTTCCTTTAGAACTTGTGGTGCATTTATAGATAAATGTCGCAATAGCCCCAATGAGTCGGGTAAATGTGTGAGGCTTGTACAAAATTCAATATTCAGAGTTATGCAGATTTGACATAAAACCTGTGGAAGCGTGGTGTAATGATTTTAAAAAGGGCTTCCTACTTGCTGCAGAGTTTCCATGTTAGTCAATAACCCCATTTCATGGTAGCTCTTCTATGCTTGTACCGACCAAATTCAAGCTCCTCAGAGATGCTTGAAATGGAACTTGAGTGGGCAAGCACTTCAAGCTTTTTACAGTCTTGAAAATTCTAATATTGGAGTGTCGTGATTTTTCCCAAGAAGTATGGTGGAATCGCCAAAGTTGATACAACCTCGCAAATCTAAATTTTGAAGTTTTAACAAATGTTTAAAAGAGCAAGGCAATTCCTTTAATTCACCGCAAAAAGCTTAGCTCTAAATGTTGCAAGTTTGTCAAGCCTGCAAAATGTGTGGGGAGCGATGTGAATATCATACACCATCGTAGAGTAAGGCGTTTTAAGGAGTGTAGATGGCAAAACTCTTCTCGGTAGGGCCTTCAAACTAGTGTTTGGCCTACCATCTACCACAATTGTTTGAAGGTGATGTAGCTTTCCTATAGATTCGGGAAACTTCGAATGCCGCTTAGAACATTCAACTCTCTCAACCGCATAGGTTCACGTAATTCACAAAAACAAATGTAAGTATAACAAAGGAACATTAAAAACATTTCTCCACTTTCTAGCCCATAATATTTTTAGATAAATGTTTAATAACTCGTTTCAAAACACCTTGACTTATTCATATAGGAATATTTAGGGTGATTCAAACATAAAAACCGCCTTCAAAGGTTGTTCAAGGAGCACTTCTCTTTATTTAATAAATAAAGAAACATGGTTTTTCTTTTTCTTTTTGCTGATAAAGATTGTGTGTTTACCAGATAGAAATTGGAATTGAAATTTGTGTTTAAAGATTGTGTATGTTTGTCTTCTTAGACAATCTATCCAAGTCGTGTACATTGATATTTATATAGTAATTTATTTTGACTGTGGGTCAACATACTATCAATGTGACAACTGCACATGGTCTTTTAGAATTGTCTCTATTGTTATATTTAAAGATCATGCACATTTATACATTGGGTAGCCCATTAACCTATAGTTGGGGAGGATTAGTAACAATGTCTTACATTCCTATTGACCCATAACTTTCATAAGGCATTGTTATATATATATAGTAATTGATTTTAGGTCAACGTACTGCCCAACATGCACTAGACATAGATAATGTAAAACTCATTCTATTTATTTGAAAGAAAATATTATTTTAACTTTTTGAAAGGTATGCACATATGTATGGTATCCATATTAAGATGGGATTCACATGTATTAAAACATTAATTAACCGCTAATTATTATGTTGATAGGTGTTTTACAATGATAGCAAGGGTTGGATTGTGATGGTGTGTGTATAAGGTTTTATTTTTCTATATTAAGTTTGACATCCATTTGATTGTCACAAGATAATCTTGACCATAAAATTTACTTTTAATGGAGTGTTACTTATATTTTTTATTTTATTACTTTTAAAAATCATAAAAAAACAATTAGTATTTTGATCATACAATAGAGTTTAAGGCTCTTTTTGATATTGGTAAAATCCAAAATAAAATATTTGAAATTGATATATATTGACTTTTTTAAAATAGATGTATTTAAGATATTTATACTAGCTATAAAATTAATGAGATGCAATTGTTGTATTAATAAAATAATGATTAAATATGAATCATTTATTATATTGATAGGTGTTCTACAATGACAAACAAAGGGTAGGATGTGATAGTATGACAAAGTGTAAGGTTTTAATTTCTATATTAAATTTGAAGCTTATTTGACTCTTAGAAGGTAATTTTGAACATAAATTTTATGTATGCTCAATTATCACTTAAAAATTATTTTTAATCTTTTGAACTTTGAAAATTCAATAAAAAATATTATCTTCATCATACCATTGAGTTAGAAGCCCTTTATTTTCTTATAAATATTTATTTATTATTCTATGAGAAATACAAACAAAATTAATAGAATTACTTATCAATATATCATATATAATTTTTTTTAAAAATTGTTTAAATTAATATCTATATATTTTTAAAATAGATATGTTTAAGATATTTATACTAGGCATCTCTGCAACCATAGAATGTTGCATAGAATTAATAAGATACTTTCTTAGATTATTTTAAGTTTCCAAGCAAGTCTTCCGGCCTGATCGCTAAACATTTACAGAAAAATCACTCTGACAGAGTATATGATACTTACTAAGATATCGATGGGTAGATCCGGTGCTCTTCCATTGACTTGAAGAAACTTGAGCTCCTCAAATTGTCCATTGCATTTTCCTTGCAGAATTGTCGAGTCTTCTATAGCAAATACTCGAAGAGATTTACTCATTGCATATAAGTTTTCTGTCGATATATGAATTGGACTCTTGTAATTCCTCCCTTTCAGCCACACTCCTTTGTCTGGCGGAGTACCTAGTTGAAATTCAAAAGCACTCTGAGATTTTCTTATTTCTATTTTTCAATATATGTAACTTATACGATGTTTGAGATCTTTAAAATACCTCATCTTTCTCCAATGCAAGAGAAATTTCTTCCACGCTTGTGAATCGGTTCTGTTTTGATGCATTTCGACCAGCTGCTAAAAGAAGACCATGAATACTTAGCCTCTCTTCTTTCCTTGTGCATGTGTCTGCTTTTATTATTCTCTGGATCAGGTTTCCATCTTCTAGACTTTCTAATTCCTCCTTTCCCACAATGCATGCAACTTTCTCCCATTCCCAATCATGGAAATAGGAGCATATGTCCAGGAATGCCTCATGAACATTTGAATCGTCGTAAGCCGATAATAAATTAAAAATGTTAAAAATGTGTTCCTTATCCTCACTGAACGCCTCTCCACCTTGTAGCCAATCAGCTACTCTGTCATAAGCTTTAATTTTATCATTTTGTTGGCCCAGATAATCTCCTATCACCTGCAAAAGAGAGGAGAGCAACTGCAGTGCTTTGCAATCTCATTGGCTTGCTCGTGACTCTGATTTAATATGGAGTCGGTGTCCATTCTCCTGCTCAAGATATGAAGAGCTGCGTCGAGAGGAAGGGATTCAATAGGGTAAATTTTACAAGGTTTAATCCGCACTTTTCTATTACTGAACAGACATTTCTGTTTCTAGCCGTTAGAAGCATGCGGAATTTTTGGGACTTGTTATATTCATGGGTAGAAGCTTTTCAAGATGCTCTTTCCTCAGGATGCTGTCGATGTATATAAAAACAGTTTCCTTTTCCATAACGGCTTTCAGATCTTGCTCGTCACTTTCAAACAAAATCGAGCTTGTTTTTGTTCTATTGAAGTCATCCAAAATCTGAGATTGCAACTCCTCTATCTTGGGCTCTGTTTCCTTTTTTTCTGTAAGAGTAACTTTTGAGTATTTCCAACCTTGGAGATTCAAGCGCGCATACACAGCATCCGCCAATGTAGTTTTTCCTGCTCCCTCCATTCCATATACAATTACTGACACGGCAGGGTTTTCATTTTCCCACTCGAGCAGTTCAGTCACTTTAGTAATCTGTTGCTCTATGCCAACTGTTATCAGAAAACAATTCAGCATTTCAAAAACAGAAAGTTGAATTTGTTAAATATAAACAGAAATAACTTAGTTGTTACCTGGGTCACTGGCGCCGCTCTGCAAATCATTTTTAATATAGTGTCTCTTTTGTAAATAAAGCATCTTACTCCACATTTTATCCATTAGCAAGAAAATTTTTGCAAGCTCCCGTCGATCCTTTGAAACATTCTGTGAACTTCAGATCACAATTAAAAGACGCATTAATTGAATGGGTATAGCAGGCTTGTACTTTGTTATATATGTAATCAAAATACATTTTTGCTAAATATAAACTATGCTAACGCAAAATAAGCGTATAGTGCATTCTGGATTTTCTTAGAGATTGCGTGAGAGAATACATCACGGACACTTGAAATTTCAGAGCTATCCCTTTGGTAAGATTAGTTATTAGTATAAATGTCTTATGGAACCGAAATAAAATAAAATATAAAGATAAGGAAAGGAAAGGAAATGTAAAAGTGGCTACATGGCAAATTTAGAAACAACCATATCAAAAGGTTGCTTCCTATTAAATCTTGATAAAAAAACAAGGCGAGGAAAGAAGTTATTCTCTAGGGAACTCATTGTTGAAGTCATGTCTCTAATAGTGAAGGTTAAACAAATTTCTTAAAAAAGAACCGAACATCTCTAGTCCTCGTAAGTCATGGAATTCTAGAGAAATATACAAGTCTCTATAAATATGAAAGAATTTCCTTAGATTTTATTGTAAGAAGATCGTCTATGATTGTTGATTCTAAACTCTAAAAAATAAATTTGACAAATATGATATTCTTAAGAAATATAATGGTGTCTCTATGTAGAGGTGATGTGAAAAACTTTGAACTATGCCAAAGGAACCCCCAAGCTGCAAGATAACTAGAGTCAAGTGTAGCATGGGGTTGGATAAGCTCCTCCTATTAGTGTAGATATATGTATTGTAGTAATGTTGAATCTTTGAAGAAAGAGGCGACAAGAAACCAACAATTTGAACCAAAGGTGGGTTCTAAGACCTCATCTTTGATACCCATATGTATCTCCCTTTTGGATATATTTGGTGCAACACTTGCAAAATTATGTGGAGAAAATTTGTCGATGTCCATACTTACAAAACATGGTATAGTGGAAGCCCTGGCATACCAACAATATTTAATCCCGCATTTTAATGGCTACATATAGGATTTGAAGGCCTAAGATGGGTGCATACAGAAATTATTAAAAGAGTTAGTCATATGTCTAAGCTTATGTCTCATAGTCACCATTTGAAAGATCATAGGTGCAATGATTGAGCCTCTACAAAAGTAAGCGAGATATATTTAGCATGGAGATGCTTGCATAATGTGGAGGTAAACACTCTTTGAATTCCCTAAGATAATTCCCCATGTTTCAACCTCTTATAGAAGAGTACATGTTGCAAGTGAATGGAGGAGGAAAATATTTATCTAAATATATTGAAATTGAATTCAAAAGCATAGTCTCAAGAGGGGTGAGGGAAACATACCCTTTGCTTAGTCTAGACTCAATATCTCGGTGACAAATGAAGTGTATTCCAGAAAAAGGACCCCTAGATATACATATGAAGAGATTATCTTAACACTCCAACCTTTAAATATATGGACAACTTGTTTGGCATTATTATATATACTATTAAAAGCCATACCTTTTATTTTTATAGACTTACCTATAGGCCATGTATGTATCATGAAAGGATGCTAATATATGTAATAGTATGCGGATACATTCCTCTAAGTGGGACATCAAAATGATGCTGTTTGCAAATAGAGTAAACAAATATAGACTTTGTACAACAAACATGGTCACATCTGTCTAGACAATTTGATAAGATTTCATCAAGTTTTAATATACTTCAGACTAAAACATGTAGGGACAATTGGAAAACCTACTTAATCCCAATCATAGTTTATACCCCTTTGTCTCACCACAATTTGTGTGCACTAAGCCAACAATGGACTAATAAAGTGGCATACCTAATGATATCAAAAATTCAAGAAGAATCAAATCCCAAAGTAATCGAATGGCAATGAACTATGTTGAAGGCTTTATCAAATTCTTGAAGAAACAATAGGACTTGTGCCATTTAGCCATGGCTTCCTCAATTATAGAGGTCACAATGAAAATAGGATCACATGTGCGCCCGACTCATCCTAAAAATTTTGTGCCTTAGCTCTTAGTTTTTAGTTTTAGCCTATGTAGCATTATGGGTGTATAAAGAAATAACAAATATTTTTGTAAGTGTTGGCCAATCATGATGCTTAGATAGTTACAAGGATCATTTTAATCTCCATATTTGTAAATTAGGTGGATGATGAGGTTATTCCAAGATGAAGGAAAGTCTAAGATACAATATAATTAAAAATCATTGATAGAGAGCTACACTTCTCGAATGTGCTTAAAATATTACAATTTAAAAGTATATACATCTTGAGCTTTATTAGGATTGAGTATAAGGGTGGTGCCATGGAGAATAAGAATATCAATAAAGATATGATAATTAATAAGCCGAGGGTTGAAATATTTACAAGGTTGGTTAGTCATATTGTAAAGGCTAGAGGCATGGCCATACTAATTCGAAAGATCAAATATAACACAATTAATTGACTTTTTGGAAAGAAATACCCTCCAAACATTTAGGGGTGAATTTAAGATGATGGATAATGACTTTAGGCTTGTTTTCTAGATAGTTTTATTTTTTACTTCTAAGGATACTTCCATTGGATTAGATTTTTACTTCTATGTTTATATTTGTATCCGGATCCTTTTCCATGATAGACTTGGTTAGCCTATGGATATTCCTATAATTAAAGTCAAACCAAGTTGGTTTATGTGGGTAACAACCAACATTAAGTTTGTGGGTTATATGGATCAAATGGGGAAAACCCTACAATGCTGAAAAAAATATGAATTTGGTGAAGAAACAAGTATGCTCATCTAGAATATGGATGACATGGCCTAAAATGACCCAATGAATCATGTTTTGAGGATATTAATATACTCTTCATCTCATTGGTGGTCAAATGGAGTGTGGTAGCATGGTGGGGTTAAACAATGCTAGAAACAATACGTGGAGAGCTAAACGATAGTATAAAAGAACCAAAGAGAGTCACTAGAAGATTAAATCTAAAGGTTTGAGATCTCCAATAGAAAAGTACTACTAGTAATAATGCTATCCACATTTGAAGAACTTTGGTCAAAGGGTGACGATTGAAACCTCCCAAGATAAACTAGATAAACCTATTGAGGACCACAAGCCATGTGAATTCCCCAAACTTATCAAGTGTGTGTTTCCCATATAATGATATTCTTTTATCTAAATAATTACATTGAAAGTGTTCACTATGTATGACACCTAATTAAGAATATAAGATCTATATAGATGTCAATATCTATTTAGAGCATTACATGCAATCAATCACCAATCAAGTATATCTATCTATCTTTCTTTTTTCCTTTTTCCTTTTTTTTAGATCCACAAATAGAAGATCACATATATTAAAATTGCATATGGTAAAGGGGAAGGGTTGGGGGAATATTACGCCAGAGAATAGCTTCCTATAAAGACCTCTTGTCAAAGATACAAATGAGAGTACTCCAACTGTATGAAAGGGGCCAAGTGGTGCATCGGCCTAGCCTAAGAAAGTTTCAAGTATTTTTCATCTGTCTCGAGAGTTTCTGTGAAGAATATTAAATCCATAGTGTGGAGTGATTAGAGGTAAATCTATTCTGTGCCATTCCGTAATTAAAAAATTGTAGAAGTAAATCAATTACGCACCTTTTAAGTGTTTTCCTTCTCTTTTGTAAATATAAGATAAAAATGGCCCCGCTTCCTATTAAACATGTAGATTCCATTACTGTTTTTTCCATCTCTAAATCGATTAATTCAGATTTCAATATCAGGTCGTTCGTCTTCTTGGTCCAATTATTTATCTCCTTGGCCAAATTATTCATAGAGTTGAGAACCTCCAAGCACCCAACCTTGTTGCTAATATTAAGTGATTCCAACCTTGTATTGCTGTAGCCACCAGTAAGAATCCGGCACGAGCCCAATGAACATTTTGAACATCATTCCACACAGTTTCAGCTGTACTCTTTTTATCTCTATAGTAAGCCAATATCTGCTACACGCAAACTTGATATGTTATAACATCAAAATAAGAAGAGAGACATTAATAACGATTGTATGACCTAAACATCATATAAAAAAATAATCCAGATCTACAAAAACAATCCAGATATGCAAAATTCTTTGTGAATTTTCAATGATCCATTGCATTACTTCCTGTAAGTGGCATAAATTCAGATTATTTTTTGTTGATGAATCATGTATGTTGATTCAAAACGCGTCGATCAAAAAAACCTACAAATCAGAATACTTTATATTGTAACTACGACCTATCTAGATGTTTTCTCAACATTTGTACCTGGTTGGCAATTATTTTGACATGTTTCGATACGGCATCCGAAAATTTGGATGCAGAGGGCAAACCAGCTTTCACCCTTGCAATATCACTTGTCCCCTGTGACAAGAAAATATAAATCGTCAATAGATTAAAAAATATTCAAACAGTTAAACAAAACTTAGAAAATTGACCGGTCAATACCAAATTTATGTTGTATTGAGCCAATAAATTGTCAATACTGCAAACCAATTCGTCCAGATCGAAATCCTGTGCATCTCTGACATAATTGATTATTTGCTCAATGAGTTGCTGAGGGGCAACAAAATATGATAACGAAGCAGAAGATTTTGTGGAAGATATGGCCATGTTGTCTATGTGGTTATAGATATACAGAAATTGCAGATGATCGAAAAATGAAGACTAATGGGTATGATGCAGTTCTCAGGGAAAACCTCTGGCGTGAGGTTTCTTTTTGTGTTGGATTCTTTAACCATGGATGGGAACTTCAGGTTTGAATTGTAGACTTGATTGGCAAGTCACCATCTTGACTCTAACCCGTGACTTATCAGTGTGGGTACTTTTAGGCCCTGTGCAGTTGAGCCACAACTTTATTGATTTATATCGATTGTCGGTATCTCTACATTACAACATGTATTGAGTTATATATGATGCAAAAGCATTACAACATGTAGATTGTTGGTATTTTTACATATGTTTTTGTATAAACTAGATTAGTGTGAATCTTACAGTTAAGTAATTATGGGTAAACGCATCCACATCATTGAAATCAGTTAGGTAGTTAGGAGCAAGGGGTATCCACACCATCAAAATCACCCAGAATGTAATCTTGGGCTCTATGCGTATGTTTTTATACAAATTAAATAACGGAGTACCATTAGCTAAACGGTAGTTAGGAGCAAGGGGTATCCACACCATCAAAATCACCTTAATGTAATCTTGGGCTCTATGCGTATGTTTTTATACAAATTAAATAACGGAGTACCATTAGCTAAACAACTCCTGGTAAGGAGGATCCACGCATCAAAATCACCCAAGACACAATCCTAACCTCAATTGTTTCACTCTCATATCAAAATGTCAGACCTTTACATTCAGCTGCAAAAATTAATCCTTAATAAATTCTATGGAAACCAAACTTTACCAATAAACCAAACTATAATTACAAATAATATTTTAATAATTGTACTTGTGCTTTGTAAAACTGTCACATTAAAGGTCGAGCAACTTGCATACAAGCCAAATGATATAGGTACCATCTCGTTCGATCATTGTCGAGTTGTTTTTGTATTATTGTTGTCTCGCTGATAAAGATTTATTCCAAACACGGTAGGTACATACCTACTCTCGGAAATTTAGTCGTTTCTTTGAATTGAAGAGTAGATCCCGCACACTACGTCAATATTTTTTTAATAATGACTATTCATTCATTAGTGCCCTTCAAATTCTAGAAAGCTCACGGTTTTGGAACTTACAAGGTAATTAGTTATGGTCTACCAAAAATATTCCTTCGTATGACTCGGAAAAATCTGAAATTTAAGATATGCGTAAAGTAATGACCATCAAATTTAATCTAAAAATGTAATTTAATTACAATGATAGCCATGATGTTGGCTTATTTGGCTTCGGACATTTAGCTTAAATTCAGTAATTTTGACTATATGTTGATGTTGAGGGTTTAATATGTGTTGTTCCATGTGGGGTTGATCAATTACACTGTCTTATATTAGAGCTTCATTTTTGAAGATGAAAGATGCTAGATATTTGTTGATATCTGCAAATTACAAAGAACAACAATGTACTAGCTATTTGTAAAGATAATGATATATTTTCTAGTTTGACTTAAATATAGTCATATTGTCATCAAATTTAATTTGGAGCCTCATGTTTATAATATATTTATTATTTGCCAATGGAAATACTTATTTTTCATAGGAACTAATTAACTACGAGTTGCACCAATTGTTGTAAAGACATTTCAATAGAGAATAAGAGCCACTTAGTAGAGAGTTCTTGGCTTATAATTTAGGCAAATGTTGGAATTGGTTTGCGATGAATTGGAGGGTATCAAATATTATTGGGCTTGAAGATGTGATTCTTCTATCAACGAACATCAAGGTTTTCAACGAAAGTTAAAGATCCATGTTAATTAAGTTGCACACTAAAATGTAGATGTCTAAATTGTATGTGCAACTAAGACTATGAAAATTTTGTTTGATATGTCGTCCTTATGATCACTAATTAATGTTATAAAAACATGATGAATTAGGAAACTCAAAGAGTGAAGAGGGTATATTTTATGGTAGCGATCAAGTGGAGAAACCCTAGCTAGTTATTTCTTTACAAGATAGAGAATGTTGCAGCTTTTCGTACACCTATGTCCCGAGTCTCATATTGTTAATCCGTTAGCGATCTAGGAAGGATATCTTGATTGTTTTGCACATTTATTGCAGTTTATCGGTCTACCATTCTTCCTTTAGGGTAATGTTAACAAGAAAAATTATTAATAGTCATCTCTTTGGCTCATGCATCATTTTATATAGGTATTGTCGGTGGAGCTTTGGAAAATCATGGCACCGAAATAGGAAAATAATTTTGCCTCAAGGTCTTCCACAAGGTACTAGGTCTAACCTAGAAACCCTTTGCTTGATGATAGGCTTGATTTACTCGAATTTGATAAAATATGTAGTTGGTTTGAATATTTCAACCTTGTTGGGTATTTTGTTGGCCTAGTACCCCAAAAATCTTTCTTAAACACTGGGTTCATAACCATTGATAGGCCATGATGTCAAGCTAAAGGGGGTCCAAAACCTAACCAAAGGTTTTTTCCTATTTTGTTTTAACAACGATGAGCATTGTAAAGCCATCACAACCACAACCGCATGGTTTATTCACAACACAATGGTTGTATTTTCTCATCAAACAAGAGAATTCTAAATTTCTAATAAAGCCAAACTCAAAATCCCTATTTCGATAAAACTCCTTGGTCTTCCTCTCTCCCTTTGGGAATTTTTGAACAACTCATGAACCCTTAGGGTTTTTGATTTGTCCCAAATTACGCAAGTTTTATTTAGCTCACCCACATAAATGTGTTTCAGATATTGAAATAGACATGTCTAAAGACCTTAAGGAAACCATTGATATGTAGATTGGGTGACTTGTTAGTTCTCCCAATGTGTGTTTTACGTTAATGTCCCCAACACTTACTTTCATTATCAAGCCTTCAATCATATGATTTGGAAATGCCTTTTAATGGATGTTACCTAATAGACCCCTCAAGATAATATTATAGTCACTAAATCATGCACTTACTATATACATATAACATCTAAATACTTCATTTATATGCATGATTCCTAAGAAAGAGAATTAATCATTAAGTTACACACTAAAATGTAGATGTCTAAATTGCATGTGCAACTAAGACTATGAAAAATTTGTTTATGATATGTCATCCTTATGATCATCCTTATGATCACTAATTAATGTTATAAAAACATGATGAATTAGGAAACTCAAAGAGTGAAGAGGGTATATTTTATGGTAGCGATCAAGTGGAGAAACCCTAGCTAGTTATTTCTTTACAAGATAGAGAATGTTGCAGCTTTTCGTACACCTATGTCCCGAGTCTCATATTGTTAATCCATTAGCAATCTAAGAAGGATATCTTGATTGTTTTGCACATTTATTGCAGTTTATCGGTCTACCACTCTTCCCTTGGGGTAATGTTAACAAGAAAAATTATTAATAGTCATCTCTTTGGCTCATGCATCATTTTATATAGGTATTGTTGGTGGAGCTTTGGAAAATCATGGCACCGAAGAAGGAAAATAATTTTGCCTCAAAGGTCTTCCACAAGGTACTAGGTCTAACCTAGAAACCCCTTTGCTTGATGATAGGCTTGATTTACCTGAATTTGATAAAATATGTAGTTGGTTTGACTATTTCAACCTTGTTGGGTATTTTGTTGGCCTAGTACCCCCAAAAATATTTCTTAAACAATGGGTTCATAACCATTGATAGGCCATGATGTCAAGCTAGAGGGGGTCCAAAACCTAACCAAAGGTTTTTTCCTATTTTGTTTTAACAACGATGAGCATTGTAAAGCCATCGTCAACCACAACCCATGGTTTATTCACAACACAATGGTTGTATTTTCTCATCAAACAAGAGAATTCTAAATTTCTAATCAAGCCAAACTCAAAATCCCTATTTCGATAAAACTCCTTGGTCTTCCTCTCTCCCTTTGGGAATTTTTTGAACAACTCATCAACCCTTAGGGTTTTGATTTGTCCCAAATTACGCAAGTTTTATTTAGCTCACCCACATAAATGTGTTTGTATTGAATTAATAGACATGTCTAAAGACCTTAAGGAAACCATTGATATGTAGATTGGTGGATCAAGTTAGTTCTCCCAATGTGTGTTTTACGTTAATGTCCCCAACACTTACTTTCATTATCAAGCCTTCAATCATATGATTTGGAAATGCCTTTTAATGGATGTTACGTAATAGACCCCTTAAGATAATATTATAGTCACTAAATCATGCACTTACTATATACATATAACCTCTAAATATTTCATTTATATGCATGATTCCTAAGAAAGAGAATTACTCATTAACACCTCTTTAATTTTCTTTGACATTGATTTTATCCTTTTCATCTTTATTGCACTTATTGTTCTTGATTGAAAACTTAAGCTCGATTTTCATTGTCTGACCTTTTGAGTACCATGTATAGGACCACCTATTAGGAATAGAAGTATTTGAGCACTATTGTCCTCTCCGGGCGTATGTGTCCTCTTTGCTTCTTTTTATGATATTTCAAATGTTATTTCTTTCTTACCTTCTTCTACCCCTATTTTTGGCCTTTTACTTGTTTATGACAAAAATTAAACAAGGGAATCATGTGTGTGTGTGTGCGCATGCACGCACATGTCTTAATCAATCTCATTAGGTGGGGAAAGAATTCAAGAGGAACATACTACTACAAGGAGATAATATTTTCTATCTACTACATGAAGGACTAGATTTTGACACTACATATGAGGGTTTATTCTGAATTCCATACCACACATTTACATTTGGGACAAAGTATTTATAGCCCGTTATCTCTTTATGTGACTAGAAGTAGAGAATCCTAGCTCAAGGGACACTATTTCAATCAAACACACAAGAACTACATAAATTCGAAATGTGGTGCAACGCTCGGTGACAATCATATTGGGGTGAATGCCGAGGTCAACTTGACTCAAGAATATGCATAGTTTTATTCATCTAATGTGTGCTTGAGTAATGTGCATGTATCTAGGATTTTATTTTGTAAGTACAAGTGGGATACAATGAATCCGATGTGACCTATGGGTAAGTGCACTAACGGGGGCCAAAAAGTAGACAAAATCAGAAAATAGGAAAACTGCAAGCGTACATGTTTTATTTTTGGTGTGTGGTTAAGTAGAATATTTCTTTTGTTATTTCCTTATGTTTATATTATTTCTTATACTTCAAATTTATTTCAATAAATATAATAAATTAGGGTCACTCTACACACGATGGAAGTGGTCTCGTAGCTCCAATAGCTATAATCTAGAAGATAGTTTTTCAAAATCCAATCGGTCAATACTTACTAATTTTCAGGATTTCAGCAAGGACACAAAGCTTTCATACATATATATTGTAGTTGGTCTTTGTTTTAGGAAAACGTATAGATTTTTTTAGGTTTTTTGACCTTCCAGATTGGATTTTGGCCCTACCACTACTCGAATTGGTACCAATTTCAAAATTTTGTCCATAATTCACTTTAGTGACCATAAATCAAGTCTCACGATGCTTGTCTACTTATTCTTTGAAAAGAGGTCCTCACTTTTTCGGTAAAGTAATGTTACCTCTTCCTCTCGAAGTTTAAATTCTTTCTTTTCACGTATCTCTTCATGAATTCATATCTAATGAAGATTTATCATCAAGAGCATCTATCACAACTTGATTTGTTAGACAAACGCCACCTTTTCACTCTTGAGCATCATCACATTTATCAATAAATCCTCAAGCGTGCTTACAACAAGAACCTCAAATAACGTGACTTTAATGTTGGTGACCTTGTTGTTATATAAATTCATAAAGTTACCACTTTGGAGAGGAGCCAATGTGGAAAGTTCACCCCAATTGGATTAGACCATACATTGTTACACATAAGTATGGGTGGGAGCCTATCATTTGGCCTCCTTGATGGTAAACTGGAAGTGGAACCACTTAACGCATTACACTTACGACTATATTAACAATAGTGAAGAATATACATTACATGGCATGAAGCACCACCATCCTTGTGATCTTACTGTGTACACACCTGGATGTCAAACTGGAACAATTTCCACTAGACATTCGATCCTCCAAATTTTTGAAGTCCCCATGAGTGACATTGTTATCCCTCACACCTGAATGAACTGGTCTCACATTTGAAAACTTGAACTTCATGGTTTTGAGAGCATTTTCCACATTTGCAAGAAACACTTACTATATCTGGCAAGGGTAACTTACTATTTTTAGCAAGTTTTAGAATCTACTTCTTTGAACTCCAGTGATGATGCCAACTTGAATGTTCAAATTCCTGTACACTCCCTTTATGAAATCTAATTTTTGAAACAACTTACTATTTATATCAAGTGCCTACAAGATAACTTACTTTTCTTAGTAAGTGATGGTTTTGGGCTGAGACAACCGCACTGATGAGTTTTGGTTACATTACTTTCATTGTATACATCGTCTTTTCTTGGTTGCTCCTTTGAGGTGGCTTATTAAAAATGGAAGACAACCATATAGGGGAGTTACTATTTTTAGTAAATGGTGAATTTTTCCATTTTTGGAACCGACATTTATTTGATCTAACCTCTTTTTCTTTCTTAGTGCACATTATTTCCTTCGTAACTTCTTCGATGGTGACTTGCCCGAGAATATCATCCACCCATGTAGGAAGACTTACTATTTTTATTAAGTGGGTCTTTGGTACTTGGATTGTGATGGAATGAAGGTTTATGATATAGGTTTTTCCCAATAGTACCCCTCACGAAATCTCAACTTCACTCAATTCTTTGGTTTAAGAAATTTTAAATTTCAATTTTTTTTGTTGTGGGAAGAGAGGATTTTTCATTGGAAAAAAATCCAAGCCATGGATGAGAAAAATTATTTTGGATCCTTCAAGGTTCATGTAAGACTAAAATATTGGAAAAAATGACATCTTGATCCACCTAAGTGGTTTGTGAGATATGATCAGTTCTTTGTCGAATGACTTCGAGGGTTTTTTGGAAAAAATATTATTTTTACACATTTTTATATGTTATTTTTGCAATTTTTTGTGTTTTTAATGTTTTGGATGAATGAGGATTGCATGGAGTTGATCAAGTGTGAAAAATTGGTTTCTCAATTTGGAGAAAATTTTGGTGGAGTTTCGTGCAACATTAGAGGCGTGGGGAAAAAATGGCCAAAAACATGCTAAATGTTGTATTTATAGGCATGAAATGCAAAGGGTAGGGATGGGGTGCATTTTTTGTCCCTTTCATTCCTTTGCTAAAGGGACAAAGGGACATAAAATTCCACCTTATTCTGGTGTGGACAAGTGGCACATTTTTACTCGTTGAGCAACTTGAGTGAGGGGAGTTGAATTTGAGCACCTGGGGGCTAGTTTGTGGTCACATGGAGAACCAGAAGAGAAAATAGGGCAAGGCACATTTTTTGTCCCTTTTCCCCTTTTCTAAAGGGATAAAGGGAACATGAATTTACACCCTATTCTAGTGATGACACTTGGCAAGCATGTGAGGTAGGTGAGCACACAGGTCAAACTTGGTCAACATGGGCTAATGGATGAGTTCTTGGTCACATTGGTGACCTAGGGGATAAAAAGGGTTGGGAGAATTTTAATGTCCCTTTCATACCTTTGAAAAGAGACGTAAGGGACATGAAATTATGCATTAACCACAATATGCCATGTGTCCTTCTTGAAAAAGACTAAGTATGAGAAACCGCACCTTGGGACCAACTTGCGAAGATAATATCTTGGGATACCAGATGAATTTTGGGGTGAAATGTTATTTTATTACACCTAAAAACAACCCTATGAGTACATTGGTGATGGTATCAAGATCCAATTTTGACTATAAAACCTCCAAATTTCCCCTTCTTTCTCGGGATCACTTGTTGTGTGCTAGAAGAATAAGTTGCCTAGAACAATGCACGAGGTTTCAAGAAGTACCATTTTTATAATAAGGATTGAATTGAAAATAATTTCCATTTATACTTTTTTGGGATTTAAAATCATCTTGAGGCTCCCAGAATCTTTCTTTTGAGCTCAGTTCCTTTTTCATGGTGTGTGCTCATTCGAGCCCAAAACCGCTTTCATTTGAATTATTTTCAACACCTCTAAATCTTCCTGATTCTTTCAAAATAAATTTATTGGTGTTCCTAGTACTTGAATAATCCTCTAAAATGCATTTTTAATCCTCGATCAGCTTAAGGGTTCTGCACTTTTGATCTTAGGAAGGTTGATGATAGCCCTTCCCAAAACTGCTCGAATACTTGAATGTTCCAGAAGACCCTAAATCACCTAGGGGACTGATTTTCTTTCCTAAATCACATAAGGGAATATTTGAAATTCATATTGGGATCTTTAGACTGACTAGATAGGACTATCCTTGGGGATGGACTAACGCTGGGGTGCCTTGGGAAGGTATAACTTTGAAAAGTTTCGACACTTTATGGTATTGTTGTCCTTCTTTCTAGTGAATTTTACCTTATAAAAACACATGAAAAATTTGGATCTAGCTTGGGGACGTGTTATGGAATTAGCACAATGAGGATATGAAAACAAAAATCATAGAATATCAATTTACAATACGTTGTCTAGTGCCTTATCCATTGGGATTTACAGGAGTCACATACAACTTGAAATGAGATATCTTAAAAGGAATAACACATACACAAAATGATGAAAGGAAACACATGACACGTGAAAAGGTAAAAAAAGCACAATGTGAAGGGAAATACACACCACACGAAAAGGGAAAGACACAAAATAATTCCTAGAAATCACCTATGGTACAAGGTGGGGGACAATTCACTTTCATTGAAACACTTTCCTTTTCAGGAGTTACCCTTGAAGAGGTGACATTGAATGATGATGTTCCCCAAAGCCATTAACTGGATCCATAAATTAGCCTCCTCTCCTTAAATTATTATAAAAGTTAGGTCTTTGTCATAATTGTCTATGTGCTTTGTAGGAGTGATCCTACATGAGATTCTTGATGTTTGAGTTTTCAATCAAAGGTTATCTTTCCTTCATATTCTTTAAAACTTGTCTCAAGTGCTAGCTACCTTCCACGTTCATCAACATTACTGATCTTTCATTGAAGATCTCATCATCATCCCAGAGCTGATTCTTGTTCAAGTTGTTTAAATCTTCTAATATATTTTCATCCCCACATTCACGTTCTCGGATATCTTTTTCTGATAAGTATTGAATTCACCTTCTTGACTCATATCCATATGAGGTGTTTGAATTTCAAATGGAGGATTAAAAATGATGTCATATTCATCTTACAAGGTCATGGCTCAAGCTAAGAGGTTGAGACTTAGCTTGGGATATATTGTTTCTTCCGCCACTTATAAAATGTCTTGTATTGAATCCTTATTTGAAACTACTTGAAGCTTGTCTTTACCTTCGGATGTGTTTTTCCATATGAACTCATGCTCTATACTTGGAAGAATATTCCAAAGTGATGTGACCAGTTGATTTTGAACACATTCCCAATCTTTCAAACAAATCTCCTCAACATGAGCCATCTCAACATATTCCCTACTATCTTTCACTATGGTAGAGACGTTTTCCTCAAAATTAGAGATGTATGAAGGAGATTAAAAAAACTTTCCTTCTTTTTCACTCATGTATCAAAAAGGGGAGAGTAAATTGAGTCATGCTTATCCTACATTTTCATAGCGAGTCAAGATTTGGAGATTTCTAGTTTCTTCCACAACCTTCAAGATGTCTTGCAAAGATGGTTCTTCGAGTTCACCAAAGGCTCATCTTGATTTTTATTACAATAGCCTTGACATGGTGCTTCTAGGAGATGATTAAAAATATGATCCATATACTCCCATGATTCATTCAAAGTGACCTCATTCATTTCTTCCAAGTTTTTGTCTCCCAAGATTCAATTTCATGCGCATGTACAAACATGCTTGAATCATGAAACCTTCTAACAAGGAGAAGAGGTCCATGCTTTATGGTAATGACAATCCTTCAAGGTATAAATCCATATCATCCTCGTAATAATCATTTTTCTCCTTGGTTTCAAGAAATAAATTTGCCTCCTCTCCATATATTCATCCTTGATTGAATTGAGAAGAGAATTTGTTTCATCAACTTTTTTTATCTCTTCATTCACCATTTCCACGTCACTTGAAGAACCAAAATAGGAGGGAAAATCATCCATGACCATCCTAAATGATGTTGGGCATCTTCCTTGTACTTCTTCACATATCTCCATCCTTTCATTAGTTGAAAAATAAAAATTTGAAAGAGGATTATCCATGAAAATACAAGTCGATATCTTGTATTTTCTCATCGTTAATGAAGTCTTGAGAAAGCATAAAATCATTTGATTATGCAACATGAATCTTCCTTTATTGAATATGTTAATCCTTCGATGATCTATATTTTGTGCTAGAATGAATGGATGAATGATGGTTCCATAGCCATGTCTTTCTCAACAAGGAAGGGAAAATTTTCATCTCTCTTTGATGTGATGAAATAGTTTCCTATCCCACTTATCTTGAAAAACATGTTTGCCCTTGGATCATATGATCTTTGCACTTTGTATTACATATTTCACACCAGAAGCAGTTTCTTCATCTTCCTTTCACAGGTATGGTTGTAGAGGACCAACCCATTTTGATTTCACCACCCAAATACCTATAGAAGTTTCAGCAGGACACGCAGTGAAGATGGAATGCTAGCTACCAAAATTGTGAGCAGTACTTCCTTTTTTGGGAAGTTAATCAAAGCAACTTGAGAATCCTTTACTCTACCCACCAACTAATTTTCTTTGGATTCTATGGAATAGCAAGTGCCATTTGCGTACATGTGTAGGGTAAGTCCTAAGTAATTTGTGACTTTTATGTTCATCACATTGTCAAAGGCTCCATAATCTATGATATAGTTGTTGAGTTGGTAGTCTTTGATTAATAGGAACATGTAGAAGGGTTATACCTTGTTAGTTTAGGATGCCAGTTCTAACATATTCTAAGAGGATGGTGTGGACGGTGGTAGGAGAATAACTTTAGTACTTGGGTTTGTGACTTGAGGATTTGGGGTACCATTTTGGACAATGTTAACAAACCATTCAAAATGAGTAGGGTGTGTTTGCAAATATTCCATCTCTTTGATTTTAACTTTACTTTTGTTCATATGTACGACATAGTCAAACAAAGATGCGAGGATCACGGATGATGTTCGGGATCAATAGTTTTTTTTTCTGTGAGGATGATGCTACCTTATGAGATTGAGTTTCATTGATTGGTGTGGTAACATGTTTAAAAGGAGAGGAAGAAACTAGTTTTTCTTGAGCTTTAATAGGTTTAGCTTGGGTAACACTAGACAAAATATTATTTTTAGAAACATATTTTGAAGTAGAGGTAGTACCAGAGGACTTACTTGGTGTGGTAAATGACTTCTTGATTTTTAGTGGGTCTGGTTTCTCCTTGGATGAGTCAAATGATGGTGGAAGCGGTGATCCTCTACTAATGATCATATATTTTGGAATTTATGCAGGGATGTCTTCTTTATTTTTCTTCATTGTAACTATTGAGGGTGAAGCTTATTTATTTGATTGTGCATGAGTGAAGAGGCGTGCATGAAAAGATTGGATTTCCTTCATCATCTTTTTCTTCATATCCTTTAAAATACTCAATAAGGCCATCTTTCATGTCACCGTTAACTTCTTCAACCTCAAGGTAGTCTCCATCATCACCCTCTTCTTCTTACTCTTTTGGTTCATCAGTGTCACATGGGTAATTAACCGATGGTGCTTCAAGAGAAAGCCTACTTTGGGAGGGGGCGATTCTCGACCAATTCATAGGATTCGTCTCCTGGGAACATTCTACATGGTGATTTGAGAAATTTGTTTCTTCAAGGAAACTATGTCATTGGCCATCTTCTGAATCATAGGATTGGTGAGAGTGACTTTGAGTTATGGCCTTTTTGTTTTCCATTACTACCTCTGGTGGCAAGACAATAATGAAGAATGTTTTCATATTGTTTTTAGGAGGCATGACATCTTCAGGGATCCTTCTAATTATCCTATTATATTTTTCAATAAAATATCTCGTTAATTAAGCTTCTATCTTCATTTGCACTAACTTGACTAGAAGATCCCGACAATATTCTATAGTCATGAACCTATGCTCAAATCTACTTCTTATGTCTTCCTAGTAAGTGATAGACATTACGAGTAAGCATATAGAACCATTCAATATCTTCTCTTGTAGTGATTCCATACATATTTGGATAGACACATCCTTGTGTTCTACACCCAATAAACTGCAAGTAGTGATGAATGTTACTACATGATCCTCAGGGAGTTGGGAACCACTCATCCGAATTTTGGGAAGGTCTTCCTTGAACCTCATGGCGAGTTCATGGAGTGGTTCTATGAAGTGAAAGTGGGTAGGTATTCCAACCCCATGTTACATTCAGCCTACATTATTCATGGTCTTCCATCACATTCTTGATTCTGGCTTTTAACATTTCTAAGCCGCAGTTTCAGTTGCTTCTCTTACGTCTTCTTCGGCTTGATTTCTTTCAATACCAAATTGGTTGGGCCAACTTTGGTATCTTGCTATGTATGGGTTGGATGTACCTGTTGAATTCCATGTCTCCTATCTCTACCCAATCCAAAACTCCTCAAACATTTCCTCTCTGCATACCCTATGTTTTCCTAGTCCTATATTGTCGATGTGCATGGTTCTAATACTGTCATTAGGTGTGTGGTGGAGGTCTTGGATCTAACTATGGAGACTTGAATCATCCTCTAGGTGGTGGTGTTGTACCCCGTGTCCTCTGATCCTAGAAGTACTGTAACCTCTCCTAAAACTTACCCCTAGTCCTATCTATGTGCTCTTGGGCCTTGCTCTTGTTCTCCTTAGCTAAGTAGGACTCCTCCACGGCCTTCTCAAGTGTCGGAGGAGATAACATCCTGGAAGCCCTAGCCAAGTCTGCATTTAATCCCCAAATAAACCTATTGACATAATTTCTCATCCTGAAGATAATAAACTTACTACAATAAATTTATAAATGACTCTCATACTGTGCCACCATGCTTGAGACCTATCGGAGATCATGGATCTCATCTATCCTCCTCTAAAAAAAGTGTTGAGACATATACCGGGATCTAAAATGCTCCCCAAAAAACTCCTAAGTCACCGAGTATCTAGTCAAATGGAGCTTTCTCTCCTCATTCCTCCACCAAATGCTTGTTGCGTCCCGGAGGAGGTGAATAAAAACCTAGCCTTGACGTTGCTCTCATATAAGTGAAGTCAAAAGTAACTATCGAGGTTTAGGAGCCATGACTCGGCCCCAAATCCATCTGTGGTTCCATGTACATGGGTGGATGTAGATGAAGAAGATCTCTAATAACACTTCCTATATCACGCTCATGAAGATGATGTCCAACCATCCCCACATCTGGTGAATGTGGTCATCCCTCATGTAGAGTCCCCTATATACTATGAGAGTGGATCCGATGAAGAGAGGCCACTCTCTCAAAGTGAATGGAGGGGCTGAGGAACACGAGATCGCCTCTAAGTGTCCTACTAAAGTGGCTTCGAGTGTGCGCCATCGTCTTGTGATGTATCCTCTCCTAGATGGTCAATATCATCTACTAGCTCATCGTGTGTGGGAAGAAAGCGCTACAAAACTCCCATCATCTTTTGTAACACCTCTAATAGTTTTGGTCCTAACTTAGGTGTACGCGGCTTGGGTGTAGGTGACCTACATCCCAAACCCCTAACAGATTGACATCTCGTACCACGTGTAGAAATCCCGTGAATGAAAGGAAGGAAAGGTTTATGATTTTTGTGAGGTAGTAGAAACGAGCGAATAGCTTATGTTTATTAATGTAGCCATTATTAATTTATTTACAATCCACAAAACATTGAGTGTTGTAAACCCTAGATCTAATACCAAATGTAATGCTCCATATTTGACACGACCCAAACCAAATACATACATTAAAAACAATAGTAATTTTTTAATATTTAAAATATATTTATTATTATAATTTCTTAACTATGGCTGAAACTATAGCCAACAATAATTTTCTTCTCCTTATAAATATGTGAAACTAAACAAAGATGACTATTAATTATATTTAAGATCAATATAAATTTAAATAAACAAGGGTGGTTATTAATTAAATTAAAAACCAACACATGTAGGAACACGTAGGGTGAGCTTTACTTAGGACCCTAATTAAATATCTAGCCTAAAGGTCTTTAAAAAATGCCAAAATAAACTCTTATTTAAAAACCCTTTAGTATTAATATTATTCACAAAATAGGTGAGGAGAGAAAGAAGAAAATAATTAATAATAACTTAATGATCTAGATTTTAAAAGGGAAGTCAAAAGCGATTAGAATGAAAGGTAGACTAATTTTGGGCCCTTGGATTGATTAAATTTACACCCTTGATTTTAGGGAAATGGTATGAAGACCGAAATTTATTTCTGGCTTGCTTAATTATTTTCTTTCATTCGTATCTCTCATTCTTTTTTTTCTATCGCCTTTACACGGGTCAACTATACGGCTCAAGGAAGAATGGAGGTTTTGTTGAATTTTCATCTTACTCAAGGCGGCCATAGATGGAAGATTTCTGTTTTTTTATCTTTTGATTCTATAGGTGCACATGTGCTTCTATGGAGAAGGAAATATTATAGATTTGGGTTTTCCATACATACCCATTATCAACTTATGAGGAGGAGGATGATTTTTATTTTGCTGGAGGAATTTATATGTGGAGGAAAAAAACTTTTGCATAGCATATTTATAAATATATCCCTAAATTATTTTGTTGTCATCTTTTTGTTTTCATAAACCCGGGTATATATATATATATATATATATATATATATATATATATATATATATATATATATACAATATACAATGTCGTGTGGGGCTTGGGAGTGGTCATGCGGCGGTTTACGTATAGGCTTCGGCACAAGTTTAAGGGAGGGCCATGGTGGGCCGTGGCGTGGCCTTGTGTATAGGTGCGAAGGAGGGGGTAGGTTGTTGTGGTGTGGCATAGCTACACCAAAATGTTTGTGATGTGGCTCGCCACACCAAATCCATTCAATGGCAAGGAGGGGCAAGTCGCAAACCGACCATGACCTATCCCTCTTTAAAATTTATTTTTATATTATTTTCCTTTTATTAGATTCTATACGTATGAAGCAATATGTGTGTGTGTGTGTGTGTGTGTGTATCCACATATGTATATGAGTTTTTTTAAAAGAGTAAATTTATTTCATAGTCCTTTGTATGTATGTATATTATTGACATTCATAAATATAAAAACAATATATATATATATGTGTGTGTGTGTGTGTATATATACACACACACACACACACATATAAAGCACATCTTATTTCACTCTACCTTTAGTGATAAATAAATGACATTTTTTTAATTTATGATAAAAGGTTTTTTGAAGGGGATCCTACGTAGGTTGGAGGTTATAAAAGGTTGGAGCCTAGATATTGAGAGAAGGTGCATACAAATAAAGAACCAAACATAGTGAAGAAGGATCAACACAAAAATGAATAGGGAGCCGCAAAACAACAAAAAGAAAAAAAAACCCAGCGAGACAAAAGTGGAACAAGAACAAAACAAAAAAATGTCATTAGGATGCGGAAGTAGATTTTTTTTTCTTCTTGTTTTGAACCTTTTCTACCCATTAGAATCTTCCTCTATAGGAAGAACAATTTCAATTCCATCAATCGGTTAATATTTGCATTTTATGATGGGAGAGCACATCTCCTTTACCACTTCATGAGTTTTGGTTTAGGATTTTTGATCCTCATAGTTTCACAATGGACAACCCCTTAGGGATCATTGGAATAATGGGTTGCGGGGTCTCAACAACCACCTACATACTATCATCCTATGAGGATCTCTTTTCAGCGGGCGATGATAAATCGGGAACCAAGTTAGAGGGGGTGCAAACCGTATAATGGTCAGGTAGAGAGTCTTTCCACCATATGGGTTTAGATCCAGTGTGCTTAGGTCGTTCACAATCAATGATCACGTGCCCTATTTTGAAACATCTGTGGCACCGAAAAGGCACACCTTCAAAGTTAATATTTTAGACCCATGGTTTTGTCTCTTAGCAAGAGGTTGATATCAAGGGGGAGGTCTTGAGTGAGGTCCATGTCTATCAGTAAGTGATCAAAATTAGTATGGAAATGCTTAGAACTATTTTCATCATATTTAACATAAGCCCCTAGCCTATTGGCTATGGTTTCAAAACAATGTTCATTCCAGAGCTGGATGGGCAATCTTGGGAGTCTAACCCAAATGGGATGAGATTCAAAGGAGGATTTTGAAGCATCAAAGGTAGGGTACCAAGGTTTGATCATGAGACCGTGTTCCCCCCAAACCTAATATTTTCTGTCTATAATGTCCTTGTCTTCAACATATTTGAAAAAAATAATGTTTAAATCTCTAGAGCATGGGTAGAGCTCCACTTTACCTTTAATTTTTGGACTCCATCTTTGGTTATCCATTCGTTTAGCTGGGAAAGCTTTGGCCAAAATCCTTTGAAGTGGAAGATGAGGGTTGTTCTAAAAATATTTTTCCTCGAATCTCGTACTATGTCAAACATGTTCTCATCAAAAACAATAGAGGGGAAGTACTGGGCTTGGGGGAGGAGCCCTTTGAGAAGATCCTTTAGCTACTTCTACAAAATACATGCCTCTTCCTCCTGCAGAGGTTCCTTTATTGTCAAGTCCTCACCGCCCTCAGATCTAACCTTTCTAGTGACCCCATCTCCAACGACTACAATATCGGTTGCAATAGAAGAATGACCTTGTTTCTCCTTGCTCGAAAAATAGTCACCGACACACGACACCATAGGACCATGACCACCTTGAGAGGAGGAAACATGTGGATCTCATGTTCTAGATCCACCATTTCCTTCACCGCTAATATGAGCCTTGAGGTCACTGCTATCGCAAGCTGGTTTTAATAGAACCATTGCATCACTTAGGGTTCGCCGAGGAGAGTTGATTAGGGCTCGATATAGTGGGCTCGGAATGACATAGTTAGATTTAAGTATAAATAAATGACATTTCATATAAAACATACATCACCCTTTTAAACTAATAAGAAGGGTTCATTTTCGTAACAATAAAATATATTTGCCTAAAAATTTAATATAAAAATGTATTGTTTTTTTTTTTTGAAAATATAATAGGAAAATAGATAAAACATGTTGATTTTCCTAAGTCATTCCTTCAAATAATATTTTTATTATTTCCTTATTTCAACATGATACTGAGATACACTTTAAAAATAAAAACAAAGAGACTTATCACATACATTTTTCTTTTCATTTGTAAGGTAAAATATATATTTCCTTCATGTGAAGTGAGGATAAACTATAAGTCTTCTTATTTGAATCCCATAAGGCAATACAAGAATAAAATTCTTTATTACAACTCCAACTAAAACTCATATTCGAATTATAACACTTTAAAATTATAACAAGATCACCATAACCATTATAACACTTTAAAATTCAAGTGCACAAGCCTCCCCAAAATGGGAACAACATTCCCAAAATTTTAAACTTTTCTCCTTCTTTCTCCAAACCAATTTTGTAAGCTTCCACTCCATATGAAAGTCTTCAATGCACAAGAGAAAGAGGCCCAATTTCCACCCAACCAAATGGCATCATCACATGCCATCTCCAAAAATGGAGGACATGCTAGCCTCCCTCTAATACCATAGCCTCCCTCTAATACCATGAGAGAGAGAGAGAATTAAGGCCTCAAAATTTCACAAGTATGGGGAAGACAAAGGGTGAAACACACACATATTCCAATACAAATCAACCATAAGAAAAAAAAAACAAAAGAGGATAACTCCATGTTTCCTCAATGGGGAAGAGTGGAAAGGATCCCATTATAAGCCATATTGTGATCCAACCATAGGAACACCAAAATAATCTCCATACCCCAAAACTCCTTATCACTCCATCCCAAACACCAAGCCTCCTCCTTGTAAGGATTTTCAAACCAAGCATGGTTTCCTTATCAAGGATGGAAGATGAGATTCAAACCATATGAAGCTGTCATCTTCCACATCAAACCATATGAGGGGAGGAAATAATAGAAATACCATCATGGATTTCCCATCAAGCCATGTGGTGTAAGAGGGGGTTTCCTCCCTCTTCCCCTACACTTAAAATCCACCTCAAATAGGATGGATGGAGAAAATAAAAGAAAAATATTTACTAAGCACCCACAATAAATATGTAAGCTTTGATATTCAAACAACCATTTTTTTCCGTACAAAATATTATATAGAAAATAAAAACAAGAGGTATGAAGGCCTACCTCAAAATTAAGCTATCCAACTCCAAGAACAAGCCAAGCTCTCCCAAGCTCCAAGCTCCAAGCTCTCTCCAACTCCAAAAGTAAAAATGAGAAGCAAAAGTCCATACCCCTCTCCAAGAGGAGGTATAAAAGAAGAATCAATCACAAATCCTCACAAATGAGAGGGTGACATGTGTCACCCATCTCATTCTCCAACACAAGATTCCAAAAATCCCATTAAACATAGGGCATATGCACAAATATGGGGGCCAAAAAGAGGACACAAATCCTATTTCAAGAAAAAAACAAGCGTTTTGGTTAAAGTGTGAGTGCGTTACTAATATTTAGGTTTGGTTGTTAGTGAGCTTAAAACATGTGTGTTTTATAATGCGCTCCCGTTCTTTTTATTATGTAGTGTATGTTCTTGAGGCGTGCTTCTATTTTCTTGATGCATGTGCATGTTTGTTATGTGGTGTTTGTGCTTGAGTGCATTTGGTTAAATTTCGAGTGCGTTACTAATTATTAGGTTTGGTTGTTACCAAGCTTGAAATGTGAGCATGTTATAATGGGCTCGTGTTCCGTCTATTATGTGGTGTATGTGTTTGAGGCATGCTTCTATTTTAGTATGTCTTATAATTTAAATTTATTTTAGTAAATATAAGATGTTAGGGTCACTCTGCACCTTATGGAACTAGTCTCACAACTCCATTTGTCACGAGTTTAGAAGATAGTTTTTTAGATTCTAATCTGGTCAGTACATAGGTATTTTTCAAGATTTCAGCATTCAACCTTCAAAAATTTAGGGTTTAAATTATACAATCAATATCTATTTTTGAAATAATATAGGCATTGTTTAGGTTTTGGGGCCTTTTGGATTGGTTATTGATATTTTTCATCATGAGGTCTATGAAGGATCTGAAACATCATGAGGAAAATGGGTGCAATTATAAAAATCATGAGGTCTTCCTCAAGGCTTCCTTCATTCTCTCAGTGTTATCCCTATCCCAAGAATTTCCTCTAGTTCTATTTTTGGTCCAACTCTGCCCTGACTAGTTCAATTGGGTTTGTTTCCTCAACTAAGAAGCTTCAAATCTAGGCACCTTTGAATCTATTCCTCTCTTCTGAGATAGTATTATCATTCCATCATGTTCTCAGACAACTAAACCACCTATTTCACTCATCTAGTTGCTCAACATTCATCCAAAGACTCCTCTCACTTGCCTTTACCAAAATTTCCCTTACATTGCACAAGAGAAAGGTTCACTGGTCACTTCTTGGTTTTTCTACTCTGTAAACTCTTCATGCAAGCTAAAAGCATCCCTAAACACCCTTCTTAATCTCAAGGAGGTATGACAAGTTTGGTTAGCATATATCCACTTGTGAGGTTCTGTAGGAGAGGTATTCATAGTTATGGGAGGATTTAAGGAGTTGAATCCACTGTGCCACAATAATAATTGTATTCTCATGAATAAACCTGAAGGTGATTTGACAATCTCAAAAATGCACTTATCATAAAATGGAAAATAATCCAACTAATAACAATTAATCATCAATAAATAAATATGTGGCAGGAAAATCAATGTTTACAACGTGCTACCTCCAAATTACAAATTTCATTTCATTTAAATTTTCTTCAAGAAAGGTTGGGGGAAATGAACTCACCATTTTCTTCACGCTTTTAGAGGTCCAGAATGTTAGTTTAACCCAAATTTGGCAAATATAGAGAATTTGGAAAGTCAAATTGCATTTTTAAAAATAAGCTCGAAGTGAAGGAATGAATTTTGTAAGTTATTCCAGTCAAATTTATTTTCTTTTTTTTATTAATACCTGCTAAAACTAGCCTTGTTATTGCATCTTGATAAAAACAAGTTCCTAGGAGCCAAGGGAGATTTTAAACTTATCACACAAGCATGGGGAGTTCTCTCTGATAATACCAAAAAGGATAACTATGATGAAAAAAACCAATAAGGGCACTACCCCACCCTCCACCAACCAAATTCCACAAGCACTGCCACTACCATTGGCATTTCCAACTATCTAAATGGGAATAATTATTGAAGTATGGATTCCTTTCTTGAAACTTCCATATTTGATGACCATGACCAAAACTAGAACTCAAAACGAAAACAGGACCAGGAACACGACCTAGACCAGGACCTAGAGTGGAAATTTGAGAGGATTTCTAAGGTTAAATTTTATTTCCCAAGATACATTAATCCAATGTTTGAGAATGTTTCTCTAGATGCAATAACATTATGATTCAGACACTCGATGATTCTGAATGTCCAATCCTGCCACAGACCCCAGTAGTTCTTGATCTTTGGATATAGGGAGACATCGTTACTTGGCTTCCATTTATAATGATAGAGATATTTGTAAATTTGTGTTATGAATTCTAAATTTGTATGCATTTCAAGTTGTTTGGAAATCACATCACTCCCTTCACTAGGATTGATGACTACCCCTATCTTTTTGAAGGCACTTTTGAAAGCATCCATGGGTTTATCATAGAAGGAATTATCAATGAATAGAAGGTCACTAAGCCATAGGCCAACTAACTCCCATTCAAAACTAAACAAGAAAGATTTACTAGGCAATTGATAACCCCTGTGTGTTCTTAGCCATTCCCATGTTGTTATGCTTATTTTGTACAAGAAGACTCAATGATGGTTCTAGGCACGAGACTAGGAAATATGGTCCTAATATTTTCATGCCCTCCTAGTCAAGTAGTTGGAAGCCATATTAGTCTTGTTGATACTTAGTACTAATTACCCATGAAATCTAATTCTCCAGATTTCATTTGCTTTGATCATCTTCCACGTCATCTTTGGATAGCTAATTTGACATGGTAGGTGCCCTATTCGATGTCGATTCATCAAATATGAATATGATCCTCGAGATTCGACCCTCATCCAACCATAATACCAGTACAAACTCCTTTGTTGGTAATGTTACACGGTTAAGGGTTGAGTGTTTAGGGTTTAAGGTTTATGGTTTAGGGAACTTAGGGATCAATGTTTAGGGTTTAGGATTCATGGTTTAGGGTTTAGGGTTTACGGTTTACTATTTAGTGTTTAGTGTTTATGGTTTAGGGTTAAGGGATCAATGTTTAGGGTTTAGGGTTTAGGGATCGGGGTTAGTGTTTTGGGAAAAAACACTCTAATGGTATTAATCTTCACGCACTTGATCTTCAATCTACGGTAGTAATTACAAAGTAAAAACCGCTCTTGATCTTCCGCACTACAAGGATCGAAAAAAATCATATATTATGCATCTCTTCCAAATATGTTTCTCCTAATATATACTTGCGCTATTGAATGTCAATTTCTTCACACTCTGAAACAAATTTCACATTTCTCATATTTCCATGTATGGTATTATGCAAGCCAGGATGACCCATTGGAAGCTAGAAAAAATAACCACATTCTCATATTCACATTCATGATTCACTTTGATACATGTTCATATTCACAAGAACCTCTTCTTCCTTGAAAGTGTCTGGTTTGTCTCACTAACTCGGTAAGGATTATGCATACTCCAGAAACTTCACATTTCCTCCTTCAAAATATTAGTAGATGAAAGTCCTCAAATTGTGATGTCTCTCTTTGAATTTTATGCCTACGAAGTAGATGAACCATTTTCAGTTGAATTCTCTCTATCAATACTAATAAGAATGGGTGAGAAATAATCATTACAATGAGTGAAATAGTTCCCATGCGATGGGAAAAAGAAGATAGTTATATTGGGTCTACTTGTACAACTACCTTGTTTATGATGGGTGAGACAAGTAACTAAATGGATATGACATCTACCTTGTGCCTTACAATGCATTTTACACATCTATGCCAAACATGTTTCTCCCCACATATACTTGTGCTCTTGGATGCCAATTTATTCACACTCTGAAACAAATTTCACATTTCTCATATTTCCATGTATGGTATTATGCAATCCTGGATGACCCATTCTAAGTTAGAAATAATAACCACATGCTCATTTTCACATTCATGATTCACTTTGATACATGTTCATATTAAAAATATCCTTTTATTCCTTGAAAGTGTTTGGTTTTTCTCAAGAATGGTGTCCCACTATATCCCATGATCGAGGACTACTTTGGGGTCTGTGGGTAGGATTGGAAATTCAAGAATCATCAAGTGTGTGAATTAGAATGTCATTGTATCTGGAGAAACATTTTCAAATATGGAAGTAATGCATCTTGGAAAATAAAATTGAAGCTTAGAAATCCTCTAAAATTTCCAACTTACACAAGCACTGGGCATATCAAGCTCTATTCTTCGAATGAAATATTCATTCCCGATAACTCTGCAACTGAAATAATTATTCAAAAGAGATTTAAAAATGATCAAATTTACTTGGTATCCTAATATGTCAAACCCAAAACTACCACAAGAATTATTATTCTCAATTTCGGGTTTAGGGTTTAACCTTTAGGGCTCATGGTTTGTCGACACTAAAATTTTCCTCCGTAATTTCTATTTCATTAATGCATGTATTAGGAATAGGATGTTGTTAAGTATAATTAGTAGTAGCATCCGATAGAAGATAATGGCACTTTGCCAAGATCGACACCACCAATAATGTATAGTACGGTAATAGTCAAAAGTACAATAGGAATGTTGTGGTAAAAAGTAAATATTTGTCGTAAGTGGTCCGGTAATGTTAAAATGTCAAAGTTTGAGTAAGTAGAGAAGTAGGGTCTACATGATTAGGAATTAGAAATATTATATTGGTAATAATGACAAGGAGTGAGGTCATAAATATTTTGTGTATTTTATTTGTAAAAAGTCTAAAAATGTGGAACCCATGTGAAATGATAAGGTTTATCTTATCTTAAAAGATAAGCCGACATGTACGAGATAAGAGTTAAGGTATGGAATATGATTCGTCCGAGTGGATTTCTTATCCTATCTTAGAGATAAGATGGATAAGCCTGGAAGTTATATAAATAAAGAGGCCACCCCCTCATTTAGCATAGAAGGAAGTAGTGAGAAATATTGTATGAAGTGTGTAAAGGAAGCCATCAGTTTAAAGGTGTGTTGAAGAATCCATTAAGAGGTGTAATTGTAAAGTTTCTCCCATAGTCTTGGTGAAAGGCAAGTGAAGTCAATAACACTTAAAGTACCTCATGGGTGAGATTGTAACAATTTCATGTTAATATTATAATTTACTCGATATTTAAGATTTATCATCATTCCTTCTTATCATAGTCTATGGTATTCTTGTGTTATGTTGTTGTTGTGTTTCCAGATTACATCCACCAAACTAAAGGTCATGCATAGTAAATAATCATAGCACGAGGAGTTCCGGTGAAGAATTATCATAGTGCCGGATTGGTGATGACATTTTGGTTCCGTTGCCAAGACCATTCCTCGTTGGTAGATTTTCTGGAGAGATATTTCCACTTAGTCAAAAATCATTTGGAGGGTAACCTTGTTTTTACTGTGCATAGTAGTTACCATGGTAAAGTCATTTTTGCCATGAATAGTATTTACTGCAGTAAAGTCACTTTTTATCGTGAATAGTATTTACCGCAGTAAAGTCACTTTTTACCGTGAATAGTATTTACCACAGTAACTTCACTTTTAATTGTGAATAGTGTTTACCATAGTAAAGTCAGTTTTTACCGCAGTAAGTCAAGTTTTACCATAGTTTACCGTGGTCATTTCTATTTTCTATTATAGTGATTTCAATTATTTGTGCACATAAGTCTTGTTGATTGTACTTTTGGGTTGGTATTTCACTGTGGTTACTTTTGAAAATGGGGAAGATTCCTATTTTTTCAGCCCAATCTAATGAAGATGCTTCCTCTTTCATTTAAGAGTTTAAACGATCTTGTATTTGTAATGGCCTTATAAGAAGGGAACAATGGACTGCATTTTTTCCTACCTTTTTGGATGGTTCAGCCCTTAGGTGGTTTGAAACACTAGGTGATAGTGTGAAAAACTCATGGGATTTATTAACTGAAAGTTTTCTTGAGGAATTTGGTGAACAAAAGAGATATGCAGATCTCATGATCGATATCACAAAGCTATCCCAAGGAGAAAAGGAGAAGATAAGGGATTATCATGCTCGTGTTCTAGAGCTAAGGAGGAAGCTCGATGCCCAGATCCGGAAGAAAGGATTAGCAGATGGGTTGATGAATGGCATGGATAATCTCCTATGTAAGCACTTCATTCTTGGGATGAAGCCAGAGATTAGACAATGAGTGAAGTATGACCGCCCAGCTACCATTGAACAAGCAAAGGAGATTGCAAGAAGGCAAGAAGAGAGCATGGAAGAGGAGCCTAAAGAAATTGTTGCTAAAGTAGAGCCTACACCAGCCCCTTTGGTCCAGAATCCACAACCACTCTCGGTGAGCACAAATATTTCTCCTAGTACATCTACTGAGTATGAAGATCTACTTAGGAAGATGGGCTAGTTAACTATTAATCTTCTTCAAGGAAAGGAATTTAGTTCTCAGGGACGAGATAGAGGTCCAAAAAAAATTTTTCAAGTTGTATGTTATGGTTGTTATAAAAATGGTCATTATAAGTATAATTGTCCAGATAGAGTTTCTACATCTGGTAAAGGAGATAATGATAAATGAAAAACACCTGTGAATTCTTTTGATGTAGTAGATAAGAGCATAAATAATGAAGTAGATGTGTTTGTAACGAAAAGAAAGAAAGAAAAAATAATCAAGATGGAAATGATCCTAAGAAGATGAAAGGAGAAACTAGTAAGAAACATAGGAGAAGAAAGTTGGGTGTGCGGGATTTTTGATTTCACAGGCAAGGACCATACTCCATCTTGGAAGATCTGTCCAAAAGGCCTCGCAAATATTACATATGGTCAACTCTTGGCTATGTCTTCGAGAAGAGGTGGGAGCTGCGAAGTGGACTCAATGCTCGAAGAAGGAAGGAGGTTGAGGTCCCTATTTTGGAGGAAAAGGCGGATCCCTATGCTCCACAAGTTGAGGTATTATGTAATGGTATTTCAATTCATGATGTCTTAGTTGATGGAGGTGCTGCGTTAATGTAATGACCGAGTCTCAGTAATGAATATGTTGGGTTTAAAATTGATCGCCCTTCAACACTTATGTTAAGGTCATTAAATAAGGGAAAAACTAAACCAGAAGGTGTAGTTTCAAATGTGGCAATATCTGTTATGGGTGTTGTATGTGTGGTAGACTTTTAGGTGATGAAAAATGGTACTATTGCGTACCCAATGTTGCTAGGAAGACCATGGCTAAGGAGAGTTCATGCAAGAAACTACTAGAATGAAGGCTTCATGACACTTGGACATGGTAGAGAGAGGGTGAAGATAAATGTGATCCCTCGACATCATAAGGTAGAACCTGTGGATTCAAGTGATGAAACTGATGATTGGACATCCTCTGATTACTCTAGTACTAGTGAAGTGGACACTGAAGATGAAGAAAGTGAGGTTGATGTTTCAGTCATGGATATCCTTCCAGCCACACCGACTCATGACCCCATAAAATTATCTCGAAGAAGAAGTTTATGATCGTCTCCAAAAATAAAGATTGGTGATGCTGTGATGGAGAGTGAGAAGGAATCCTACCTCCAGCTCTTTTGAAGGTACATACACATATTCACTTTTGATTACAAGGAACTCCGTCAAGTAAGTTGGGTAGAACATTCTATTGAGCTGGTAGATGGTGCTAAGCCTATAAAGCAAATGCCATATAGAATGAATCCTAATTTTTCCAAGACTGTAAAAGAAGAGATAGATAAATTGCTTGATGCATGATTCATATTTGTTGTGGAGAATTTAGAATGGGTTTCTTCCATTGTGATCTCAATAAAAAAGAATGGGAAGCTATGCATTTGTGTTGATTATAGGAAGCTCAATAAGGCAACAAAGAAGGATCATTACCCTCTTCCATTCTCAGATCAGATCTTGGACGAAGTAGCTGGCCAGGAGTGTTATAGTTTTGCTGATGGATATAGCAGATACAACCAAGTCCGTATAGCGGAGAAAGATCAGCTGAAGACCATGTTCACCACTCCTTGGGGAACGTTTGCTTATAGAGTTATGCCTTTTGGGTTGTGTAATGCTAGCAACGTTCCAAGCATTTGATGAATAGGGTGTTCGAACCCTACATTGGGAACTTCATCAGAGTATTTCTGGATGATTTTTACATCTATGGGAGCAAGATGGACCACTTGCACCAGATGGAGACAACATTTCAAAGGTTAGATGAAGCAAAAGCCTCACTAAACCCTACAAAGTGTGTCTTTGGATGTTCTAAAGGCATTTTGTTAGGGCATGTTGTATCCAGAGATGGTATTGGTGCACCGATCCCGATAAAGTTTCAAAATCAAAGAGTTACCATTTCCTATGAATAGAAGTAAGTTGAGATCATTTTTAGGCCATGTGGGTTACTATAGAAGGTTCATCAAGAATTTCTCAAAGATTACACACACCACTAACCAGCTTCTTGAAGAAGGATGCTACTTATGAACTAGGAAATAAGGTGCATGAAACTTTTAGACAACTGAAGGAAGCCCTGGTGTCTTCACCTATTTTAAAGAATCCAGATTGGAGCAAGCCATTCATTGTGTACACTGATGCCTCAGATGCAACACTAGGAAGTACTTTGAGCCAAAAGGATGAAAATGGGAATGAACATCTAGTTTACTTTGGGAGCAGACAAATGAGTAGTGCTGAGGTAAATTATATTGTAATTGAAAAAGAGGCTCTAGCTATCATTTTTGTTGTAAAGAAGTTTAGAAATTACTTGCTAGGGCAGAAATTTATAGTTGTAATAGATCATCAGGCTCTAAAATATATTGTCAATAAGCCTAACCCATCAGGGAGGATAGCAAGATGGATAATTTTGCTACAAGAATTTGAATTTGATATTATAGATAGGCCAAGAAAGAAGCATGTCAATGCAGATGCACTCTCTCGAGCCTATGATGGTTTAGGATCATCTTGTGATGATGATGATTTCCCCGATGCAACATTGTTCTCCCTTGACACAATCCCTAGTGAATACATAGATATTTGGAATTATCTGAATGAATTCAAGTTTCCTGATGGTGCCAATGCAAAGACTAAGAGAAAGATTACTCAAGCCAGTCATCCATATTCTATTATGCATGGAGTATTATTTCGAATAGGACCTGATGGATAGTACAAGAGGGTAGTTGGATGTGATCAAGGGAAGGAGCTGCTAGAAGAATTCCACAATGGTACATGTGGAGGGCACTTCTCTGGACAACTTACATCAAGAAGGATCTTGGATGCAGGGTTATCACCGCCCACTCTTTTTAAATATTGTTATAATTATTGTAAGACATGTGATATTTTTCAAACACATGGTAATCGTAAGACTTCATCAGCTCCATTATGCCCTATTCTTCCACTTGGTCCCTTTGAAAAGTGGGGAATAGACATTCAGAGGTCCACTTCCAACTACCTCACGCCAAAATAAGTATATTGTAGTTGCCATAGATTATTTAACCAAGTGGGTTGAAGCTAGGCCATTGAAAACAACTTCCATGGATGAAGTGGCAAGGTTCATATATGAACGCATTGTCACCAGATTTGGTTGTCCATTAGAAATTGTAATAGATCAAGGAATCCACTTCATTAATGAGGTGGTAGAAGCCCTAGTCAATAAGTTTTCTATTAAGCACAGGAAGGAAACAACATACAAGCCAAGCACAAATGGACAGGTGGAATGAACAAATTTTGTGTTGTGTCAAATTCTAGCAAAATATGCACCTTTGCAGGTACATAAATGGGATAAGAGGATTCATGCAAAGCATTGTGGGAATATAGGGCAACATCAAAGTCAGAAACATGATACTCCCCATTTTAGTTGGCTTATGGCATTGATCCAGTTCTTCCTATTGAGTTTGATATTCCCACGATAAGAGTTATGGAAAATGAAAGGATGGATGAAAGTGATTCAGTAAAAGAAAGGTTGGTACATCTTCATTTGCTAGAGGAAATGAGGGAAATAGCTAAGGATACAAGCTATAAGATGAAAATGAAGTAGAAGGAATACTTTGATCAAAAGATCCGTTGGTCTCCATTTCATGTGAATGACTTGGTTCTAGTATATGATTCTAGATACAAAAAAGAAGATAGAGAAAATTTCTTCCAAAATGGATGGGGCCCTACAAAATAACAGTTGTGCATGAAAATGGTACGTACTGACTAGAGGAATTAGATGGCACTCCCATTACAAAATGGGTCAACCATGACAAGTTGAAGATTTTCCAAGCACCAGAATAGTCTACTCCGAGGACGGAGTAGAAGCTAGGAAGGGGGAAGATGTCGAAACTAAAATTTTCCTCTGTAATTTCTATTTCATTAATGTATGTATTAGGAATAGGATGTTGTTAAGTATAATTAGTAGTAGCATCTGATAGAAGATAATGGCGCACAAGATATGACGCCACCAATAATGTATAGTAAGGTAATAGTAAAAGTACAATAGGAATGTTGTGGTGAAAAGTAAATATTTGTCGTAAGTGGTCCGTAATGTTAAAATGTCAAAGTTTGGGTAAGTAGAGAAGTAGGGTCTACATGATTAGGATTTAGAAATATTATATTGGTAATAAGGACAAGGAGTGAGGTCATAAATATTTTGTGTATTTTATTTGTAAAATGTCTAAAAATGTGGAACCCATGTGAAATGATAAGGTTTATCTTATCTTAAAAGATAAGCTTACATGTACGAGATAAGAGTTAAGGTATGGAATATGATTCGTCAGAGTGGATTTATTATCCTATCTTAGAGATAAGATGGATAATCCGGAAGTTCTATAAATAAAGAGGCCACCCCCTCATTTAGCATAGAAGGAAGTAGTGAGAAATATTGTAGGAAGTGTGTGAAGGAAGCCATCGGTTTAAAGGTGTGTTGAAGAAGCCATTAAGATGTGTAATTGTAAAGTTTCTCCCATAGTCTTGGTGAAAGGCAAGTGAATTCAATAACACTTGAAGTACCTCATGGGTGAGATTGTAACAATTTCACGTTAATATTATAATTTACTCGATATTTCAAATTTATCATCATTCCTTCTTATCATAGTCTATGGTATTCTTGTGTTATGTTGTTGTTGTGTTTCCAGATTACATCCACCAAACTAAAGGCTGTGTGCATTAGTAAATAATCATAGCATGAGGAGTTCCCGGTGAAGAATTATCATAGTTGCCGATTGGTTATGATAAGACCCCTTGTGAATGCTTAATATCCAGGTTCTCAACTTCCTCATCATCCACGATGTAGACCATCTTTCCTTTCTCTTTCTCAAGGTAAGCGTGCTCAAGTAGTTTGGAGTCTATTTCTTCATCTTGTTCAAAACATGCTCTAAACTCTATCTCTCTAAATAATTCTTGAATACGCTCTTCTACTTTTGCACTATCTCCCATAGTTAAGCGCTTGCAAATTTTAATGCATCTGCTACAGTGAGGTTGAGTCGAGAAGTAATCAAATGTCTGGATCATACCTACAATCAAATCTTTCTAGTTCCTAGTTTCTCTATGTAGTTTTGCATATACATACCAAGCGCATGTGCATATTTGAGTAGAATATAGTCTATGCACCTAGAATGAAGGTGGTAATGCTTCCTATCCTATTTTCTAAAGTCTCTCATCTCGCTTTGAATGTGGTGTCTTTGAATAGGTTGATCACCATGATAAGTGCAAATTTGCGTAGTGCATTTATCCTCATAAACCTAGTAGACAAATCTATTCCAATATCTTTCCATTTTATAAGATTATCTCTCGTGGACTACCCACCGGTCTTCGCTATCCCGCGTAGTGTATATATAACATATCTCTCCTTGTAACTAGATCTGCCCATTACGTCTCCATGGCCTTGAAAGGTAGAAAGATCCTCTATCCTTGTATACCAAGTTTCTTGTGTTGCCTATTCGTCGAGGCTGAATGAAGTACATGCTTGCGCGCAATCACGATTTTCACCTCACACCCTACTAATCCATATGTACCATGAGCCAAATTGTCAAAAGAAATAATCGTAGTATCACTGATAGAATGTGAATCCTCCCATTGTAGAATGCCTTCTTTTGATGGCTCATTGACCTCTGGGTCCTGAATAACACATACATAGACTTTGCTTAAGTCCTCCTCACTTAGAGGCTCAACATAGGGTGTAGAATTCCCATCTATTAAAGGTATCACAACCCTTTCCTCCTTATTTTCAAAGCTGATATACCCCTTATTGAATCTCAAGTCACCATTATTTGCATAACACCAAGGGCATCCAAGCAAGGCTAGAAAATTATGCGCTTCTACAAGTGCTAACACCTAAAAATACCTAGTAAACTTGGCCCATTTTATAGTTATAGATGCATCCTTCAACACTCCTATGGGAGTGGCCATAGTCCGGTTTGCCATGAACAACACATTAGATGATGGCTACAATGGAGGTCTCCCCATTTGTACCCATGCGTCTAATGTCAGCACATTTACTTCCGCGCCTGTATCAATTAATATGTTTCTCAAAAGACACCCATCCAAAAAACATTAAGAGTAATCTCTTTATCATAGTCAATGCTATCAGGGGGAATATTTGCATGCAGAATCTACCATCCGATCTCAAGGCTTGCGTGCGGAGTGTTCCCTTTCAACCAACTTCCCAATAGTGGAATAATGTTCTCTTAGCGCAACATCTTACACACCTCCCGCAGATCATCGATATCAGTTTGGACTATCTCCAATGCTTTATTTTTCTCCTTTAGGTACTATATCTCACCTTGAATATTCCTTAGCACTTCCATGGTATCCTGGTAAACTTCCTTCTGATGAGTAGGATCTAGGTACCTCGCATGCAAAACCTCCTCCTTGGTGATCATAGGCTTCTGGTGTAATGCCTCTCGCGTGCGTGCATCTTCAAAGATGTGTAGTAATCTTCACTTTCAATGCCTCAAGTCCTTGGTTATTTTGGGCATCCATTGGTCTTCTACCATGCGTTGGATTCTAACCATCTTGGCGCCTTTGTTTTCTTACTTATGATGTTTACTTAGATGATCATATAAGTCGGGCACTCTTCATAGCTATGGTTCTTACCACAAAAAGAACATGCATTATTCTAAGGACATTCGCACATGTAGTGGTCAAGATATCCACACGTATAACATGTTCCATGAGGGAACTCTCCTCTTCCTCCACCGCGGCCTCGTCCTTCATATCCACCCCGATATCCACGTCCACTTCCATGACTTCCTTTAAAATTCCCCTCATTCCTGTCATAGCACATTTGATTATGATCCCAATCTCGGTGCTCATTCCTACCCATAGAATTCTCTATTATAATTGTCTATCGTACTCCAATGTCTATAGCATCTTAAATATGACCAATCAACCGATAATCCTCGATTATCATGGGTCGTGGACTTGCAAATCTTGCAAAAGTAAGATACATTTTCCCGATCGTGTGTTGTAATAAAGGATAAAGTGGCTAGCATCATTATGCAAATGGAAAATTTCATAGTCTAAAAGTAACGAGCGTACAAATCGTGAGGAAAACTATCATTGGTGTGACCTTGCACTTCACAATCTGTACACCAAATTCCTGAGTGTGTTTCATGGGCTGAATTTGCTGAAAGCTTCTCTAACTACATACTCATAGCTATGATCTCGTGCCTCTAGAAATGGACTAATTCCAGTGTCTATGCTCCCAACTACCTTAGCATGCAAAGTCGCTGCGTCTAGTGCTTCGTGTGGAGCTATGTACATCTTATGTGTGACGCCCTCCTAAAGGTGTAATCAATCCTCCAACGAACCATTGTGCATGCTGGCTAGCATGGATATCATAAGACAACTTAGATAAAAGTGTCTTAAAGTGGGCATCATACTCACGTACAATCTTAGTAGTTCCTTGCTTGATATCTTTGAGCGCACTTATACTCTTCTGCTCAAACTCAGGAATATGGAACTCTTTCAAGAAAGCATCCCTCAGTGTTGCATAATCCATGCAAGTTTGATCAGGTTCAAACATCCTATACTAACTATGTGCGCGTCCCTGTAATGTAGTAGCAAATTGACTTGCCTTTCGCTCAACATCTGTAATCCCTTTAGCGTGCCACTAGATTTCACACATATGCACATGTTCGGCAGAATCCTCTATACCTCTATACTATGGGAGATGAAGAGACATCTCCATGTAGATATTATGTGGTTTCTATGGGCCTTGACCATCTGATTCGGAACCCCATGGGTTCCCTCTACCTCTAGAACCACTAGATCCACTAGAACTAGAACCACCTATACCTCCTAATCCCCCACCTATAGTTAGAATAGGGCTTGTAGATGTACTCCCCTATGTTCCAACAGTAGTACTATATAGAACCCCTACTGTCTATTAAGCAGTTCCACTTCCAGAGGTGAGTCCAGATTTTACGCACTTACATTCTATGCATATGACGTGCCCAAGAATGCCCCTCTATATAACATTGAATCCGTCTATCCTGCCATTGATGTACTCGATCCCTGACTTACTCCTTCTTTCCTACTTCCCAAATTAGCTTGTTGATTACTTGTCGTACTAGATACTGAAAAACCAAGTGCAAAGGCTAGGTCACTAGGTGGATTAAGATGTGTGCACTGCGCCCAAGTAGTCTCTGCTAGTGCACTTCCATGTGAGGCCGAGAAGGGATCTCTATCATGCTTTCCAAGATGGGGGATTTCCTGCTGCTCTAGCTCCACGTCTTCTATGTGAGCTATAAACCCTTCCCGAGCTAGCTCTCTCCTCAATGCCATACTTTCTGTAATGGAACGTTACTTCTCTATTTCCCTCTTGTGCACCTCATTATACTTAAGCCGCCTTTCCTCTCTCTACTTTTCTACCACTAGGTCCGCCATCTTAATACCAAACCTGTTCCTGCCTTCACGCGTGGTGAAGTTTAGTTAGCCATTGGTTTACTCTCTAGGTTCAAAGTTACCATCAAGATCTTGATCGCTAGTGGAATACCATGCAAATATGTTCCTCTTGGATATCACAAAAACTAGAATTCAGCTACCTCTGGGCACGAGTACGTCAAAATTGAATACTCCGAATATATCTATTTAGAACACCATGAAACCATGTATCCACTGCGCGAGTCCAAATTAGATCAGCATCATAAAGAGCCTAAAATTCTTCTTTGGTCCAAACAAGTGCATGATAGCTCCAATTCCGCTAAGATGCATAAGTAGTAAGCCACTTGTATAGTTATCTTTGGAAAGATAGTGAAGAAGCTATCATATAAACTATCATATAGGTTCTATTCTACCCAAGTACATGCGTTAAACTCAAATCCACTGTTGAACCATCGTGCATATTCTTCCTCCATATCATGTATCCATTCCTCAATACTTGATAGAGTTAACCAGCACGTCTCCATCGCGAACCATCTTGAAAATGATAGAAAAAGAGGTCTTCAAAGCAATGGAACCAATGATGTAACCTAGAATTTACAAGATAACACCCTAGTAAGCGCTAAAGACATCACTCACCTTGACTAAGCGCTCACCCAAAGCACGCAAAGGTACAGGTCCCTCTTTAGGGTTCTTTGTAATAGGATTTCAACATGATGAAGATAGAAACATATAGATTCATAACTAATCCATCATTCTACAGTGCATGCTACTCAAAGATCAATGAAAGAACAAGCTTAAATAGTAATAATGATTGAAACATTAACATGCACTACTCAATTACACAGAATGATGCTTAGATTCAACCAATATCTCCCATCTATTAATAAATATAGAAGCTTCTTAAAGTACTGTCCATTTATCTCAAGGAGCTTATGGATCTGATACACATATTCAGAATCATACATGCATATCTATCTCTCTGTGATACATCATACAATCATCTACATGAATATATATATATATATATATATAGGGGACTTTCCCTTCACCACTTAACTACTCTAGAAATAGGTCGCATGCTATTATTAGCCATACGCTGTTTACAATTATAGCCACACATACAAGTGCGCTATCTACAATCCTCTTACAGATAACTTAAGTAACCACCCTATTCTTAGCTTATCTCCATGCATAGATGCTTTAAACCGCTCCTCCAAATATAGAAAATGCATGGCATGCATGTCTCTACTTCGTTGGTGTGTTCTGCATGCCATATTCCAAAAATAGATCCTTATGATGAAAATCGGATAAGTCCCAAAATCCGAACTTGCTTTCCTATCCTTCCACGCCTTCGATCCCGACCTTCTATCCCGCGTGGACTCCTTGTGTGATCTTTGAAAAGTATTATTTGATCAACATGCATCAACATGTAAATGAAATGGTTTGTCCCATGAAGGAAAATGTAGAATGGGCACAGTAGTAAGTTTCTCCTTTAATGTCTTGAATGCATGCTGTTGTTGTTCTCCCAAGAGAACGTACCTTTCCCCTTCAGTAACTCTTCTAATGGTGTGGCAACTTTGGCATAACCTTTGATAAACTTTCTATAATATCCTGTATGACCCAAGAATCCCCGCACCTCACTTTGACTGGTAGGCTCCCTTAGGCCTATAATGACTGCAACCTTTGTTAGATAAACCAACAAACCCTCCTTACAGACATTATACGTCTTACAAGTATCTCAAATGGTGTAGAAAATATTCACTTCTTGATGTTCAAAGAGATACTCAAAATGCCTATAACATTAAAACATTAATCACATATTGTCACAATGATCCTTAACTAATCCATACACCGTCCAATCGGCTAAATATACTGTAAGAAGTTGTGAATAAATTCCTTGAACGCTTAGAGAACTGTGCATGAAAATACAACAGGCTCATTTTTAGGCATGTAAGGGCATTACAAAGTATAAGCCAAGCTACCCCATTCAAGTAGTAAATGTAGTCTTCTCTTGATCCTCTTGGTCATCCTAACCTAATGGTACCTAGAGAACCCATTTGTAAATGAATATATTTCATGCCCTGCAACTCCTAGTATTTCCTCAGTGAATGGTGTAGGGAATGGATCGAGTTACACATGTAGCATTGTGTCCCTATATTCCATGCATATTCTAATATGTCCATCCTTCTTAATACCGATCTCCTTTGGACTAACCCATTCGACTCATTAAGGGGCTTAATAATTCCATATTTCAATATGTTATCAATATCTTCTTTGACCTTTTCACGCAAATTGGGATTCATTTTGTAAGGTCTCTTTCTAACTGGTCATGCACCATCTTTAAGATTTATTTTCATATCCCCTAATGATTCATACACGCCTTTAATTTCATGGTACCCCCTAGGAAATAGGTCATGGTAATCCCTTAGTAACTCTATGATTTTTTCAACTTCAGAGTCTAACCAATAGTCTCCAATTATAGCTCCCTTATGCTCAATATCTGTTCAAATATTCACCCGATTTTTCTTCATAGGTTCATGATAGGCGCACGTGGTCTTATCCACACTATAAAATACCTCACACCTCCCTATTGAATGGTTTACATCCAGATTATCTACTTCTTCGTCATCCACTAAGTAGACCATTTTTCCTTTCTCTTTCTCAAGGCAAGCATGTTGAAGCAATATTACATTGGCCTCTCGGTTCATCATCAAGATGCGCTTGTGATTATTCTTTATCTAATAACTCTGAAGGAGTTATTCACCTTGACACTATCCCCCATAGTTAAGCACTTGATAACATTCAATACTTCTTCTACGAGCCTTTGTAGAGAAGAAGTAAAATTCTAGGCCATTCCCGCAATTAAATTCTTCCAATTTCTAGTTTCTCTATAGAGTTCGCATATACATACCAAGTATGTGCACAACCTTGTAAAGTGGAATAAAACCGGTGCACCCATATTGAAAGTGGTAAAGCTTCCTAGCCTTCTATCCACTGTCTCTCACACTTTTGAATGTGGCATTGAACAAGATGATTACCGTGATAAATACACATTTGAGTAGGTACATTACTCCTAAAGAACCTAGTAGGAAGAGAAATCCCAATTTCATTCCATCAAGTAAGATTATCCCTATGGACCACCCACCAACGTGTTGCTTTATTCCACGTAGTGTATATGCTAGAATATTTCTTTGTTATAGGGGTCTATCCATTTTTATTCCATGGTGTGCGGGAATACCACAAGATCCCCTTATCCTATGTAATAAGGTACCAAGTTGTTACTTATCCTCCCGACATAACGCGGTTTTGTGCCTCGAGGGAATATTCTCTTTACTTCCCGCCCTACTAACTCATATGTGTTATGAGCCCGGTTATCACATGCAACACTTGTGGTATCACTAATAGATTGTGCATCCTCCCACTTAATTAGTACTTCTTTAGTTGGTTCAATCATCTTTGGATCTCGGATGACGCATACATAAATCCTATTCATATCTTCTTCACTTAAGGGCTTAACATAGGGCACAAAATTTCCATCTCGTTAAAGGGATAGTAAATCTTTCCTCTATGTTTTCAAAACTGATATAGCCCTTGTTAAATCGAAGATCAATATTATTTGCATAACACCAAGGATGCCCCAATAGATCTATGAAGCTATCTGAATCTTCCAGCGCTAAAACTTCAAAGCCTCCAGTGAACTTGGATCCTTGTATGGTAATGGATGCATCTTTCAAAAATCCTATGGGAGTGGCCTTAGTCTGATTAGCCATGAATAATACATTAGAGGATGGTTGCAATGGGGGTCTTCCCATTTCTACCCATGCATCCAAGGTAAGAAAATTGACTTCCATGCCTGTATCAATTAGTATATTAATCAATAGCCACCCATCCACAACAACATTAAGAGTGATTTCCTTTTCATAATCCAGGCTATGAGGGGGATGATTCGCATGCAGGATCTTTTATCTAGTCTCAGTACTTACGTGTTATTGGGTTTTAAAATGGTACTTTAACAAAACCCACATCACGAGGATACCAAGTTCCTCCTCTTTATGGAAGAGGTTCCCTTATTGAAAGCAAAGCAACAAATCTTATATACAAATGTACAACTTTCATCTTAAGGCTAGAATTTGGACATCTTGAAATGTTTTTTACCAAAATAGATTTTCAATACAAAGGAATGGAAAAAATGAAGAAAGGAAAGAGTAGAATATAACAATAGTTTAGGAAATATAGATAGTAGAGTATAACCTTATATGTACCGAGAAAAGGTGATACATAATAGAATCATTCTCATTCACAAAGATAAGATATCATTCCATAGACACAAAGTGCTGGAAATCATATCAATAAGAACATAAAGTTTCTTATTACGTAAGATAAATGATCCACATATTTTAGGAAAGAAATAAGAGACAATAGATGAAGATAGAGAGAAAGGGGAAATTATTCGTATTGATTTCTTTCGATTCTATTTACACTTCAAAAGTATCGAGTCCAACATTTACAATGAGCCAAGCTCTTACATTTATAGATGAAGCAAAGAGAGGAGAAGTAGAGAAGAAAATAAATCTGATTTGGAAGCTCAACCACCAACCATTAATGCCCCTACAAATCCACCTACAATATATTAAGTCTGGTTCTATATGTTTGTTTAGTGTGTTCAAGAAGGAAGGATATAAGATTAGATCAAATCTGATCTGGTTGAAGAAATAAAATCACATATTAATGGTGTGAAATATGTTTTCAGATTTCTATCCATCAAATCCGCTGAAAATAATATTTTATGTTTCTATGGTGATATGTGAGAGAATTAGAATCCTTAAAAATGGTAAACCAAATTATTAATGGTGGCGGGTGACTAAAGGCGTCGAGAGCTCTTTAAAAGTCCTTTCCGACTCAATTCCGAGATCTTGGTTGAAAGAAATGGCTTTCGAAGGTGCGGGGTCATGCATTTAATGTGGGCTCACAATATGCAAAAGGTTCTATCCATATAGGGGCCACATGGAGAGATGGCGCTCATTTGGGGAACACATCTGAATTTTAACCTTGAAGATGCACCAAGTTGATGTGTGGAAGCTTCCTTTGGCTGTCTCAAGCTTGGAATTTTCAATGGCTAGTGTCCCCTTTTCGGACCTAGGACACATGGAGGTTTGGCACTAGTTCAAGGTCTCTCTTTGGGCCGCACCTTTGAAGTTGCACCGATGAGGCACATGGAGAGTCTGCACTCACTTAGGATCCTATTTTGAACTTGGCCTTTGGAGGTGTGCCATTGGGACACATGGAGGCTTCCATCGGCTCTTTATACTTAGTCGATTCAATGGCTAGCTTTGTCTTTTCGGACTCTGACCATGTGGAGGGCTTGTGCACGTTTGGGGTCTCCACTTTTATGCACCATACCAAAAGTGCGCCGAAGAGACATGTGGCACCTTCCGCAGTCCTTCTATACTTAGCTGATTCGGGCCTCGATTAAACACTGCCTTTCTCCATTTTTCTCCTATTGAGCTCTACTCACTTCTGGACTCATTTTTTGGGGTCGACTATGAGTCCACGCAACTGGGCTGACCCTTCCATTCTTCTTGTGCAAGATTGCATTCGACCAATTTTTCCCTAGGGGGGGAATTAGGATAACACTTCTCTAACGCCTCACCATTCCCATGATTGCGCGAGAAAAACCAGATGCATCATATCACATCCGTTCATCCTACTTTTGCAAACTTTGAATTTGAGCCGTCCACATGGGAGAGATTTAGCTGAAGCAGGTATGGGGAAATTTTTATATTTTGTGCCTTTTAGAGAAATGGCACTTCAAAACATTTTGGCCCACCCATCCACTTTTGATACGGGCTCTCCACGTGGCTTCTCTTGGGTGTCGACGTGGTTGCAGTCACTTTATAAATTTTATGCCTTTCCACAACAAAACCAAATTTCAAAAGTTCTCCAATGACCTACCTCCCCACTTTAACTTTTGATGTAGGCATGTGTCCCTTTGTGGGACCAAAGTAATAATTTTTCTTGCCACTTCATAATTTTGAAAATCCAATCAAGATCCAGCAGAAACATGGGGGTAATTCAACCTTTTTGCAAATGTAACAAAAGTCACAAGTTCACAAAAATACCCACCACACCGCATCCAATTAGAGGTGACCATGTATTTGCAGATGTTGGAAAAGAACTTAACAGGAAGATGACCATAGAAAAATGTAGAGAAGGGGAAAAGTTCCACCATTTGTGCCAGAATCAAATATTTTTCCTACAGAAAGATAAATGCAAGGAATACAAGGCTCAACGCGGTCCATAACCATAGAAAAGATTGATAAATTCCACGCATCCATGAAAGGAGATAGAAAAATGTTCCAAAATGCATAGAATGAGGAATTTTAAATGGAATTGGTGGGATTAAAAACCGAGTACCAACACTTGGGACTTGCAAATTCGTCTTTCACAAGAGGGGAATTTTAGGCGATAACAATTGCCTCTTTCTGGGGATGACTTGACTTGGACAAAGGAACGAGGCAAGACAAGAATCTAAGAAAAAATATGGGAAGGTATACCAGTGCCTTTTCCATTGGGCAAATAGAGTCAAAGGAAAAACCAATACAAAAGACAACACACATGCAACGGGAAAAGAAACAAACCAAAAAGGAAAGACAAAAACAAAATACCGTACATAATATATGTATGACTTCCTAGTCACCTAGGACTTGAACAACTTCAAATACTGCCCACTATAAGGAAGTGGGAGAGGATATCCATCCATATAATCCAAGTAGAAATAATTTTCTCCAACAAAGTGTCTGATTTTGAAAGGACCAAGCCAAAGAGAATCAAACTTACCATGGCTTCCTTGAGGTTCAAGTATTTTGTCCCACAACAGAACATTGTCTCCTACTTGAATATCTTTGGGCCTAGCCTTTTTATCAAATAAAGCTTTCACCTCAGTTGATGAGCTGATATCATATCAAAAACTTGCACCTTGTCTTCATCCAGCTTTTAAAGATACATGATCCTCTTGTCCAAGGAACCGATGAAACTTGAATCCTCAATAGCCTTTATTAAGTGCAAGGCTAGTAATTCCATCATTATTCTTGGTAAATGAGCTTCAAAACCATACACCACCTGAAATGGAGACATCCCAATTGCTTTTGGGTTTAATTCTATCTACCTAGAGAGCATCATAGAGCTTCTTGTGCCAATTATTTTGAGATTCATTGACAAGCTTCCAAACGATGGTTATTGTTGTCGCCAAATCACTGCACCCTCCGAATGGCCAGGATGTGAATAGGACATTTGGTGTGATTGGGACACATGGGATCACCTCTCAAGCTGTGGGACTTGGGCTCGAGGTGAACCTCCGAGAAGGCCGGCTTCCTCTTCCTAAACTAAGTGTCTGTACTACTCCTAGTGTAACAAAAATGATTATCTAATCCTACGCTAACATTTTCATGGGGTTTTAGGGAAAGAGATTTACAGAAATGAAACTATACTAGGGATGGTGATGCACCAAATAAAGGGTGTCTTGATTCGGGGAAGGGTTAATTTGAAGAGGGTGTGTGCACCACAGGTCAACTTCACCTACTGCAACTTAGAGAGGGTACATGATACCACAGACTAAGAGACACACGTTCCCTTTGTTAAACTTTATCAGACCGAGAAATATACCAGTTTCCTAGTGAAGAAGGATGAACTCAAGAAGGGTGAACAGACACCACAACTCAACTGCATGCAATACTCCACCACTCGATAAGCACAGAACTCCAAGAACCTGCAATAGAAACTTAAACTTGCACAAATGTACTGCAAGTATGAGAAAGGCACAAAGAAGCATAAAAGGATGAAAGGACCGAGATTAGTCACAAAACACACACTTTTATTGCTTCAATAACATGCACAATGCATCATACATTCAGAAGAGGCAATAGTTTCCATTACAGTCTTGAAGAGGAGGCTTGAAAGTTCTCTCAACACACAAGAACAACTTGCAGAAGAGAGAGGACCCTTGAAAAGTATACACTCGCTTGAGATATCTAACTGTCCAACTTGTCTGAACTATTGGAACCCTTTGAAATGAGCTTCCAACTTACATTTATAGAAGAATATGTGAGAAAGAAGAGGAAAGGTCATAATTACATTCCTAAAATGAAGGCCCATGATGTATTTATTACAGTTAGTTGAACCACCTGAGAAGGTTCCATCATGGGTCATTAATTTCCTGATGACCTAGTCTTCTCAATTAATTAAAAGAATATTTAAATAAAATATTTAAATAATAATAATAAATATTATTATTAAAATATTTAAATAAAAATATTAATTTAATTAACATAATGTTGGGACCCCCCGTTGACCCGTTTGACTTGAAGAGGAGGGGGGTCCATGTGGATAGAGTCTACACATAGCCAAACTCGATGAGCTTCGAATCCTCTAACTCGGTGTTGCACTCGATTTTTGACCCCGCACTAACTCTTTCCTTGCCTTGGTAATCGGGCTCTTTTGCATTGAGTCCTTCGAATGGTGAGCTATCAAACTCGATTCTTATCATTTTCCTCTGTTAACTCGAGGCCATTTATGCATTCCACGTTCAAACTTCATGAAACATCACCACGAGCTCCCTGCGAAGTCACCGAGCTCTTCATCCAGCAAACAATCTTACCTTTCCTGGGCTCAAACTCACTTGAATACCGAGCTTAACCCAATATTTCTAAAAAGAATGGTTTTACCACAATGCTCAGGATTCTTCCTCATCATATAACACTTGTAGTAAGAATGTTTTGGCTTTTCCATAATAAGCACAATTTGTACCTTCCAAACGATGAGAAAATGCCATTATCAATAAAGACCTAGTGCTGCCATGATGATGACCTAGGCTCATGCCCGTAACATGTCGATAGACACCCTTAAGACTGATTTTTGGTCAAAGAACCCTTCGGTATTTTGGCAGTGCACTCGGCAATCTCAGCTCCAATCAACAATTATGCCACTATTGGGATCTTAGTATGGCATAGGTAGCTGTGAGCTACACAATATACTCATTTTTCTAGAAACTAAAAGATCCTTTATGTTACAATTTGCAACACATAAAATAAGCCCTTCAAAAAAAATACGTTGAACAACTGGGGCAACCAAAAGGACCTTGGAAAAATGTACAGGTAACAACCATATGAATTCTTCCTTAGTCGTGGATCAAAGCTGATAGAAATAAGCTAGATAAAATCAGCTTGAAATTACAGTATAATCGTCCATTGTTAAAACAAGCTTTCTCGAACTCGTAAAAGAACACTTTTATTGTTTGATTGGACGTACATAATGGAAGGGTATAAATATTGCTTACGCCCTCGAGTTTCTCAAAGAGACCATTTACGAGTAACAAGATGATGTAGCATGCAAAATGGCCAACTATGTATTTCAGAGTTGACCTTCACATTCAATTCATTTCTAGGAGAAAACATGCCGAGAAATATGAATAATTTCATTCTCGCATGGTAATAAACTTCCATCTCCGACTGGGGAAAATTTTATGAAGCCTCGAATAACGTGACTCAATCCATCATACACAGGTGAATATTTGTTTCTGCAATTTCGCTTTGTTCAATACTAAGTTCAAAATAAGGATAAGCCTACGAATTTGAAGATGCATTCGACATCGAGACATGATAACAACACAGTTGGACAACCCGCTTGTTGGAAGCACTCAAAAGAAAGGCTTCTACTGTATTGCAACATGCCTACTGCCTGTGCGTGGGAGTTTGTCTCGCGACCACCGATCTGGATGAGTTTTCAGCATTTCTTTCTGTCAAACACTCCACACATGAGCCACGACCGAGCCATTAACGCATCGCCTTGGTTGGCTGAGATACGAAGCCACTTTCTTTCCTCACAGTGGTGAACCGAGTGATTCTTTAGGCTAGATTCCGAAATGTTCTCCTTTTCCCACGCATTCGAACTGCAAGCACTGACCCCCACTCGCCATGTTACTCGATATCATTTGAAAAATATCTGCATAATGAGACGAGCGGCCTGTAGCCTCCGCTGAAATCGGTATCACGTCGCGTTGTTTTCTCCATGACCCACTCCAATTCACAACTATCTTATTAATCCTCCTGGTGACCCGCACAAAGACTCGGATCCTGTTCAAGCTGCATGAAATTCTATTTACATGGCCCGTGCGGAAGTCTCATGTTGGATAGCCATTATAATTTTTCCACTTGGCAATCTGATCCGATTTCTCCCATTCACATGAGTGAACAACATGGTTTACCAACCCAAAATTTCCACTTGGCGGTCCAGCTCCGAATCTCCCCCACATGGAATTTCTTCCTTGGCTTGCCATCCACGAAAACCCACTTGGCATTCCAGCTCGAATTCCCACATAACGGCTCGGCCAAATTACTCCACGAGCCCCGGCCTCGGCCTTCGCCACGCAACAACCTTGGCAAGATAGTAAAATATTTCCCATGCGCGAGATTACCTACTCACCGCCTGCCATGATCGTGCTCCCGATTTTTCCACCTACCGAGTTTTGATTCATCAGATTTGAGGATAACATTAACTCTCATGCAAACATTTCAGCCGTAGCTTGTAAGGTGTGATAATTTCCACGAAACCTTTATGCTTGCAATCTAGTGACTCGTTGAAGATTCTCATATAATTGCAACGCAAATTGTGCCCATGAATATTCTGATATGAAACAGTTCCACCTCTATGAGATCCGCTTCCATGAGTTGCATCGTAAAACAAGTAAGATCTCGATAGAGAATCTTTGTAATAAATTTCCTCAGGTCTCCTGGTAACACTCTCACTGTCACTTAATCGATTTTCATAAAAATATCTTGAAGGAAAATCCCGAATTTGAGGATGCATTCGATGCTGATCAGATAACATAGTTGGACAACTTACTTGCTCAAAAAGGCTTCTACTATACTGCAACATGCCTGTGCATCGAATGCTCGGCCGCTTTGAGCGTAGAACTGAAATTCTCCTAGGAAAGTGCCGTGAGGAAGTAATTGGCTATACGCAGTAGCTACAGGGTAGAGAAGTAAACTTATCTTAGAAAATGAGTGGCCTCCAGAGAGAGTCGATTGCGACAGCTGCCGCAGGGTGATCCCAAGGAACCGTTGGTGTTGATCCTGATGTTCTGGTTGCATGCGACCACAGTCGTGATCAGTTGTTGTAAAATCTTGCCGCTGTAGTAGAAGAACGAGATAAAGTTTTAGTTGAGTTGTCTCACCTTTTCATTTTGGAAACTCTCTTCCATGGAAGAAGCTCGACCAAATCTTGAGGCAGCTATTGTCTTCGTCGAGTCATTAAAACTGAATTCATATTCCAACAAGGAAGCATCAATCTCTCCATGTTGAATTAAACTAGGTCGAGCTCATCATTTCTCTACCTCAATGAGCCAACCATCGAAACATCCTCCGCTCCTATCGAGACTCTTTTATGACAAGCCAAAGTTGGACAACCGAACTTACATTTCCTACTCATGAACTCTTCTAAGGCTTGTGATCTGAGTTATGACCGAGTTAGGACAAGGCATGAACTCCTCTGATGACTCGTCTTTTTATTCCCGATTTGACACTGTTTTAGTAGAAGTGGGTCCCTGGGACCAATGTCGTGATTTGATTGTAATAAGGCCCTGTTTTCCAATTTTTCCATGTGCGTAAAATTGGATAACATTTTTGGCGACCTCTCGGGGATGATTGCCTGCTAAGCATGATTCCAGTAGCCTTAAGTCATCCATTGGGCATGGAGTCTTTGACACATCCCGAAATCCTCTTGAGCATTGTTGATATCTTGGACCTCCCTAGAATGCTAAGAATGAAGTATACTGAATTTGTTGAATGCTTGACATCCATGGAACACTATAAAATTTTGAATGAAGTAGATTTTGAAACTCTTATGGAAACCTTGAACCTTTTTTCTCCTTGACACCTTCCAATGATGAAACAATGTGTAGAACAACACAAAACACAACAACAAGGAAAGCAAAACAACAACACGCAACAATGTGCATAAGTACTTGGAGGAAAACACCTAATTTAATCGTGCACAGGTGGAACGCTTCTCAAAACAAGCTTTGAGATGTATCCCATTCATGTGAATGGGTAGTTCTTCTCCATTGAGCCTAGATAGATGAAATGAATTTGCCTCTTTCGCAACTTGTGATGATGTATGCCCACTCTGCAGAGCGTCAAACTTGGCATGCCCGCTGGTTTGGCCTTGTCTTCATCCCATTTGAGAACTAAATCTCCCTCTTGAAAATTCTTGTCGGATGCCTTCTTGTCAAAAGATTTCTTAACTTGAGCCTGATGCTGCTCCAAAGTTTTCATAGCCTTGTCTCGTACTTCCTCTAACTCCATGAGTTCAGCAAACCTTATTGTCAGAGGATCACTCTCTATAACTTCAAGTTGATGAGCTAACTCCAAAGAAGGTAACTCCAATGAGAGTGGGAGTTTTTCCTCTCTTCCATATACAAGAATGAAAGGAGAATTTCCGATGGCCCTTTTAGGTGTGATCTGATCTACCCATAAGGCAGTCTTAAGCTGTGTATGCCAAGTCCTCTTGTTAGTCTCCATTGTGCGCTTAATAATCCTTATGAGGTTTTTGTTGCTAGACTCAGCCCAACCCGTTTCCTTGAGGATAGTAATTGGATGAAGTTTTGAGGTATACCCCATTTTTAACAGCCCATTCGCTCAATTTCATACCAAGAAAAGCCACACATTGTCTCGAAATGACCTGTAAATGGAACACCGAACCTCATCATTATACCCTCCAAAAAATCTAGAACGCCTTTTCATTGCTCTCTTTTAATGCTACCGCCTCTCGTCCATCGAGTAAAATAGTCTCATTGCGGTAAGGACCACTTATGTCCATCATGGATGGAGGATTAATCATTCGATGAAGTCCAACCCCCATTGAACAAATGGTTGATCCACTTGAATTAGATGTAATGGAAGAGTTTCCACTTCTTCTTACCCGTGAAAAGGCACATTCCTTACATTTCCTTACCCAGAGATGGGCATCCTTGAATAAATCTGGCCAATAGTAGCTAGCTCGCATGATCTTGGTAGCTGTTGTTCGTGCAAAATAATGTCCTCCAGATAGGCCATTATGAAACTCTTCTAGTATCTTACTGACCTGTTCTGGTCCTATGCACCGAAGGAGGACGCCGTTCAAATATTTTCGAAAGAGAATGCTATCTACCAAAACATATGGGATAGATTGAAGACGGAAAGTTCACCTTTGGTTTTTATTCATGTCTACAGGATATGCTCCTGAGAAGAGGAAATTATTCATTTTGGATAACCAGTCAGCTTGATCAACATCCTCATCAATATTTAGGAGTGTCACGTCCTCATTACTTTTTGATTCCATGTCTGTTGCAAGTTGCTGACATAAACCCTTACCTCTAACAAGTTTAGTGACTTTGATGTGCACGTCATACTCCATTACCTTTGTGATCCATCCAGCACGCTTTTCATTCATTTCTTTGTTCAGCAAAAACTCCTTGACACCTGGATGAGACACCATCAGATGAATCTTGTTGTTGGACAACATGTGCTTGAATTTCTTCAAAGCTCGAATAACCACAAAGACTTGCTTTTCAATGAATGAGTATTTGAACTCGTAGTCTTTGAGGGATTGACTGAAGAAAGTGATTGGTTGCTCCATCAGGTTGTTGTTTTGTTGGGTGAGGATCCCTGAAATGCTCTCTTGACCTGCAAAAGCATAAAGGATAAAGTCTTTGTCAAACCTGGGGTTCACAAGTGTGGGAGCTTGAGAAATGGCTGTTTTGATGGCTTCAAATTTCTCTTCCTTCCTTTTTCCATGAGAATGACATATTTTTCTTTAGCATGGCTGTCAATGGTTTAGCCAATGTCGCAAATTGAGGGATGAATCTCCGCACGAAATTTATGGTTCCCAGAAAACTCTGGAGGCCCTTCTTGTGACTTGGGAGAGATAAGGACATAATCAAATGAATCCTGGCTGGATCGATTGATAATCCTTCTGCTGAAACAACATGCCCCAACAATTTTCCCTCATGCACTGTGAAAATACATTTCTTGGGGTTAAGTGAAACCCCAAATTCCCTACACCTTTGGAAAACTTTCCTTAGATGCGTGATGTGATCTTCTGCATGCTTAGAGTATACAGTTATATCATCAAGGTAAACTAAAATAATATCATTGATTAGTCCCTTAAATGCCATGTCCATGGCTCTTTGGAAAGTAGCCCCGGCATTGGACAATCCGAATGGCATTTTATTGTAGGCATACGTGCCCCACTTGGTAGTGAAAGCCATTTTGAATTGGTCGGATTCTTGGACTAGGATTTGATTGTAACCTGAATATCCATCGAGCAAAGAAAATATTTGAGCTCCTGCCACCGTTTGAAGGATCTGCTCCATCGATGGAAGAGGATAATGGTCTTTTAATGATGCACGATTCAAATCCCTGAAATCTACGCATAACCGGATCTCTCCGTTCTTCTTCCTCATGGGCACCAAATTGGCTACCCATGAGGAATGCTTGATGGGAAAAATTATACAGGCCTCGATGAGCTTGGTTAGCTCCTTTCTCATTAGTGGCTCAATTTTGGGATTAATTGGTCTCTGTTTTTTTGACGAACTGGCTTAGCATTAGGATCCAGTTTGATGGTATGTTGTGCTAGACCTGGATCAAAACCACAGATCTTTATAGCTCCATGCAAATATGTCATGATACTATTGACAAAGTTTGATGAAAGCTTCCTTCTCCTCAGAAGTACACACTTTTCCGATCTTAAGAAATTTTTCATTTGATACTTCAACTTCCTCAAAATATTCTTCTCTGACCACCATGTTAGGGCTTTGTCTTGTGGCTTGGTCATCTGAATTGAAAATGGATTCCAAAGTGACTAAACCTTTTGGTAACTTGTTGCTTTTCAATTGGATAATTTTCTCACCATATGACTCCTGCAACTTATCTTGATTCTTTGTAGCAAACTCCGCCTCTTCTTGTAGGAAGAGGACAATTTGTTTGTCACTATCAAACACTTGCCAACTACTCACATTATCAGGGACTGCTGGTCAAACCACCATTTTAACAAATTGCTGCCCTTCTTTCATGATATCAACTGGTATGTTGTATTGTGAACCAATTGTAGCAAGCCTATCTGCATCTTGATTTTGATTTCTAGGGATTGCATGGATTCCAAAAGCTTCAAAATCTTCAATCAGGTCCCAGACTCGATTCTTATATGATCGTAAAAGATCATTTTTGGATGCACTACGTGCCGAAACTTGATGAACAACTAACTCACTATCTCCAAAAATAGTCAGGGCCTTGATTCCCTTCCTTTGGGCTAGTTGAATTCCTTGCACAAGAGCCTCGTATTCAGCAACATTGTTAGTGCAACTGAACTGCAACCGGAAAGATGAGAAGTACTTATCTCCCTCTGGAGAAATTAACATAACACCAGCACCGGATCCATTCTTACTTCTTGAGCCATCGAAGAAAAATTGCCACAATCCTTTAGAATCACTTGGTGTTTTGACAAGTTGTGGTATGATCGTATCTTCTTCATGGATACAGTAAGTACCTAATCTGTTTCTTCCAAGACCAGCAAACCAACTTCTTCTTCTGCCAATACATCAGCATAGGGATCGTATTGATGATCTCTACTTACTTCATCTAGCAAAGTATCAGGGACTTCCTCAACAAGGGTGGTTGGTTCATGATCGACATCTTCCAATTCTGGATCACCGATGGTGTAATTTCCATTTATGGGACTAGCAGTGTAGGGTTCTACATGATTATGGCAGATTGGTTCTGCCCTTATAGTTACTTTGGTTCCGTATCAAGTCCGGAGAATCATATGCGACCAATCGGCCGATAGGTAACCGCCCATCTTGGCAGTGAAATCCCGTGATAGGCTAGATGGCAAAGAGAGGAGGGAGATCAATGACCGATATGTCTTGGGTGAATGACAAACTTGGGCATGCATGAATGGTAAGTTGAAGTCCTTTGATAACCCCAACAATCTTAACAGTTGTGCCATCCAGCTAAACAACCCCTCTTGTAACTGGCGCATATTGTATGCCTAGTACATTTGTAATTTGTTTCGGCATGACAGAGCTACTGGCACCAGAATCGATCATGCAATTATGTACCAGGTGGTCGCCAATGATCAGGGAAATGTAGAATGGCGGTGGTTTGTTTGCCGTAGGAATGATTTTCCCTTCCGGTTGACACAAATTTGTAGTATTTTTCACTCCATGGCTTGGTGATCCGCTGGTTGTACTAAAACTATTTAGAGCTTCTCGCAACAGGTTTCTTTGGGAAGGGATCGAGAGTGCGTCCCACATGGTAACGCTCAGATTGGTTTTCTTCATTTGTTCTACTATGCTAAAGGGAATTGCTCCAACTTTGATGACACTTTTTTGGGCATTGGGGTCCTCCTTTGGAAAATGTTTGTTGGGTACCGTGATGCCTGGAGAACCATCTTTCCCTGCGGTGTGGCTAGCTGGTGTTTCTGGTGATTTCTTTCCCGCATTTTTATCAACTGCCATTTGAAACCCAGGTTGAGAAGTGGATGCCTAGATCAGCTTCGAGAGGTTGAGGCTCCATTGCTCTCTTTTTGGAATGAGTGTTTGCTGCCACTGATGAAGAATCTATATTTAATCCACAAAAATCTTCTTCTTGCCAGTTTAGCAAAGCGGATTCTTCAGGTGCCTACGGTTGATCTACTGCTTCTTGCGTAGATGAATTGTTTGTTAACTCTGAAGGGGCAGATACACTTTGAACCATAAGGGCCTAGCTAAGAACCCCATTGGGAAAAAGATTTTGATTGTGAGGTTGAGAGCAAGGATAACACCATTCGTAGTCTTGAACTAGATTATTTTGAACAGGTACTATAGCTCTAGATGAGCTAGCTGCAAGAGGGTTCTGAAAGTTCAAGGGCCTGACATTTGCAACTTGACTTGTAGTTTGATTTTGAGGCTGATTGTTCCCTTGAAAAGGAGAACGGTTAGCTTGATACTGCTGATTTTGTGGCTGATACGGATGATTGTATTGAAATTGTTGCCTTTTGAGTGCAACGAGCTCATTTCCAAAATTTTGCAGTAGTGACTTGACTTCAAATAGGTCATTTGAAGAGGCAGGGGAAGATTGATATGGTTGCTTGGAGTCTACTGGAATAGGAGCAATGATAGGCTGATGATTCGTAAGATCTGGAGAAAAGGGCATTGGTGGTCGTGGAGCTATCTTTCCGGCTGGATCAAAGAATTCTCGCACTTATGGCAACTTTGTAAGCATCAGGAAGTGTAGTCCCTCCCATGGACTGGATCATAACTGCTACATCACTATTCAAGGCTCACAAATAGTACAAGAATGCATTATGTGTGGAAGGCTTTACAAGCACTGGAATCCTATTCCAAGTCCTATGGAATCGGAAGTTGAAATCACTCATGTATTCTTGGGAAGCTCTCTTTATGGTAGTAAGTTGTTCCAAAAGTGATAGGTGATCACTTTTGTCTTCAAATTGTTTACATAGCTTTTCTCCCAACTCGTCCCAAGTGGTTATAGTGCCAACACCTAACCCGTGAAACCATTGAAGCGCTTTTCCCTTGAAAGAGGTAGCAAGAAGTCTAACTGCAACGTTGTCTTCGGTGATATTATGTACTGCACAGATGCTGGCTACATCAAAGATATGCTCCACTGGAGTAACGTGAGTTTCCCCCATGTAGAAGGGTAAAATTTTGAGTGCCGCAACAGGTATCGGGTCACGTTGAGCCAACATAAGAGGACTGCTTGCATTGAAAGGGGGAAAAACTTGGTTCCTCGCCATAGGAACGAAAGGTTGATTGTTCTTGGGTGGAGGAAATCTTCCGTAAGGAGGAGTTGAATGACCCCTACTAGGTAAATCTGCAAGCGGGGATGTGGAAATGCTCTTCTACTACTTTTGGAGGAGACAAGGAAAGTTCGATATGCTGATACTTTCCTTTCTTTGAAGAAGCTCTTGTTTGAATTCTTCGCATAAGTTACTGCACTGAGATTTGGAATCTAGAGATATAGAGTCGCTAGGTACTTTGACTTGTGTAAGTGAGAAGAGAAATACCAACTCTATCCCCCATCGGCCTGCCAAAATTTTTGTGTGTGGTTGCACGGTGGCTTAAGATTTCCTGTTTGATAATGAGACACCTCTGAAAGATGGAACTCTAACTTCGTGATGTCCCACCGGGCGTGCAAAAATTGTTGCCAAATCACTGCACCCTCCGAATGGCCAGGATGTGAATAGGACGTTCGGTGTGATTGGGACACATGGGATCACCTCTCAAGCTGTGGGACTTGGGCTCGAGGTGAACCTCCGGAGAAGGCCGGCTTCCTCTTCCTAAACTAAGTGTTGTACTACTCCTAGTGTAACAAAAATGATTATCTAATCCTACGCTAACATTTTCATGGGGTTTTAGGGAAAGAGATTTATAGAAATGAAACTATACTAGGGATGGTGATGCACCAAATAAAGGGTGTCTTTAGATTAGGAAGGGTTAATTTGAAGAGGGTGTGTGCACCACAGGTCAACTTCACCTACTGCAACTTAGAGAGGGTACATGATACCATGACTAAGAGACACGCGTTCCCTTTGTTAAACTTTATCAAACCGAGAAATATACCCAGTTTCCCGGTGAAGAAGGATGAACTCAAGAAGGGTGAACAGACACCACAACTCAACCGCATGCAATACTCCACCACTCGATAAGCACGTAACTCCAAGAACTCGCAATAGAAACTTAAACTTGCACAAAGTGTACTGCAAGTACGAGAAAGGCACAAAGAAGCATAAAAGGATGAAAGGACCAAGATTAGTCACAAACACACACTTTTATTTCTTCAATAACATGCACAATGCATCATACATTCGAGAAGAGGAAATAGTTGCCATTATAGTCTTAAAGAGGAGGCTTGAAAGTTCTCTCAACACACAAGAACAACTTGCGAAGAGAGAGGACCCTTGAAAATATACACTCGCCCGAGATATCTAACTATCAACTTATCCGAACTATTGGAACCCTTTGAAATGAGCTTCCAACTTACATTTATAGAAGAATATGTGAGAAAGAAGAGGAAAGGTCATAATTACATTCCTAAATTGAAGGCCCATGATGTATTTATTGCAGTTAGTTGAACCACCTGAGAAGGTTCCATCATGGGTCATTAATTTCCTGATGACCTAGTCTTCTCAATTAATTAAAAGAATATTTAAATAAAATATTTAAATAATAATAATAAATATTATTATTAAAATATTTAAATAAAAATATTAATTTAATTAACATAATGTTGGGACCCCCGTTGACCCGTTTGACTTGAAGAGGAGGGGGGTCCATGTGGATAGAGTCTGCACATAGCCAAACTCGATGAGCTTCGAATCCTCTAACTCGGTGTTGCACTCGATTTTTGACCCCGCACTAACTCTTTCCTTGCCTTGGTAATCGGGCTCTTTTGCATTGAGTCCTTCGAATGGCGAGCTATCAAACTCGATTCTTATCATTTTCCTCTGTTAACTCGAGGCCATTTATGCATTCCATGTTCAAACTTCATGAAACATCACCACGAGCTCCTGCGAAGTCACCGAGCTCTTCATCCAGCAAACGATCTTACCTTTCCTGGGCTCAAACTCACTTGAATACCGAGCTTAACCCAATATTTCTAAAAAGAATGGTTTTACCACAATGCTTAGGATTCTTCCTCATCATATAACACTTGTAGTAAGAATGTTTTGACTTTGCCATAATAAGCACAATTTGTACCTTCCAAACGATGAGAAAATGCCATTATCAATAAAGACCTAGTGCTGCCATGATGATGACCCAGGCTCATGCCCGTAACATGTCGATAGACACCCTTAAGACTGATTTTTGGTCAAAGAACCCTTCGGTATTTTGGTAGTGCACTCTGCAATCTCGGCTCCAATCAACAATTATGCCACTATTGGGATCTTAGTATGGCATAGGTAGCTGTGAGCTACACAATATACTCATTTTTCCAGAAACTAAAAGATCCTTTATGTTACAATTTGCAACACATAAAATAAGCCCTTCAAAAAAATATACGTTGAACAACTGGGGCAACCAAAAGGACCTTGGAAAAATGTACAGGTAACAACCATATGAATTCTTCCTTAGTCGTGGATCAAAGCTGATAGAAATAAGCTAGATAAAATCAGCTTGAAATTACAGTATAATCGTCCATTGTTAAAACAAGCTTCTCTGAACCTGGTAAAAGAACACTTTTATTGTCTGATTGGACGTACATAATGGAAGGGTATAAATATTGCTTCTACCCTCAGAGTTTCTCAAAGAGACCATTTACGAGTAACAAGGATGTAGCATGCAAAATGGCCAACCAGGTATTTCAGAGTTGACCTTCACATTCAATTCATTTCTAGGAGAAAACATGCTGAGAAATATGAATCGTTTCATTCTGCACGCGGTAATAAACTTCCATCTCCTGACTCGGGAAAATTTTATGAAGCCTCGAATAGCGTGACTCCAATCCATCGTACACGGCAGTGAATATTTGTTTCCTGCAGCTGTTGTTCGATACTGAGTTCAAAATAAGGATAAGCCTACGAATTTGAAGATGCATTCGATACTGAATAGATAACAACACAGTTGGACAACCTGCTTGTTGGAAGCGCTCAAAAGAAAGGCTTCTACTGTATTGCAACATGCCTGCTGCCTATGTGTGGGATTTTGTCTCGCGACCACCGATCTGGACGAGTTTTCAGCATTGCTTTCCTGTCAAACACTCCACACATGAGCCACGACCGAGCCATTAACACATCGCCTTGGTTGGCTGAGATACGAAGCCACTTTCTTTCCTCACAGTGGTGAACCGAGTGATTCTTCAGGCTAGATTCTGAAATGTTCTCCTTTTCCCATGCATTCGAACTGCAAGCACTGACCCCCACTCACCATGTTACTCGATATCATTTGACAAATATCTACATAATGAGACGAGCGGCCTGTAGCCTCCGCTGAAATCAGTATCACGTCGCGTTGTTTTCTCCATGACCCACTCCAATTCACAACTGTCTTATTAATCCTCCTGGTGACCCGCACAAAGACTCGGATCCTGTTCAAGCTGCGCGAAATTTTGTTTACATGGCCCGTGCGGAAGTCTCATGTTGGATAGCCATTGTAATTTTTCCACTTGGCAATTTGATCCGATTTCTCCCATACGCAGAGTGAACAACATGGTTTACCAACCCAAAATTTCCACTTGGCGGTCCAGCTCTGAATCTCCCCCGCGTGGAATTTCTTCCTTGGCTTGCCATCCACGAAAACCCACTTGGCATTCCAGCTCCGAATTCCCGCATAATGGCTCGGCCAAATTACTCCACGGGCCCCGGCCTCAGCTTCGCCACGCAACCTTGGCAAGATAGTAAAATATTTCCCATGCGCGGGATTACCTACTCAGTCTGCCATGATCGTGCTCCCGATTTTTCCTCCTGCCAAGTTTTGATTCATCAGATTTGAGGATAACATTAACTCTCAGTGCAAACATTTCAGCTGTAGCTTGTAAGGTGTGATAATTTCAACAGAAACCTTTATGCTTGCCAATCTAGTGACTTGTTGAAGATGCTCATATAATTCAACGCAAATTGTGCCCATGAATATTCTGATATGAAACAGTTCCACCTCTATGAGATCCGCTTCCATGAGTTGCATCGTAAAACAAGTAAGGTCTCGATAGAGAATCTTTGTAATAAATTTCATCAGTCTCCCAGTAACACTCTCACTGTCACTTAATCGATTTTCATAAAAATATCTTGAAGGAAAATCCCGAATTTGAGGATGCATTCGATGCTGATCAGATAACATAGTTGGATGACTTACTTGCTCAAAAAGGCTTCTACTATACTGCAACATGCCTGTGCATCGAATGCTCGGCCGCTTTGAGCGTAGAACTGAAATTCTCCTAGGAAAGTGCCGTGAGGAAGTAATTGGCTATACGCAGCAGCTACAGGGTAGAGAAGTAAACTTATCTCAGAAAATGAGTGGCCTCCAGAGAGAGTCGATTGCGACAGCTACCGCAGGGTGATCCCAAGGAACCGTTGGTGTTGATCCTGATGTTCTGGTTGCATGCGACCACAGTCGTGATCAGTTGTTGTAAAATCTTGCCGCTGTAGTAGAAGAACGAGATAAAGTTTTAGTTGAGTTGTCTCGCCTTTTCATTTTGGAAACTCTCTTCCATGGAAGAAGCTCGACCAAATCTTGAGGCAGCTATTGTCTCCGTCGAGTCATTAAAACTGAATTCATATTCCAACAAGGAAGCATCAATCTCTCCATGTTGAATTAAACCGGGTCGAGCTCATCATTTCTCTGCCTCAATGAGCCAACCATCGAAACATCCTCCGCTCCTATCGAGACTCTTTTATGACAAGCCAAAGTTGGACAACCGAACTTACATTTCCTACTCATGAACTCGTCTAAGGCTTGTGATCTGAGTTATGACCGAGTTAGGACAAGGCACGAACTCCTCTGATGACTCATCTCTTTATTCCCGATTTGACACCTGTTTTAGTAGAAGTGGGTCCCAGGACCAATGTCGTGATTTGATTGTAATAAGGCCTGTTTTCCAATTTTTCCATGTGCGTAAAATTGGATAATAGTTACCAAATTCTTATTTGCTGATTTTTCTTGTCCATTCCCTTGGGGGTAGTAGTATGAAGAAAGAGTAAGGGAAATTCCATAACCATAGCAGAAATCCATCATCTCAGAAGAAGAAAAATTTGAAGCATTATTAGTCACAATTTTGTTTGGTACCCCAAACCTTATCAAGATGTTCTCCTTGATGAAATTACACACCACCTCAGAAGTAGTGTTTTTAATGGAATAGACTCTACCCACTTTGTGAAGTAATCTATAGCAATTAGTACATGATTTTTGAAAAGGCTCATCAATCACTACTAGTTTGAGTGGTAAAGTAGACAACTTAGGTCTCCCAACAAAAGTCTGACAAGCTTCACACTTACCTACCCATTTTGATGCATCTCTAAACAATGTAGGCCAATAGTACCCTGCACAAAGGATCTTATGGGTAGTGACAATAGAAGAGAAATTCCTCCATAAGCCTGATCATGAAAAGATGAAAACTACTTCGTCTATTGCTCTTTTCCGCACATTTAAGGAATATCCCATCAATACCTCACTTAAACAAAGAATTTTCCCATAATACATACTATGTAGACCTTAGCTTAATAGCTCTCTTTTCCTTGGCACTCAAATGGGATGGAAACTCTCCATAAGTAAGAAAATGTGAAATATCAGCATACCACTCATCGTTGAATCGAGGAAGAGAACAACAAAAACATCAACCGCTTTAGTGGACAATTCTTCATCAGCCCCTTTAGCAATAAGCTCACACAAGCCTTTAGCCTGAAATAGCTTAGTTGGCTTGATATCAAGGTCATATTCTTGGAATTTTACTACCCAATTTCCTCACTTAGTTCCGGACTCTGTTGTGTAAGAATAGACTTGATGGTTGTATCGAGTGTACAATCACAACAAAGTGAGAATTAAGAATATAAAAACAAAGCGCTTGACAACTTTGACCACCGCAAAAGCATGTTTCTCCATAATAGTATATTTCAATTCATGAGATTTCAGAACATAGCTCATGAAGGCAATTGAAAGTTTATAATCCTCATAATTTTTTTGATTTAGCATAGTAACCAAGGTACTCTCTATATCATAGCAATAGATAATAAAATATTTTTGAAATCGGGACATGCTAAGATGGGGATCTAGCAATGCCTTTCTTGATACCTTCAAATTATTCTTTACCTTGAAATTCCAACAAAAAAATTCTTTCCTTTCATCATGTGAGTAACACTCATAGTCGATTCTGCAAAATCTAGAATGAATCTCCTCAGGAAATTTATCTTGCCAAAGAAAGAGTGAACACCCTTTTTGCTTGTGGGAAGAGGAATCATTGGATTGCTTGAACTCTTTATGGATCTATCTTGATCCATTATTTGGAAATAATATGCCCCAAAGAACTTTCCTTCAAGAACAAAAATACAGACTTCTTAGGATTGAGGGAAACTCCATGTTCTCTACATTTTGAAGAACTATTTCCAGATGTTGAAGATGATCTCGCCCTTGTTTTGGAAAAAATAGTCAAATCATCAAGGTACACAATAATACACTTTCCCATTAAACTACCAAAATATAAATCCATTGCCCTCGGAAAGTGGCACCAACATTGATAAGACCAAATGACATTCTATTGTAGGCAAACACGCCCTAAGGGGTAGTAAAAGTAGTCTTGAGTTGATCTAGGTAATGACTTCCACTTGATTGTATCCAAATAATCCACATAGCATAGACAACATCTCAAACCCTGAGATAGCTTACAAAAATTGATCCATCATGGGGAGTGGATAGTTTTCTTTTAGAGAGGCCTGATTCAAATTCCTGAAATCTACACATATGTGAATCTCGCCATTCTTCTTTCTGACAGGCACAATGTTGGAAATCCATGTTGAATGATGTATAGGGAAAATAATCTTGGCTTTTAGTAACTTCTGGATCTCTTGAAAAATAGTATCAACAACCTTAGGATTATATTGCCTTTTCTTCTGCTTGAAAGGTTTGATCCCAGGTTTCAGAGGGATATAGTGTTGCATCTCCTTTGGTTGAAAAGCCTTAAGATCTTCATATGAATAGGCAAGAACATCGGCATATTTTTTAATAGGTTTACTGCTTTCTTTTTCTCTTCTTGAGTGTAACATTTTCCAATATTCACCACCCTGGGTTCATCATTGCTTCCAATATTGACCTTCTCATACTTAGCAGATTGTCGAGTCCCTTGAGAAGCTTCAGATTTGATGAACCTATCATGTTTTTCAAACAGATCTTCTAGACTCACCAGTCCTTTAGGAATCTTGTTACCCTTCAACTTAATACAACCATCTTGATCCATCTCTTCCTTGATATCTTCCTCATTAGAGGGCACATATTCTCTAGGAAGAGTTTCACTTCCTTCAAAATATAATTGATTGAAGTTATCTTTAAGATCCAAGAAAGAGAGAAAGTGTTGATCATCATTAAAAACTTTCCAGTTGCTTGCATTATCCGGCACACTAGGCCTATGAATCATTTCAATGGAACATTTCTCTTGAGAGAAATATGGATGATGAATCAACAAATATCCCGAGATAACTAGAGAATCAGCTCTAGTATTCTTTTATCTTGGCAAAACTTCAATTCAGAAAGCATCAAGGAATTCAATGGAATACCAAACAATATTTCTATAATATTTCAATCTCTTATTCTTGACTTAGTAAATATCCCTTACCTATTTCAGAATGAACTCTACATCACCATGAGCACAAAGATTCTTTACTCCTATTTCTTTTGCCATGCTTAACCCAAGGATGAGAGCCTCATATTCGGTTGTATTATTTGTATTTTAAAAATGAAGCTTGAAAGAAAATGGATGAATATTACCTTCGGAGAGATTAACACCACACCAGCTCGTAACCAAGTCAAGAGTAGCTTCCATCAAAATCCAAAGTCCAAATGCCATTGGGATCATGAATCATTCCCTTAGAAGACTTGCATCATCCCTCGACATGATCATATAGTTGACATGCCCTATATCTTCATAGAGTATTTGTGCTTTTGGATCATCAATATTTTGCACAATATACTCAATTTGCTTTCTCGGTAATAGATTTCTTATTTTTCATTGACCGGGATCAAAGCATGTGACCAGTCCATCTAAATTTCACCTCCTACCTCTTTATAGAAATTCCTACTCAACAACTTACATAATGAGGGAGGAATATCAACAACCAAAATAGTGGTTGTAACCCTTTTCTCTAGAAAAGTAATGAAGGCTACTTGTGCATCTTTAATCCTTCCAACCTAAGGCACTTCTCTACTCTCCATGGAATAGCAGGAACCAAAGGTATGTGTTAGAGTCAGGCCCAAAGCATGAGATACTTTTGTAGGAATCACATTGTATGATGCTCCTGAGTTTATAACAAAATTACCGAGTTTATGGCCAGTGATGAGGAGAGTCACATAGAATGGTTCAATTTTCTCATTAGGGGAAGTGACTGTAGCCACAAGGCTTGGTTGAGGTGAGAAAGAGGGAGTGGGAAAAAGACCTTTAGAAGTATTGGATGAAGCTTTGGATTTGGAATTGACAAATTTTACCATTTTAGCAAAGGATTTTGGATGGGTTTGGTAAAACTCTACCTTTGAAATTTAGATTTTGGTCTTTTTGAGGTGATCAATGATATCAAAAGACCCAGAGGTGGATGGGGCATCACTACTAGGAACAAGAGAAACTTTTGATTTATCAACTTTAGGAATTGAAGGAAAATAAGTTTTGGAAACAGAGGTAGAAGGAGGAGGATTAGCATTACTCACCTTTTGTGTGGAGGTAGTGGGAATAGGAGCTCCTCTTCTTACAACCACTAGAATAGTTATAGGAAACTCCTTGGATTTCTTAGCAGGATGCATCACTTTTTCTTTTCTATTTGTTTGCTCCCAAGTCATAACAACATATGACTCACTATTCATCTCTACCACTCTTTCATCATATTCATCTTCATCATCCATACCTTCAGTGGTAAGGAAATGAACTTGAGATCCACCAAGATCTTCCAGTTATTCATCAAAATCTTCTTCTAGTTCTTCATAGAGTTAATTAAACTCTTTGTCATCAAGCTCTTGAACTTCACAAGTTGCATTGACTAGAACCTTGATAGGTGGGCCTTCAATAGCCAATTTATTTTGAGAAGGAGGTAACGGTTCCTAGGCTAAAAATTCCTTCTTGGAATATCTTGATAAGGAGTATGTTGAGCCAATTGCTTTTTGATGGCAATGAGATCATTTGCCAACTTCTGAACTAATTGGTCTAAATTGGTTCCAGGAGAGGAAGAGGATGATGCTTTAGACTTGGAGGGTTCTCTTTTCAATTTACCAGACATTATTAAATCATCCTCAACACTGATAGCCAAACCTTAATCAGCATCCAAAGTTGCAAGGTTAGCTCTCCTTAGTGCATAGCTTACTTCAAGTAACTGAGCATTAAGAAAGAAGCATTTTCAGATTTGATCTACAAGATGAGTGTTCTGTGGAATTTTATGAATGAGCTTGTTGAATTTGGCCACAAATTCTCTCATGGGCTCATGTGGTTCCTTATTGATATGAGAAATTTGATCCAAGAGAGCATGCACATCTTCAAAGCAAGTTTGAAACGTTGCTCAAACTGAGTTTTTCAAGGTGGTCCAATTAGTAATTGACCCAGAAGGATGATGATAGAACCAATCAACAACATTATCCTGTAATGTTTCTACAAAGATCCTAATAGAAATATCTTCATGCTCAATCCAAAGAATCCCACATGCAACACTGAAGGCTGCAATGTGTTCATCTGGGTGTACCTTCCCATCACCTTAGAATTTAGGAAAACCTTTCCTACTAATCCTGGGTAACACATGCAATGGTTGAGGAAGAGCAAGAGGCCCAATCCATTTTCCCCAAGGTAGAGGTGTTGTCATCTATGGGAAGATTGTCTGAAGGGGAACTGAAACACTAGAAAGTATCAAAGTAAGAAGATTAGGGCTGAGTTGTTCTAGAGGAATTCTATTCTTGGAATTTCTATCTTTAGCAGGAGGTGTGCTTGTAGAATGAGTTCCTCTGTTCCTTCTTGCTGGAAGAAGAGAGAAGTTTTGTTTCTCTAGAAGTTGAAAATGAGAATCTTCAACCCCGAGAGATTTCTTCCCACGTGTATATCGTAGAGTCGCCAGACCAAAAAAATATTTTGAAGTTGTTTTAGAAAGGGATACGTTGAAACAAAGTACAAATGTATATATGTTGAACCCGAGAGCTTTCTTCCCATGTGTATATACAAATGTACAACTTTCATCTTAAGGCTGGACTTCTAACATCTTGAAATGTTTTTTACCAAAATAGATTATCAATACAAATGAATGGAAGAACTGAAGAAAGGAAAGAGTAGAATATAACAAGATACTTTCGGGAAATATAGAGAGCATAGTATAATCTTATATATGTACTTGAGCAAAGGTGATACAGAATAGAATCATTCTCATTCACAACATAAGATATCATTCCATAGAAACAAAGTTCTAGAAATCATATCAATAAGAACACAAAGTTTCTTATTATAGAAGATAAATGATCCACATATTTCAGGCAAGCAAGAAGAGACAATAGATGAAGATAGAGAGAAAGGGGAAATTATTTTGTATTGATTACTTTTGATTCTATTTACACTTCAAAAGTATTAGAGTCCAAAATTTGTAATGAGCCAAGATCTTACATTTATAGATGAAGTGAAGAGAGGAGAAGAAGAGAAGGAAAGAAATCTAATTTGGAAGCTCAACCACCAACCATCAATGCCCTCAGTAAATCCACCTATAATTTGTCAAGTCGGTTCCCGCATGCCTATTTGGTGTGCCTTAGGAGAAGGAAGGATGAAAATTTGGATCAAATATGATCTGGTTGAAGAAATCGAGATCATGTATTAATGGCGTGAAAGACATTTTCACAATTCACAACCATCAAATCCTGCTGAAAATAATATTTTATGTTTTCATTGCGATAGGTGAGAGGCTTGATGACCTCGAAAATGGCATACTTGGATCATTAATGGTGATGGGTGAGTAGAAGGTGCTTTGGGAGCTCTTCGAAAAGTCCTTTCCCACTTGATTCCAAGCTCCCTGGTTCAAAGACATGGCTTTCAAGGTGCGGGGTCAAGCGTTTAACCGGGGCTCGCAATATGTGAAAGGGTCTATCCATATAGGGGCCACATGGCGAGCGATGCTCATTTGGGGAGGACATTTGTATTTTAACCTTGAAGATACGTCAGGTCGACGCATGGAATCTTCCTTCACTGTCCCGAGCTTGAATTTCAATGTTTGGTGTCCCCTTTTCGGACCTGGGACACGTGTAGGGCTAGTGCTAGTTCAAGGTCTCTCTTTGGGCGCCTTTGAATTTTCACCGATGAGGCACATGGAGAGTTTTCTCTCACTTAGGATCCTATTTTGAACTTGGCCTTTGGAGGTGTACCATTGGGATGTGTGGAGGCTTCCGTCGGCTCTTCATACTTAGCCAATTCAATGGTTGGCTTTGTCTTTTCAGACTTTGACCACGTGGAGGGCCTACGCACATTTGGGGTCTCGATTTTGTGCACCATACCAAAAGTGCACCGAAGAGACACGTGGAACCTTTGTGGTCCTTCTATACTTAGCCGATTTGGGCCTTGATTGAACACTACCTTTCTCCATTTTTCTCCTGCTGAGCTCTACTCACTTCTGGACTCAATTTTTGGGGTCGATTGTGAGTCCATGCAACTGGGCCAACCCTTTTGTTCTTCCTGTGCAAGATCACGTTCGACCAATTTTTCCCTGGATTGGGATAACACTTCTCTAATGCCTCAGCTGTTTCCATGCCTAGTGGCAAAACCAGATGCATCATATCACAGTCATTCATCCTGCTTTCACAAACTTTGAATTTGAGTCGTCCACGTGGGAGAGATTTAGCTGAAGTGGGTCTGGGAAAATTTTATATTTTGTGCCTTTTAGAGAAATGGCACTTGAACATTTCAGCCCACCCATCCGCTTTTGATACGGGCTCTCCATGTGGCTTCTCTTGGGTGTTCGGCGTGGTTGTGGGTCACTTTATAACTTTTATTCCTTTCCACAACAAAACCATATTTCTAAAAGTGCTCTAATGACCTGCCTCCCTGCTTTGAATTTTGATGCAGGCACGTGTCCCTTTGTGGGACCAAAGTAAGAATTTTTCTCCACCACTTCATAATTTTGAAAATCTAATCAGGATCCAGTGGAGACACGGGGTAATTCAACCTTTTTGCAAATGTAACAAAAGTCACAAGTTCACAAAAAGACCCACCACACCACATCCAATTAGAGGTGACCACGTATCCACAGACACTGGAAAATAATTTGATGGGAAGATGACCGTAGAAAAATGTAGAGAAGGGGAAAAACACCACCATTCATGCCCGAATAAAAAATTTTCTTGCAAAAAGATAAATGCAAGGAATACAAGGCTCAATGTGGTCCACAACCATAGAAAAATATTGATAAATTCCATGCATCCATGAAAGGAGATAGAAAAATGTTCCAAAATGCACAGACTAAGGAATTTTAAATGGAACTGGCAGGCGGGATTAAAAACTGAGTACCAACACTTGGGACCTACAAATTTGTCTTTCACAAGAGGGGAATTTTAGGGTGACAAACGTGCGGAGTGCTTCCTTTTAACCAAATTCCTAACGGTGTAATGATGTTTTCATGGTGCATAACATTTTACACACTTTCCTCAAGTCATCTATATCAATTTGGACCATATTTGATGCTTTATTATGCTCCTTTAAGTATTGTATCTCACCCTGAAGATTGCTTATAAATTCCATGGTTTCCTGATAAACCTCTTTCTGATAGCTAGGATCTGGGTAATGTTCATGAAGAACCTCCTCTTTGGTGATGGTAGGCTTCTACTGTAATACTTCACACGGCACGTGTTACCTCAAGCCGCAGTCGTGATCTTCACTTGTAGTGCCTCGATTCTGCTTCCATCTTGGGCATCCATTGATTGTCAACAACGCATTGTATCCTAACCATTCCTGCAGCTTTGTTTTATTGTTTATGTTGCCTACTCACATGCTCATATAAGTCTGGGAACTCTTCATAGCTATGGTTATTTCTGCAGAAAGAACATGTAATAATCTAAGGACATTCACACCTATAGTGGTCAGGAGATTCATATGTATAACATGTTCCACGAGGAAACTCACTTCTTCCACTACCACGGCCTCATCCTCTCGAATCCACTGCGGTATCCTCGACCTCTGCCACGACCGCCTTCAAAACGCCCTTCATTCCAATCATAGCATGCCTGATTGTGATCCCGGTCCTGATGCTCATTCTTTCCCTTAGAGTTATCTGAAACTCTTGTTTGTCATACACTAATATCTATAGCATCATGGATATGTCCAATCATCAAAAATCTTCTTTTTCATGAGTCATGGACCTGCAGATTTTACAATAGCTTGAAACGTTCTTCCTTATCATGCGTTGTAATAATGGGTAGCGGCTAACATCATGGTTTAAATGGCATATTTCACAATCCATCAGCAATAAGCATATTGTTCTATGAGCACAACTATCCTTTATGTGACCTTCTACCTCACAATCTATGCACCAAATCCCTATGCACATCTCATGTGCTGAATTTACTGATAGTTTCTCCAACTATTTTTCCATAGCTACTATTTTTTCTTCTAAAAATAGGCTCACCCTAGTATATATGCTTCCAACTGCCACAGTGTGTAAGGATACTTCAATTGATTCACACTGATTAGTGTATGTATTATGTGATAATGCCCTCCTAAAAGGGGTAATCAAGCCCCCTAACGAACCATTGTGCATGTTGGCTTGCGTGTATTTCATAAGAAAGATTTGATAACAACATTTTAAACCATGCATCATACTCTCTAACACTTTCAATATTTTCTTGCTTTATATTATTGAGCACACACAAACTCGGGGATATGAAACTCTTTAAGTAATGCATCCTTTAAAGTTGTATAATCTACGTAATTCGATCAGGGTCAAACTTTTTATACCAATTGTGTCCGCATCCTTGTAATGTAGTGGCAAATTGTCTTACCCTACGCTCAGAATCCATGATTCCTTTTACACGCCACAATATTTCACACATATGCACATGTTCAACAACATCTTTTATGCCCCTATACTCTAGATGATGAAGAGACATTTCCATGCAAATATTCAGGGTTGCTGCGAAGCTTGCCTACCCGATCCGAACCTCATGTGTTTCCCCGCCTCAAGAACCTCTAGATCTGCCTAAACTAGAGCTCCTTATGCCTCCCGATCTGAACCTATAGGTGGGTCGGTTCAAAAGATGTACTTCCCTATATCCCAATAAGAGAATTAAACTGTACCACAACAATCTGTGAAGCATTACTACTCCCAAAGGTTAATCCAAAAATTAGTGCTTTTGTATTATGTGCTAATGATACGCCTGAAAAGGTACTTCCATATAAAAATGAAGCCATTTTTTCTGCCATCATTGTGCCTCTTATAAGAATTATTGGTGCCCATTTTGATCCTCTCTTGTTTTGCCATGTTTCCCCTTTGCTCTCTTTGTTCTCGAAACATTTTTTCCTCATGAAATCGATGATGTGAAGTTGTAGATCCATTCTTGTGCATTGGATTGTTTGCAAACTCATTACCTTGCCCTAATTTTCTAAGGAGAAGTGTGTTTTTTTATGAAAAACAACTCGTACCTTTGTTAAATGCTTTGAGTTGTTCTTTTTTCCTCATTTTTTCCCCATTTGAAATAAATCTCTAAGTTTGCCTTGTGTTTTTCCCTAATTTTGCTTCGATCAAATGCCTCGCCATTTTTCCCGTGTTTTCTCGGCCTTTAGAGCTCAAAATTATTTAATTTATACTTATTTTCCCTCAAAAAATTCCTTGCCATGGTCGTAAATTGCCTAAATTTTTTTCCATTTGTCTTTTGATCAAAAAATTCTTCACCCACAAAGAAAAAAATTGATTTTGGAGGTCACTGGAAATTTATGAGTTTTTTTACGGTCATATGGGTGTCCTTTTCCCTTAAAATTCTAGCTCATATATGTTTGCATGCATGGTCATTTGTAATTAGACAAGGATTGATGGGTCATTTCTTAAAAAGTTAACGTTTTTTGGTTTTGGAAAAAAGTGAAAGTTACCCCCATAGCTCCGCAGTGCCCACATCCATTCGAGGAGGAGGACACGTGGCAAAGGCGGGAATGGAGGGTGGTGGGAAAATTAGAAAAATTAATTTTTTTTGAAAGGGAGCAGAAATTGTGAAAAAGGTTGAGGGTCCATCGGGCCAATCGGGAGAGGACACGTGGTAACATTAGAGCACAAGAGTGGAGTGGCGGATATCCGGGAGGTTTGAGATTTTTAGCCTTTTTTTCTTAAAAGGGGTTAAAGTCTTAAAAGAAAGCGCAGCCCTAACAAAGAGGAAATTTGAAGCTTGCAGATTAGCGGGCCACCGGGAAAAAGGAATTTTTGACTCTTTGACAAAATGGGTTAAGGTAAAAAAATTAAATTGTTGCCCATGATGAATCACCGATGAACACATGGTGAAGGGGAATAGCGAGGTGCATGATGGCGGAGGAAATGTCAAAAAAAAATTGCTTTGGGAAAATGAATAAAAGTCGAAATCAGAGCGCTTCCCTCGGGCAATCATATGAAGACACCTGTCTTGTGGGAGGGTGGAGTGACAGAGGAAAATTGAAATTTTTCCTTTTTCCAAAAAGGTCAAAATGTGTAGAATCAAGCCATGATTCCAATGGGGCCCACCTTGTGCCACGTGTCAGCACCAAATCTCAAGGGCGGAGGGGTGGAGAAAATGTCAATTTTTTTACATTTTTCAAAAAGTGTTAAAATGTCAAAAAGTAATCCCAAGCCCATTTTCAATCACATTGTGACATGTGGAGGGCTCAGATTGAAGGGAGAAAGGGCAGATCAACGGTAACTATGCATTTTTCAGTTTGGCCACCATTTTTGCTCCAAGAAGTTTGGAAATGTGTATGTTGCATCATTTTTGATGAATTTTTGCCAATTTGTGTCATTTTGGTCTATAGGGTCTGAATTGATCGAATTGGGGGCTCAATTTGTGAATCCAAAGATCATTTCAAAATTTTTTTCTCTAGTTCGTGTAAAATGTGAAATACCAAATCCAAAGTTGCGAGTAAAAATTTGGGAAAGGATAAGTTGAAATGATAAAATGAAAGGGGTCTACATGTGTGGGGAATAAAAATGTGCCTTCACAATGGATAATGATGAAATTTTGTAATGATTTTCCTTTTCACGGAAAAACACGGTACTTTTTTGCGAATCTGTTAGATGTCATTTTCCAAAAATATTGCAAAGCAAAGGTGCTCGAATATTCCACTTTGGAGGGAAGATTTGTGAGTGAGTGAGTGAAAAAGTTATATATTGCATGAATTTGTCATGCAAATGGTTGGAGAAACTTAGAATTTCATGGGAAAATCTGGGAAGAAGCCCATTCTTTGAGAAACCACCTGAGAACCATTTCTAATTCCTTTTTTTGCATCAGATTTGTATCATGTTGAGTTGGTTTCAATTATAAATCCATCAACAAGCTCTGAGAATTTTCTTGAAACATTCCCCTGCTGATAAATTTGATCATTCCTAGATTATTTTGTGTTGTCTCTTGGCAAAATTTGCATACACTTATGTTTTAGAATGTTTTCAATTTGTGTTTCTTGCTCCTGTTGCAATCTTGTGTTTAAAATATCTCTTAATCATACATGGTCTCATTTCTTGTTGATAGTTTAGTGGCATTTACAATATCACATTCAGAAGATCTTTCATCTGATAAAGAGATAAACAAATTTAAAATCACTTTACCTTCCTTGAATTCAGAGATTTTTTGTAAACCTTTGGGTGCACCTTAGGTCATGATAAAATAGAGATTTCTAGATACTTTTTGGTTCATCTGCTTCAAGATTTTGTGGTAGGTTGTCAAAGATTGTGTGGAAGAGTGCAAATATGGGCTTCCATTTGGTGCACATATCCTGGTTGAAGGAGTACCTTAACCCCTTTGAAGCATTCTATTTTTAGGTCTTACATATTTTTGCAAAGGTCCTCAAATAATTTGGCAAATTATGGTTAGTCTTGTCTAAAATCTCCCACCCAAAATTTATTCAAACAAACTAATCCTACCCATAATACCCCTACATTACATTGTGTGTCAACAAAAGAATACAATCCATTTAGAAAAATTCATAGAGCAAATCATGATCATACCATGTCTTTAGTAACCCTTTCCTTGCATTGAAATTATCTCCATAATTTGGAAGTGACAACTTGTGAAAGTCAAATTTGGAGTGTTGATCATATTTTCCCAAGGCCTTTTCATACTATTTACACAAATTGAGGGATATCTTCATCTCCTTCACCATTTGAGGGTTACAAAATAGGTTCTCTTACCTTGGTTGAAAGGCACAACCTAAAACAGTTAGGACAAGATCAAGTCCTATTTGAGTGCTATCCATCTCTCCACAAATCTAAGTACTAGTTAGATCACATCCCCGGCTACAAAATGACACACATCATGATCTATATGTCTTCAAGCTTCATGCCATATCTTTAATGCTTCTTATACTAAAAAGGAGAACAAATTTGGGTACCAACACAAATGGCGTCATTTCCAGGGATGAGATTTACGTTACCGGGGACTGATTTACGTTGCGAGAATGATTTGTTGATTTATTACCTGTTTGTATCCATTTGGTCCATCAACAACACAAATGGTGCCACTTCGGGGACATTATTAGTTCAATATGATCCATGTGCATACATATTTGAGATATTTGAATGCATATCAAACCCTAGTAATGTCTCTTACAAGTTATGAATGCAAATATATTGTTAAAGCATCATTCTATACTCAGATTTGCAAGGTGTATGCAAAGGTTTCAAACTCTGTCTGTAATTTTATCAGTTTCAATAGTAGTTGCACTTCATTTGCATTTGTGGTTGATAGATTCAAGAAAAGGAAGGTCTGATCTATAAAGTTTGGCAAGATTTTCAGTGTTGATAGGTATTTGACAGAGTATTTTAGTGCATTTACACAACTAGGGTGAAAGTCCTTAGTGGCGACTCCATGCTGTTTTGATCTTGATAAATACCAGTGTCTTAGCTTTCTGTCATTTATTTTTTGTGTTGCTAATCTCTACGAAAAAATAGAAGGAAGAAGATATCTCTTCATTAGAGACTCTACTAAGAAGTTGTTTTCAGATTCAAGGAACTCAGAGTTAGAAGGGAGAAGAGTTTGGAAGGTGGTTGGAGAGAAGAGCTCAAGGAAGGAGGTTCCCTTTGTTGAACTTGAGATTAATCAGCTTGTCATTGAGGACTGTAGTTCTTCTTCAGATAGATCTGAATCAGATAGTCCTCTTGAAAATTTGCATTCTCCATCTAGAGAGGGACCTTCATTTGTCTTTGAAAATATTTCTCCTCATTTTGCCCCTGTTTTTTCCAAATCTGCTAGAGTTTATCAAGAAGTTGATCCTATAGGGGATATCCATTTTGAAGATTACATTTCTATTCCCCAGAGACCTCTCACTCCTCATCATTCTATTTCTCCTCCAAGATCACCACCTCAAAATAATATGGCTCAGCCTAGACCTCCATTTTTGTTAACACCTTTGGTCCTATAGACTTTAGAGGAATGGTTGGTTATCCTAATGTTGTCCCACAAGATGTTAGGAATAGGTTACAAAGTTCCAAGGTAACAATGCAATAACTGGTGATCAACACCTAAAATTTTTTGTTAACATGATGGAGGAATTTGAGATTGAGCATGAAGATGTGTATGTTAAATTGTTCATTCATACACTAGAAGAGGATGCAAGGGATTGGTACAAGGCTCTTCCTGATAATTCTATTGATTCTTGGACTGAAATGAAGAATGCATTTAGGTTGCAATATGGTGACAAGATTGATCCTAGATTTCTCTTGTCTGAATTTGAGAATATCAAGAAGAACCCCAATGAATCAGTTCATGAATTTAACACAAGGTTTAACAAAACTTTGAGAAGGTGTTGTAAGTTAATTTAAGGCCATGTGATCAGTCATGCTTGATCAAATATGCAGATGCATTTGATAAGAAGGCAACCTATTACCTAAGAGACAAGGACCCTACCAATTTAAGGTAGGCATTTACCATGGCACTGCAGATTGAAAATAACATTAAGGATATTGGTAAACCTCTCAAGAGGGATGGTGTAAAGTTGATAAACCCTGAAAAACCTCAAGAAAGCAAGAGTGTAGACTTGGAGGAAGTGGTGAAAACTTTGGCAGGGGTTGTCAAAGAAATCTCATACAAGTTGGCAAGAGCTGAGAAGGGAATTGGGTAGACTTCACAAGGTCAGAAAAAAGCACAAAACCATGACATATTTTCCAATCATCCTAGGGGTGATCAGAGATTTGATGATAGAGGGAAAGGACCCATGGGGTCTACAAATAGACATCCTCAAGCACGTGAAGGAAGAGTGTTACCACGATACCCTAAGCTGCTAGGGTTCTTCTTTGTTGAGGAAGTTGTTGATATTGATTGGTGTGATAGGTGTTTGTTACCCCATCCTCCATATGAAGTGGACTGTCGACACTAAAATTTTCCTCCGTAATTTCTATTTCATTAATGTATGTATTAGGAATAGGATGTTGTTAAGTATAATTAGTAGTAGCATCCGATAGAAGATAATGCTGCTAGTAAGATGACGCCAATAATGTATAAGTACGGTAATAGTCAAAAGTACAATAGGAATGTTGTGGTAAAAAATAAATATTTGTCGTAAGTGTTCTCTTAAAATTCAAAGTAATGTTAAAATGTCAAAGTTTGGGTAAGTAGAGAAGTAGGGTCTACATCATTAGGAATTAGAAATATTATATTGGTAATAAGGACAATGAGTGAGGTCATAAATATTTTGTGTATTTTACTTGTAAAAAGTCTAAAAATGTGGAACCCATGTGAAATGATAAGGTTTATCTTATCTTAAAATATAAGCTTATATGTACAGATAAGAGTTAAGGTATGGAATATGATTCGTTGATAGTGGATTTCTTATCCTATCTTAGAGATAAGATGGATAAGCCTAGAAGTTCTATAAATAAAGAGGCCACGCCCCTCATTTAGCATAGAAGGAAGTAGTGAGAAATATTGTATGAAGTGTGTAAAGGAAGCCATCAGTTTAAAGGTGTGTTGAAGAAGCCATTAAGAGGTGTAATTGTAAAGTTTCTCCCATAGTCTTGGTGAAAGGCAAGTGAAGTCAATAACACTTAAAGTACCTCATGGGTGAGATTGTAACAATTTCATGTTAATATTATAATTTACTACGATATTTCAGATTTATCATCATTCCTTCTTATCATAGTCTATGGTATTCTTGTGTTATGTTGTTGTGTTTCTAGATTACATCCACCAAAACTAAAGGTTGTGCATTAGTAAATAATCATAACATGAGAAGTTGGTGTGAAGAATTATCATAGTGCCGGATTGGTGATGACAGACCAACAAGATGGTGAAGCTAATAATGATGATGGTACTGATGATGATATCTACATGGTGGTCTATTCTTCAAGCTCACAAGAAGGAGTAACATCAACTAAGTAATAAGTGCGAGGAAAGATGCAACCTTTTGGTATTGCATCAAAATGGGTACAAGTCCTTCTTCCCCCTCATACTCTTGAAGTTGATGTAGTGAAATCATTTGAAATTCCTAGCAATGACTTTGAATACTTAAGAGCTTTGATGATTAAAAAGTATGATGGTGGTATCCCTTCAGAGGAAGATAGACAATTGTTAATGAATGTTGGTGTGGCTCAAGAGAAAGAGTATAACACTAGGAGAAAAGTTGTTAAGGGATTTGGGCCTCAAGCCAAACCTAAAACACCCTTGCTTACAAGTATTCCCAAAGAAGCTCCTAGAAGAGAAACACATGCCAAAAGCTCTATTTTCCCAAGAAAAAATTACAGTCCCCCTCATACCCAAGCTGCCAAGAATCCCATGCCATTTGATGAATTTTCTTGACTCCCTTCCAATGCTACCTTACCAAAGAGTGTTCCATATGACATAGCCCAAGTATTGAGCCAAATCAAAGTGAGTGTTCTAATCATTGAGTTGCTTAGGATTCCTGAGCATAAGAAGAGAGCATTTGAGTACCTAGGTTTGAAAGAAGAAAGGAGTACTCCAAGAAAAATGTAAATGTTGTTGAAACTCCTCCTCAAATCATTGCAGACCTTGAAACACCACCAGAAGTAGATGATCTTGGAGAAACACCTAAGGTATACTTTGGGACACCCTTGGTTGATTCCCAATTTAATGTTGATCCATTCTTTACAACTTTGATCATAAAGGATAGACTACTTCACAATTGTATGTTTGATTCCGTTGCATCATGTAATGTCATGACTCTAGAAGTCATGAATGAGTTGGATATCAAAGTGAAAACTACCTATGGAAAGTGTACTGCCATGGACTCAAGAGAAGTGCTAGTAGTTGGCTTTTTGAAGGGTCTGGTGGTGCAACTTGCATCTTATCTTGGGAGGAATTTAAAATTAGATGTTGTGATTGTTGATTGCCCTGCCAAATGGGGTATGTTTTGTCAAGAAAGTGAGCTACAAGTGTTGGAGGGAGTGACCAGATGGACATGTCTTTTACCACCATTCCCATTGAAGGCAGCCTTTTCAAGCTCTATGGAGAGAAGAAGATGCTACATCTAATTTAGGATTCAAACAATGCTTCTTATGAAGTATTATTTGTTGATGTTGATATTGATAATTTTATGGGTTTGCTAATGGTAAGGAGCACAAGATGGATCACTAAAAGTGCCTTGAATAGGTAAGTTCTCCTTAAACCTGGCTATTTTGTGGAGCTTGCTCCAAATTTGGAAATGGTGCTGGTATAATTCTGATTTCTCCTAGCTTAGAAGAATTTGTTTTTCCTCAAGCTTAATTTTGAATGTACTAACAACATTGTTGAGTATGAAGCCTTGTTGTTGGGTATGAGAATTGCATGGAAGTATGGTGTCAATGAAATTGTTACAAAGGAGATTCAAAGCTATTTGTCAAATAAATAAGAAAATTGTATGCTACAAAAAATCAGTAGATGAAACAATACAAACATGTAGTTTGGGATCTAATTGAGATGTTTGATTCCTTTAACATTATGCATCATGACAGAAGTTTCCAATGTTTTGCCGACAATAAGCTAGTAGTGTTGGGGTCAAGATTTGGAAATTGCACTGTTTCACCTTATTTTGAGTACAATATTGAAGTGTTAACTAGGCCACTGTCCCTAACAACATCAAGCATTGGCAAGTGTTTAATGATGATGCTCAAGTGCAAAGGTTCTTACAAAATCAAGGTGAGTTTGTAGATCAGAATATTGATTGGGAACCAATGGTATGTATAATTAAAGGAAGAGAGACTTTTTTGGAAAGGATATTATCCAATTGAAAACTAACACCATTCCTAGAGGTCTTGTTGCACTTGAGTCAAATTTCAACAATGTTAATTGCATCATCAATAGAAACATGTATGCCTCAAGGGATGTGGAAGAGCATAACTTGGGAACTAATGATAAACCAAGAAAAGTTTGGTTGGGCAGAAATCTAAACAAAGAAGAAAAACAATCCTATGTTCAACTATTGAAGAAATATCAGGATTGTCTTGCCTGGTCTTATTCGAACTAAGAGAATATAGAGAGGACTTGTTTCAGCATGAGATTCCTCTTGAAACAAATGCCATACCATTCAAAAAAAAGTAGGGGCCAATTAATCCACTCCTCTCCATGAAAATTCAAGATGAATTTAAGAAATTGAAGGAGGGAGGGATCATTCATCCCACAAGGTATTCATCTTGGGTTGCAAACCTTGTGCTAGTTAGAAAGAAAAATGGAGATATAAGACTTTGTGTAGACTTCAGAAATATGAATAGAGCTTCATTGAAAGAAAATTATCCTTTGCCAAACATGGAAAACATGCTGCAGTTAGTGACTAGATCTGAATTGTTGTCCACCTTGGATGGTTTCTCTAGCTACAATCAAGTTGTTGTCAAGGAGTAGAAATATTTAAAACTACCTTTACCACTCCTTGGGGAACATATGTTTATGTAAGAATGCCTTTTGGTCTCATGAATGCTGGAGCTACCTTCCAAAGAGCAATGGATGTTGCTTTTTCTAGTTACATAAATGAATTCATTGCATTTTATTAGGATGATGTGACTGTGTTTTCAAGGAGCAGAAAAGATCACTTGCAGCACTTGGAAAGAATGTTGATCAGATGTAGAGAATATGGCATTTCTCTCAATCCAAAGAAGTGTCATTTTGGGGTGCAAAAGGCCAAGCTGCTTGGTCATATTGTTTCAAAGGCTGGTGTCATGATTTGAACTGGAGAGGGTAGAAGCAATCAGTAAATTTCCAATTCCAAGAACAAATAAGGGCATCCAATCCTTCTTTGGGAAGATCAACTTCATTAGAAGGTTTGTGTCAAATTTTGCTGAATTGACTCTTCCTATTACATGCATGTTAAAGAAAGACAAAGTTATCAAGTGGGAGGAGGATGTTATTTAGAATTTTGAAGGAATCAAAGAAGCATTGAAACATTCACCTATCTTAGCAGCTCCAAATTACAAGAAGCCTTTCCAAATATTCTCCTTTTCTTATGAAAATACCATTGCATCTGTTTTTCTGCAAAAGGATGAAGATGGGGCTAAGAGGCCTATTGCCTTCTTTAGCAAGGCTTTACAAATCTTGAGTTAAAGTACACAATCATGGAAAAACAAGCATTTACCTTGGTGAAAGCAACAAAGGTTTTCAAGTCTTATATCTTAAGTTCAAAATTTGTTGCTTATGTTCCCCACACCATGGTAAAAGACATCTTATCAGAGATGGAGATCTCAAGAAAAAGATGTAGATGGGTGAAAAAAATGTAGGAGTATGACATGGACATCCAAACCACAAAGTTGGTGAGAGGTTTGGGTCTTGCTAAGCTCATGGCTGAGAGAAACTTATAGACTGTGGAAGTGAATGAAGTAGAGGAAGAAAGGGAAGATGTTCTTGAGAAGTTGATAAGTTCTAAGTGGTACAAGGATGTAATCTTTTACCTCAAACACCTATGTTGTCCTGATCATTTGAATAAAAATTAGAAAAGAGCCCTCAAGTTGGCTTCTCAAAAATACATCATCACTGACTTTGGGCTGGCTTGGAAGAACCCTGAAGGTGTCCTCTTGAAATGTATAACTGAAGATGAAGCTCCCAAAATAGTTGCTGATTTCCATGGGGGAGTTTGTGGAGGACACTTTGTTGGAAGGGTTACAACACACAAAATTTGAGAGCTGGTTATTAGTGGCCTACTCTTTTCAAAGATGCAACCCTGTTGGTTATGAAATGTGAAAGCTGCCAACGTTTCTCTGGAAGAATGAAAGCTTCAGGCTCCCTTCCTTTGCAGCTTGTATCAATTGAAGCTCCTTTCAAACAATGGGGAATGGACTTCATTGGTGAGATCTTAGACCCTTCTAGTGCTGGACATAAGTGGATTCTTGTAGCCACAAATTACTTCACCAAGTGGGTAGAGGCAATCCCCACCAAGAAAGCAACACACAAAGTTGTTATGGACTTCTTGTTGAATCATATCATATGTAGATTTGGTGTGCCACTAAATTTTTGTTGATAATTCCATGTGCTTCAGAGCTAAACCCTTGATGGTAATGTGCAAGGAGTATGGAACCAATCTGACTTATGCTTCAAACTATAACCCTCAAGGAAATGGACAAGCTAAGTCTAGCAATAAGAACTTATTGAAGATCATTAGGAGAACCTTGGAGTTAAACAAGAGAAAATGGGGTAAACAACTGAAATTTGTAGTTTGGGCTGATAGAATCACCGCCAAAAGAGCTACTTTGGTAAGATCCCATTTGAATTGGTGTATGGAACTCAAGCTCTGCTGCCCTTAAATCTACAATTATCTTCATTTCAGTTTGTTCAACAACTTGAAGATTAAGAGGTCAGCCCATATGAAGCAAGGATTAATCAGATTGTTGAGATGGATGTAGAAAGAAGAGCATCCCACCAAAGACATGTTAGATTTAGAAAGAATTTGAAGAGGTTGTTTGATAAGAAGGTCACTCCTAAGGCCTTCAATGTTGGAGATCTGGTTTTGTTGTGGGATAGCATAGGCATGAAGATAAGGGCAAACATGGTAAATTTGATGCATTTTGGATGGGCCCTTACTCCATTGATATCAGAATTGGTGAAAATACTTTTTTTCTCAAGGACTTAGATGGGGGTTGTTTGAACATCCTGTTAATGGAAGGCATCTAAGCATTTCTTGGATTAATCCCCAAATTTGAGATATGCACCACTTGTATGGTGTATAATGTTTGGATTTTGCTCTGTTTTGGTGTTTTGTCAGTTTGTGGTTTACTTTGGTGTGTGGCAACCATTTTTGTTGGTTTCTCAGCTGGTTTTTTTTGGTGGCTTTAGCTCATGACTCCGTTTTCCTAATGGATTATTTTGGCACTTGGTCTACTTTTGTTCTTATGGAACTCACTGGGAGTGCCCATCCCCGAGTAGGAGTTGATGTTGGTTCCCATTTTGATCCTCTACTATTTTTCCATGTTTCCCCTTTGCTCTTTGTGCTCTGAAATGTTTTTTCCTCATGAAATTGATGATGTGAAGTTGTAGCTCCATTCTTGTGCATTGGATTGTTTGCAAACTCATTACCTTGCCCTAATTTGCTAAGGAGAAGTGTGTTTTTTCCCTATTTCTAAGAAAAAATGGCCTTGGATCTTCCCATCCTTTGAATTTGATGAAAAACAACTCGTACCTATGTTTAAATGCTTTGAGTTGTTCATTTTTTCTCCATTTTTGCCCCATTTGAAAGAAATCTCTAAGTTTGCCTTGTGTTTTTCCCTAATTTTTCCGATCAAATGCCACTTTGCAATTTTTCCCCGTGTTTTCCAGCCTTTTGAGCTCAAAATTATTTGATTTATACTTATTTTCCCTAAAAAAATCCCTTGTCATGGTCGTAAATTGCCTAAAAACATTTTCCATTTGTCTTTTGATCGAAAAATTCTTCACCCACGAAGCAAAAAATTGATTTTGGAGGTCACTGGAAATTTCTGCGTTTTTTGACGGTCATATGGGCGTCCTTTTCCCCATCAAATTCTAGCTCATATATGTTTTCATACATGGCTATTTGTAATTAGACAAGGATCGGCGAGTAATTTATAAAAACTTAACGTTTTTTGGTTTTGGAAAAAGTGAAAGTTACCCCGATTTTGACTCTGCATGACCCGCATCCAATCAAAGGAGGACACGTGGCAGGTGGGAATGGAGAATTTGGTGGGAAAATTAGAAAATTTAATTTTTTTGCGAAAGGGAGTGTCGACACTAAAATTTTCCTCCATAATTTCTATTTCATTAATGTATGTATTAGGAATAGAATGTTGTTAAGTGTAATTAGTAGTAGCGTCCGATAGAAGATAACGGCACGCCCGATCGACGCCCAATAATGTGGAGTACGGAAGATCCAAAGTACAATAGGAATGTTGTAAAAAGTAAATATTTGTCGTAAGTGGTCCTAGGTAATGTTAAAATGTCAAAGTTTGGGTAATTAGAGAAGTAGGGTCTACATGATTAGGAATTAGAAATATTATATTGGTAATAAGGACAAGGAGTGAGGTCATAAATATTTTGTGTATTTTATTTGTAAAAAGTCTAAAAATGTGGAACCCATGTAAAATGATAAGGTTTATCTTATCTTAACGAGATAAGCCTACATGTATGAGATAAGAGTTAAGGTATGGAATATGATTCGTCAGAGTGGATTTCTTATCCTATCTTAGAGATAAGATGGATAAGCACTGTAAGTTCTATAAATAGAGAGGCCACCCCCTCATTTAGCATAGAAAGAAGTAGTGAGAAATATTGTAGGAAGTGTGAAGGAAGCCATCGTTAAAGGTGTGTTGAAGAAGCCATCAAGAGGCGTAATTGTAAAGTTTCTCCCATAGTCTTGTTGAAGTACCTCATGGGTGAGATTGTAACAATTTCATGTTAATATTATTATTTCCTTTGATATTTCTGATTTGTCATCATTCTGTCTTATCATAGTCGATGGTATTCTTGTGTTATGTTGTTGTTGTTGTTTCAGATTACATCCACCAAACTAAAGGTGTGCATTAGTAAATAATCATAAACGAGGAGTTCGGTGAAGAATTATCATAGTGCGGATTGGTGTTGACATTTTGGTTCCGTTTGTCGGGATCATTCCTCGTTGGTGGATTTTATGGAGAGATATTCCCACTTAGTCAAAAATCAATTGGAGGGTAACCTTGTTTTTACTGTGCATAGTAGTTACCATGTTAAAGTCATTTTTGCCATGAATAGTAGTTACCCTGGTAAAGTCCTTTTTGCTGGGAATAGTAATTACCACAGTAAAGTCACTTTTTACCGTGAATAGTATTTACCGCAGTAACTTCACTTTTTACCGTGAATAGTGTTTACCACAGTAAAATCAGTTTTTACCGCAGTAAGTCAAGTTTTACCATAGTTTACCGTGGTCATTTCTATAGTAATTCCAATTATTTGTGCACATAAGTCTTGTTGATTGTACTTGTGAGTTGGTATTTCACGGTGGTTACTTTTGAAAATGGGAAAGATTCCTGTTTTTTCAGCTCAATCTAATGAAGATGCTTCTTCTTTCATTCAAGAATTTAAGCGATCTTGTATTTGTAATGGCCTTATAAGAAGGGAACAATGGACTGAATTTTTTCCTACCTTTTTGGATGGTTCAGCACTTAGGTGGTTTGAAACACTAGGTGATAATGTGAAAAATTCATGGGATTTATTAACTGAAAGTTTTCTTGAAGAATTTGGTGAACAACAGAGATATGCAGATCTCATGATCGATATCACAAAGCTAACCCAAGGAGAGAAGGAGAAGATAAGGGATTATCATGCTCGTGTTCTAGAGCTAAGGAGGAAGCTCGATGCCCAGATCCGGAAGGAAGGATTAGCGGATGGGTTGATGAATGGCGTGGATAATCTCCTATGTAAGCACTTCATTCTTGGGATGAAGCCAGAGATCAGACAACGAGTGAAGTATGACCGCCTAGCTACCATCAACAAGCAAAGGAGATTGCAAGAAGGCAAGAAGAAAGCATGGAAGAGGAGCCCAAAGAAATTGTTGCTAAAGTAGAGCCTACACCAGCACCTTTGGTCCAGAATCCACAACCACTCCCGGTGAGCACAAATATTTCTCCTAGTACATCTACTGAGTATGAAGATCTGCTCAAAAAGATGGGTCAGTTAACTATTAATCTTCTTCAAGGAAAGGAATTTAGTTCTCAGGGAGGAGATAGAGGTCCAAAAAGAAATATTTCAAGTAGTTTGTTATGGTTGTTATAAAAGGGTCATTATAAGTATAATTGTCCAGATAGAGCTTCTACATCGGTACAAAAGATAATGATAAAGGAAAATCACTGTGAATTCTTTTGATGTAGTAGATAAGAGAGAAATAATGAAGTAGATGTGTTTGTCAGAAAAAAGAAAGAAAGAAAAAGATAATCAAGATGGAACTGATCCTAAGAAGATGAAAGGAGAAACTAGTAAGAAACATAGGAGAAGAAAGTTGGGTGTGCGGGATTTTTCGATTTCACGGGGCAAGGACCATACTCCATCTTGGAAGATCTGTCCAAAAGGCTCGCAAATATTACATATGGTCAACTCTTGGCTATGTCTTCGAGAAGAGGCGGGAGTTGCGAGGTGGACTCAATGCTCGAAGAAAGAAGGAGGTTGAGGTCCCTATTTTTGGAGGCAGAGGCAGATCCTATGCTCCACAAGTGAGGTATTATGTAATGGTATTTCAATTCATGATGTCTTAGTTGATGGAGTGCTGCAGATTAATGTAATGATTTAGAGTCGGTAATGAATATGTTGGGTTTAAAAATTGATCGCCTTCAACACTTATGTTAAGGTCATTAAATAAGGGAAAACTAAACCGAAGGTGTAGTTTCAAATGTGGCAATATCTGTTATGGGTGTCAGATGTGTGGTAGACTTTCAGTGATGAAAATGGTACATTGCATACCCAATGCTGCTGGGAAGACCATGGCTAAGGAGAGTTCATGCAAGAAACTACTTTGGAATGAAGGTTTCATGACACTTGGACGTGGTAGAGAGAGGGTGAAAATAAATGTGATCCCTCGGCATCATAAAGCGTAGAACTCGTGGATTCAAGTGATGAAACCGATGATTGGACATCCTCCGATTACTCTAGTACCATCAAGTGAAGTGGACACCGAAGATGAAGGAAGTGAGGTGGATGTTTCAAGTCATGGATATCCCGCCAAATCACACCAACTCATGACCCCATAAAATTCTCTCGAAGAAGAAGTTGATGATCGTATCCAACAAATAAAGATTGGTGATGCTTTGTGATGGAGAGTGAGAAGGAATCCTACCTCCACTCTTTCAAGGTACATACACCTATTCACTTTTGATTACAAGGAACTCCGTCAAGTAAGTTGGGTAGAACATTGTATTGAAATGGTAGATGGTGCTAAGCCCATAAAGCAAATGCCATATAGAATGAATCCTAATTTTTCCAAGACCGTAAAAGAAGAAATAGATAAGTTGCTTGATCGATGGATTCATATTTCTTGTGGAGAATTCAGAATGGGTTTCTCCCATTGTGATCTCAATAAAAAGAATGGGAAGCTACGCATTTGTGTTGATTACAGGAAGCTCAATAAGGCAACAAAGAAGGATCATTACCCTCTTCCATTTTCAGATCAGATCTTGGATGAAGTAGCTGCCAGAATGCTATAGTTTTCTTTGATGGATATAATGCTACAACCAAGTTCGTATAGCAGAGAAAGATCAGCTGAAGACCACGTTCACCACTCCTTGGGGAACGTTTGCTTATAGAGTTATGCCTTTTGGGTTGTGTAATGCTCCAGCAACATTCCAGCGTTTGATGAATAGGGTGTTTGAACCCTACATTGGGACCTTCATCAGAGTATTTCTGGATGATTTTTGCATCTATGGGAGCAAGTTGGACCACCTGCACCAGATGGAGACAACATTTCAAAGGTTAGATGAAGCACAAGCCTCACTAAACCCTACAAAGTGTGTCTTTGGATGTTCTAAAGGCGTTTTGTTAGGGCATGTTGTATCCAGAGATGGTATTGGTACTGATCCTGATAAAGTTTCAAAAATCAAAGATTTACCATTTCCTATGAATAGAAGTAAGTTGAGATCATTTTTAGGCCATGTGGGTTACTATAGAAGGTTCATCAAGAATTTCTCAAAGATTGCATGCCACTAACCCAGTTCTTGAAGAAGGATGTTACTTATGAACCAGGAAATAAGGCGCATGAAGCTTTTGGACAACTGAAGGAAGCCCTGGTGTCTTCACCTATTTTGAAGAATCCAGATTGGAGCAAGCCATTCATTGTGTACACTGATGCCTCAGATGCAGCACTAGGAAGTACTTTGAGCCAAAAGGATGAAAATGGGAATGAACATCCAATTTACTTTGGGAGCAGACAAATGAGCAGTGCTGAGGTAAATTATACTGTAACTGAAAAAGAGGCTCTGGCTATCATTTTTGCTGTAAAGAAGTTTAGAAATTACTTGCTAGGGCAAAAATTTCTAGTTTATGATCATCGTGCTCTAAAATATATTGTAAATAAGCCTAACCCATCAGGGAGGATAGCAAGATGGATAATTTTGCTACAAGAATTTGAATTTGATATTATAGATAGGCCAGGAAAGAAGCATGTCAATGCAGATGCACTCTCTCGAGCCTATGATGGTTTAGGATCATCTTGTGATGATGATGATTTTCCCGATGCAGCATTGTTCTCCCTTGACACAATCCCTAGTGAATACATAGATATTTGGAATTATCTGAATGAATTCAAGTTTCCTGATGGTGCCAATGCAAAGACTAAGAGAAAGATTACTCAAGCCAGTCGTCCATATTCTATTCTGCATGGAGCATTATTTCGAATAGGACCTGATGGACAGTACAAGAGGGCAGTTGGACGTGATCAAGGAAAGGAGCTGCTAGAAGAATTCCATAATGGTACATGTGGAGGGCACTTCTCTGGACAACTTACAGCAAGAAGGATCTTGGATGCAGTTATCACCGCCCACTCTTTGTAAAGATTGTTATAATTATTGTAAGACATGTGATATTTGTCAAACACATGGTAACCGTAAGACTTCATCAGCTCCATTATGTCCTATTCTTCCACTTGGTCCCTTTGAAAAGTGGGGAATAGACATTGTAGGTCCACTTCCAACTACATCACGTCAAAATAAGTATATTGTAGTTGCCACAGATTATTTAACCAAGTGGGTCAAGTTAGGCCATTAAAACGACTTCCATGGATGAAGTGGCAAGGTTCATATATGAACGCATTGTCACCAGATTTGGTTGTCCATTAGAAATTGTAACAGATCAAGGAAGCCACTTCATTAATGAGGTGGTAGAAGCCCTAGTCAATAAGTTTTCTATTAAGCATAGGAAGGCAACAACATACAAACCAAGCACAAATGGACAAGTGGAACGAACAAATTTTGTGTTGTGTCAAATTCTAGCAAAAGATGCAGCCTTGCAGTACATAAATGGGATAAGAGGATTCATGCAAAGCATTGTGGGCATATAGGGCAACATCAAAGTCAGCAGCAGGATACTCTCCATTTGGTTGGCCTATGGCATTGATCCAGCTTCTTCCTATTGAGTTTGATATTCCTCTGTGAGAGTTATGAAAAATGAAAGGATGGATGAAAGTGATTCAAGAAAAGAAAGGTTGGTACATCTTCATTTCTAGAGGAAATGAGGGAAATAGCAAAGGATACAAGCCATAAGAAGAAAATGAAGCGAGAAGGAATACTTTGATCAAAAGATCCTTTGGTCTCCATTTCAGGTGAATGACTTGGTTCTAGTATATGATTCCAGATACAAAAAAAAGAAGACAGAGGAAATTTCTTCCAAAATGGATGGGGCCCTACAAAATAGTAGCTGTGCATGAAAATGGTACGTACCGACTGGAGGAATTGGATGGCACTCCCATTACGAAATGGGTCAACCACGACAAGTTGAAGATTTTCCACGCACCAGAAGAGTCTACTCCGAGGACGGAGTAGAAGCTAGGAAGGGGGAAGATGTCGACACTAAAATTTTCCTCCATAATTTCTATTTCATTAATGTATGTATTAGGAATAGAATGTTGTTAAGTGTAATTAGTAGTAGCGTCCGATAGAAGATAACGGCACATGCCAAGATTTACGCCGCAAATAATGTGGAGTACGGTAACAGTCAAAGTACAATAGGAATGTTGTAAAAAGTAAATATTTGTCGTAAGTGGTCCGGTAATGTTAAAATGTCAAAGTTTGGGTAATTAGAGAAGTAGGGTCTACATGATTAGGAATTAGAAATATTATATTGGTAATAAGGACAAGGAGTGAGGTCATAAATATTTTGTGTATTTTATTTGTAAAAAGTCTAAAAATGTGGAACCCATGTAAAATGATAAGGTTTATCTTATCTTAACAGATAAGCCTACATGTACAGATAAGAGTTAAGGTATGGAATATGATTCGTCAGAGTGGATTTCTTATCCTATCTTAGAGATAAGATGGATAAGCCTGTAAGTTCTATAAATAGAGAGGCCACCCCCCTCATTTAGCATAGAAAGAAGTAGTGAGAAATATTGTAGGAAGTGTACGAAGGAAGCCATCAGTTAAAGGTGTGTTGAAGAAGCCATCAAGAGGCGTAATTGAAGTTTCTCCCATAGTCTTGTTGAAGTACCTCATGGGTGAGATTGTAACAATTTCATGTTAATATTATTATTTCCTTTGATATTTCTGATTTGTCATCATTCTGTCTTATCATAGTCGATGGTATTCTTGTGTTATGTTGTTGTTCTGTTTCCAGATTACATCCACCAAACTAAAGGCTGTGCATTAGTAAATAATCATAGCACGAGGAGTTCCCGGTGAAGAATTATCATAGTGCCGGATTGGGTGTGACAGGAGCAGATGTTGTGAAAAAGGATGCGAGGTCCGTCAGGCCAATCGGGAGAGGACACGTGGCAAGCATTAGAGCACGAGTGGAGTTGCGGATATCCGGGAGAGTATGATATTTTTAGCCTTTTTCTTAAAAGGGGTTAAAGTCTTAAAAGGAAGCGCAACCTTGACAAAGAGGAAATTTGAAGCTTGCAGAGCGATCGGCGGGCCTTCGAGGGAAAAAGGAATTTTTGACTCTTTGACAAAATGGGTTAAGGTAAAAATTAAAGCACTACCCCATGATGAATCACGAGATGAACATGTGGCGAGGAATGGCGAGAGCTGCGGGATGGCGGAGGAAATGTCAAAAATATCCTTTGGTGAAAATGAATAAAAGTATGAAATCAAATCACTTCCCTTAAGCCAATCATATAAATACACGTGTCTTTGCGGGAGGCGGAGCGGTGGAGGAAAATTGAAATTTTTTCCTTTTTTCCAAAAAAGGTGGGAATGTTTAAATTGAGACGCAATTCCAATGGGACCTACCTTTTGCCACGTGTTAGCACCAAATCTTAAGGGCGGAGGGGCGGAGAAAAATGTCAATTTTTACATTTTTCAAAAAGTGTTAAAATGCCATAAAGTAATCCCAAGCCCATTTCCAATTGCATTATGACACGTGGAGGGCTCATATTGAAGGGAGAAAGGGAAGATCAATGATAATTGTGCATTTTTAGTTTGGTCACCATTTTTGCTTCAGGAAGTGTGGAAATGTGTTTATTGCATCGTTTTGATCAATTTTTTTACCAATTTGTGTCGTTTTGGCCTGCATGGTCCGAATTGTTCGAATTGGGGGCTCAATTTGTGAATCCAAAGCACATTTCAAAATGCTTTTTGCTCTAGTTTGTGCAAAATGTGAAATACCAGATCCAAAGTTGCAGAGTAAAAAATTGGGAAAGGATAAGTTGAAATGATGAAATGAAAGGGGTCTACATGCATGGGGAATGAAAAACATGCCTCCACAATGGATAATGATGATTTTTTTAATGATTCACCTTTTAAGGAACAACTAGAAACTTTTTGTGAGTCTCATTATATGTCATTTTCCAAAAATATTCAAAGCAAAGGTGCTCGAATATTCCACTTCTAGAGGAAGATTTGAGAGGCAAAAGTGAGTGAGTGAGTGAGTGAAAAATTTATATATTGCATGAATTTGTCATGCAAAGAGTTGGAGAAACTTCAAATTTTCATGAGAAAATCTAGGAAGAAGCCCATTCTCCGAGAAACCACCCGAGAACCATTTCTAATTCCTTTTTGCATCGATTTGTATCATGTTGAGTTGGTTTCAATTGTAAAGCCATCAACAAGCTCGAGATTGATCTTGAAACATTCCCCTACCTTGATAAATTTGATCATTCCTAGATTATTTTTGTTGTCTCTTGGAAAAATTTGCATACATTAGATGTATAAGCAATCAGCCACTCGTATAATTCTACTAGAAAGATAGCAAAAATCTCTCATATAAAATGTCATACAAATTCTGTTACATCCACATGCGTGCTTTAAACTCAGATCCAATGCTGAATAACCATGTGTATTCTTCTTCCAGATCACATATCCATTCTTCAACACTTTCTAAGGTCAACTGTATGTCTTCATCATGAACCATCCTACAAAAACTTAAAAAAAAGAGGTCCAGAAAGCAGAACCAATGATGCAGCCTAGAATTTAGTGATACAAATCCAATAAGACCCTAGACACACCTTTGACATATCACTCATCTTGGATTGAGCTCTCACCCGAAGTGCACAAAGGTACCAGGTCCCTCCTTAGGGTTACTGTTGCAAGATGTTAGCATGATGAAGACTTAACACATGCAATTCCATAACTAACACATCATTCTACAGAGCATACTAGATCTATATCTAAGGGAGAACATAACTAAATATTAACCATGATGAGATAAAAAACATACTAGATTCAGATACATACAAAACTAACACTTGGATTCAGCCAATATCCTCCATCATATTAAATGCAATAAGTATATAGAAGCTTCATTACAATATCAGTAGTATGTGTGTAGCAGCATAATCTCTCTATGTATGCACACACATCTATATCTCTATATATTTTGATCTCTTTATTACACCTTTTACTACATACTTATAAGGTGGGGACTTTCCCTTCATCGCTTATCTATTCCAAAAATAGGTTGCATGCTATTATTAGCCACGAGCCATTACAAAAATAGCCACACATGCAAGTGCGCTAATAATAGACTCTTTTGGTAGTTAACGCGAAGTAGTAGATATATTTCCGGCCTATGTCCATGCAAAGCACTTTGTATCTAATCCTCTAAAAATATCCAATGCATGGCACACACGTCTCGCCTCATTTGTGTTCTCTCTGCACGCCATCTCTAAAAATATACCTTCACAAGTGAAAATGGCTAAGTCCTAAAAGTTGAACTTCGCTCCATGTGCATGTTATCTCTATCTGTTTGTGCCTTTGAATATGACCTGATTTCCTATGTGGACTTCTTGTGTTCTTTTCGTCAAGTGTTCTCTAATCAACATGTATTTTAGATGTTTTCAAAGAAATTGTGGTGGATGCTTTCAAAGCACCTACAAAATTTGCAAGAGGGGTTGAGTCATTGGATGAGATAGTAATAGATTGAAGTGCTTCTATCATGGATTGTATTTAAGGTTGCGATGTCTAAATGAGTTCATAGATTGAAATTTTGATAGGAGATTGGTGTAATTGTTTAGTGGATATTTTTGCAATGTGGTGAGAGGAAGAGGGGCAATTTTTATTGAAATTTTATCTTTAGTTAATTATGGTTGATTAGACCTTTGAGGGCTTGTGAAATTGATATGTGAGGTTTATCAGATGACGTTGATGATTCTAGTGGCTGGGGTATAACAATAGTGCATTTTTCTTGTTTGGATTTAGAGGATTTGTTGTCATAATTTCATGAGCGTGTGGTGATGTGAACACCATTGATTTGATGATTAGAGGCTTTAGGAGTAGAATTGTTAGATGGTGTTGACGTTGAAGATGGGATCGGATGGGAAGGAAGAAAGAGAGAACTACCCATCTTTTGAACCTTCGATGGAAATATTTATAGTGTTTGATGGTATGACCCGGGTACTATGATAATTAAAAAGTATTAAAATCATACCAGGTGGGTTTCCACCCCTGATGATTTGATGGCTTAGGATAGGGTAATGTGATTAGTGATTCTTGTAATAGATTATCCAAAATGGTAGCATACCACCCTTTCGGGTTGAATGCCATTGGGGATTGATTTTTAAAGGGGATAGGAAAAACAAGTTGCTTAAGTTTACGTGATCATAGAGGTTTCATGGCTGCTCTCATAAAATGGGCAACGAATGGGTCTTGTATAGGTGGTGGCTTCAAGGGATGTTTGGATTATATGGGGATTAATGGACGAGGGTCAAATGTAGCTGTCCATTGTGGGATAGTGGATATAACATAAGGACTCACTATAGGATCATGACAAGTGGGTTTTCCCCTATAATAATGGGGTGATTAATAGGTATAAGGAAAGAGGGATCATTTAAGGGTCCTTGATTAATGTTTTGGAAACATTTTGTTCGAAAGATCCTATAGGTCTTTTTTTGGCATGAAAAGGGTTCTTCAAAAGAAGGTATGCACCTTTGATGAAGAGGTGGTGGAGGACCATGGAAATAATCAATTTCATCATAATGAGGAATTTTAAAGACTTGGACAACACCCTATTTATTTGGTTCCTTCAAAGTCTTGGATGAACTTAGTGTATTTGTTGACATTTATCCTAATGAAGGGAGAGGGGATTGAATAATACGGTTAATATAGTCCACATGATTTTTAGGATTATTGATTTTGTAGGTTGTTGATGAATGAGATTTTTGGTAGATTTAGATGGGGGTGACTGAGCTAAAAATGTTTCTAATGATACCATTGTTATGTTTGCAAATATGGGAGCATGTGTAGGTGCAGTAGTATTCATTGATGTAGGCATGGAACCCAAAACAATGTCGGGTAAAGGTGTGGGTAGAATATAAGTGATAAGTAGTGGTTCACTGACCGCAAGTTTATTAGAATTATTAGGTTTTGGTATCAATTCAATAGGTGTCAAATCAACAAGAAAGGATATGGGAGTAGTTTGTATGTTGATTAGAGTGGGGGAGAGTTATGTAGTTGTGATTGCATGTTCATGTTCGTTGGCCTCTAACAAGGGTTTATGGATTCTATTTCACTAGGCAATAAAGTGGATGGAGAAATGGGTTCAATTTTTGTTATTGTGTTAATGGTGTGGATGACATTAGCTTGTGGTGATTCAGAGGATGAGGGATGATTCGGGAAGGGTTGTTTGAATATATCAAGGTTTTGGTTTGGAGGTGCATTTGGATTATCTAAATGGAGGTCACCCTTTATCAATCAAATCCTGAAGGACATTGTGAAAAGTGTGACATCTTTCTATGTCATGGTCGTTTACTCGATGGAATTTGTAATAATCATTATCATGGTACCAAATAGGCTTTGATACTGATATGTCAATAGGTTAAATGGGTGGTAATGATATGATGTTAGAAGCGAGTAATTTTTGAAAACCACACCGTAAGTTTCTGCTATGGGTGTGTAATTATGTTGTTGAAAACTCATTCAACAACATGATTTTATTTGGGAGTGGATTTGAACACAATGGCATTAGAAGTTTTTTTAGTTTTATCTGGACTGGATGCTGATTTAGATGGGACTCTACCTTTGGTTTCTAGAGACAAAGCTTCACCCACCCATCTTCTAGAGCTCACAATTCCAACTTACGGGACATGGTGAAGGCTTCATTAAAGGTGTGGAATGATTGGATTTGTAAAGTGGATGAGATATGCTTAGCACAAATGCACGATAGAAAATATCAATCAATTATGTTTGTGGTAATGTGAAGGATAGTTGATTGGTTACACCCTCCAATGGGTGATGAAATCAATGATGATTCGTCTTCAAATTTTCTAATGGCATACAAATCATTAATGGTAATTTTGTGAGCTATGTTTATGGAGAAATGATCTAAAAAGAGCTGAGTGAGTTGTGCAAAGGAAAATAAAGAATGTTGTGAAATGTTATTGTACTAGTCCAAGGAAGGACCAAAATAGACATATGTAACATCCTTAACATTAAAATTGATCATGGGATATCAAATAACATGCATGGAAAAATGTGTGAATTATTTTTTGAGGTCATCTTTACTTTAGAACTTGACAAACTTAGGAAGCACCTAAAGTGGGGATATGGTTTATATGGCACATATGGATGAATGGGTTTGTTGTAGATTTGTTCTTAGGAGAGGGTATTTTTGGACAAAGATAAGGCAACTTCTAAACTAGATATGTGGCTTAGGAGGCCAGAGAGGGTCTTCTTGAGCTGTTGATCTAAAGATGGGCTAAGTTGATATGAAGCATGGGGTAAGTACATTTGATGTTGTTGCAGAATATCTTGTTGGTAAGGAATTTTTTTTGAGGGATGTTTTGCTGATAAGAGAGGTTAGATTGATAAGGGTTATTTTTGTTGTGAAATGTTATGTTGTGTGGCATTGTATTGCAGAATATTTTGTTGAGGTATGTACTATTGATGAGGAAGGTTTTGTTGAGGGATGTTTTCGATAAGGAGTGTTCTGTGATGGAATGTTTTTGATGTTTTACGATGGGATATTTTGCTCTGAGAGATGTTTTGTTGGGGGAAAGAACCCTTTTTCAAAGCACTAGATTAAGTTTGAATGTATTGGTATGGTGTTGATATTTGCATAAGAGGATGTGAATATGTGGTAATGTGTTGGGATGGTGTAGAAGAAGCAGAAAATGATGGTGCTTGCTGCATAATTTTTGTTGTGGGATGTTTTGTAATGGCATGGACTATGACATAGAAATCAAAGGTTGAGAGATTTGTGGCATGTATTACGAGGAAGGATGTCATACTTGCGGGTAATAAAATTGGTGTTAATTATGGTAGCCTTATCAAAGGGATAGACATGGTAATGTTTTGAATAGGAACAATATTATGTTGGGATAAGTAAAAAGGTAGAAAAAGGAATGAAACTTAATCATGATGTTGGTATCTATGAGGAACCGAAAGAGACCATCATGGAGGTAGTAACATTACTATGGGGAGGTGTAGACCCTATAGAAGGACTAGATGAAGACATAAATTGTTGGGCATATAGGTTTTATGATGAGGTCATATGGAGATCATAGAAAAATGATGACGAAACATCAGATGCTTCGGGTTGACTTGCAAATTTTTGATCATCGAATATGTCAAAATGATTGGTAGAGCTAGTATTGTTCTAGGATTGACTAATTCTTGGTGTTTGGAGTTGAGTTGAAGTATCAAAAATAAACTGTTGAATAATGGTTCTTGGTTTTTTCAATGAGTTATACAATGATGAGGTAAAGGGTTGTGTGCGTGTGCGATAGATTGTGGTGTGAGTGACTCGCATTTGAATATTTCGTTGTTAGGTATGCATTAAGAGAAATGAGATTTGAATCTAACATCTCTTCAAAAACATGATCACCCTTGTTATAAAATGGGAGTTCATGTGCAATAGGAGAAAATGAATGTTTTGATTCCAAAGTGTGTAAAGAATTTTCCATGGCACTTTGTTGTAGAGAATGGAAGGATTGTTTTCAATTTCATTTCTAAGACCAAACCTACTTTATTCCATGTTTGCGTGTTAGAAAAGGGATTGGATTTGTTTGATAAAGCAATTTTTTTATGAAGGAAAGAAATTGTTTTTGGGAGTGGTGTAGTGCAAAGTGGGGCTTGAATTTGAAATGTAGGTGTTGAGGTAAACATGTTTTCAAATGATATATTACGTGTTTGTTGTCTAGTAAGTACCATAATAAAAAACATGTAGAAAACACAAAGCAAATGCTTAATGATTATTGTGTTAACTAAGAAATGATAAAGAAAAGTATTATTTTATTCTTGTTTGTTTAATTATGAAAGGTGAAATGTGTAAAATGGTCAATGAGGGTCCTAAGAAGTGGCTATCTAAGGCTAGTTTTAGGTGTGTTTAGAGACGGAGTCCTCGATATACTGAAGGTACATGAGGTAAAATTTTGTACTATTATCGGTACGGGTGTGGTATTGGGGCCTACCCCCTCACTTCACGGTCCCACTGCGATAAGGGAGTCAGGTGCTGAGCCAATATATACTAACAATCAGATGTTTATACTTGGCCAAAACACCGAGTTGGATTCCTTGTTGGGTGATGAAATCCCAATTAGTTTCACCTAGATGGAGTTGTTTTAAATGTGTTTTTGATGTCTAAGTGGTTTGGTTTGTGTGTGGGGGGAAGAATAAGTAAATGCAACAAAATTCATTCTAGTTAGACTATGTGATCAAGAAGTATGTACCAATTCATTTTAAATCCCAAAATGAGATGTTGATTTCGATGAGGAAAAATAGTCAATGATGCAAGATGGAAAAGAAAAAGAAATGTTTTCCAGACTCATTGTGAGATTACTCTAATATTTTTTTAGTTTTCCTTTTTAGTGGTTTTAAGTCATTTATTTAGCAAATCCGTAGGAGAAAAAGCTTCATAGAGATAAAAACCTATGATTTTGTTAAAACAACAAAAAAAAGGAAGGAAAAAAGATTGTAAATTGATGAAATTTGTTAGAGAAGATTAAACAAAGAGAATCGATAGTGATTCAAAATATTTACAAGTGATCAAGTTAATCACTGGTGATTGGAAGTCAGTGGAACATATTGTTAAAATGATGATAAAATGAAATATTTATAAGGGTTTGAGGTCCCACCGAGAAATCCAAAATGTCTCACGTGGTTTTTATCTTAGTTGTCTTGATATTTTAAGAGGTAATAACTAAACTCAACCTCGATATGGTGGGGTTTCTAGGATACCCGTGGATGTTGATTATGTTTTGTGCACCGTGTTCAAAAACAATCAAAACAAGTATTTGTTGTAAATAATACTCTGTAATCAAATCTGCAATATTATGTTAAAACAAATGTTATTGATCAAGATAAACACTTTGATATTTATTTAACACATATAGTTGTGTGTATATAAAGATTACAAAACAACATATGCTTATCACTTATTTAAATACATATATGATTTGAGAATAATCAATGATTAAATCCAAAATTTAGATTCTCGATCAGTGTAGATATTTTCAGAGACAAGGGAATGAGATTGATTTGAGTTGGTAGTTTCCTCCTCTTCTTCAATCACATCTGAGTCAGGGATGAAATGTAATCCTTAATGAAGAAGTTTGAATCTTCTTCATGGGTGTCGTATTGGTGGGCGAAGGTAGATTTTGAGATGGAGATGTTGATGTGAATGATGGAATTGGATTCCGAAGAAGTATAATAATCCTCCTCCAAATGTTTAAGATTAGTTTCATAGCGGTGTTCAATTTGGGAAAGCTCTTCTCATAGCCTCAATGTCTCATCATAAGCATTTTAGAAGGCATCAGTAGCTTCACGGATGCATTGTGTGGAAGTGAAGATGGCTTCAAGATGATCAAGTGGAGCAACATGAATGACACATAGTTCTAAATCGTTGATCAAATCGTATTGTTCCCAATAGAAAGGGTGGTGGATGCAGGGAATGAATCAGCTATAGGATAATTAGGACCTCCTAATGCCATCTAAAAACATGAAACTTGAAAAATATTAATAGATAACAAGAAATATGTCCTCATTTGATCAGATTTAGAAAAATAGTAAAAAGGTAAAATAACTAGAATCGCTAGTAATTCAAGGGAATCACTTTGGTGATTGGGGTAATCAGTTTTTATTCTTGTGAAAGTTAATAATTTTTCCTAATAAAGTTAAAACCAATGTTTTGTGTTATTAATTTTTTCAAAAACAAAGAGGATTAATGATGAAAAGGAATCTAAAAAAACATACCTAATGTTAATGCATGGAATGGATAAAATGAAATATTTTATCTTGTTCGATGTTTGGTATGAATGTTGGATGGAAATAGGTGATTGAAGGCGAGAATGAGCAATTTGACGATGATTCTGACATTCTACAAACAATGTGACGTTGTAGTGTGTTGATGTGGAGGTTTTGAATGCCTGGTGGATTGGGAAAATGGTAGAATGTACTTGTAAATCTTGTGGATTTGTGTTGCAAATGGGGTCTAAAAATTTCTCTTATAAATAGTTGGTGATTAGGTAAATCATTGGGATTTTGGTGAAATATTAGTTAGACTACAAACCGAATTATTTCCTTCTATTTTTCACTTCAAAGGATGGGTTTCGAGTTTTTTTGATGTGGTGGAGGTTAAAAATCATGAGATAACTTATTTGGAGTTGGGAAGGGGTTATATTTTTGTATATTTGATTAGTTAGAAAATAAGTTAATTTAGGAAGGTGTTTAGCATGATTTTAGTAATTTGTTAAGTAACTCGACGAGGTGTTGTGGTGAACTAGATGAGGTGTAAGGGGATAATATCCACTCATATATTTTAATCACTTAAATAATTATTTTAGACTCTTAGAAGTATGATGGGATTAATTAATTATCAGAGGGGGTGATATAACAAAGGTCGCAAGTGTGTCATTTTTAGTCACGGGCTTGTTTAGGTTTAGGGGTGTAAATTTTTGGTGTCTACATATATTCCTTAAGAAGAAACCATGTCTTTAGAAGAAATTTATGATTCCACCATGAAGAAGACTCTTAAATATTTATGATGATATTTTTTTGTATCTTGACTCATCATGGAGCTCCTAAAGTCCTTCGTTGAAGTTCGTGCAGTCGCAAGCTCCAAAACCCGCTTTCATTGTTCTTGTTCCTAAACCTTTGAAACCTTCCCAAATATTCATAAAAATATTCCACTACATTTAAAAATCCTCAATAACATCTCCAAATGGTTTTATTCCTCTTGGTTAATGATTCACACCTTTCTGGAAAGCGAAGAATAGTCTTTCTAGGCTTACAAGATATTTCATCTTTTGACAACATTTAAGCTTGAATGGAGCGAATAAGCTCATGATCACATTTTAAAAAATTGGAAAGTTTGAACATCACATTGTGAAGGTTTTAAAGGATAGAATGGTAATGAAACAAAAGGAATAATGATCCAAAGTATGCTTCAACAAAGGCTTCAAACAATGTTTTTGACACTAGGGTAAAGTTGACATGTTTTCAATTTGAAATTTGACCTTGCAAAACACATGACAACACCTTACTATTGAATTTCAAGTCATCTTGAAATTTTCCATCATATTTTATTACTTCCTTAAAAAAAAATATTTTCACCCAAAATAATTTTATTAGAAATCTTAATAAATTTCCTAAATGTCAAAAAAATTTCAAGTGTATTTCATGTTTCAAGTTTGGGAAACAATTTGCAATTTACATGCAAATTGTTCCTCAACTTCCAAAACATGAAATATAAAAGAAAAGTGTATTATTGGTTTTGGGTTTCAATTTGCAAGTTACATGTAAATTGTAAAGTGAAACTCAATCCCCGAAACCTAACCCCACAAGTGTAATAAGGGTTTTGGTTCCGATTTGCAATTTACATGTAAATTGTAAATTGACTTCCAAAACCTGAAATACAAAGAAAATAGTGAATTTCAAGTTTTGGTTTTACAAATATTAATTACATATAAAATTGTAATTAATCCTTGAAACCCGAAACTTGACAGAGTTGCAAAAGGGAGGTTGACTTCGACATCTAGTCAACATATTAAATGCCACCAACCCACACATGTCATCTATTTGTAATTAATGTTTCCTCTTTCTATTTAAGGTTGGAATTTACATGTCATTTACATCTAATAATTTGTATGTTGAATTTTCTAACAACCCCCAACTTATGACCATGCCTTTTTATGACTTCTCAAGTGTTTTTCACACTTTTTCCTTTGACCCACTAGATATTTCGGTAATATCTAGTGTTTAAATGATTTTTAACAAGTTTTATGTCATCATTTGAGGCATTTTTTCCATTTTTATTGATGGAATTCAAGGTTTTCTTGATTGGTCTTGTTTTTTTACTATTGCAGGGGTTTTCCTTATCTTTTGTTTTAGTGACCTTGTAATCCCCTTTTCTTTACTTTTTTTTGATTGTGTGAGTGAAGTTTTAGACCAAATTTTTTTAAAAGAAAAGGGAATTTTGTATAAGTTACAAGTTGGAGATCCGAAAGTGTAAAGAAAAATTTGAGATTTTCCTAGATCTATTGTGGAAGTTCAAGGTATTAAAATAAGTCTCAAATTTTTTCTCAAGTGTAAATCAGAAGTTTAAGGTTGGAAAAGAAGTCTTGACTTCTACTTAAGTGAAAATTGGAAGTTTAAGGTTACAAAAAAAAGTTTTAACTTTTGTCCATTCTATTTCGGAGGTAAAGGACTACAAAACAAGGGTCAAATTCCACCATAGACCAAATCAGAAGTTCGGGGTTGTAAAAAAGTTCCAACTTCCATCCTGTGCATTTAAGAGGTTTGTTGTTATTTTCAACAAAGTCCCTACTTCCGCATCCTATATTAGGTTCTTCTAAGGAGTTTTTAGATATTTTTTCTAAATAAAATGTCTTAATATTCATCAAAGGGTAAGGGTAAAATGAAGTATTGTTTCTAAGGGGTGGTTCCCCCTTCAAGCATCACATCAAGACCTATGCAATATTGGAGATACCGATCTTGGCCACATTGATTTATTAGAATTTTGGGAAAGAGTCAAAGCTTCATCTAAGTCTTCTTGGATCAAGAGCATTTATGATGAGTGGAATTTCCATAGCTACTATCTTTCCACCATCTATAAAATGACCAAAATTTGTACTCGTGGAAGTGGTACACTATGATTCGAGTCTCAAACAATGAAATAATCAAGATGGAACAATAGTGATCAAATTTGACACTGACTACTTGAGGACTTGCTAAAACTTCCTAACGTCTGAGGGTTATGCATCGGTCTCACCTAGAACAAATCTAAAACATTGGAAAGGAAATACCGATGCTTATGTTATGGTCTTCAACAAAATTTTACCTTCAAAGCCCAAGATAATGGTAACTACATTTTTAAAAATCATTCCTCGTTCATACTTCATCTAGCATGATGTCAATGATCTAATCAAATTGTTGAGAAAAGTGGTAGGAATCCCTTCTTCAAAATATTTTCAAGAGTGGATGTATCAATATATTTCCACCATTCGTAAGAATGATGATCTCATATGATGGGAAGATCAAATCGGTGATTCATACACACCCATTTATTAGAGGTTCAAACTACAAGCAACTTCTACATAAATTCATATATTATATATTCCATAATGGGGATATGAAATTATCCAGAGATGACATCGGCGATTCTAGGAATGAATCTCATATTTATGATTATTATCCCCAATTGAAAATTAAATAAGGATCACATCACATTATAAGATTGAATGATTCCTTCTTCTTTTCCCTTATGTGTATGTTTTATAGATAACTTTACAATCTCCAAATCTCATATAGTGCATGGAATGTGGTTAGGATTTGGGGTGTATCTTCCTACAATTCCCAACTTTCATGTATCTCAGAGTGGGAGGATTTTCAAGTGCTCCCTAAAAACTACCAAGGTTCCCTACAGATAAATGGAATTGGTACGATAATTGCTCCACCTTTATAAGTATGAGAAACCCACACATATATGGGAGTTCAGTTCCCTATAACTTTAGGATGATACATATGTGCATCATCATAAAAATCCAAAAATGTAGATGGTGAGATTAAAAAATGAAAATCATAACCTATCACCCATGAGTCAGCTTTGATTATTAGGATGTGTTTTTTGGAATTAGACCAACTGGTGTCCATATACTGCAATTGGAAGATATTTGGATCGATTATAGGGATGAAGTGGCCATACATGAAAGGGATTATTGCAAGCTAACTCTTGAGGAGGTAACCAAGTATGGTATCACAGACATTTTAGAAGGCCTCTATGATGATGATGAAGAAGTTCTGGATCCCATTTACACACAAATGAATATAAAAGATCAACTGCTTCCTTTGATCAATTGGTCACTTCAAGAATGTATAGTCTCTAAAGAGCGTGCAATGAACATTCTTAACCAGACCCACCAATGGTTTATTTCATTGGGAATTCCACCCAATGTTTTCAGAAAAATCCATAAATCAATTACAAATAGTGTTAGGCCACCCTATCACTATGAAAAGAGAAAACCCACTCCCAAGCTTCATAGAATCAAGTTTGTAAGAAAAGGTGTTGGAGATTCTTCTTCTATTCATTCTTTAAAATGAATAGATATGAGTGTGTCTCCATCTTCCACCACCCAAGTGATGCAGTCTCCTCTTCCACCTCCTCCTCCTTCCCCATTTTTAGTTCCATTTGTTTTCCACCTTCCACACTTCCTCTACTACATCTTCCACTCCTTCTCCTTCCATCTCCCTTACTCACATTTTATACTTCCTCTCCTACCATGGCTTAGGTATTTTCCTCCCTTCCTTCCCTCTCATCTAGGGATGGTCTAGATATGAGTTGTCCTCTAAGTACTCCTCCTTTCTAAGATTTTCTTCCCACTTCCTCTCTCATTACTCTTTTCATTTAAACCATTACTACAACTATATTTTCCATTCCTTCCCCACTTATCACTCTGTCTTTTACACTCATGAATATCATGAAAAATACCCTTTCATCACCAATTATTTCTACCACCATGGTGTCTTTACCTTTTTCATCCTATTAGAAGTTGATTTATTTTTCCACTCCTTCTGGATGAGTACATAGACCCCAAAGAAGAATAATAAGATACCCATTGTTGATGATTTTAATCTCAACACCTTAGATCTTACTCCTCGACACCAATCAAATAATCCAAAGTTATTAATTGCTTATTGGTTGATCAATTAAGGGAAATATGTGTTGATATCGTGACACCAAATGTAGAAAAATCTAAAGAAGACATCACGATGAGAAGATAATCAGATTTCTAAGATCTCTATGGGAAACTCCACTCATGAAGGATCCAAGAAATATGTTCAAATTTCTCTTGGAAACCTTCTAGATAAATTTTATAAGATAAGGTTACTAAGGATGAGATGAAGAGAAAAGTGGGAAAATTAATGGTTATCCTTCACAAGATCACATATCCTACGTATTTTTAGCTCTTGCAATATCAATAAGATTTGAGGTGAATTTTTTTCTCTAGAGTTGAGAAAATTAGACAAGGGCGGGCAATTAGATCTTGGATTGAATGTATGATCTAGGAAGGAAAATAAGTGATGAAATATTTTTGGTTTTGTACAATGAACTTGATCCAGAAAAAGATATTATGACTAAAATGTACGTATTCTTGAGAGAAGAGTGTGATAATTGGGAACTCACTCTGGAGGCTTGGAGAGAGGTACAAAATGTTAAATCTAATCTTCTCCTTAGAGAAGGGATCATTGATGACTCTTCAAAACTCTTTGAATACAATGAGGCCATTGAGTTCCACATCAAAATTCTGGAAGAAATGGAGGTAACCTTAATATCATTGATGAATTTGATAAGATCCTTTGCAGATTTTAAGATGATGATCTTAATGTAATCCTAGTGGAAAACATTTTTGTTGAATTCAAGAGCCTGGTCGAGGAGGATACGGGAGTAACCCAATCCTTTGGTATAGAATCTATTAAAATTTTTGTGTTGTATCAAAACTTCTTGAGACAACTTTAGAAAATTATAAATCAAGTCAAGAAACTACCTAGAAAAATGAACTGAATAATTGACTTTGCCGAGGTCCTGAATCACTATGTGTGCGGACATGATGATAAAGAAGTACAATAAATCATCAAATGATTTTATTGATTATCATAGAAGAATCTGAAGAGAGGAAACCAAAGGAAGTGATACGAGATCCAGTGTATAGGAAAAGGGTGGCTCCAGTCCTAGCTAAGTTATTCTCTATTGCTGCCATTTTTTTACACATTCCTCCATCCACTTTCCACCATTTTGAATTTCAAGTTTGACCCGATCAAAGTCTCACAACTTCACTTCCGGCTATTTTTGAAGAGGAATTTTTCCATTATTGTAAATGCATCCTATTTTTAGAATTTAATAGTTAATAATAATATCTAATATTTCTCAAAATTCTTAGCAATATATAGGAGGATGTATTATGTATTATAGGGATTTTTTATCCATGGTATAAGGAGGCTCTACCCTTTTGAGAACTTTTATATAGGCTTAAGCCTTGATATTATTTATACATATATTTATCCTTCTTCCACTTTTATGTTTTGCATATATTGATGGTGAATTTTGTACTTGTGAATCTTTCTTTCGTAGTACTAGCATAATCCATTTTTACCTTCACATTAAGTTAATTATTCTCTTACAAATTTGTTGTTGTGACAAACAAATATTATCTATGATAATTGTACAATTGATATGAATCCCTTTCATTATTATTTAAGTTTCTAATCTTCATACAAAATACTTTTGTTAAGAGGAAAAGATAGGAAGTTGTACATGTTATATTCTTTTGTTGAATATTTTTGTGCTTGCTAGGTGATCATTTTGTTCCTTAACTATTAGTGCATTGTCAATTTCTTCTATTCTAGCTATCTTTCTTCCCTTTTATCATAAAAAATTTAAATAGCTATAGATTATTTTGAGTAAATATTAGGTTTACAACATATACTTTTAGCTTATGCACAAAATTTAGTAGGAAGTCAGCCTTTTCCAGAGGTTCATCCCAAGGAGCCAAGGTCCCATACCTTGGGGATGTTCCCATGTTACAACTGTACCATCTAACAATCTAGTGGGTGTGTGATCCAAGTGAAAACAATTTTTAGCACACCCAGTGGGATGATAGAGCTAAGAGTCATTACTTCTCTTAACATTTACATTAAAGAAAGTACTTGGTGAATCCATATATCTAAATTTCAAAGAAAAATGCATATATGTATAGGATTCAAATAAAAGATTCTTCATGAAAAGGGAATCAACCTACCATTGATCTCTCATTATTACCACCTAGAAGAAGAAAAGGAGGAGATGCATCAAATTCTTTTAGATCCCAATCAACACCTCCATTTGGATGATTCCCTCTTCCAAGAAGATATCAACCGTAGTTTTTGCAATGGCAGTAAGGAACCAAGTCTTACCCACCTTCAATGGTGGTAGTTCTATTTTATCACTCAACGTGATGCCATACCTATAGCATATATGAAAATCCTACCATTATTGACTAGTGAGAGAAATGTTACTCTATAGAGAACATAAAAGATGTTGCTAATACTTGTTTTGTCCATAATATTACAAAATATAATGTGGCAATCAGGATTATCACCACTTGTCTAAAAGGATAAGAGATTAAATGGTAATGGGGCTTAAAACCCAATTCCATACACAACTAGGATGAGTTATGGGAATAGTTATGTAAACAATTTAAAGATAAGAGGGGTCATATGTCTCTCATGGAGCAGTTGACTACCATCAAAAGATCTCCTTAGGAATTCATGAGATATTTATAATTTTGTTTCTAGAAGACATGGAATAGGATTTCACCTTTGATTAATCCCTCTCTAAATAATGTGTTTTTACTACTTATGGGCTTTGAATAGTGATGTGTTGGTTATGCTCCAATCAATGGGTGAAATAAAACTCCCATATTCTTACCAAATTTCCATATGGGTTGAAAATTACTTAATCCAATAAGGTAAGATAGCTCCATGGAAACCAATGCCCTTGTTTCCTAAATTTCCTACTAATTAGCCTAATATTTCCCCTCTTCCTTCATTTTCAAATCAATAAGCTCAACTATTATATCCTTTAAATGATCTTAATGAGGTCAAATCCTTGCTTCAAAGTTTTTGTAATGAGTTAGTTTTTCTCAAAAGAGATAGCCAGTCTCAATATAATTGTTATCCAAAATTCACCCATCGGGGTAATTTGGATAACTTGCACAATTTCCTTCAGGCTGGAGCAAGCATAAATTGTGAAGGGCCAATTTTTTTGATTTTTGGGTACCTCTTTGCTTTCCTCTAACTTCCCTATTCAAAAAAATCCAAGTTAGTAAAAATTTGCAAAAATATGAAAAAATGAAGTCAAGGGCTTGTTTTAATGCATTGTGGGTCTGTAAGCTGCGGATGGTACTAGTGTAGATTGTACCAAGGTTCATCATACCGAGTGAGGATGAAATGCAAAGGAAATAATGTATTGCGGGTAAATAGGAAAATTTTTTTCCTAGGTGGTCCACGGGACAGTTGGGACGCAAAAAGGAGAAATCGCCGCACAACAAAGGAATCGGTAAATGCAGAATTTTTTGTCCCAGATGGTCCATGGGACAGTTGGGATGCGTGGGACCTAGAAACCTGAAATTTCCACAGGCAAGTGGGATGTGGCAAATGTGGAGGTCAATAGCCTCGACGGCCCAGTTAATGGCGGGAAAGTTGGGACAGGAAAGCCTAAATTAGATGATGTGGAGAAAGGAGGCCCAAACTATCTAGGTACGCATGGGACATGAGTTCCCCAAAAAGGTGAAATAGCCACAATACAAAGGAAAAGTTGATGCCCGACCTCCAAACTTCAAACGACCACAACTTTTGACCCAAAGCTCGATTTTCATGAAATTTGACTTTCTAGAATGAGCACGACATCCTCTACACCAAAAACATTGGATTTATTATTTTTAATGAGTGTAGGTATATGAAAATAAAGGAAACATTTTCATCTCTAGTTAATTAAATGTTCATTCCCGTTAAATAAATGACAAAAATGCCTACACTCAGAATGTAATATATTTTGCAATTCTCAACAAAAACGCACAAAATTGGTATCGTTGGAATCATAGTTCTGAGCCCAATGCAAAAAAATCAAGAAATTTATAATTTGTCGAAGAAGTGATGGAGATTTTTTTTGAAAACATGGCCATGTTCGGAATAATGTTTTATCTGTTAGTTGGTTTGCATTCAATGAAGCATGGGAAGATAATTCTCACCGCTATAAGTTATGAGATAGTATGGAGGTATTTTGTAAGAAATGTACCATCATTTCAATCCATTTATGACATATTTCAAGTGGTGGGAGGATAGATTTTAGGATTTTCATTTTCTCTCTTTCTCTATCCTCTTAGAATTCTATAAATTGGAGTGTTGGGCTCATTGTAAAGAGAGATAGTTTGGAGTAGAAATAATCTATAAAATTTGTTTTGTGAAGCCAATGTGTTGTAGGCCCTTGTAGTGGACTCCTTACATGGTGATCTAGGCCCTTATTTTGTAATAGATTAAGCTGTGCATATCAATGAAGCAATAGATACAAGTTTGTGGATATCTCTTCCCATGTTGTGTTTGTTTGCATTCTTCTTTCCCTTTCAATCTCATTGCCTATATATTGTGTCTATTCATGCTCTTACAGGGATTCATTATCATTGTGTATGTATGAAATATTGTTGTGAATGCATTTTCTAGACTATGGAGAACTATTATCACCCCTTCTAGTATGCACTTTACTTCTACTTTTCACACATTGGAAGACTATTCTCACACCCTCATTTTCTGGTGTATCATCACTTTAGTGTAGGCTTTATTTTCATGCACTCTCTCTCTCTCTCTCTCTCTCTCTCTCTCTCTCTCTCCCCTGGTCCCTTAGAAAGTTAGATTAGGATAGATAGTTTTCCTACATTAGAGTAGATTGTGGCGGGTAGTTTTAGGACCAAGAAGTCCCACTTTCTGGAGGTCTATCTCACAGTGAGCTCAAGTACACACTTGGGTGAAAGCATATAACTATGTCCCAATTTTGGAGATAGTACCCATGTTATCCATGACCAAACACATTGACCGTGAGCTAGAATTAAGCTGAATTTTTAAATTTTTATAGTATTTTTAATTATTTATTTATAGTTACACTTTTGAAAACCCACTTTTGAAAACCATAGTGTATTTTGATTTAGTGATAAAATAACCTCCCTACTATCATCGAAATTAATCATATCAGCCTAATTGAAAACCTCTCCAAAGTAATTCCCATATCCAAAATCAAATTACTAATGTAAAAACTTTGAACTCCAAAAATACCCTTGTTGCTAGCTCTTCTAAAGCTATTGTTAGGTAAAAAATAATATCATGTAAGATTATGAATGTTGTTACCCTTGTTCTCAACCATAAAACCATAATATGTGACCCAATGGGGTACTCATCCAAGCACTCATGGTTTAAAATATATCCACACCTACTGAAAAAAAAAGTAGAAGCTTCACATGCAAGAAGATGCAACCCAACGACAAACACAAAGGAGCCAACAATGGTGAATTTACAAGAAGAGGATTTTTATGATTTTAATGTCTAAACTAAATTAATAATAACATCTAATACATGATCAAATAAGAGAGCAATATAAGGATAACTATCCAATGTTGACAAGGATTCTACTTCCCAGTCTCATTTGAAATAATTTGTGAGAAAAGATTCGAGTAAGCATGCTGTCAGGGGCCCATGCTAGTCAAGTTGTAAGAAGATACAATCAACTAAGAACAACAACACCAAACACCCAACTTTGGAAGGAGGATGTAACAACAGGGAAATATCAATCTAGTGTAGAAAGTATTCCCTTCAACATAATAGAGAAAATGAAAAGGAAAAACCTCAATGTCACTTTGTGGGAGGAACTTTATATTCCTTCACAAAGGAACCTGTTGCAAGAAGCTTTAAAGAATTTTGGTGCACCAAGTGAAGAAGCAAAGCATGGGCCATCTACTTCTACTAGTTTTTGCCAACTTGAGGGGAGGAATTCTTCTACAACCAACAATCCATATCTTTTCTACATCTCTCTAATCATTGGTAAGCACCTTGTACATAGTAGTATGATCAATTCTAGTGTTATTAGCTCGGTGATTCCCAAACATGGTTGTTTTTTTGAGTACTTAATATATGCCTGTTTCTAGAGGATTTGTTTGATTATATGGGACTATTGTTTAAACTATTGGGTTGATAAAATATTTTAATTTTACTATTCACACATTCCTAAACCTATCAATTACCTAGGATATATCCATCATTGATCTCCCTCCTTTCTTTTTTATATGCATCCCTAAAGATTTCATAAACAACATGGGAAGATTATTTTTTATTGACTAGTGACACATGATCCTTAGAACCAAGTAAGGAACTAAGGTAACCATAAGAGTCGATCCAACTGTGAAGGACCATGTTGAACCATATACCCCAAGTGCCATGAATAGGAATTGCACCTTGCATGAATAATATGAATAAATTGAATATCATGAAGCCACTTCTCTTTTCCAAGAAATTCCATATTCTTGATGAATGGGAGCTAAGATTCAGATTCGATCTATACATCCAAGAATTGAACCAAAATGGATCGAGGACTTATTGTATTTCCAAAGAAGAGGCTACTTGACCTAATTTTCTCAAATCCTAATGTAATATTGAAGGATTGTGGAAACTTTTCTTTGATGGCTCATGAAGAAAAAAATGGTGTCAAGGCGTCGGTGTCATGATGATTCCCCACAAGGTAAGAAATATTTCTCAACTTTCAAGATTTAGTTCAGTTAGACCAATAACATAGCCAAATAAAAAGCATTGGTACAAGGAACTAAAATGACTAAAAAAAGAGGAATCAAGGCATTGGTAGTTTTTAGAGATAGTGATATTAAAGTGCATCAAGTTAGAGCTCGAGTGTGGTAAAGAAAATTCTATAATAATAGGTTATGGTACTTGATCAAAGGTTTTGAAGACTTTGGTATTCATGTGGTTCCTAGGAATCAAAACCAAGATATAGACATGATTACAAGTCTATGTTCCCAATATGATTCCCATAGCGACATTATGAAGGAAGAAAGTAAGTTGGTTAAATTGGTGATCAGGCCAGCAGTACCAGATAATGCAACTAATTGGAAAGTCTTCAATAATGACCAACAAATCAACCTTTTCCTCTAAGAAGAAGATGATTTATCATCAAGGAACTAGTCTAGGTTACGGGAATATTACGATGATCATATTATCTAGCTAATAACTAATAAGTTACCCAAAAATTTTGGTTACTCTAGAATATATCTTCAATTCATATGGTCTTTATCAAGAGTAAAATGACATATTTTCTTGGAGTTATGAATATGTTAGGATTGTATCCAATCCTTGCTCAACATAGCATTGAAATTGACCTAAAGTTAAGCCGGTTAGGAAAAATCGAGACTAGTCAATCTCAAGATTGAACCATTGATGAGGAAGTAACTCTCCAAAATTATCGAATCTAGCATTATTTTCCCAATCAATAATTCCTCCTGGGTGGCCAACTTGGTGTTGATAAGGAAGAAAAATGGGTAAATCAAATTATGCGTATAATTTAAAGGTCTCAATATAGCTTCTCTTAAGGACCACTATCCTCTCCCATCCATGGAAGTGAAAATATTTTCATTTCTTGATGGATATTGTGGATATAATCATATAATTTTTAAAGGATAATAACAATTTAAAATGGATTTCACCACCAATTGGGGTACATTTTCCTATAATAAGATTTTGTTCATATTTTCAAATACCAGTGTAAACTTTCAACAAGCTATAGATGTATGTATTTCAAAGGACTTATAAATGATATGATCCTTGTGTACTTAGATGATATAACTATGTATTGTAAGCATGCACATGAACATAAGGATCATCTGAAGAATTTTTTTGATAGATGCAAGGAATTTGGCATTTCCTTAAACCCAAAATAATGCATATTTTTTATCCATGAAGGAGAATTTCTTTGGGGCATATCTTTTCATGTGAAGGAATTTGAATTAATCTAGAAAGGACATGTGCTATTTTGGCCATTTATCTTCTAAGCCACAATAAGGGTCTCCGATGTTTCTTAGGGACTATGAAATTTTTAAGGGTGTTTATACCTTAGTTTTCTACCTTGGCCAAGCCACTCACAACTATGTTAAAGAATAATACACAATTTAGATGGACCAAACAAGGTAATAATATCTTTGAGGCTATTGAGTAAGCTATTGCTGAAGCTCCCACACTATTGAATCCTGATTATGAAAAATACTTCATCCTCTATGCCTTTACAAGATTAGAGAGAATCTTGGGATGCTGAACCAATAAAACAAAAATAGATGGAACAACCGATGGCCTTATTAAGTTAAGCTCTCAAGGATTATGAACCAAGGTACTCTTTCATTAAGGAATAGGTTTTTTGTAGTTGTAAGGTCACTAAATAAATTTTGGCATATGTTATCCAACAACAAAATACGATTAATGGTATCACATCAGGTGTGAAGGACTTTATTGAATGAGGATATAAATAAAAAGAGATCCGGATGGATTACCAAGGTCATGGAGTATGACATTTATATTAAAGTTACTAATCTAGTGAGAGGAAAGGGGCTATGTCGGAAAAAAATTCAGATTTGGAAGCAAAATAAGAATGTAGAAAAGTTCTACACTACCATCATACGAGATGGGATTCATGCTCTCACCAATTAGATGTTTCAAATGAGAACAATTTTTCAATCGGTGAATACCGGCATATCTAGATGGAGCCCAAAGAAGGAGATTTAGGATTCAAGTAAGTCCTTATGTTCTTATCAATGATGTGCTCTTCTAAAAGGACCTAAATGGAGTTCTTATAAGATGTATATTCCCATGTCAAGTTGAAAATTTACTTAAATAATTTCATAATAGGGTATCATGAGGCCATTACTTGGTAAGAAAAACTACCACTAAGATCATTAGGGATGTTTATTACTATCCCAACTTGTTTAAGGAAACTTATAAGTGGGTAAGGAAATGTAAAGAATGTGTACTATTCATGAGAAAAGAAAAGTCAGTCATCCTTCCTCTTCATCTAATTTAGATAGACCACCCTTTTATGTAATGGGCCTTGGATTTTATGAGCATGATAAATCCTCTGTCTGCCTCGGTCATAGGTGGGTGCTTGGCACTCGACTATTTCACCCGATGGATGGAAGCGGTAGCATTTTTGATCAAATAATACTTTTCAAAGATCACACAAGGAGTCCACGCAGGATAGAAGGCCAAGATCAAAGGTGTAGAAGGACCCACGCGTGGAAGCAAGTTCATATTTTAGGACTTAGCTGATTTTGAGCATAAAGATCTATTTTTGGAAGATGGCGTGTGGAACACACCAACGATGCAGAGATGTGTGTGCCATGCATTGTCTATATTTGGAGAAGCAGTTCAAAGCATTTATGCATGGAGACGCAGTGAGAATAGAATTAGCACTTCATTTAAATGCAAGAAGGACTATAGATAACACACTTGTATGTGTGGATATGATTGTAAATGGTGTATGCCTATCAATAGCATGCGGCCTATTTTTGTAATAGTTAAGTGGTGAAGGAAAGTCCCCACCCTATATAAGTGATGCTAGGTGCATAGTAGATGTATGTATCACGAGAGAGAGCTAGATGTATGAATGTGTGAGATGTATGTGTGTGTAATGAGAATATACGCATATGGTGAATCACTATATTAGTTCCATATGTGCATTAATATAGATTGATAATGTTGTAAGGATCTTCTGTACTTAATAAAGATGTAAGATATTGGCTAAATTTAAGTGTCATTCTATGTGTAATTGAGTAGTGTGTGTTATTAATTCAATCATGATTACTGTTTAAGCTTTCTCTTTCATAGATCGATGGTAGCATGCATTGTAGAATGATGGATTAGTTATGAATATATATTTTTCTTCCTTCATCATGTAAACATCCTGTTACGACAACCCTAAAGAGGGACCTGGTACCTTTGCGCACTTCGGGTGAGCGCTCAGTCTAGGTTGAGTGATGTGCCAACATGACTAGGGTGTTATTTGGTAAATTCTAGGCTACATCAGCATTAAAGGAGGGTAATGAGAATTCCATTTTGGAATTCCTTGAAGGAATCATGACAATATTTTGTGTTCCCTTTACCATCATTTTAGAAAAACCAAGGCATTCATCAGTATGAGGATTATTGAATGGGTTGTGAAACATGACGTTTATATGAATACTTAATCAAATTATTATCCTTACAAGTAATGGATCGGCTGATTCTAGTATCAAGAATATGATAAGGATAATCAAGTGGACAATGGTGAGTAACTAGCTAACTTTGGAATACTCAACTCAAAACTAATATTTAGGAAGATATGATTACTCTATAAAGAGCCATTGGAAATTCTCTATTTATGCTAGTATATGGGAGAGAAGCAAAGCTTACTTTATCTTTGGAGTTACCGAGATCTATAAATAGCATAATAGTTGGAGGTTATAGAAAATGATCCTATGATAGTGAGATTTTTTGAACTAATAGAATTGGAGGAAACATGGAACCAAGCAATGAAGACCCTTGAGCTGCATCAAGCTCAAATGAAGAAAATTTTTGATAGGAGAACAACTGAAATATATTTCTAGGAGGGAGATATAGTTATTAAATGAGATGTAGACATGGTTGAGCTAGGGATACATAAAAAATTCATTTCCCTTTGGAGTGGTTCGTACTTGATCACTAGCTGTAAAGAGGAAAACTCATTTTTCCTATATAGACTCAATGGAGAAGCATTGCCTATTCTAGTTAATGGGATACACCTCAAAGCTTGTTATTGAGGTATTTTCACCTTGTACAGTAGTAGTATGGTTTCCCTTCTTATAAGTGATTACGCACATTCTATGTTTTCTTTTTTTTTTTGTTTTCGTTTATTGTTTTGTTTCGTTTTGTCTTCTAGAAGGGATTTTAAATTCTATTTGATTTAAGGTTTTGATGACTCATTCGAATAGATTGTTTAAAGATCTTTGGATTTTTCTTAGTGCATGACAAGAATTCCTAGAGGTCACCAAAATATTGAATTTGAAGTCACCTTGCCATTTTCCTTCTATCTGATTACTTCCTTGTAAAAAAATTAGTTTTTACCAAAAATATTTTTGAAAAATATTAATAAATTATCTAAATGTTGAAAAAATTTCAAGTGTATTTCAGATTTTGGGTTTAAAAAATTTACAATTTACATGGAAATTGTTCCTCGACTTCTGAATCCCAATATAGAAAGAGCCAAGTGTATTTCGGGTTTCGGGTTTCAATTTACAATTAACATGTAAATTACAAAGTGAAACCTGACCCCTCAAGTGTATTTTAGGTTTCGGGTTCCAATTTGTAATTTACATGTAAATTACAAATCAACTTCAGTAACTTGGAAATACAAAGAAAATAGTGCATTTTGGGTTTTGGGTTTCAAATGAAAATTACATGTAAAAGCGCAATTGTTCTGAAATGTAAACGTTGTAAAAGGAGGTTAAATTCCAACATCTAGTTAACATATTAAATGCCACCAACCCACATGTGTCATCTATGTATAATTGATGCATTTTTTCTATTTAAGGTCATAATTTACATGTCATTTTTAGGTCGACAATTTATACGCCTCACTTGTTGATGACTGCCCAACTTACAGTCGTACCTTTTCACCACTTCTTAGGTAATTTTTACATTTTTTTGTTTGAACTCTCATATTTTTAGGTAATATCTAGTGTTTAAATGATGTTTTGTAAGTTTTATGTCATCGTTTGAGGCTTTTTTTCCATTTTTTATTGATGACATTTAGGTTTTCTCGATTGGTTTTCTTTTTTACTCTTTCAGGGGTTTTTCTTATCTTTTTTAGTGACCTTGTAAGCATGTTTCTTTACTTTTTTTGGATTGTGTGAGTTGAAGTTTCAAATATAAAGTTTTCTCAAAGAAAAGGGAATATTTTACCGATTCTACAAGCCGAGAGATTCATAGGTGTAAAGAAATATCCAAGCTCTTCCTAGACCTATTGTGGAAGTTCAAGGTTACAAAATAAGTCTCTACTTCGCTTAATTGAAAATTGGAAGTTCAAGGTTGTAAAACAAGTCTCGACTTCGCTCAAGTGTAAATCAAAATTTCGAGGTTGCAGAAACAAGTTATGACTTCCACCCGAGTCTATTTCAGAGGTTAAGGACTACAAAACAAAGTTCAAGTTCTACCATAGAACAAATCGGAAGTTTAGGATTGTAAAACAAATTCTAAATTTTTTCCTGTGCATTTCAAATGTCAAGTGATTTTTATAACACCCTACTTCTATAGCTTGTATCGGTTCCTTCTAAGTTTTTTTCAAATATTTTTTCAAATTAAATGTTTGAATCTTCATCAAAGGGAAAAGGGAAAATGAAGCATAGTTTCCAAGTGGTGGATCCCCCTTCAAGTATCACATCATACCTCGATAATATTATAGATACCTAATCTTGGCCACATTGATTTATGAAAAATTTGTGAAAGAGTCAAAGCTCCATCTAAGTCTGTTTGGATCAAGAGAATTTATAACGGTGAAATTTTCCTAGTTGTTTCCTTTCCACCATCTATGCAATGCCTAGAATTTATACTCAGAACATTAGTGCACTATGATTTCAAAAAACCTAGATGGTAAAATATCAATATGGAAAAATAGTAATCAAATTAGATATTGACTACTACATGCGAGGACTTTCTCAAAATTCTTGAAATCGGGGTTATGAATTGATCTCATCACGAGAATATCTCGAGCATTGGAAAGGAAATTCCAATGCTTACATTAAGGTCCTTAAAAAAATTACCTTGTAAATCCCAAGCCAACGGTAACTAGATTTCCGAAAACCATTCCTCGTTCATACTTCATATAGGAATTCAATGATCTAATCACATTATTGATAAGAGTAATGGGACTCCTTTTTAAAAAATTTTAACAATGGATGTAACAATATATTTCCACTATTCACAATAAATTTGATCTCATTCGATGGGAAAAACATATCAGTGATGCCATACACACCCAATTGTTAGAGGTTCAAACTTTAGAAAAATTCTACATGAATTCTTATCTTGTATATGTCGAAGTAGGGATAAGAAATTATCTAGGGATAACATCTAATAGTTCTAGAAATGAACCTCAAATTTATGATAAATATCCCCAAGTGAAAATGAAATAAGGATCACATCACTTCAAAAGAGTGAATGACTCCTTTTCCTTATGTGTATCTTTGATAGAGATCTTTACAAGCTCCAAATCTCAGATATTACATGGAATGTGGTTAGGATTTGGGGGTGTATCTTCCTACTAAGATTCTCAACTTTCACGTATCTGAGTGGGAGGATTTTTGGATTTTCCCTACGAGATAAATAAATTTTAATGGAATTGGTCTAACAATTGTTCCACCTCCATAAGTATCAAAAAAGCATGCATGACATGGGAGTTCAATTCCCTATAACTTTGGGACAATGCATATGTGCATCATCATACAAATCTAAAAATTTAAAGGGTGAGATAAAATAGATGATGATAAAAACCTATCACCCATGAGTCATCTTTGATTACTGGGGTGTAGTCAGAGGAATCTATCCATATATCGCAATTAGAAGATATTTGGATCGATTACATGGGATAAAATGGTTGTATGTGAAAGGGATTATTACAGGATAACTCTTAAGGATGTAACAAGTATGGTATCATAGACATCTTGGAAGGCCTCTATGATGATGAAAAATTTCTAGATCAAATTTACACACAAATGAATATAAATATCAGCCACTTCCTTTAATCAATTGGTCACTTCAATAATATAAAGTCTCTAAAAGAGTGTGCAATGGACATTACTAATTAGACCCACCAATCATTATTTTCATTGGGAATCCCATCCAAGGTTTCATAACAAGCCAAAACTCAAGTAAAAATAGTTTTGGGTCACCCTATCACTATAAAATGTTAAAACCCGACTCCCAAGCCTCATAGAATCAAGTTTTTAAGAAAAGGTGTTGGAGATTCTTCTTTTGTTACTTCTACAAAAGTAATAGATATTCTTGTGTCTCCATCTTCCACAACACAAGAGCTATAGTATCCTCTTCAATCTCCTCCTCCTTCTTCCACATTTTTGGTTCCACCCCCTCCTCCACCTTTCACACTTCCTTTACTCACATCTTCCATTCCCTCTCCTCCCATCTCCTCGACTCCCATTTTTCTACTTCCTTTCCTATCATGGATTAGGTATTTTTTCCCTTCCTTCCCTCTCATCTGGGTATGGTTTTTCTATGAGTTTTCCTATAATGACTCATCCTCCCTAGCACCCTCTTCCCACTTCCTCTCTCATCACTCTTCTCATTTCATCCATTCCTATAGCTATCTTTTCCATTCCTTCCCCACTTGTCACTCCTTTTCCACTCATGACTATCACGGAAACTACCCTTTCATCACCAATTATTTCTACCACCATGGTGTATTTTCCTTTTTCATCCTCTCACCAGTTGATTTATTCTTCCACTCTTTCCTGGTTGAGCTAGGAAGACCCTAAAGAAGAAGAAAAAGATACCCATTATTGATGATTTCAATCTTAGCACTTTGGATTTTAATCCCCACCACCAATAAAAGAAGCCAAAGGTCATTTCTCACATATCGGTTGATCAATCAAGGAAATATTTTTGATATTATGAAACTAGATATAGAAAAATCTAAAGAAGACATAACGGTAGAATATTATCATATTTCGAGATCTCTCTCGGGAAAATCCACTCATGAAGGATCCAAAAAGATATTCATATTTCTCTGGAATCCTTCGGACAAATTTTATAAAGATAGGTTACTAAAGATGAATGAAGAGAAAAGTTGAAAAATTAATGGATATCCTTCATAATATCACATATCCTACTCATTGTACTGATATTACAATGTCAACAAGCTTCGATGTGACTTTTTTCTCTACAATTGAGAAAATTAGATAAGGGTGGGTAGTCGAGCTAGAGCTTGACTTGAATGTCTATTCTATGAAGGAAAAAAGTGATCGAAGATGTAGTGGTCTTGTACAATGAAATTGATCCGAGAAAAAGATATTCGACTAAGATGTACAATATTCTAAGAGAATAGTGTGATAATTTAGAACTCACTTTGGTGGCTTAGAGAGAGGTATGAAATGTTAACTCATATATTCTCATCGAGAGAAGGAATCATCAATGAATATTCAAAAATCTTTGAATATAATGAGGCAATTGAGTTCCACATGAATTCTTAAGGAGGTGACCTAAAAATTAGCGATGGAATAAATGAAGGGATTGATGGATTTGATGATATTAATAATGAATTTGATAATATCCATTGTATATTTAAAGATGATGATATTAATGTACTCCCAAAGTGGAAAACATTATTGTTGTATTCAAGATCCTAGTCGAGGAAGATACTAAAGTAACCAAATCCTTTGGTTTGGAATATATTATTAAGTTGGTGATGTAACAAAACTTCTTGAGCCAACTTCGAAAAATCATAAATCAAGTCAAGAAGCTACTGGAAAACTTAACTGAATAGTTGACTCTGTCGAGGTCCTGAATCGCTACACGTGTGGACTTGATGATAAAGAAATAAAATAAATCATCAAATGATTTCTTGATTATTGGTAAAATAAAACTAGAGAGGAAACCAAAGGATATGATATAGATCCAAGTGCACAGGAAAAGGGTGGTGCCATTCCCAACTAAGTTTTCCTACATCGCTATGATTTTTTTTTGCATAGTCCTCCATCCACATTCCTCGCCATTTGAATTGCATGTTTGACCTGATCAAATTTGCAAATTGCCTATCTATGTTTGAGGGGGAACTTTTCCATTATTGTGAATGCATCTTATTTTAATAATGTAATAACTAAGAAGAGTATCTAATATTTCTCAACCATCTTAGCTATATATAGGAGGATGTATTATGTATTCAAGGAATTTTGATCTATTGTATAAGGAGGATCTTCCCTTTTGAGTACTTGTATACGGGATTAATCCTTAATATTATTTATGGAGAATGAATATTTATCCTTATTCCACTTACGTGTGTGTATATTGATGGTGAATTTTTACTTGTGAATCTTTCTTTCCTAGTACTTGCATAATACATTTTTACCTTCACATTAAGTTAATTCTTAACTTAACAAGTTGTATGTTGTGAAAAAAACTTATATCTGTGATAGTTTTGGAATTTATATGAATCCATTTTGTTATTGTTTAAGTTTCTAACCTTCATACAAAGAATTTATGTTAAGAGGAAAAAAGACGGAAGTTGTGCACATTATTATTCTTCTTGAATAATATTATGTGCTTCGCATGAGTCAATTATTTTATTCCTTAACTATAGGTACATCACCACTTTCTTTTATTCCAGTTATCTTTCTTCCATTTTCTTAGAAAAAAATTAGATAGTTATAGATTATTTCAAGTAAATATTAGGTTTGCAGCCTGGTCTTTTATCAGATGCACATAGTTTAGCAAGAAGCAGGCCTTTTTCGGAGGTTCATCCCAAGGATCCAAGGTCCCACACCTTGGATATGTTCCCATGTTACACTGGATCATCTAATGATCTAGTGGGTGAATGATCAAAGTGACAACACCTACTTAATAGTAAGGGGGTATTGGGTTTATAATATTAAGTGGGAAACAATTTGATAAGAAACCCACCAAATACTATATGTTTTTGGTTTATAACTTATATTTGAAGTATAATAGTGGTGGATTGAATACTACTATCGGTAGTGTTTAAAATGTAAGAGTGGCCCAAAATAGGTCACCACCTTGTATAAAACAAGGTGATCTCATTAGAGATTAGTTACACATAATAGAAATATGTGAAATATAAAGTGTAACATATGAATGCGAGATATATGCATGATTTGATTATAGATATATGATACAAATGGTGTAAATACATGAGCGAATGTATGAAGCAGTTTGTAATTCCTTCTTGAAGGTGTAACTACAAGTGGATTTGTGGAAATAATGGGAGTGCTAGGAGAAATTTAATTCTCAATAAATATAAGTAATTTTAAGTGGGTTTTTACCTTTCATTGTTATCCCACTTATATCTTGTGTCCCTATGTACTTTTACTTTCTATTTCATTCTCTTTACATTCTCTAATCTACAAATTCAAACATCATAATCTATGTTTTAGTAATCGCACTTCATAAACTATAATTTTGGGTAATTTTATGTGGTGGATCTATAATTTGTAACATTATTTATCCTATAAATTATCTAAAATATGGGTTACCTTGGGTAAAATTTTTAAGGCTCTTTTTGAGGTTTTTTCCCTTAAGAAGCACCTCTAAGAAAGTTTTTGTCAAGGAAAATCCTAGATAGATTCTCATCCTTGCATCTTGTTCATAGTGAAATTTATATCCTCTTTATATCCCCTTAATTCAATAGATCTCTCTATATAATTACCTTATTGATGAATTTTCACTTTATACATGGGTTTACTTTCTCAAACAAAAAAATGAAGTTTTCGATCACTTTCAATACTTCAAGGTTTTGCTAAGAAAAAAATTGAAATTTCTATCAAGGTTCTTAAATGAAAATGGAGGAAAGTATGTGAACAATAAGTTAAATTATTTTTATACATCTAAAGGGATTTCTTTGCAGTATATATTTTGTTGTAAATTATGACATTGAGAGGGGGTGAATCAGTGTCTTCTCAAACTTTGGATAACACTTCAATCCATTCCTACTAGTAGGTGCTTAGCTTCAGCCCTCTTTAATTTTATTTGTGTGGTGAAGGAAACAACAATTTATTTTGTTTTAGTGGCAACTACAATAAATAATAGAGTAAAATAGTAAAAAGCTTGTAACTTTTGATCGGTAACTCGGTTTTGAGTGCCATTTTTACAAAAGTGCTTGTTTTTTCATGTTCTTTCCATTGGAGTTATTTATTTTTAGACTTGCACTATAATTATAAAGTGTCAAATATGGAGGAGTGTTGTAATCAATTGTGGACGCAATTTCAGCTGAGCCCAACGTCCTAAATTTTTGGGAGTTACAGTTTGTACCTATCATGGATTTTGAGAATGATATGCTTTTATCTGAAGTATGTGGACTTCAAGAGGATATTGTAAAATTTGTGGAAGAAAATAGATCTCAAGAAGTGAAATTCTCTTCTACAATCACTCATTCATGATAAGGATACAATAATACACTCCCTGTAGAACAAACTTGCTAGCCTACAACATCACCATCATATTGCGGACAAACATATCCATGCTTCTAGTCCACTTGTAGTTGTTGTTCTTATACCCACTGACATTGATTTTCCGGTCTTTAATCCCGAACCTGATTTTGATACTTCTAAACCTGTGAGGCTTGTTACTACATGCTCTTCCACATCTTGTGCCTATTATAGTACCACATGTTGTGTATCCTACTTTTGTTCATTGCATGGCTTTTTTAAGAAGCATACCACTGTATTCAGTTCTTGCATGCTCCATTCTATGGGTCTCACTAGTGGAGTCATTGACATACATTCACAGGGTATTGTTTCCTCTATTCCACATGTTAAGTGGAACTATCATCATGACATTGGTTTTTGATAAAATACTTCATTGGGATCACACATTGATAGAGATCCTTTGTTTGTTCACTCGACTCTTTTTTAGGGTCATGAGCAACACATGAGTTCTACATCTTCACTCAGGCTTGAGAAACCTGAGATTTCAGCTGTCAGACATGATCAACCTGACACACATTCTGATGTTCTTTTACATGCAACCATTGTGCATTTTGCACCAAGTCATATGCAGGCTTCTTCTTCATCCATCCGTGTTGATTTGGGGTGGATATCTGATCACTCATGGAGGTGACATAGGCATTTGTTGAGAGGACTCTACAGACATGGCTCCTCCATCATTAGGCCTCTTGCTCCACTTTCTATACCTTATGCATTGTGATGCTTCTTGTTTTGAGATTTTTTTCTTTAGCAGGTGTAGTGTATCTCTCTTGTTTGTTGAGAGATTTTGTATCTGTATTTTCGACACTTTTGACATGTTAACAATATCTCTTATGGGGGATCTATTCTGGTGCATTCCAGTGTTAGTTTGTTAGTGTTCGAGTAGTTGTTTTGACAACTCATATAGATTTGTAGCATCACTCCACCCATTTAGTAGTATGGGAGGGTGTGGTGTTGATCCTACTTCTTCGGGTTTCATGTCCTTGCTTTGTTACCTTGGCTTTTCTTGGATCGTGACACTTTGGATTTTGTGTCCTTGCCTTGTTGCTTTGTTTTTGTTCTTGGATCATGGCACACCTATTTGCAGCAGTTGATCAAATTATGTTTGGTGTTTCTTTTTTTGCACTTTTGACATCACTCCGTTGACAGTCTCCTTGTATGGAGCTATTCTAGTGAAACCCAGTGTCAGTTGTTTTTGAGTTTTGTGATCAAGCAGTGGATTCAGACCACAAAGTGCACACCAAAATTCTTTAGAGTTGTATGATTTTTTGAGTTGAGCTTCTGGGATGCCTTAGAGTGGGTTTTTACTCTCTTTACTTTGTTTTTACTGGTTTTGGGTACCTTGCGGTGTCCCTTTTTCCCAATTATTGTACATGAGTACCTCATCAGGCCTAGTTTTCGGGACTCATACTGTGGACATGCCACTTCTATTTTGGCCCCTAGCTTCACTTGAGGGGGTGTTAGAGTAGGTATTTACCTTAGCTCATGTTCACCTAGGTACTTTATTTACCTTTATTGTATTTATCTTCACCCACTTATGTGTGTGGATATTTATTTTATCTTATTTACATATTAGGAGATATTATCTAGTTGTTAGGTATAGTTCTTTCCTTGATCTATGGTATTGACTAGATCCTTGATGTCTAGTTCTCTCCTAAATCTATGGTCTTGACTAGTTCTTTGATGAATAGTTATTTCCTTGATTCATGGCTTGATCTATGACCTTGAATAGTTCTTAGATTGTTATTCCTTGCCTATTTAAGCAAGGCCCATTCTCAATGTATTTCATTGATTTCCATAATAATATATGATATTGTTTCTCATTTTTTTGCAAAGGGTTTATGTATTGATTTCCATATTATTCTAGCAAATTGCTTTCATCTTATTGATCATGGTGTTTGATTAACATCTATGTTCTTGGCTTGATTAACATACGATCTAGTTATCGTTCCTTTCATTAGTGTCTTCTCAAAATTTGAATAACACTTCAATCCACTTAATTACAATGATAAATCCAAATCAACATTCATAAGAAGCAAATATGAGAGAAATCATAGATAGACATGATTTAATGTGGTAAACCCAAACCGAGAGAAAACCGCTGAAAACGAGAACTAGATTAGAACAAGAATGACATGTAAATGTTGTAGTGATTTCATAGTTGAGATTTAACTCAACATGGAGCTGCAACTCCAAAATTTAACCAAGCTCCTACTTAGTCTTTGACAAGATTCAACTTGCCTAGAATATTCAAATCCCAAATATCAACCAGATTCTACCTATTTCTTCTACAAGCTACAACTCACAAGGAAGCTACTAATCCCTCATGCTAACCTACAACTTAGACTTCTTCAAGATTTTGATCATTCATAATTTTTTTCTCACACAAGTGATGGTGACCACTAAATCAGTTCACTATTCTTCTCCATTCATTTGTAATCTCATTGAGGTAGTTTAAAGTCAATGAAGTATTTTGGCTTTACATTGCTTCAATAAGATAAATTTTGGGCTTTAACCATTCACCATGGACTTGTAGAAGGTGTCTAATACTTTTTCAACCTTGACATATGATTTAAACACAAACTTTCAAGATTGTACCTTTACATATCATAATCGAAGACACTAGCTACAACTCATGAATAAGACTTGTAAGGAAGTTTCCATACTTGAGGGGAAATCATTGTATTATTTAACCGGAGGCATCCTTAATCAAACCTTAGAAAATTTAATCACCTAACACAATTATTTGGGAGTCGAGATAAACTCATTTTATTCCCATCGATTCAAGTAGGTGATTAGGAGAGAGAAAAATAGTGTTGGAAAAATGAAGAGAACTTTCTTGTTCTTGCACCTTTGGTATTCAAATTTTTTTAAAATTATAGGCTTGGAGTTATCTTAAAAAATTATTTCAATGATTTATCTAAAGGAGGATTAATAATTTTGTTTGAGTGCTCAGTTTACATTCCTCAAGAAACTAGTTTTAGTAAAACTTGAATAACTTCAAAATACCATTTCAAAATTTGATGAAATTTGACACAGAGCACCACAAAACATCCCTCTACATGATCTATATATTTTTAATCATAAATAATCTTGTACGGTTAATACCAATATCATTTTCCTAAGTATTTGTTGCTAGTTCTCAAAGGTAGTTTTAGTGAAAACTTGAATTTTTCCTCCAGAAGCTAAAATAAGCCTTGTAGATGCTCATACATGCCTTAGGGAGTGTTCCTAGGATTATAAAATTCTTACCTAGGCTTTTCATGACCTGCATTGAGCTCTTACACCTCATTAGGCTCTAGAACTAGGCCTAAATGAGTCAGTTTCAACTATGACTCCCAACACTTGACATGATGCACACTTTAAATACTCTTTCATATGCTAGCAACATCATTTATGACTTATGGGACCTCAGATCCAAGAACACCAAGCATATCCATACCTCTAGTGGAATCCTACCTCACTAACCAAGCTTGTAGCACCTTGAAATCACCTTGATCTCATCCTAAAACTACTTTGTGAACACTGTGAGCATAAACCATTATTGAGAAGGCACTACTAATAAACCTTCATGCCCTTATACTAGCCTCACTTCACCAATCACATATTTTCCATCAATGACACCTGACATCAATGAAAAACCAATGTACCAGGATTCAAAAATTTCCCCCTTTATCATTAATGGTAACAAGCTCAAAAACTTTTAATGGAAAAAAAAACATCTTCTCCATAGCATTCATATCTTTTTTTTTACATCAGTCTCTCCCCTTTGAAATCTATGACAAAGGATCATACATTCAACCGAATATGCAGGTAAGCACTTATAAATCCTAAACTTACCTCAAGAAACCCCTTCTTGAATGATGTTACTCTTTTTCCGATAAAACTCACTGCTACATAAATTTCATACACCAATTAGATGAAATGATCACCTTGAACCTATTCTTTTCATATTCAAGCATCTCACTTCACCATGCTAAAAAACAAGCTCAAATCTTCCTTAAGCTAGTTGTTTTTTCTATTTGGACCTTAAATCACTGAATTTTCTTTTCAATGCCTTTTAGCCCAACTTTTTCCATCCATAGAATCCTATTTACTTCATAGACCAAGATCATGAACCTCTCCTTGGGATCATTTCATCCTTGTTTACATGAAACTGCAAGAAATCAATCTTTTACCTTGTATTCAAGCCATAAGGATGGATTAGTAAAAACAATCCAGTTCTAAAGGACATTTTCACTACTCTCTATTGCATTTTCTTGTCTATTCACCGAGAGAGAACTATCTTGTTTCACCTTGTGAACCATCTTGTATTCATTATTGTTTGAGCTATATTAACCTTTCCACATTGCTAGGGCATATCAAATGCACCAAAGGATACTCATAGACATTTCCTTGTTCCAAAAATTCTTCTAAAACAATTTTTTGACTCCTATAACCTAGAACATACTTAAAAATACATGAAAGTATAATTATTTTTCCTTACCACTACACTCTTGGTCTCTTATCTCACATCCTTGTGAGTATTCTATTGCGATTTAGGGGCAGTGGAATAGTGCTATGATTTAATAACAAAAAAAATCATGCACACCGGATCTAAGCAATTCCCCACAAAATCTACAACAGTGGAAGCATAAACTAGAATAATCCAAATCACACAAAAGTACACACACATAACAAACATGTACCATGGTTCACCCAATGTGGGATACATCCACCAAAGATAGAGATCTCATATATATATATATATATATAATATAATATAACAAGAGATTACAAAACAAATCTTCTGCACAAGAGTACATGTATCTCTACAAGAGTATCTCCTCCTCTCAAATCCCCAACTAGATCTACCTGAGTACACTAAACCGTGCCTCCATACCACCACTTTTGTCTCCTCCAGATCTCTAACCTGGAACTACCTAAGTGCACTACAACCATACCTCTCGGACATAACCAGATCTCACATACCTGAAGCTACCCTGCATCTGCCACTATGTAGCCAAGCTCTCACTGTATTATGAATCTGCAAACTAGACCTCTACAATATCTAGATCTACATGGATCAAAAATACAATATGATCATTGATCTATAGTACAAGACTAGATCTAAATAGATCTATAATACAAGATCTCACCAACATGTGGATCTACAAGAAGAAACCCTATGTGCTTTGCATACTATGCAAGCCATTACATGAGACTAAACAATACAGAGGAAATATAGTAGAAGACGTTACCCTCTTCTCACCATTCAGATGTACATGTTATTTCTTGTTAGGTTGTGGAGCTGAATTGCTTCAAAGATTGCATGTTTTACATGTTACTGGTTTCGATAAGAACGGCATCGGTTAAGTGTAACCGGTGTTGGTCGATTAGGTCGAGGATGTAACCGGTGTGGTCAGCAAGAACCGCACCGGTCAGGGTCAGTCAGGTAGGGATGTAACCGGCACCGGTCAGTCAAAGTCGGGATGTAAGGCAGTCGGTCGAGGTGTAACCGCGCCGGTTACCTGTGCGACGAAAGTTTTAATTAACTCTCGGGAATTTAAATCTATTTTTAGCATTAAAGTAGATTTATTGGATGTAATTGCATGGCTCAGTGCCCTAAGTTTATAAACACCTATATAAGCATAAAAGCTAGGGTTTAGAGAAGAGATACAAGAGAAGGATTGAATTAGATCCTTGATTCTCCTAGATTGAGAGGATGAAGAAAAAGAAGAAGAAGAAGAGAAAGAAAGAACAGGTTACATGAAGACAGAGTCTCCATGGAAAGGAGATGGACAGAAGGAAATAGTAGGTACATCTGAATGGTGAGAAGAGGGTAACATCTTCTATTGTATTTCCTTTGTATAGTTATTGTCTCATTGTAATGGCTTGTATAGTATGCAAAGCACATAGGGTTTATTCTTGTAGATCCACATGTTGGTGAGATCTTGTATTATAGATCTATGTAGATCTAGTCTTGTATTGTAGATCCATGAGATCATATTGTATTGTTGATCCATGTAGATCTAGATATTGTAGAGGAGGTTGTCTTCATGTTTTCACAGGTTATGCAGTGATGGAGAGATAGACTTACTTCTTGGTGCACAGTTATAGTTGCACATATGGTAGACCCATGTGAGAGGTCTTGATTACAGATCCACAGAGAACTTGGTAGCAGTTTAGAGATGCAGTAGTTCCTGGTTATGTGAGATCTATTGGTGGTGTTTGGAGGCACAGTTGTAGTGTACTCATGGAGATCTGTTTAGAGATTTGGAGGAGAGGAGATACTCTTGGAGAGATGCATTGTACTCTTGTATTTGAAGAGTTGGTTTGTACTCTTATTGTATTATATATATATATATGAGATCTCTATCTTTGGTGGATATAGCCCACATTGGGTGAACCACGGTACATGCTGTGTTATGTGTGTGTACTTTGTTTTGATTTGGATTATTCTAGTTTACACTTCCCTCTTTGTAGATTTTGGGAATTTTTAGATCTTGTGTGCATGATTTTTTTATTATTAAATCATAACACTATTCGTAGTCACGAATTCCCAACATTTCCTTCTATCCATCTCCTTTCCATGGAGACTTTGTCTTCATGTAACCTATTCTTTCCTTTTCTTATTCTTCTTCATTGTCATCCTCTCGGTCGAGAGAGAATCGAGAATCTAATGTGATCCTTCTCTTTAATCTCTTGTTCTCAACCCTAACTTTCACGCTTATATATAAATATATAAACTTAGGGCTCCTTAGATATGCAATTACATCCAATAGATTTTCTTTAAACAAAATATATATTTAAATCATGTGACTAAAAATAAAACACATCACATAGGTAACCGGCACCAGTTAGACCTAACCGTGTCTACCGGTTCCCACTTGCTCGATTGATGTTTGTCCTTGTGACCAATGACAGTCGTGGTTCCCACTTGCTCGACCAAATTTGAGCATGTCGATGATGACGATTTTGGGTGACCGTGTTGGTTCCCCTTTGACCGATGATGGGTTGTTGTATTACCAATCACTTTCCATTACACGCTAACTGTGAAGCAATCTAGCTCCACAACCTAACATATTCAATCTTCTTATTATTTTTGTATCATCATAAACCACCTTGTACCATTGATTATGTGCCTTTTTACCATTTTTGTACCTTAGGAAGAGACTTCAAATCTACAATATTTGGAAAAATGGCCTTTTCTTATAAATTAAAGAAAACTATGTTCTTTTATTTATCGCTTCTATTTTCTCTCCATGGGTGGTCATCCATAACATTATTTCTTAATTTATTAGCCCTATGTCCATAGCTATGACAGAAAAACAATATCCATTGAAATTATTTTCATTCTGGATGTATTTGGTTACCTAACTAACTTATGTTTGTCTCCTTAAATAACTATATGTTTGGCTACTTGCTTGGACAAATCTTGCCATCCTCTCTCTTGTCAACTAATTATCTTTTGAATCTTAATCATGTTTTTTATTTTACTATTCTCTATTTGTCCAGGATTCCATCCATAGATTCAAATCTCTTTTGAAGTTTATCATACATCTTCAGTTTTTTATTTTCTTCCTCTAGTTCAACCTTCCAGATTCTCAAATCTTCTTCATGTTTAAGACATGATTCCTCCTTATCTTTTAAAGATTTTGACAAATTATCAACAAATGATTCCACATTCTAGAGTTCTTGGCCATGTTCAACTTCCATAAGCTTGATTTCCTTCTTCAATCCATCAATCATAGTGATCAATCTCATACGCCCTCTTTAGAATTGATTACGCTAATGGATATATGCTTAAGCCTTCGGGATCTCCTCCAATCTATTAGGCTTGATTTAAGAGGACCATGCTTTGATACCAATTTTTGAAATTAGGACAAGTGAGAGGGGGTAAATTAGCGTCTTCTCAAAATTTGACTAAAAATTCAATCCACTTAATTAGTGATGATAAATCAAAATCAACATTCACAATTATCAAATATGAGATAAATCATAGAGAGGCAAGATTTAAAGTGGGAAACCTAAACTAGGAGAAAAAACCCACTAAAACAAAGAACTATATTAGGAAAAGAATGTCCGTAAATGTTACATTGATTTCAAAGTTGAGATCGAACCCAACATTGAGTTGCAACTCTAGAACTTAACCAAGCTCCTACTTATTCTTTGACAAGATTCAACTTTCTTGGAAGCTTTAACTCCCAAATATCAGCTAGGATTCCACCTATTTCTTCTGCAAGCTAAAACTCATAAGGAAGTTACTACTCTCTCCTGTTAAGATACAACTTAAAATTCTTCAAGATTTTGATCACTCGGAATTTTTGTCTCACACAACTGATGGTGACCACTAAATCAGTTCAATATTCTTCTCCATTCATCCATAATCTCCTTTCGGTTTTGTGCTACCAAGCTCTATCCTAATTTGTTAAGTTTCCCTCTTTCAATCTCTTGCAATTTGTGTGGTACAAGGCTTCTCTCATGTATGTATTCTTGACACAAATATCTTCTTGATTTGCTCTCTCAAAACACTCATTCCTTCAAGTATTCAACCTCCTTCATATTTCTTCTCATTTGCAATGGCTTCAACATCTTATTGATTTTGAACTCACACATCAAGAATAAAGACTTCATGGATGATTTTTTTATCAACCTATGCACTCTTATTTTGTAGGATAACATACTCATGTTCTCATTTAACTCTGCATCAATCTCATCACTCACTCTATTGCTCAAAAGTAACCTATCTCTACTATATATTCATGTGTCTTCTAAATGCATTAATTATCTCTCACAACCTTTAGCAACACACATTCCATAAAGATCATATTTTGTTAACAATATTGTCTCCTATGAAATGTTTTTCAACTTCTTAATTGAATAATTTTTCACATTTTCCTCTTAATAACTCATGCCAAAAACAATTAGAATACTTCACAAGTAGCTATAGTAGAATGTCCTAATTATCTTTTTTTAGTTTCAGTTAAGTCTTCATATTGTACAAATTCTTACAAGCTTCTTTGATGAAAAATGATGATAAATAGAGGCCTTTAAACTACCTAACAATTTTTATTATTTTTTACAAAACTTTCTTTCTTCATAGAATATACTTTGTAATTGTCACAAACCTAACTTCTTAGATTCCTTGGCAAGTGTGAGGGAAGTTACAAGGAACAATAATGATTTTGATTGTTAAAGAGAACATGGAAATGCTTCATGACCTCTTTATACTCTTCATTTCTCACTGGGAATTTCCAAATTCACTTGGACTTTCCAAATTCACTTGAGCATTAATATGTTCTTTGAAGACTTGAATAAAAATTCACTATTTTGAGTAGGGGCTTGAAGAAGCAAGATGTATTAAAGATAGCCAAGATGAATCCAAATAAGACTTAATGCGTATAAGACTTTAGTTTTCTCCACAAAATCACATAGATTTCAATGCATTAAGATTTGAAGCTTCTCTTCAACATTTCATAAAAACTATGACCTTCAAACCTTGCAAATGCTAGGTGCACTGAAATTTTAAACTAGCTCAAACAATGAACAAATTTAGTTCTCTTATTTATATCTTCTTATAGGTGTTGAACAACAATACACATGGTTTTAGATGGATCTCCCACTTGAGTCAGGTTGATTGACCATCCGATTCTTGTCACTAACCTTTTAGCCATGAGACATGACTATGTGAGGTCTAATTAACTTTGCAAACACATTTGAATCCAATCAAGACTTATTTGAGCAATCCATTAGCTTTGTATGAAGTATCAAGTCTTGAAAGATAGTGAAAACATGTGTTTCTCTTACCGTCTGTTTTCTAAACCCATCAAATGTAATAGGAAAATTGTCATAAATAACTCAAGAAATGCATCATGGTTTGAGATAAAACTTGTTAAAACTATAATATTAAGTGTATCATAATATATTCTTATTATTTAAATATAAACTTTATATTAGGGTTTGGTTAGTTTAATTAATTAACTAATTAAATCAGGGAGGTGTGCCCCATCACTTAAGAAGGACATAACCCTTGAGTTATTTAAATATGATCTTAGGTCATATATTCAAGATATCGAGATATGATATTATAAAATCATGTAATAATATTCCAATGTGGAATATGAAGGTAAATCTTGGTAAAATACAAGGAATAGAAGTGAGGAGGGAGTTACTGGACTAGTAGATGTAAAATTTTCTTGATAGTGGATTTATTCTCTCGTGGTTTTTACCCATTTAGGGTTTTCCACATTATATGTTGTGTTATGTGTTTATTTAATTTATTTATGTTGAATATGTTATAATGTTTAACTTTTATATTAATTAATTAATTAATTTGGTGAATGTACCTTTTCACCCCTCGTCCTGACATGGTACGAGAGTGGGATTAATAAATTAATTTAATCCTAATGTAGCTTAAGGTCAGTAATGAGTTGGAAAGATAGTTAAACTATTTGGAATATTATTTAACCCCCCCTTCCCTTTCCGCATGGTTGGATGGATGAATATTGCACAGGTGAAAAGGCATTTTGGACTTTCAACTACATGAAAAGAATTCAACTTCAGGAGTTACCAAGCCCTAAAAAGTAAGGTAAGGGTTATAATGATTTTGAAATATTTTATATAGTTTTACATAGTTTGCAGGGGATTCAAGAAAATCAAAAGGGGAAGTAAAAATTCAAAGTGAAACTCGAGTTTAAAGGGGAGACAAGATTCGAGAAAATAGGTTTTTCTAATTTTTTCATTGGTCAAGTAAAATCCTTGTCCCCTGGTAATACATTTATTTTTACATTATTTAATATGAATTTTGAACCCCTCATCCATGTCCTAAATATGACTTTTCTGATTTTTTCACCTAAATACAAACTATAAAATTGTTTATAAAATCTTCGTATTTTATAAAAATATATATATATATATATATATATATAATGTCATGGTTTATATAAACCTAACCATAAACCTATAAACCTAACTATACTAAAACAAACATATATATATATATATATGGGAGAGGACCCATCTAAACCATCCCCCTCTTAGTTGTGTGCCACTTGGCATTGAAGCTCGCCCCTACGAGCCCCTCCATTGTCTTGCCACATGTCCCTCCATGGGCCCCTATTACCTCTACCTCCCCCGCTGACACGACCCTCTCTGGTTATCCTTTTCAGATTGGGTTTAGTCCCATATGCAATGGGAAAGGTAAGGGGAAGGATTTAAAATCCTTCCCATGTAATGTTGGTGGTGTGACTGTGGTCACGCCACCCATTTTTTTTTAAGCCCTCTCGGGAAAAACTCAGAGAGCTCAATGAGTCGTTCGACGTGCAGATTTCTTTTGACAAATATATATAATGTGGCTAGTCGTGGTATTTTCATAACTTGGTTGGTGATATATGTTTGGTTATATGGTTTGCATTGATAATATATAAACATGTAAATTAGATATATAATATAAATGTGGCTTAGTTTGGTTTGCAATATGAAATATGGCTCGGTGAAAACAACTCATTGAGTTGATTGGCCAACTCGATCGAGTTGACAAAAATATTACCTAAAGGAGCAAGAGCTCAAAAAAAAATTATATATATCATTTTTTTGGAAATTGTATATATAAATAATTTTTTTATTTGTTCAAAAATATAGATATATTATAAAATCATTTTTGTAAAAATAGTAAAATTATTGTTTTTAATGATATATTCTTATACGACGACAAGCTTTTTCATCATCATTTTGTTACAAAACTTAAAAAAATCACTTACATTTCAATTTAATTTTTTGATATCATTCTAACATATTCGTGTATAGACTATTCAATTAATAGGACCTCCTTTTTTGGTGTAAATTGATCATGATCAATTACAAGGATTAAAATATGACAAGGGGAATTTTTATAAAACTCATTTTAATCCTTGTTTATTAATCATTTTTTATCTCTATTTTATGAAAAATGGGGTCTAATCAATTTTCAATTGATAAATCTCATATGTTGAATGGAAACAACTACAAATTTGGAAGATTTGATTAAAGGAAGAATTCATGGCTCGCAAATTATGGGTAGTTGTGAATGGAACAGAGAGAGCTCTCTACCGAAAGACATGCAACTACTGATAACGTCACTGCATATCAACAAAGTAAAGAGGTGATTTATATTTTTTAAGCATATAGATGATTTTTGCTTCATATCGAAAATCAAGAGAGTCATAGTGAGGCTTGGGCTCAATTAGAGTTGATGCATGAAGGTACGTGTTTATCAAAAATTATTAAATTGATTTTAGAGCTTATGAAAAATCCCATGAAGGGAGATGAAAAATTGATTAATTATTTAGCAAAAATCAAAAATATTAATTCACAATTAGATGGATGTGGTAATAATTTGATTCAAGATAAATTGCTTTATTTTATTATCAATTAAATATTCATGAAAAATTTAGAAATTTCATTTCAATTTTGAATTCTAAATATCAAACAAAACAAGACATTCCATATTTGCAAACCCTTAGTTCTCTTCTTATACAAGAAGAACAAGTAATGTCAAATTTTGATTCTAAAGAGAATGCCACATAGGCACTTCTTGCTCATAAATCAAAAGGTAAAACCTCTAGATTCAACAAAAACACAAAGCAAACTTTTAAATCTCCTAACAAGGATAAAAAACCTGGAAATCTAAGAGTTAGCTTTGATGGAAAATGTCATTATTGTGGTAAATTTAGACACAAGAAAGAGGATTGAAAATTTAAAAATAACAAAACAAATTTTAAATTTCAAAAGGGTAAAAAATTTGTTCAAGACAAAACCAAAATAAAAACCAAAACAAGAAAGAAAGAGAAAATAACCAAAAATCAAATGTCATTTCTTTGTATGTCGCTTTTGTCACTGCAAATAGAAAATGAATGGATATTAGAAATTGGTGCCTTTAGACACATGAATTTTAGATTTGATATCCTATCTGAACTTAGTGAATGTAATGATCAAATCTACTTGGGTGATCATTCCATTCTCGACATTTAGGGTTAGGGAAAAGCAAAATTTGCTAATGGTTTTATTAACAATGTTTTGTTAGTTCCTAAACTTAAAATTAATTTTCTTTCTTGTTCTCAGTTGACTCAAAATAACTATAGTGTAACATTTTAAAAGATAAATGGTTTATTAAAAATGAACATAATGTTACTATAGTTGAAGGCATTCAAAGAGATGGATTGTATGTGTTTTATGGTTTTCCTTCTGCTTCTTGTTTGACAACTCAAATAAGTGACATGCAATTGTGGCATGAGAGGCTAGGTCATGTCAATTTCAGGAGCATGTATGACATGTCTCAACTAAACCTAGTAACTAGTCTGCCACCTATTTCCCAAAATCATGAAACTTGTGAAGGATGCTTACATGGTAAGTAATCTGCTAATCCTTTTCATAGTCATCATGATGATAACTCTTCTGAACCTTTAGAGATTGTCCATAGTGATGTTAGAGGACCCTAGAAGTTCCTTCTCTTAATGGTTCTCTGTATGCTATCACTTTCATTGATGATTTCTCTCGTATGATTTGGTCTTATTTTATTAAAAAGAAATCAGATGTCTTGTCAAAATTTAAATAATTTAAAGATTTAGTTGAAAAATATTCTAGGTATAAAATTAAGAGGCTTAGAACTGATAATGGGGAGAATATGTGAGTCAAGCATTTGACTCATTTTGTGTTGAATGTGGAATTCAAAGGGAACTAACTACTCCCTATTCCCTTCAAAGTATAATGGGATTATGGGAAGGAAAACTACACTATTCTAGAAATGGTTAGGACCATGATGAATTATGCTCAAGGTTCCTCCGGGATGAAGATATGAACATTGTTTTTCATATCTTAAATAGAGTTCCCACTAAATCCTTAGTAAATTCAACTCCTTTGGAAAAGTGGTCAAACCAAAAACCTAGTGTATCTCATTTGAGAATATTTGGTAGCCCAACTTCCCTCTTCATTCTAAAATCAAAATGGAAGAAGCTTGATCAAACCTCTTTTCCTTGTATCTTTGTAGGATACGATGTAAAAACTAAAGGTCTTAGGATCTTTGATCCATCAAAAAGAGAAGTTATAGAAAATAGGAATGTTAAAATCTTGGAAAAACCTTTTTGTTCTTCTTCTTCATCTTTATTATTTATGATGTTTCTAATGAAAATGAAAATGAATTTGAATTTGAAAATTGTGAAAATAATGAATGTGATGAAGAAACTAGTGTTGAACCTATAGTTGAAAATGAGATTGTTCCTAGTTCCTCTATAACTAAAAGACCTAGATGGGATGAGTCTATTATTCAAGACTCTAATCTAGAAACCTTTAGAAAATGACTAGGAGTCATCATACATATCATGATTTGATGACTTTGTATGAACCTAAACCCCAATATTTTGAAGAAGCTTCTTCTAAAAAAGATGGTTAGATGCTATGAAATTTGAATATATTGCTTTGATTAAAAATCAAACATGGGAATTAGTCCTCCTCTGAAAAATGAAGTATAGTTAGATCTAGATGGCTATACAAGATTAAATATAAAGAAGATAGTAGATAGATAAATTCAAATCCCGACTTGTAGCTCAAGGGTTTACTCAAAAACTTGGTATCGACTATGTAGAAACATTTGCACCAATTGTAAAAATGAGCACAGTAAGGATTTTGATTTCCTTAACTGCTCAAGTATGGTTGGGAAATCCATCAAATGGATGTAAAAAATGCATTTTTGAATGGTGATTTACAATAAGAAATTTATATGACCCAACCTAAAGGCTTTGAAGAACCAGAAAAGAAATGTATGTTTGTAAATTGAAAAATATTTATATGGTTTGAAACAAGATCCTAGAGCTTGGTATTCTAAAATTAATATTTTTTCAATGAAGTTGGTTTTTCTAACTATTCATCTAACAATGATTTATTTGTTAAAATTGAATAAAATGCTATTATTCTCATTGTATTGTATGTTGATGATTTACTTATCACTAGTAATTCTAACACTTTAATTATGAAAATTAAAGGAAAATTAATGCAATATTTTGAGATGAAAGACTTAGGATTATTACATCATTTTTTAGGCATGGCTATATTTCAAGATAAAAATTCTATTGTAGTATCTCAATCACAATATGCAACTAATTTTCTTAAAATATTTAATATGATTGATTATAAACTAGTTGTTATTCCTATAGAAGTAGGATGTAAAATTGATCCTAAACCTACATGTGAAAAATATAATCCTACTTTGTACAGGAAACTTGTAGGTAGTTTGATTTATCTAACTATTACTAGACCTGACATTGCTTATGCAAGTAGGGATTGCTTTAAGGTTTATGCAGGAACCTTATCAAGATCACTGGAAGTTAGCAAAAATAATTTTGTGTTATGTAAAGGGCATAATTAATTATGGTTTACATTATATTTCATCTAACAATACATATTTATATGGATATTGTGATTTGACCATGTTGGTGATGTGTGATCGTAAATATACAATTGTATATATATATATATATATATATATATATATATATATATATATATATATATATATATATATATATATATATATATATATATATATATATATATATATATATATATATATATATATATATATATATATATATATATGCCATTACTTGGAGTGCCATTACTTGGAGCAATAAAAACAACCAATATTTTCCATTTCTTTTACTAAGGAAGAATATAAAAGTGCAATGGAAGAAACAAAAGAAGTCATGAAGCTAAATAGGGTATTAAAAGAGATGCACATGGAAGTTAAAGGAAGTAATCCTCTTCTGTGTGATATCCATAGTTATATTACTCTCGCTAAGAATATTGTTCAACATCAAAGAACAAAGCATATCGAGATACATATGCACTTTATTCGCGAGAAGGTTCTTAATGGTGATATATATCTCTAGTACTACCCAACTGAAGATCAAGTTGTAGACTTGTTTATGAATTCATTGTGTGTTGCAAAGTTCTACAAGTTCTATGTAATGCTTGGCCTTTCATAGTTTCCATTGAGTGGGAGTGTGTATGAAAATGTCATATTCTAACGGTTGGCCAGTTGTTGAATCCTTCTCCTTTATACGTCTATTCTGGTTTAAAAGTATTTTAAAATATCTTGTATGATCTAAAAGTAAACTGATAGAGTTTACGGGAAAATACAGTCCAATGTGCATCTATTTGTAAAGGAGTTCCTTGTGTTATTAAAGGCTCCTAGAGATGTGGTATAAGAATATTTCCATGAGAAATGGTGAGATTTAGTCTCAAAATACATGTGCTAGCCTAAACCTTTAGGTTTTATGGATTTGTAAATATTTTTTTACAAACAGGTAATGTTGGCATATGGATCCCCACTTAATATTAAGGGGGAGTGTTAGAACTATAATATTAAGTGTATCATAATATTTAGTTTATATTTAAATAATATATAATAAAATATATTCTTATTATTTAAATATAAACTTTATATTAGGGGTTAGTTTATTTAATTAATCAACTAATTACATCAGGAGGTGTGCCCCGTCACTTAAGAAGGAAATAAACATTCGGGTGATTTAAATGTGAAGTTAGGTTATATATTATGGATATCTTGATACAAGATTATAAAATCATGTAATAATATTCCAATGTGGAATATGAAGGTACGTCTTGGTAAAAAACAAGAAATAAAACTAATGAGGGAGTTATTGGATTGGTAGATGTAAAAGTTTCTCGATAGTGGATTTATTCTCTGTGTTTTTGCCTATTTAGTGGTTTTCCATGTTATATGTGGTGTTATGTGTTCAATGTGTTTATTTAATTTATTCATGTTGTATATGTTATAATGTTTAACTTTATAATAATTAATTAATTTGGTGAATGTACCTTTTCACCCCCTCGCCCTAACAAAACTTGAAAAATCCTTTAGAGACGGCCATAGGGTAGAGGAATGTTCAAATTTTTGAGCTAAATTACTAGTTCTTTCTTAAGATATGACGGATTATTCCATTGAAACCATAGATAGAAGGTTTTCTCTCCTATATAAGTCCTCTCTCTCTGACAAGACAAAAAGGGAAAATATGTAATTTATTGTTTTGACTTGATGGTTTTAAAATATTCCACTTCCTAGATGACTATGCCAACACAAGGAAAATATTTAATGCTTAGAATCACCTTGAAACAATGGTTTCCACTTCCAGCAGCTAGAAAAAGTTAGTGCATGGTGTACTTTCAATGTTTTGCATCATAATGGAGTTGACTATGTCTTTGACTTGAGGCTTTTCATATCTTGGAAGAAAAATTGAATGTTCCAAAACCTTATTTAAACATTAAACATCTCCCTAAAAACCAAATTTCCACCTTTTCTTGAAGGCATGTTCTAACATGGTGAAACACAGTCCATACTATGATCAATATTGAGCTTAGACACCAAATTTGGGTCACACTCCCCTTGATCCCCTTTAATTAATTAACGTAACGTGTTCACCTAACCATGACCCTTTACCCCACATTCGTATTAATTTAATTACTTATAATTGAATTAATGTTCATCCTCACACTATTTATTAATTTAATTACTTTAATTAAGTTAATTTACACCTCACCTAGCCACATCACCTAGACACCTCATCATGGACTTATTCTTAGTCTATTAATTAACTAAGACTAAGTCTCCACTTATCTTAACCAACTGGGACTTAGTCTAACCCTAAAATTAAAGTCCTATTCCTTCTCCAACAACACTCCCACTTATCTAAGTGTTAACCATCACTTGAGACATGGAATGACAAGAAGAAGCATGCCAAAAATAGCCAAGATCTGTTATTTTTGGTAAACCTAGGATTTCTCACCTTAACCGATTGGTTAACCTCAACCGATGCCGGTCACCCTAACTATCATCATTGGTTACCATATATATAGTTTTGCAACCTTTTTCCTAGGTTGGTCACTTTTAAGTTTTGAGAGATTTATCTGCATTCAAGCACATGAACCAAAGATTTCTCAGCATCCAAATGACAAAATACATTCAACCACAGCCCAAACAAGCACTTGAGACTCATCCAAAGGAATTAGCATTCATGGGAGCACTCTGGGAAGTAATTCCCATGACATTGACCACTAATTTCTTCATGATCGACCATTACCTTCCTTCACTCAACCAAGCCTACAAATACAAGTAAGTGTATTTGATTTTGCATCATTTTTGTACTTACTTAATAGGTTCTTTATCTTTTTTTTAGATCTGGTTCTTCCTTGCATTCCTCCATCCCCACTTTCCTACCCATCTACCTATCCAACCACCCACAACCTTCTAGCTCTCCATACCTAACCTTTATACCTTTCGAGTCTTCCTCACATTATTACGAACCCAACCATCCCCCTTCACTCTCTGTGTAATCATAGAGAAGCCCAAAATCACCTTTTATCAACTTTCACTAAATTTCCCCTACCAACGTTGGTTACCTTAACCATCATTAGTTTCCTCTTCACCAAGCATCGGTCGGTCACACCGATCGACGTCGGTTATTGTATCCCATGTCAAATTTCACCAAACTATCCCCTAACATCCCCAAAACCTCACAGAACCTTACCAAAACTTGATACCTCACCTACAACCTCACCATAGACCTTCCCTAACTCTTTGCGTAGACACAAAGAGAGAGCCTAGACACCTATTTCTAACATTCTTCCATTCTCTCACATAAACCAATATCAGTCACCTTAAACCGGCATTGGTCATACCTAAATCATCATCGGTCACCACTGATCGGTGTTGGTCTTTGTGTCTGTAAACTACCTTAGACCAAGCAAGCCTCCTAATCCCCAAAATCAACCCCAAATTACACCATATTTTACCAGACTCTTTTTCGTGACCCTCAAACCACTTGCCCAACTTGCAACCTGACCCAGACCTTCATCAATTTAATTATTAAAGCATTTAATTGGATTAACATTGATAGTAATCTGAGATACCTAAATCAGAACACTAGCATTAGATTCTTTTATTTACATGTTCATTTATTTTATATTGAATTATATATATTAGTGGATTGACAACCATCGAGGAAGTATCACACTTCCTGGATCTAGCTCATGCTAGGAAATCCACTAACCTTTTGCTATTAATGTATCTTGTGGTCTTGCTTTGCATTATAGGTAGTTCCTCCTAGCCAAAAGGAAGCTCACACAATCATCTTGGATCAGAAATCAAACGTGCACTCAACCTTCAACCACATGACTACAAGTATTCCTCCTTGGCCTATTTACCTTTATCTATTTTCATTATCTACTAGAATTTGGTGAAACATTTTGGCATGCCCGGTGGGACCCATCAGGGGTTCTTTTGCATTTTTCATTCCTAGGTAAAAATTGTGTGTTTATTTCCTTTGAAAAGTATTCACATTAATTTTCTTCTCTAGAATCTTCTCCTTCTTTCTATTGTCTAAAATAAATCATGCTTTTGGTGCTTTAAAAATAACATGTCTTTCTTTCTACTACATTGCATTAGTGAAAGAGCATTCCTCTTCCTGTTCTCTATTTTCTACATCGAACATAATTGTGGATTTGGGCTTAAAACATTTGCATTTCATTTATGGTTTGTTGCATTATAGCTCACATTAATTGAGGGAAACCTATATGCTGGAAGTCATGCCCCAACTGATGGTTGACTAATTCAATCGTAGTTCACTTTGCACACTCTCTATACCAAACCACTTAAATAATTTACACATCTTCTTAAACATCATCCTACTGGAAGAAGTTGTCAATGATCACACGATCAGAGGATTGACAGTGGGTGCCCAATCTGGTTTCTCTGTCCAGTCATTATCTCAGAGAAAGGACCACCCCCACCAAAACTTTACCTGAAACCATCCTTAGATCTTGGATTTTCATAGGGCACCTTCTATCAAACCAAAAACTATGTTCTATTCACAAGTTAGTCCTAAATAGCATAAGCTAAAACATAAAATTCACCAATAGGATTTCATGTTTCTTAGTTTTTGCTTGATTTTTGTTTTGAGTTGTGAGGTCGTGTTCTCCATTTTTATTTCTTCCTTTCACACTCCACAATTATAGTTGGTGTATTCTAACTTTTTCTGAGTGTGTTAGGGTCCATCATTACCATACTCAAGTTTTGGGTTGGTATTTTATCTGATCTAAGTCACTAAAGTCAATTTTCTCATCTTTTCAAATTTCAGGTGACCAAAGCATCGGTCCAACAACCATCACCGGTTTACATCTGATCATCATCGGTTTACCTAACCATTGTCGGTTTCTACTTTTTTGGGTTATTTCACCAAAATAACACTCATCACTTTTCTATTCTTTTTGGGGTTTCTCAGATACATCATCATACCTCTGGATCTTTGAAATCACTATCAAATCTAGATTTTTCTTCATTTTCATCAATTATTACCACATTTATCAAATTTTGATTATTCCATAAGTAACTAGTATCGGTCACCCTAACCATCATCGTCACCCTCTATCACCATCATCGGTTAACCAAATGTTCATCGGTTCTTGTGTTTTAATTTTTAATTAAAAACAACACCATTTTTCACCTCCCGGAATATATTTTCTCCATTTTCTATTTTTCTGTGTCATTTATAGAGAGATTATATTACCAATCTACACTAACTCACATGGTTTTGACTCATAGCAAGCCTAACACCCTCCTTATATTCCATGCTAGCCTTTAGCCACTCCCACCTAGCCCATCTCCACCTTCCATCCTATCACCTATGGATCCTACTCAGCCCATTATCATTAGTACTGGTGACGAGGAGTTCAAAGACTCCTTGACCAAAATCCCGTTGCCTTACAATACTATTTAGCCCATTCATCTACTCGGGACTCATCAGGACAACTGGTATATGACATGCCATGTCCATTCCCCCTACCCTCGCCCCCACTTCCTACTGTCAACTACTACTAGCTTGGCCTTACCTTCTTCCACCTTACCACCCTATGGTGTCCCAACTTGACCCCACATCATCTATATATGTTACACCTACAACATCTATCACACCATTGACGTCAGTTGCTCCCATGGTGTCAACCATTCCTTCATAGCCACCTTGAGCATAGCCCCATCTGCACCCACCACCTCATATATACCTATTGCATCACAACCACCCATGGTGTTGGAAACCCATACTCCATTCCAAAACATTGTCCTCTCCATCCCATGTAGTCTTTACCTCCAATCACTACAAGAGTCATTACATCCACCCCACCTACTTACACATATCACCAACAACCCCCTATCTCATCTATCACCTATTCGAGATATTTTCCCCACATCTATTCCCCCCTCATAATTTTCATACTGACACCACCATATACTGGGATTCATCCTCATCATACATTCATCATCTACCCCCTTATACTGTAGGGGTGCCCAATCATCACAACCTACCAATGACCTTATTAAAATGATGATGGAAAAGATGTAGACATTGGAAGCATCATTTTTTAGCTCTCACAACTCTTTGACATATGATGAAATATGTAATGAGCCCATTCATCCATCTATTCCCATTCATCCATACCCTACGCATTGGGAAATTCCCAAATTCAACCGGTTCAACAAAAAGAAGACCCACAACAACACTTGTGGTCTTTCAAACATGGGTGTTATCTAATCACTCATGATGATGCTCTACTCTTGTGGACATTCCCAATGTCCTTAATAGGACCTGTGTTGGATTGGTATAGTGGTTTACCTAGACATTCCATTTACTCATTCAACCAAGTGGCTCAAGCCTTCTTGGACCATTTTTGATCAATATCATCAAGAAGGTCACCATGACCTGACTTGTACTCAACATGACAATACGAAGACAAATCTATCACAATTTTTTCACTCATTGGTGAAGCCTCATCAACCAACTCACATTCCAACTACCTCAAACCGAGCTTATAGATTTGTTTACTAGGGCTTGTGCTAGACACATCTCACCAACTCTCCAAGTTCAAACCTTCCACACGTTTGATGAGGCATTCACCATGGCTAGAAAACTTGAAATCATGCCATATAAGAGAAGAAAATTCAATTGCGTAACAAAAACACTGCATTCAAGTCAAATGATGCCTCTTCTCTTCCAAACCCCAAAAACAATTATTCCAAAGCAAAAGGATCTACCAACATGCGGTAGTTTTGAAATTTGGCCCATCTCACCCATCCAATCAATCAAAACCTTCTTCCAACCTTTCTCCCATTCAATATTTTTAGTTCAAGCAGAGCAACAAAAATACACTCCAATCAGAGAACCCTATTCTTTATTTTAGAAAAACTTCTAAAAGCCAGAGTAATTGCTCTTCCACCCATCAAACCACATACTGGTTTTGACCCCTCTCATCCTATGCCTCGCATGGTACAAGGAACATGATTATTGCAACTATCATCATGTTAAAGGTCATAACGATGGTAATTATATAACCTTCAAAAACATTGTCCAAGAAATGTTAGATAATGGAGATCTCATCTTGGATAACCTAAACGCACCAGCTAATCAGAACTTGCATATCTTCAAGAAGCCATTTCCTAATCACACCCCATCATCTAACCAAACTAGTGAACCTTTGACTAATGACAAGTAATGTCCATGTGAAGTTCATGTTGTTTTCAAATCATACCATCCCTTCCTCAATTTCCTCCTATCCCTCTATCGAGGAGATTCTGCACATGAGCTCCTTTACCCATGGAGGAACCTATTTCATCTACTCCTTTACCCACAGAGGAGTCCCCTTTATCTCCCCTTCACCCATGGAGGAGTCCACAATATCGGCCGATGTCATTTCCCCACACACCTCTCAACCTAACAAACAACCTGTGGTGTTAACTCTCTTACCCATGGGAGAGTCATGCTCACCTTCCTCTCCACCAAAAGAGGAACCTACCTCATCCCACTCATCATCTCCCCTACCCATAGGAGATCCTTTAGAAGCACCACTTCCTATTGGTGACAATTCCCATTAGCCTTCAAAGATCCTGTTGATTTTCTCTCAACTCTCTTACCCACAGAGTCCAAAGCCAACCAGTTCCCTGTCTCACAAACATTTTTTAGGATTACCACCAAGTCAACATCATCTCCTCCTACAACAATTTCATTTTCATGCTTGGATGACCACTTGGATTATGTTGATAATTCCATGCTTTGGGGATGCCTTGGCTACCTTTTTCAACCCAAATGCAAATGTCATCTGTTGATACCTCCATGATTTATCCAAAGGTGTTTAGACAACCAAACCAACCATGCCCATGCCATTCGTAATGACCTCTTCTTCATCACCTTTTTGCCCACACCTAAACCCTTACCAATAATTAAACTTTCACCAACACCTAAACCTTTTTCATCACCCATACCTTCCCCGCATCCAGAACCATTACCACATTGGGTGTCATGCCGACATCAAGCCTAGTCCATCCTCTGTCAAATTAGATTTAGCCACATCCTCACAAGCCCACACAAAAACCATTCCTCCACCTAAAAGGAAGACCCAACCTTCTAGGATGCATACACCGGTTTCACCTACTACCCCTCTTTCACCTTCACCACTTCCATCTATCCTAGGACCTCACCCATCCACCTTGGCCAAACAACCTCCTACCCAAGGTAAACTAAAAACATAAAACAACCCTCTCCTCATCACAATCTCTATTACACCTAACTTACCTACACAACATACACCTTTTCACCATCACCTACAACCTTTTTACCACCTATACCCCACCACTTCCAGTAGCCTCATCACTACCTATGGTATTTCCCACTCTTCAACCAATACCTTCCACCTTCCTCTTCCAAAAACCTTCACCGCACCTCCATTATCACCTTAGCTAACCCATCCCCTTCCACCATCTTCCTTCCCTTCTACATCACACACTCATTCTTCACCTTTACCTAGGAAGGTGCAACAAAATCCAAAACCCACTACCCTCCAAAGAGGTAGTCAAACCTACAACACCTTATCACTAGTTCATCTACTACACCTTTACCCAAGAAGGTACAACACAAACCTAAAACAATACTACCTACCAAAACAGTGGTCAAACCTATTCCACCTCCGATTCCACCTCCCGTGGTGCCTCTCCCACCAAAATCACCCACACTTCCATCCGACCCACACTTACCTCACATTGTGATCCATTGGTAGGGTCTTACGCCAACATCTTAGCAAACCTTTTAGAGACCATTGTCATCACATTGCCACCACTTAGACCTTATGACCCACTCAAACCCAAACCAAGTAGGGTTTGATGATACCAAAATTTTGCCTATCATCGTGTGTTAGGGCATGATGTAGAAAATTGTAAGGCTCTAAAACCGTTCTTCTCCAACTATGTCCTCCTGAAGAAAACTTTGATGATGATGATATTTTAGACAAGGACCCTATTCCACCTTCACCTATCACCACACACCCTCATCCCTTACCTATTCAATGACCTTCATCTCCACCTCCACAACCTTTTATCTACCTCCAACATTTGAGATCAATATGGTCCACATAAGAGAGTTAGCCAAAACCCCACCAAAATGTCAAGTGTGTCCCTTTTTTCACACAAAAAATGTCCTTCATTCTATTTCCCATCCTATCGCTACACCTATCATGACTTAGCTACTCCCTCACCCCATATTAATATGGTTAACATTACCACTGCCTAGAAAGACAAAGGAAAGAGAAAATCAGTAGCCCATCCAGTTCACCTTTACCCACTATCCAACCTCCACCTGCCCCCAAGGTAACATTCCATGGGCTTATCCTGATGGAGTCACACACCACTCCATGTTTCAACAGCTTCATCAATCTCCCCAATGATGTCATTTTCCCAACCAAGGATTTTGCCCCATCTACCTAAACCTTGCCTAAACTTTTCCAATCTTACACAATGTTACCTATCATCACCTTATTCTACTTTACCCTATGGGGACTCAACATTCCCTCTTCTTCTTTTTTCACCTCTCATCTAAACCAGACCTTCATCATCTACCTTACCTAATCTACCCACCACTGCCTCAACCTTGCCTAAACCTTTCTTAACCTTTCCCAATCAACCTTGCCCAATTTTTTCAATAAACCAAACTTGCCACCAACTTTCCTTAACCTTGCCCAATCAACCTTGCCCAATTTTTCCCAATCCATCTCAACCAATCTACCTTACCTAATCTACCCACCACCTGCCTCATCACACTTAACCTTTCCCAATATTGCACAATGATATCTATCATCACCTTATTCTTCCTTATCCTATGGGGGACTCGACACTCCCTTTTCTTCTATTACACCTCCCTTCATAACCAGACCTTCTTCATTTACCTTACTCCTACCTTGCCCAAACTTTACCCCACCTTGCCCCATCTACCTTACCAACTTTACTCACCCATGCCCAATATTACCCAACCTAACCTATCACCATCTCATTCTTCCCTATACCCATGGGGGACTTGTCACTTCCCCTTATTTTATTGAATGTTTCACTAAAACCAACCTTTTACATCCTACCTTTCCTTCTACCAAAACCTTCCAGGTTGGTGACCTCATCTGAAGGAAAATCAACATGTAAAAAAAAGGAGAAAAGTAAATGGGGAAAATTTTCTCCTAATTGGCTTGGACCCTATATCATTACTCATACCTATGGATCAGGTGCTTATTGTTTGTCTTCACTCAAAGGTAAACCTAAACCTGAGCCCCTCAATGCCTTACATCTTTGACCATTCTATTGTTGAATCAAGTCCTATATCACATTTATGTCTAGTTAAAACACTCGTCCCTTGAGCACCATTCACCTTCCATTTTACCTATTTTAAGGATCAACGACTAAACAAGAATCATGTGATTACCCATCACTTTTTCAGCCTTATCTTCAATATGAGTACCACGGCTCTACTCATGGCATGATTCTCATGGATACTTTTCATCTTTTTCAAGATGGAATCCCATGGTCATTCATTCCTTAAACCCTCTCTTTCATAGTTAACCTCTGTGTGCTATGGTTTTGTCTTCAACACAAGAGCCTATCTTTCTCTATAGTCTTGTCCATGACCTAAAAGTCCAAAAACAAAACAATTTCAAAAGTAAAATGGGATTCAACTCCTTGAGTCAAACTTCTAGCAAAAAGATGACTCCCTCAAAAGGACATCTACTCTTTCTATCTCACTACTATAAATAGACTGCTCCCTCAAAGGAAAACTATACAAAGCTAGCCATATTGTACATAGTCTATCATAAAAAGAAGACTATTCTTGCAAAAATAAAAATAAAAATATTTCAAGCTTCCCGCATCAATCAACTTCATGAAGACCTCAAGGAGATAATCTACTCATCCCATATAGACTTCCCACATCGATCAGTCTAAAAAAAAAAAAAAAAGAAAAAGATAACTTTTTCATCATGGACTTGCCTATTTTGATCTTGGGTCTCTTGCCAAATAGGCATGTTGTCTCACACTAAGTTACGCTAAAACCAAACTCATTTTCACCTCATCACCTTTTCACCCTAATTTCTACCCACTCAAGGGATGTGCCACAAATGTGACATTTTGTGATCATGTGACTTTCTTCACCCTTAGAATAGTCAATCATGCAACACCTTTAGGGTCTTACATTCATAATCCAATCTTTGGTATGATAGACTTGTTATGGTTCTTATCAATTAGGGGATTTTTGTCACCTCTTACCAATCACCTTCTTCATTACTTGTTGATTATCCTATAAGACCAGGCCTTTGACACCTAAATTCAACCATACCTAAATCACCTAAATTCAACCATACCTAAATGACCTCAATTCAACCATGCCTAACTAACCTAAACTCAACCATGCCTAAATGACCTAAACTCAACCATGCCTAATGACCTAAACTCAATCATGCCTAAACCTACCAACCCATCCTTCTACCTCATCATATTCTTCCCTAGCTTATAGGAGAACTACATCGGCATGAGGCCCCTTTTTTCCGGGGCTATGTAGGCAACACTCGAGGGCATGGGGCCCTTAGAGGTTAGCTCACCACTCTTTACCCTAACCAATTTTCCCCTTTTTCTATTCACATTCTACCTTAGTTAGTTTCCATTTTACACAACACTTGGAAATTAAAAAACATATAAACATACATACCTACCATTTAATTACATCATCATATCATACATTTCACATTTCCATTATATCAAACAATTGGAAATTTACACCACAACATACATATACATCATCATTTATTTTCCATAATACCAATCACTTGGAAATTAAATCAAACCCTAAACTCCATCATACCTAACTCACCTGACTCCACCATGCCAATACCTAACTCCACCATGCCAATACCTAACTCCACCATGCCTAAACATGACTCCATCATGCCTAACTCACCTAGACTCCATCATGCCTACATGACCTAAAATCAACCATGCCTAACTGACCTAAACTCCACCATGCCTAACTGACCTAAACTCAATCATGCCTACATGACCTCAATGCAATCATGCCTAATTCACCTAGTTTAATACAAGTATCTCAAATCACTTAGATACAACCTCTCTATATTTGGCACATAGACCGGTATATATATCAAGAACTCAAAAATGATCATACCAAGTGAGTAATCATCACCCCACATGATATCCTCATGTCCTATCTCACATGTCTCCTCCTTTCTCCTTGTCATCCACCCTTCTAGCATCTCTTCACCCTCCATGGGTCTCGCCTAATCTCCCCCGGCCCTCACTTGGGACCGGCCTCTGCGAAATAGTAGCCTCACCTTGACCTTGTCTCTAGGCTCTGTAGCCCCCTATGCTATCTCGATTTGTGAGTGTGGGATCTAGTCCTTTCACTGATACATATTGTTCCCGAAATTAGCATAAAAGGGACATCTATCTCGGAAGTCATCAAGTGATCTTGATGAAGTAACGCACCTCATTCGGGCATTCTCGAACCTCACCATCGACACGCCTACGGTGGTGCCATGGGTCTCATAGTAACCTATGTTCTCTTCCATATTAATACTAGCCTCGGTCCCTATACCTATGATCCTTGTACCGTGGAACCCTCTCCCGCCGCTAGTGTATGTAGTATGGGACCCTATCCCCAAGATTTTTGAGGTACATGTGCTACAATTTGGGCTTGTAATGACACTACCTATGCCTATGAAGTGGCCAACTAGCCATGTAAACTAGCCACCGTGCCTAGAAGATGGCCGCCTATACTCCATTACCATCACGCCCTTTTCGGGATCTTGTACTGCAAGCAACAACTAGGCTTGTAAGACCATCACCTAAGCCTGTAGGGTAGCGAACTATGCATGTGCCTCACACCGATTGACCCCTGCAAACCTATGATCTATATCTATAGGGTGGCCATTTTCCCCTCGTAATACATCTCTCTACATTGTGACCGTAGTAAGATCTAGGCCCTAGCCTGGTGGTGCCACCTATAGCTATGACACCCACCACTGCCTATATCCATCAGTGACTCCAATGACATCAATCTTCCTATCCACCACCTTCTCCTCATGTCCCGTCAACACACTTAGTCATGGTGGATACATGGGTCTTTCCATGTGATATCTCTAGTACTATGGGAAAGGTGGAGTTACATCATGTGGAAGCCCAAACTGTCGTCTAACCCTATCTAAAGGTATCATCTCGTGCTTGCCGATACGTAACCCTTGTATCCATCTCAATAGTTAGAGCTCCTCTAACTCCTTGCCATGCCTTTATAAGATGGAAATTCAACATAAGGCCTCTAAACAATATCAAATCCTAAAAATCCCCTCAATATCTTCTTGTAGTATACAACATCAGATGTGGCCCTATCCACCCTCGACTACCCAACATCTAAAAGGAACGATAACCAGATCGTACCAAGCCAAGAACACATATGCTAATCAAACACCACGATCAATAAGATGAAAGCAATTCACCAAAATAACTTTACAAAAACCTTTGCAAACAAATGAGCAACAATATCATATATTATTATGGAACTCAATGAAATACAATGAGAATGGGCCTTGCTTATATAGGAAAGGAATAACAATCTAAGAACCAGTCAAGGTCGTAGATCAAGCCATAAATCATGGAAAGAACTAGTCATCAAAGAACTAGTCAAGTCCATAGATTTATGAGAGAATTAGACATCAAGGATCTAGTCAATACCATAGATCTAGGAAAGAACTAGTCAATACCATAGATCAAGGAAAGAACTATACCTAACAACTAGATAATATCTCCTAATATCTAAATAAATAAAAATAAATATCCACACACATAAGTGGGTGAGGATAAATACAATAAAGGTAAATAATATACCTAGGTGAACATGAGCTAAGGTAAATACCTACTCTAACACCCCCTCAAGTGAAGCTAGGGGCCAAAATAGAAGTGGCATGTCCACAGTATGAGTCCCGACAACTAGGCTTGATGAGGTACTCATGTACAATATATCCATGAAGAAATCTCAAACCAAAAGAAGGAAAGAATCCTGCTATAAGGAAAGAGAAAGAAGAAGAAGAAGGAAGATGTTCTCACGAACACCCCTAAGAACAACTTCTAAAACCCCAAGCATTCCATGCAACTCAAGGTAGTGAGGTGATGCAAAAGGCTTCATAAAGATGTCTGCAACCTGTTGTTGAGTCGGAAGGTACTCAAGCAAAGAAATCCATCTTGAATGTGTCTTTGCTTTGAATGAAGTGTATGTGTCTCTCAATATGCTTAGTCCACTGGTAATCAACTGGGTTGTGAGAAATGTGAATTGCACTTTGGTTGTCACACCAAAGTACAGTCAGTGAATCCTGTGGGAATCCAAACTCTGTTAATAACTGATGAAACCAAAGAATCTATGACTCATAACTACTTCCCTGTACTCTACCTCTGAAGATGAAAGTGCAATAGCATGTTGCTTTTTGCATGCCCAAGCAACTAGAGAAGAACCAAGATAAAAAAGATAGCTAGAATTAGAACCTGTCATCAATAGAACCTACCCAATCTGAATCTGTATACCCAACCAACTGAGTAGAACCCCTAGTGTAGTGTAGTGTATGCCAAAGTGGGAAGTGCCCTGTAAATAGCACAAAATCCTTTTAGCAGCCTGCCAATGACTACTATGAGGAGAATGTGTAAATCGAGATACAAGCCCTACTATAAATGAAATATCAGGGCAAGTATGGGTCAAGTACATGAGACTCCCAACCAACTGCCTATACAATGTAGGATCACAAAGTGGTGTGGTACATGTGGATGTAAGAGTAACCCCAAACTGAAAAGGAGATGGACTTGGCTTGCAATCATCCATATCAAAGTGTCGAAGAAGATCATGGGTGTACTTTTGCTGACTCAAATGAATCCTGAATTTTTCTAAGAAATCTACAAACCAAGGAAATAATGCAATAGCCCAAGATCTATCATGTCAAACTGTGTAGAAAGAGCCCTCTGAATACTCTGAATGTGGGAAGAAGAGTTGTCAGTAAGTAACAAATCATCAACATATAAGACAAGTATCACAATATCCTCACCGACATGCTGGAGATACACTGTATGATCGGAATGGCAATGAACAAAACCAGATAGAAAGAAGAAAAGAATCCATCTTCTCATACCAAGCCTGAGGGGCTTGTTTGAGACCGTAGAGAGACCTTTGGAGCCTACAAACAAGAGAAGAATCTGAAAAATCTAGCTGGTTGCTCCATGTATATTTCCTCTTGTAGATCTCCATGTAAGAAGGCACTCTTCACATCCATATGGTATATGGGCCACCCATGTGATGTAGCAATAACAAGTACAAGGCGTACAAAATCCATCTTGGTAATGGGTACAAAAGTCTAGAGTAATCAATACCTTCAACTTGTGAAAAACCCTTTGTAACAAGACGAGCCTTATACTTGTCAATGGACCCATCAGCGTATTTGGTTTGGTATACCCACTTACACTTAACCATCTTTCTTCCTTTAGGAAGAGATACCAAATCCCAAGTATGATTCTTCATCAAAGAAGAATACTCAGCTATCATTGCATCATCCCACTCTTGTATCCCATGAGCCTTTGAAAAAGACTATGGATCCTCAGAAACTACCTGACACAAAATTCCATAACCTGTAGAATGTGTGTGATGATGCCTAGTGGGTGGAAGATCCTCTATGAAAGGTGTTTTCCTAGAAATGATAGTATACGAGCACACTTAGGCATAGTGACAACATCAGTGGGAATAGGATCCTCAATGGCATCTATAACCTCCTCATTAATCTCCTCAAAGAAAATATCCTCAAGATGAGATGAAGAAGAAGAAGGAATGGAAGAAGATGAAGAATCACGAGGAGTGAAACACTCATCAAACTGAACATGTGTTTGAAAAAGAACATCATGTGTATCAGGATCTAAAAGACGATAAGCTCTCATGTCCTCACAATACCCTACAAATATCAAGGGTTTACTCTTCTTATCCAAAGCTTTCCTTTTCTTCTTTGGCACAAAGGCCCAAGCATGGCTCCCAAAGACTCAAAAAAATGAGACATCTGGCTTAGTGTTGGACCAAGCTTCCTCTGGATTCAAATGCTCAAGTGCTCTATGTGGTGTGTGATTTTGAATATAGTTAGCACAATTAACTGCTTTTGCCCAATAGATAGAGAGGTATATCTCTAGAATGCATCATATAGTTAGCCATTTCCTTCAAAGTTCTATTCTTCCTTTCTGCTAATCCATTATGTTATGGAGTATGAGGAACAAAATGTTGGTGAATAATGCCTTGAGTTACCAAAAATTTAGAAAACTCATTGCTGAAGTACTCCCCCATTATCAGTGTGAAGGTTCTTTATGCTACTAGAAGATTGTTTCTCGACCAAAGCCTTGAAGACTTTGAAGTGTGAAAAACATCACTTTTTTACTTGAGAAAATAAACCCAAGTACACCTCGAGAAATTATAAATAAATGTAAGTGCATACTTAGCTCCATTAAAAGATGGGGTAGGAAAAACCATCAAGTCACTATGCACAAGCTCAAGTGGTGAAGAAGCTCTCTTAGAAAATTCTTAGGAAATGATCTTGGTGTTGTTTCCTAATGCACAACCATGACAAACTCCTCAAGACAAGAAACTCTAGGAATACCATCTACCATACCATGAGTGCTCAACTCCTTCAAATATCTCTGTAATTGAGATGTCCAAATCTTTCATGCCAAAGCTTACTTTCTGAATCAATGAGAAACCAATCCTATCCCTATAGAAGAAGTGTCATCAAAACCCTCAAAGTGATATAGTCTTGAACTATGATCAACAATACCCTGAGCAACAAGTGAAAAAGGCTCCAACAAAGTTCTTACTTCTACCCCATGTGGTGTAAAATTCACTGTTTTTCCTTGACCAGAATGACAAATTTGATATACAGAAAGCAAATTTGTAGTGATGTTAGGAACATATAGTGCATCTTGGATATTGCCACCATCAAGTTGTATATCACCTTTTCCTCAACGTAAAGAAAGGAAGAATCTCCAACCTCAATTTTGGAAGTAGAACTCAAACCTAGAGAAAAAAAAAGACTCCTTGGAAGAAGTCATGTGATGAGAAGCACCGGTAATCTATAACCCAATTGTTCTGCTAGTGGTGACTCGAGATCTTCCAACAACATTAAGTGCTTTTTCCATGCTGATTAGAAGGAGGAGGAGTGGAGATAGAAATTTTTGTTTCTTGACTGCATCCTCTAAGGCTTGCATTTGCTTATAACACCTATTTTCTTCATGATTACTACCCCCACAAAAAGAGCATGAACGACTAGACTTATTCTTGGATTTAGAAGACTCCTTGGGTTTTGAGTTGTTTTCTTTGGGTTTAGGAGCATTTTGAGATGGAGAAGGTGTGGATTTGGTTTTACTATTTGGTTTTCCCTTGCCCTTAGGATTAGATGCAACTAATTCCTTTTGAGAGGTGGAAGACTCAAGGTGAGATAATTTGGATTCTTCCCTAGTAAGTCTTTCACAAAATGTTTCTAAGTTAGGCATTTTGAAGGTGTCACCTAAGGCATCCATGCTAGAGAAAAAGGTAGAAGAAAAAATTTGGAATGGTCCTCTCAACTTGGATAGAATCAAGTAAACACACTCTTCATCTTTCTTATCTCTTCCACTCCCATTCAATTGTGTCAAAAATGCTTGAACTTGGTAAGATAGTCTATAATTGTTGGAAAATCTTCAGGATTAAGAGAGGTGGTCTCAATTTCAAGTTTCATAGCTCTCATATGATCCACCTTACCAAATAAATCCTCTAATTTCTCCCATATTTTGAAAGGAGAGTCACACTTTTCCAAATGAAATAAAAGACTGTCACTTACATAAGTTCCTATCAAACCCATACACTCATCAAATTTGCACTAGTACTGAAATTTCTCATATTATCTAGTGAACATTGGTTGTTCTGAAGAAGTTAAAGCCCATAATCCTTTCTGCTTAATTATTTTTTCCATTCTTGCTTTCCATGTGTGGTAATTATGTGGTATTAATGGCTCAACATGATTTAATGTAGAATTAGATGCCATCTTAAAAAACTCACCAAAAGAAATGGAAGAACCAAGTAATGCAACAAGACCCCAAGCAATGCAACAAGAGCCCCCCCATTTTGGCACTTTATAATGAGTGTGTGTTACAATATGGAACTTTATAATTATAGTGCGATTCTCAAAATAAATATTTCTAATGGAAAGAGCATAAAAAAAATGCACTTTTGCAAAAAATGGCACTCAAAACCGAGTTACCGATCAAAGATATAAGGTTTTCAATATTATGCTCTACTATTTATTTTAGTTTCCACTAAAATAGAATAAAATGCTCTTGCCTTCACCACACAAATAAAATGAAAGGGGGCTAGAGTTAAGCACCTACTAGTAGGAATCACAAGCTTTAAGCCCTCATATGACCAGGGGCTAAGGATTACCCTCACCAAGTGGATCTCAAGAAACCAAGCAAAACCCAATTTTTTTAGATTTGCTTTTCCATATGAAAAACGAATCCCCACACAAAAAAAACTACCTCCCTAAATGGTCGATTTTATAGTTGATCTTAGGGTTTTTCTACCTTCGGATCCAATGGAAGCCTCTGTTTTGCATAAAAATGTATGCAGCAACAAAATATGAGAAAATCCTAAAATATATGAATATATAAAAAATTATTTGCAAAATAAAACTTACAAATGAATGTCAATAGCAAATCTCGCTCTGATACCATAAAAGGAACGATAACCAGATCGTCAAGATGAGAACATAGATGCTAATCAAACACCACGATCAATAAGATGAAAACAATTCACCAGAATAACTTTACACAAAACCTTTGCAAACAAATGAGCAACAATATCATATATTATTATGGAACTCAATGAAATACAATGAGAATGGGCCTTGCTTATATAGGCAAGGAATAACAATATAAGAACTAGTCAAGGTCATAGATCAAGCCATAAATCATGGAAAGAACTAGTCATCAAGGAACTAGTCAAGTCCATAGATTTATGAGAGAACTAGACATCAAGGATCTAGTCAATACCATAGATCTAGGAAAGAACTAGTCAATACCATAGATTAAGGAAAGAACTATACCTAACAACTAGATAATATCTCCTAATATCTAAATAAATAAAAATAAATATCCACACACATAAGTGGGTGAGGATAAATACAATAAAGGTAAATAATATACCTAGGTGAACATAAGCTAAGGTAAATACCTACTCTAACAACAACACCCAACATCGTATCAACTCAAAGAAAACCACCTCTCGAACCAATCATGTCGAGGAAAACCAACTGGGCACACACATACGATATGCTCGTATGCCCAGTCAGTGTAGTAAAAAGGTACAACACATCCCAAACCTCCTCAATCTCCCATAGGCCCATAACTCCCTATATAATTGAACTAGGAAAGTTGGTGCCCAAGCAAAGCATATCCACTCCTCAATCATATCATGTAGCACCCCCATCAGTGCTCGTGGAAATATCCCACCCTCATAATCGGGTAGGGAAAAATAACCCTACCGCTCCATCATTAGTACAGATAGCCTCGTCTCATGTGGGTAGGCTACATACATGTCTCCATAAGTGAGACTCACGTTGTGATACCTCAACTCACCCATCGCCTCACCAAAAATAGCCACTATCATCGGCTCCACCGATGCCTCATAAGTAATAGAATAAACTAGCTCCCCAACAATAGGAATCCACAGGATCTGGTACACATCCTCTAGGGTGACAATCATCTCACTCGTTGGTAGGTGGAAGGTATTGGTCACTAAATCCCATCTATTGATGAGAGCGACCATCATACTGTGATCTCAAACAATGCACCTATAGCGTCGGACCTCGATAAGTCTAACCTCAGTCATATGCTCCCACTCCTTCATGGTCATGTTGGACCGCATCCATACCAAAAGAGGTGGTACTCTATCTTGCATCCTCAACTAGTCTCTAGCCTGCATCCACCAAAACACAACATTGTTAAGACCTGACTACCTCCAATTACCTATTACCCCAAACCATACCCAATAACATCTATCATGCCCACCCCCTTTCCCCTTCTCACCTACAAACCTACTAACCCTTGTCATCCTTACCTACTATGTTAGTTCATTTCACCTACTTACCTATCCCATGTTTCTACAATCACATGTTACCCTCATCCCTCTACATACACTCTTCACCTATCCTTTTTTACCTATTTTCCTTTCATACCTAGCCCTTCTTACCCCTATTCTTCCTTAACCTTAACTGGTGTTGGTCGCCTTGACCGTCACCGTTTTCTTGACCATCATTGGTTCCATTAAATTGGTGTCGGTCACCTAATACTTGACCGATGAAGGCCAAAGCCAACCAACATCGACCAAACCTAGATCGACGCGTCGATCTATGTCACTGAGTACCCAAAAAATGGAAACATGTCCCCCATTATTAAAAATTCACAAAAACCACCTAAAAACCTACTCCCACCCACCCAAACCTGCCCTACCCTCATGCCCCAACCTATTTCACCTACTTATGTTATTCTTGCCCTTCATTTTATTCCATTTTACCCACAAATTCACAATAAAAATCCCACCCAAAATTTTCAACCAAAAATGATTTTAATGATACCATTTTCAAACAAACTAGGGATTCATAGTGTCACCTACCTCATCTTAGTGCCATCTCCATGGTGGCATGTCTAGCCACTGTGCTAGTGGTCCACTTGACCCCTCTCCCACCTCTGCCATGACCAAATCCACTCCTCACCTCCAAACGAATTGAATCACTCAATCGATCTTGTGGACCCGCCAATCGAACACTAATCACCCACTACGTGGCTCACCAACTCAGCTCAACGCCTCGTACTATCATTTTCCAAGCCTCACCTTCTCCTCTGTCATTTTCTACAAATGGAAAAAATCAAAATGAATCTGTAAAACACATATTTTTCTTTTTTAGACCCAAAACAACATGATCGACATTGGTCATGTAGTGCCCTAGATAACCAACATCGGTTATCTCCTAACCGACATCATCACCTTCCATTACCATTTTACCCACATTCTTCCTATTTTGTCCTTAAAACATTACTTCCCACCCACTTTTTGATGTTACCAACACCTATTATACCCTACACAAGAGCCTTAATTACCTATCCACTTCCTTAAATTTTTTAGGGACATGTTCTTTACCTATACCTCGTCCTTACCCGTGTCATGACCTAAATACCCTAACCTGAACCACCTTTTGTGACATTGGAATTTTTTTACTTGTTATACCTTTCGATGTAGTTACTTGTGTAGTTTAGCCTCATGACCTTACCTTTCCTATTACCGTGTTGTTTATCCCAACCAAACCTTTGGTGTACCAGATCATACCTAAATGTTCCTGCACCTAACCTAAGTTGTGTTTTCAGACCATATCCTATACCCTGGATACCTAAATCACTTCAATCTTTTTGGATAAACCTATCGACCTTAGATGACATAGAGTTTGTAAGCTCTTCCACCTAGTACCATGTCATAATCTATACGTGTGTGTGCGTTTGATTTCCATTACCCATTACCCGATATGACCCTTACCCATTACCCAATTTGACCCTTACCCATTACCCAAAATGACCATACCCTTACCTACACCCCACTTAATCTCATGTTCATCACTTACCCATTTATCAAACCACTCACCAACTCCATCTCACACCTCATCAACTCCTAGTTTGAGGGGGATCACCTCCACCCACACTTGGGGCAACCTCACCTTTAGCCCTACTTGGGGCAACCCCACTCTCACCTATATTTGGGGTAACCACTTCCTATTTTTTTCAGCATCGCTTACCAATACAAGCTACGTGACAAAAAGGGGCAAATGTAGACACCAAATTTGGATCACACTCCCTTGATCCCTTTCAATTAATTAACGTAACGTGTTCACCTAACCATGACCCTTTTACCCCACATTCATATTAATTTAATTACTTACAACTGAATTAATGTTCATCCTCACACTATTTATTAATTTAATTACTTTAATTAAGTTAATTTACACCTCACCTAGCCACCTCACCTAGCCACATCACCTAGACACTCGCTCACGAAGACACTATAGAACCCGACGAAGGTGCTCCTTGTTCTCCTCACACGTACGTGATAATATCATAATGTCATCAAGGAAGAAGAGCACAAAGCGATCCAAAACATCCTCGAACACCCCATTCATCAAGTTCATGAACACTTCAGGGGCATTCATCAAACCAAAAGGCACTGTTATGAACTCATAGTGCCTCATCATGGACTTATTCTTAGTCTATTAATTAAGACCGAGTATCCACTTATCTTAACCAACTAGGACTTAGTCTAACCCTAAAATTAAAGTTCTATTCCTTCTCCAACAACACTCCCACTTATCTAAGTGCTAACCATCACTTGAGACCCAGATTGACAAGCAGAGCATGCCAAAAATAGCCAAGATCTGCTATTTTTGGTAAACCTAGGATTTCTTGCCTTAACCGACATTGGTTATCCCTCAACCAACGCACGCCACCCTAAGTTTCATCGGTTACCATATATATATTTTTGCAACCTTTTTCCTAGGTTGGGTGACTTTGATTTTTGAGAGAGTTATCTGCATTCAAACATGAACCAAATATTTCTCAACGTCTAAACAAAGGAATACATTCAACACAGGCCCAAACAAACACGAGAGATCTCATGATGCTTCCACTTCTGTAGTTGCTTCTTATGTTCCCATGGTCTCTACTCCACCTACCTATGTTTCTGATCCCATTATTATAACCACCACTCCCACCATTCACCTTGGTACTCCTCATCTGCACCTCGGTTATTCTTTGAATTCTCCATATTTGACCTCTTTATATCAAGACTTGCAAACCCAAATTCATCATCTTCAGCTAGCTACTTCATGCACAATGCCATCTTTAGACTCTACATTATTGTTGCATACTCTTTTTCGCCTACCATAACAACCTATGCATAGCCATGTAATTTCATCTCTCCTAAGATACCTATCTTTAAAGGCCATGGGGACCCACAAAAACATCTCTGAGTATTTCATGTAGCATTCCTTGATGCGGATGATCACACTATACTAGCTAAGATTTTCCCTCATATTTTACAATACTATGTGATGCATTGATTCTATGACCTACCCATATATTCGGTAGTCTCTTTCACACATTTGGCCGATGCCTTTCTCACGTATTTATATATTAACATTATCTCTAAGATCTACTACGCTCAAATTTCATAGCTCAAGAAAGAGTCTAATGAAAACTTATCCAATTATTTCTTGCAATAAAAAAATATTTAGCTAAGATGTCTAACATACTTTAGGATTCCAAGCTTCAGGACTTATTCATTCAAAGTCTCTTGCCACCTCTTCAGAGAGCATTCTCTTTGAGACCTCTCCTTTGTTTGATCAAATTTTTCAAAGTATATCAAGCTTTGTGAGACTAAACTCTTGGAAATAGGAAAATTTAAGTATCAAGAGAAAACATCATCATCCAAATATTTTCAGGGTAAGCCAACATTTCAACCTACCACAACTAAACCTACAGATGGAAAAACTACTATAAACGTAATAACTACTCATAAGGAGCTTTAACCGTAACCATAATGATGTCCTTTTACTATGATTAGTGTACCTTTGGGCGTTTTCTTCTTCCATAACTAATCAACAATAATCTTATTACGTTACAATCTCCTCTTTAAAGAGATCCATCTCGCCCCAAAGGTTGTAATTTTGATGAATAGTCTTATAGCAATTATCATCAATTTATCGAACACATGACTGATCATTATTTTAGACTACGACATCTCATTTAGGATTTTCTTGAAAATGGTCAAATTGAGCTTCAGAATCCACACCATCTACACCTATTAATGAAAATCATAAACTCAAGATCTTTAATAACCCATTACCGAAACATAACACAAAAATGACCGATTCATCTCGCTAATTATGTTTTGCACACAGTGTCTCCTACTACATCTTAAGCTTTGGATTTCTTAGTTACAAACACTGACACTTCACCACTGATCATTTATTTCTCGATGTCGAATATCATGGGACTTTCTCATCTAATCATTTACATATCAATGTATCTATTGGCTCAACCTCCATTAACAAAACTAAGTTTAACCCATCATGGCCCATTAGTACATACTCCATTTCACTTATTAAGGCTATTGGCTAACCTTCATCATATATTGAGTACCCTTTCAACAAACCCTTTGGTGTTGTTAAGCTACATGTTATGGTTTGTCCTCTTACTCTGTTTATGCCTTTCCTTGTTGGAAACACAGTTGATAGATGTGAGATGATTCTTAATCTCAATTGGATTCTTCACTCTTAATCTATCATTTCTATGAATCATTTGTGACTTAAATTTATTCACAATAATCAGGTCATTTCTATTGATGGTTTCCCTCCATCTACTCCATGGTTTCCATCTCCTCACACAATAGCTAGTACATCATCTACTTCTTCTAGCACATCACATTCTATATTGCTCAAAGAAAAATCTACTCCTATCTCACCTACTCAAGCATCGTCTACATGACTACATCATTCCACTATTCCTACACATAGGTATATGCCCATTCCTAGTACGCATCGCATCTCGATATAGTTCACCACCTTGTTTTATTCCACGCGAGTCTTCACCATCTTCGCACTCCACATCACATCTATCTCCATCACCAACACATTGTTTTGTGCCACAACATTCATCATACATTCATATATCGCATGCACATAGAATTCATTCACCAACATAGCATTTTTCTAGAATACCACCATTATTATAATTTGGTCATACACTTTCGTCATCACATGCTTTGACTGAAGGACCTCCATCCTTCACTCTCATTGGTTAGTTAATTTCATTCATCACTTGGGGCATTGCATTTAATACACACTCCCCCCCAAAATCATATTAGAATCTATCATCATTGTGTTCTCATACATTAATCTCCTCACATAGGCATACTCATCACACATTTTAGTGTCGAAAAATACCCAATGACACACTCTTTTGCTTCAGTTCACACTTTACTATTGAGGGATTACTACACATGAACCCCACACAATGCACAATAGTTACTACACACTTTGTTTATTGACACATCACACATCTTACATCATACATTTTAATTTTAGTCTACATCACTTCAAAATTACACATCTACATGTCATACATCATACTAGTCCTCACCATATATGTGTCACACTTGAATCTAGAATTAAATACTACTTATCATACACATCATATAGTGTAGAATTCACACTATTAGTATATCTATGAATTTTTTCATTTCATCATATACATTTCACATCACACATCCTACACATCACATGGTCATCTATCATCATCACATATACTACATTATCTTATACATGCTGCAGTCACTAACTTATGATGCACTTTAGTTCCTCAATCCATACTTGAATTTCGAGGGTATAAAAATAAAATGGACCTTATCATTGCTACACGTTCATCATTCGACCTTTCGTAATGCAACATTACTAGGATAGTGACATATACTATAAGATAAATGGTCACCTACTCTATCATCTTGGAGCGATATACATTTAGGCTACATCAACATTCCCTCTATCACCTTATAGTGGTATACGCTTTAGGCTACATCACCACTCCCTTTTATTCATCTAGTAGTGATATATGCTTTAGGATACATCATCACTCCTACATTCATCTTGTTGTGATATATGCTTTGACTACAAGGGACATGCACATATCATCTCTAGGTCACATATCATCACAACACATATACACACTCATCACAACGTGTTAGAAACAACACACACTTTGACCATTTCCTGATGACACACTCTCGTTTATGGTTCATTCTTGACTGCTAAGGGGAAAACCAAATGAACCTCACCTTTGCATACATTTACATCCACTTAGGGGGCACACAATTCATATCGCTCCATTTTTCATTCCATTCCATCCATCCACAACATATTGTATATTATGGTTGTTATTAATCTTGTTTAATTATGTTTATTCATGGTCACTTTATTACACATGCTAGTTATATTATTTGTATGTCATTTATCTATACCATCCACACATGCATGTTGATGTATTTTTTGAGTTGTGATCATAGATATAGGTCTCTTACACGCAGCATGGATGCTCTCCTTCTACCCTTCCTATATTGGTCACTGAGGGCATCCACATTCATCTCTTTTAGGTGTTATTGTTTCATTTCATACTTAGCACTTTACATTACTTGGTTATACACACTTTTGACATACTAATTATCTTTCTAACATGCTAACGGGTGCTTCATGTGTAGAATTTTTATGCATGGATATTTGCTTCCATACTTGTTTGTTACATTGTTTGCTATTACTTGTTATTGTTGGTAGCCCTTTCCTATGTTTGGTGTGCACACGTGTTTGTCGTATGTGACCATGATGGCATTTTTTTGTCTTGTGACATCATGAGTGACATCCCATGTTTGTAACCCATTTTTTGTGGATTAATTTTTCTTCTTATGGTTTTACATTAATTTTTTTCGTAGCTTATACATTGTTTGTGTAGATTCTACATTGTTTTATATAAGCATTCTTTTTCACACTAACACTTGTCAGTTCCTAGCCATATTTTTGTACGTGCCTTGGTTTCTACCAAGCACATTCCTTCTCCCTATATGGTAGAGTTATAGATTACATGTGGTTAGTCCTATTTTAGGGTTACATTCTCCTATCAACGATGTTTCATGTGCCCCCAAAGAGGGGGCATAATTTAGGTTTTTTACATTCTACATAGTGTTTATACACTGGTTTAGTTTGGTGTAATTTTCACCCTTGACATTATGGGTTACATACAACGAGTGGGTTTAGACCGCCTACAAACCCCGTACACGCAGATTTTATGGGACATGGTGTCCTTAGCATCCTGGGAAGTAGTTGCAGGATGAAGGTTATAATGGGTGTGACTCGCCTACACTACTTCATCTAGTGGTGTCATATATCCCAAAAAAATAGGAAATACGAGAGATATCTTCACACTCATTCAGGGAAGACGTTATAGGAAGGATAATAATGCAACTTCTCTCTACACTTCTTTGGCGGGGTGGCGTGAGATCATCGAAAAAACTCACAATACAAAATATCCTTCTACACTCTCTTTATCGATATGTATTAAGTGCACATGTTTCATTTAAACTTTTTCATTTTCTTATTTTACATTTAAATACTTTTACATGCATATTTTACATTTATTTTTTACACATACATACATACATACATACATACATACATACATATTTGACTACTTGATTTTTTTCTCCTTGTAGATTCGGCGGTATGAGAAAAAAGAAGTAAAATTGGGGCAACAATAATAAAAATGTCTAAAAAAACTTCGCAACAAAAGACACCATAATAACCATGCATGTACATCACACACATCAATATCTACACACGCATTTCCACCCTAGGTTCACTCTAATCACTTTTTTTACACTTTTTCATCTATAATTTCCATGATCCGTGATTTGGGGATCATTTTAGGCTTCAAACATTCCCTAAATCTCCCCAAACTACTATAGTGCAGAAAATAATTTTGAGATCTTTCCCTCGAATATTTGAACATAGAAAACGGATTTCATATGCTCAGGTTATGGCCAATCAAATTTCAAGTGAAAATTGGTCAATCGGGGTCAATAGGTGAGTCATGTGTTGACACTTGGCGTATTGGAAAAAATGAAGTCTAATCATTTGCCAAGATTGTTTTGGGATAACAATCATGACATCGATAAAATTTGGTGGGTCCCGCTATTTGTTGGTGGGAGCCCTCGGCCTAGGTTCGGAACATTATTTTCCCGGAGGGGTGCCTTGGCCGTCGGGATCAATTATTTCCTTATATTGCTCATCGAGCCAACTCGATTGATAGCTCAAATGGATCGAGATCATTATTTCTATGGGAGACCAAGCTTATTATTATATTGGCGAGTTCATTACATATAGGATGGAGAGCCCGTGATCGGATTGGGGAGAGTGATATTACACAATGTGTTGGAGGATCGAGCTATTAATCAGTTCGTTGCATTGCCATAACCACCCCATGTGGAATTCCAATTCAATGAACTAGACAACTCGGGTGAGCCATTGATTTTTATGGAGGAACATTTCAACTCAACCCGACGACATTATGGAGTAGCCCATCCACGCTGGGATTGTATTCATCTTGCCCCATGCATTAATGGCTTAGAAATTATACCACCACCAACCCATTTGGGCATTTCAACTATGTTTAATGATCACGTGGCACTTCAAACTCATGTAACACCCATCCAAATCGGGCATACAAACAAATAGCTTGGTCGGCCCTTATGTTGGAAACAAAACAATGATGACGTGACCTTAAAACATTTGAATTGTTAGTGAAAGCCTATTTTTAGGCTTAACGTTTAAATTCCCCTCGCATGTGGGATTTTATTTCGGGTGGTGGACATGGAGAATGAAAGTTCGGGTGGTTCGAACCGCATGAACCCCACGTTACAAACTTTATGCCTGTAAGTTCTCATTAATGGGTTTTCACAAATATTCAAACCTCTAACCTAGTGAATAACAAGCTCGTTGTCCCCAAAATCTACAAATTTATGATTTTCTTTTTCCTTGCCCACTGTAAACCGTGAACAAGGGCTTCATATTCTACAACATTGTTAGAACAAGAAAACTAGAACTTAATGGTAGTAAAATATTTTTTTGGAAGGTGAAATAAACATTAAACCAACCCCTGAACCATGCTATTTTTGGAGCCATCAAAATAAATTTTCCACAAACCACTATCTTGCTGATTTTCTCTCTACAAAGAAGGAATGATAGAATTCTCCTCATGAATACAATACACTCCAAGGCCTTGTCCTTCAATAAATTGCTCCTCAATAATTTTCCATGGGTCATGGACATGATCTTCATCAGTTCGTTGATATTTGAACAAATCCTGGGACACCTTCTAAGGCATAACCAGTTTCAGCCTCTGATTCATCTAGTTGTTCTTCACTTACAATATAATTTTCATTAACAACACTAGGTGTAAAAGGATCAATATGAAAATTTGACAAAGGCTATGAATTTATAGTTACCTTAGCTCCATAACGAGTTAGAAAACTAAATAATTCCAATCTTGAAAGGTAACCACCGATCTTGGATGTGAAGTCTCTAGATAAGCACATGAAAAAATAAGGTGGTAGATCCACCACCATCACATCATGTAAGATTGTAACACTTGGGAGTGCATGCAAGCTTAGTTGTAAATCCTTAATAATTCCAATGGTCTTAGTAGATGAACCATCAAGCTACAAAACTCCTTTGGTACTTGGTTCATACTTAAGACCCAAATTTTCAGCCACTAATTTTGGCATAACAATACTACTAGCTCCGCTATCAACCATGCAATTGTGAACTAAATTTTTTTCAATAATCAGAGAAAGGTAGAAAGGAGGTGGCTTAACCACTTTGACTTCTTTAACCATTGTTTTTTACCTCTTTTTGTTTGTTTTTGGTTGAAACACTTGTTGTTTTGAACCTTTAGCTTGTTGGTCTACAATTACCATCACCATATTGGTTGTGTTTTCTATATGGTTAGCCTATTTTGATTGTAATTTTAGACCCACAAGCTCTTGGACCAGAAAGTATTTTTGTCCAGGAATAGACAGTGTATCCCACATGCTCATAATAATGTTAGATTTCTTCATATGATCAATAATATTGAAAGGAACAACACTTATCCTAAACTAATTTTTTACAACATCAACCTTTTCTTGAAAAGTAAGTGGTTCAAAACTCTTACCAGCGTTATTGCTTACATTTTCATGAGTTGGTACAATAGTTTGGTCACTTACAATAGTATCCATGGTTCTTTTCTTTGATTTGGTAACTGCTCCAATAGAATCACATTTATCTTGTGCTCTAATTTCATGATTATACCCACATGATCAATTGTTTCAAAATTTACCAAGGTAGCATCTGGATGCCCCTATTGTTCTTGTGCAAAATATGATTTGCATGTGTCTTTGTAAGAAACATACTCTCTTGAAAATTATTAAATGTTTCTTCTTGAGTCATTTTTGTACGAAAAGCCCTTGCGGAACCATTTATGTAGATGTATTTGAACCACTAGGCTACACACTAGCATCTTGGGCAATATTTTTTTACATGGAAACTAATGCTCTTGAAGTTGTCGAGGCATTATGATTTGTTGCAGTGAGAGGCCAAGTAGTTGTAATAGTTGGTTATGCCTGATATGGTCTATAACCTTGAGGTTTGTAATTGTTGAAATTTGAAAAGGTGGATGATATGGCCTACTTTCTTGGGCTTGATTCCTTTCTAACTGAAAAATATTATTTCCCATAGTTTTTACAGCCCCTTTCAAGTCATCTATTTCACTAGGATGAATTTTAGGAGCTATGTATTCTTTATCAACTGATGGAATAGGAGCTAACTCAACATAGATAGGCATAACAGGTATGGGAGCCAATTTTCTAGCTTGTATAAGGTTGTTTTCAGCTCTTATTGCAATGTCAAAAGGTTGTGGGAAGAGTAGTTCCACCCATAGACTGAATCATAATAACAATTTCACTATTTAATGCATGCAAATAATACAAAAAAATCATGTTCTGCTGAAGGCTTGACTGCAATTGGAATTCTTTCCCAAGTTTTGGTAAATCTTAAGTTAAAATTTTCCATGAACTCTTGGGGTGCTTCCTTAATAGTGGACAATTGTTCAATGATGGATAAATGGTCTGTTTTATCTTCAAATTACCTACACAAAGTGGTACCTAAAACATCCCAAGTGCCTATTGTTCCTACTTCTAAATTTTTGTACCACTGTAAGGCTTGATCTTTAAAAGAGACAACTAATAGCCTTAGAGAAACATCCTCATGTGTGACATTATGTACTGAAAAAAGGGTTGCTACATCTCTAATATGTTCAACTGGGGTAACTTGATTTTCACCAGTAAAATATGGAAGACTTTTTAGAGAAGCAACTAGTATATCATGATAAACCAGAATTATAAGAGGGATGCCATTAGTAAAAGTCACAAAGGCTTTGGGTTGCTTTGGGTAGACATTGCAAATATTGGGATCTGAATAAAAAATTTGGATTTGGAGGAGGATTGGAAAAGTGTGGAATATTATAGGGCAGTATTTCCAACCCTTCTTCTTCTAATTGAATACAGAGCTAATTGAACAAAATCAGGGGGAAGACCCCTTACCGGTGCTCTAGTTCTTATTGTAGGCATAGATCATGGAAAAACAACATTTTAGACCCTCTTGAGTGATTATTCTTCATTTTAACAACAAAGATCTATCTTGTTCTTCATCCAAAACTATTAAGGCAACAAGATTTTTAGTCTTGGTTGAGTAGTTCTCTAAGGACTACAACTCTGAAATATTGAATCAAATCATGTTGTGTGCTAATAACTACTAAAATAGGTTGTTTATCTTGATCAATTAACTCTTTAGAAACAACCATGTGATAACTTCATCATTAATTAAATGCTGCAAATAAATAAAAAATTTGGTTCTTTGTCCCACTGGGCATGCCAAAAAACTATTATCGGTCTAAAGTGCTCCTTGTTCTAGATGGAAATATGACTTCTAACTTGGACCGAAATGATGGGATTCCCTCTGAGTTGTGGGCATCTCGGAATGAGGGAAACCTCCAGAAGGGTTGGCTACCTTTGATGAATCACTTGAAAATATTCTTTGAGATGGGGGTTAGATGAAAGAAAAAATGAAAAACATAAGGGTAGTAAACAAAAAATTTTGGGGTGGGCATGCACAAACACACTTAAAGACTAATGAAAGGTTGTTGAAATTCAACGTAATATCTTATTAATATATTTGCAATTCATAAGGTATTGAAATACACTTTATTATCCTTTAAAATGATTAAAAGCTGTTTGATATAGGTGTTGTTGGAATAATAACATGAAAAGGAACACTTGTTCACTAAAACATGTCTATATAGTGCTAGAACACGCTATGAAAATATTGCTAATGGAGGAAAATAATCTTTTTATTCGGACATAAGGTGAAACAATACAATTTTTGCAGCATTACTTGTGTAAACATTAGTCCCGCCCCCCCTACGTTTTTCAAATCCATGGACAATATATAGTGAAATATACTCCTTCTTACCCTCCAAAAATAGGCCTATGCAACTAACAATAGCTCTGCACATGCATATTCTCCAACCTTTGCAAAAATAAAAACAATGGCTAATAATATCCTTCCAACTCAATTCTCACCAAGTCAAACCTAAGTCGACTACTCTAACTCATCAAGGAATTGTCTTGACCCTTCATACATAAATTAAGGTAATTATCATGTCTCCTTGTATTTTTAGCCTTAAAAGTCTATTCTTGGCTTGCATGGATTAAGGTAAAAGCAACTTTTGTTTTAGTTGAAAAAGTGATCTTTTGGACTCTTGTGCATGTAAAAGTTGTTTTGTCTTCACTTGGGCATGCATATATGAAACTCCAATAAATTTTGGCCTGTTCGACACAAAATTTTCCTCCGTAATTTCTATTTCATTAATGTATGTATTAGGAATATGATGTTGTTAAGTATAATTAGTGGTAGCTCGATAGAAGATAATGGTGCCGTCAGTACGGTGCCGCCAATAATGTGGAGTACGGTAATAGTCAAAGTACAATAGGAATGTTGTAAAAAGTAAATATTTATCATAAGTGGTCCGGTAATGTTAAAATGTCAAAGTTTGGGTAATTAGAGAAGTAGGGTCTACATGATTAGGAATTAGAAATATTATATTGGTAATAAGGACAAGGAGTGAGGTCATAAATATTTTGTGTATTTTATTTGTAAAAAGTCTAAAAATGTGGAACCCATGTAAAATGATAAGGTTTATCTTATCTTAAAAGATAAGCTTACATGTATGAGATAAGAGTTAAGGTATGGAATATGATTCGTCGAGTGGATTTCTTATCCTATCTTAGAGATAAGATGGATAAGCCTGGAAAGTTCTATAAATAGAGAGGCCACCCCCTCATTTAGCATAGAAGGAAGTAGTGAGAAATATTGTAGGAAGTGTGCGAAGGAAGCCATCAGTTTAAAGGTGTGTTGAAGAAGCCATTAAGAGGTGTAATTGTAAAGTTTCTCCCATAGTCTTGGTGAAAGTCAAGTGAAGTCAATAACACTTGAAGTACCTCATGGGTGAGATTGTAACAATTTCATGTTAATATTATAATTTACTTTGATATTTCAGATTTTTCATCATTCCGTCTTATCATAGTCGATGGTATTTTTGTGTTATGTTGTTATTTTGTTTCCAGATTACATCCACCAAACTAAAGGTTGTGCATTAGTAAATAATCATAGCACGAGGAGTTCGGTGAAGAATTATCATAGTGCGGATTGGTGATGACATTTTTGGTTCCGTTGCTGGGACCATTCCTCGTTGGTGGATTTTCTGGAGAGATATTCCCACTTAGTCAAAAATCAATTGGAGGGTAACCTTGTTTTTACTGTGCATAGTAGTTACCATGGTAAAGTCATTTTTACCATGAATAGTAGTTACCATGATAAATTCATTTTTTCTGTTAATAGTATTTATCACAAGTAAAGTCACTTTTTACCGTGAATAGTATTTACCATGATAACTTCACTTTTTTTACCGTGAATAGTGTTTACCACAAGTAAAGTCAGTTTTACCCGTAGTAAGTCAAGTTTTACCATAGTTTACCGTGGTCATTTCTATTTCTTTGTAGAAAGGTGTAAAGTCACTTTCTATTATAGTGATTCCAATTATTTATGCACATAAGTCTTGTTAATTGTCCTTGTGGGTTGGTATTTCACGGTGGTTACTTTTGAAAATGGGAAAGATTCCTATTTTTTCAACTCAATCTAATGAAGATGCTTCTTCTTTCATTCAAGAGTTTAACGATCTTGTATTTGTAATGGCCTTATAAGAAGGGAACAATGGACTGAATTTTTTCCTACCTTTTTGGATGGTTCAGCACTTAGGTGGTTTGAAACACTAGGTGATAATGTGAAAAATTCATGGGATTTATTAACTGAAAGTTTTCTTGAAGAATTTGGTGAACAACAGAAATATGCAGATCTCATGATCGAGATCACAAAGCTATCCCAAGGAGAGAAGGAGAAGATAAGGGATTATCATGCTCGTGTTCTAGAGCTAAGGAGGAAGCTCGATGCCCAGATCCGGAAGGAAGGATTAGTGGATGGGTTGATGAATGGTGTGGATAATCTCCTCTGTAAGCACTTCATTCTTGGGATGAAGCCAGAGATCGACAAATGAGTGAAGTATGACCGCCCAGCTACCATTGAACAAGCAAAGGAGATTGCAAGAAGGCAAGAAGAAAGCATGGAAGAGGAGCCTAAAGAAATTGTTGCTAAAGTAGAGCCTACACCAGCACCTTTGGTCAGAATCCACAACCACTCCGGTGAGCACAAATATTTCTCCTAGTACATCTACTAAGTATGAAGATCTGCTCAAAAAGATGGGTCAGTTAACTATTAATCTTCTTCAAGGAAAGGAATTTAGTTCTCAGGGAGGAGATAGAGGTCCAAAAAGAAATATTTCTAAAGTTGTTTGTTATGGTTGTTATAAAAGGGTCATTATAAGTATAATTGTCCAGATAGAGCTTCTACACATCAGTAAAGGAGATAATGATAAAGGAAAAGCACTGTGAATTCTTTTGATGTAGTAGATAAGAGAAGAAATAATGAAGTAGATGTGTTTGTAACAAAAAGAAAGAAAGAAAAAGATAATCAAGATGGAAATGATCCTAAGAAGATGAAAGAAGAAACTAGTAAGAAACATAGGAGAAGAAAGTTGGGTGTGCAAGATTTTCGATTTCACGGGGCAAGGACCATACTCCATCTTGGAAGATCTATCCAAAAGGCTTGCAAATATTACATATGGTCAACTCTTGGCTATGTCTTCTGAGAAGAGGCGGGAGTTGCGAGGTGGACTCAATGCTCGAAGAAGGAAGGAGGTTGAGGTCCCTGTTTTGGAGGCAGAGGCGGATCCCTATGCTCCACAAGCTGAGGTATTATGTAATGGTATTTCAATTCATGATGTCTTAGTTGATGGAGGTGCTGCAGTTAATGTAATGACCGAGTCTGTAATGAATATGTTGGGTTTAAAAATTGATCGCCCTTCAACACTTATGTTAAGGTCATTAAATAAAGGAAAAACTAAACCAGAAGGTGTAGTTTCAAATGTGGCAATATCTATTATGGGTGTTGTATGTGTGGTAGACTTTCAGGTGATGAAAAATGGTACTATTGCGTACCCAATGCTACTGGGAAGACCATGGCTAAGGAGAGTTCATGCAAGAAACTACTGGAATGAAGGTTTCATGACACTTGGACGTGGTAGAGAGAGGGTGAAGATAAATGTGATCCTCGACATCATAAGCGTAACCTGTGGATTCAAGTGATGAAACCGATGATTGGACATCCTCGATTACTCTAGTACCAGTGAAGTGGACACTGAAGATGAAGAAAGTGAGGTTGATGTTTCAGTCATGGATATCCTTCCAGTCACACCAACTCATGACCCCATAAAATTATCTGAAGAAGAAGTTGATGATCGTCTCCAACAAATAAAGATTGGTGATCTTTGTGATGGAGAGTGAGAAGGAATCCTACCTCAAGCTCTTTCGAGGGTACATACACCTATTCACTTTTGATTACAAGGAACTCCGTCAAGTAAGTTGGGTAGAACATTCTATTGAGCTGGTAGATGGTGATAAACCCATAAAGCAAATGCCATATAGAATGAATCCTAATTTTTCCAAGACTGTAAAAGAAGAAATAGATAAGTTGCTTGATGCAGGATTCATATTTGCTGTGGAGAATTCAGAATGGGTTTCTCCCATTGTGATCTCAATAAAAAAGAATGGAAAGCTACGCATTTGTGTTGATTACAGGAAGCTCAATAAGGCAACAAAGAAGGATCATTACCCTCTTCCATTTTCAGATCAGATCTTGGATGAAGTAGCTGGCTAGGAGTGCTATAGTTTTGCTAATGGATATAGCGGCTACAACCAAGTTCGTATAGTAGAGAAAGATCAGCTGAAGACCACGTTCACCACTCCTTGGGGAACATTTTCTTATAGAGTTATGCCTTTTGGGTTGTGTAATGCTCCAGCAACATTCCAGCGTTTGATGAATAGGGTGTTCGAACCCTACATTGGGACCTTCATCAAAGTATTTCTGGATGATTTTTGCATCTATGGGAGCAAGTTGGACCACCTACACCAGATGGAGACAACATTTCAAAGGTTAGATGAAGCACAAGCCTCACTAAACCCTACAAAGTGTGTCTTTGGATGTTCTAAAGGCATTTTGTTAGGGCATGTTGTATCCAGAGATGGTATTGGTACTGATCCTGATAAAGTTTCAAAAATCAAAGATTTACCATTTCTTATGAATAGAAGTAAGTTGAGATCATTTTTAGGCCATGTGGGTTACTATAGAAGGTTCATCAAGAATTTCTCAAAGATTGCATGCCACTAACCCAGTTCTTGAAGAAGGATGTTACTTATGAACCAGGAAATAAGGCGCATGAAGCTTTTGGACAACTGAAGGAAGCCCTGGTGTCTTCACCTGTTTTGAAGAATCTAGATTGGAGCAAGCCATTCATTGTGTACACTGATGCCTCAGATGCAGCACTAGGAAGTACTTTGAGCCAAAAGGATGAAAATGGGAATGAACATCCAATTTACTTTGGGAGTAGACAAATGAGCAGTGCTGAGGTAAATTATACTGTAACTGAAAAAGAGGCTCTGGCTATCATTTTTGCTGTAAAGAAGTTTAGAAATTACTTTCTAGGGTAAAAATTTATAGTTGTAACAGATCATCAGGCTCTAAAATATATTGTAAATAAGCCTAACCCATCAGGGAGGATAGCAAGATGGATAATTTTGCTACAAGAATTTGAATTTGACATTATAGATAGGCCAGGAAAGAAGCATGTCAATGCAGATGCACTCTCTCGAGCCTATGATGGTTTAGGATCATCTTGTGATGATGATGATTTCCCCGATGCAGCATTGTTCTCCCTTGACACAATCCCTAGTGAATACATAGATATTTGGAATTATCTGAATGAATTCAAGTTTCCTGATGGTGCCAATGCAAAGACTAAGAGAAAGATTACTCAAGCCAGTCGTCCATATTCTATTCTGCATGGAGTATTATTTCGAATAGGACCTGATGGACAGTACAAGAGGGTAGTTGGACGTGATCAAGGGAAGGAACTGCTAGAAGAATTCCACAATGGTACATGTGGAGGGCACTTCTCTAGACAACTTACAGCAAGAAGGATCTTGGATGCAGGTTATCACTGGCCCACTCTTTTTAAAGATTGTTATAATTATTGTAAGACATGTGATATTTGTCAAACACATGGTAACCGTAAGACTTCATCAGCTCCATTATGTCCTATTCTTCCCCTTGGTCCCTTTGAAAAGTGGGGAATAGACATTGTAGGTCCACTTCCAACTACATCACACCAAAATAAGTATATTGTAGTTGCCATGCATTATTTAACTAAGTGGGTTGAAGCTAGGCCATTGAAAAAACAACTTCCATGGATGAAGTGGCAAGGTTCATGTATAAACGCATTGTCACTAGATTTGGTTGCCCATTAGAAATCAGAATGAGATCAAGGAAGCCACTTCATTAATGAGGTGGTAGAAGCCCTAGTCAATAAGTTTTCTATTAAGCACGGAAGGCAACAACATACAAGCCAAGCACAAGTGGACAGTGGAAGCGAATAAATTTTGTGTTATGTCAAATTCTAGCAAAGATGCAGCCTTACAGGTACATAAGTGGGATAAAAGGATTCATGCAGCATTGTGGGCATATAGGGCAACATCAAAGTCAGCAATAGGATACTCCCCATTTGATTGGCCTATGGCATTGATCCGCTTCTTCCTATTGAGTTTGATATTCACTATGAGAGTTATGAAAAATGAAAGGATGGATGAAAGTGATTCAGTAAAAGAAAGGTTGGTACATCTTCATTTGCTGGAGGAAATGAGAGAAATAGCAAAGGATACAAGCCATAAGAAGAAAATGAAGCAGAAGGAATACTTTGATCAAAAGATCCGGTGGTCTCCATTTCATGTGAATGACTTGGTTCTAGTATATGATTCCAGATACAAAAAAAGAAGACAGAGAAAATTTCTTCCAAAATGGATGGGGCCCTACAAAATAGCAGTTGTGCATGAAAATGGTACGTACCGATTGGAGGAATTGGATGGCACTCCCATTACGAAATGGGTCAACCACGACAAGTTGAAGATTTTCCAAGCACCAGAATAGTCTACTCTGAGGACGGAGTAGAAGCTAGGAAGGGGGAAGATGTCGACACTAAAATTTTCCTCCGTAATTTCTATTTCATTAATGTATGTATTAGGAATATGATGTTGTTAAGTATAATTAGTAGTAGCGTCTGATAGAAGATAACGGCGCCATCAGTATGGTGCCACCAATAATGTGGAGTACGGTAATAGTCAAAGTACAATAGGAATGTTGTAAAAAGTAAATATTTGTCGTAAGTGGTCCAGTAATGTTAAAATGTCAAAGTTTGGGTAATTAGAGAAGTAGGGTCTACATGATTAGGAATTAGAAATATTATATTGGTAATAAGGACAAGGAGTGAGGTCATAAATATTTTGTGTATTTTATTTGTAAAAAGTCTAAAAATGTGGAACCCATGTAAAATGATAAGGTTTATCTTATCTTAAAAGATAAGCTTACATGTATAGATAAGAGTTAAGGTATGGAATATGATTCGTCAGAGTGGATTTCTTATCCTATCTTAGAGATAAGATGGATAAGCCTGGAAGTTCTATAAATAGAGAGGCCACCCCCCTCATTTAGCATAGAAGGAAGTAGTGAGAAATATTGTAGGAAGTGTGCAAAGGAAGCCATCAGTTTAAAGGTGTGTTGAAGAAGCCATTAAGAGGTGTAATTGTAAAGTTTCTCCCATAGTCTTGGTGAAAGTCAAGTGAAGTCAATAACACTTGAAGTACCTCATGGGTGAGATTGTAACAATTTCATGTTAATATTATAATTTACTTTGATATTTCAGATTTGTCATCATTCTCGTCTTATCATAGTCGATGGTATTTTTGTGTTATGTTGTTGTTTTGTTTCAGTTACATCCACCAAACTAAAGGTTGTGCATTAGTAAATAATCATAGCATGAGGAGTTCCCGGTGAATAGTTATCATAGTGCCGGATTGGTTATGACAGGCCCCTCTCCACTTATCTTGATACAAAGAAAAAGGCACATAATTTAATAACTAAGCTTTGCCAAATCCCCACCAGATTACTTTGAGAAGTGGACATAATAAATCCAACCCTTCTCCGTTACCCATGAAATAATGTAAACCTATAATGGTTCTAAATCCACATGATCATACCAACATAATGAATACCCACCCCCATGCACTTGTGAAATGATTCCAAACCCCATCATCATCCATTTGACCTATCATGATGTAATTATACACAGATTTTGAAAAGGCATAATTTTTATTGACTTGAGTAAGGTTAGGATAACCTTACGTGAGTTGCTTGGTATTTGGGTTTCAACCCTAATTTTGACTCATTTACATTTGCTTATAATGGAAGCTTCTAGTGGTAAGGGAAAATAATGCTGAAATTTCAATAGGGGGCTAATTTTTGCACAATAATGTTGTAGAAAATTGTATTATTTCACCTTGTGACTGAATAAAAAGATTGTTTTCCTCTATTAGCAAGCTTTTCATAGTGTGTTCCAACAAGATATAGGCATGTTTTAGTGAATTATTGTTCCTTTGCATGTTATTATTCCAACAACACCTATATCAAGCAAGTTTTAATCATTTTACAGGCCAATAAAGTGTATTTCAATACCTTATGAATTGCAAATCTATTAATAAGCTATTCATGAGTTGAATTTAAGTAGTCTTTAAGTGTGTTTTTGCAGGCCCAACCCCACAAAATTTTGGTGTATCACCCTTATGTTTTTCATTTTTTCTTTCATCTAACCCTCAGCTTAGTAAGAATATAGATTTTCAAGTGATTCATCAAAGGGAGCCATCCTTTCTAGAGGTTTCCCTCATTCTGAGATGCCCACAACTCAGAGGGAATCCGATCATTTTGGTTCAAGTCAGAATTCATATTTCTATCTAGAACAAGGAGCACTTTGGATCGTTAATAGTTTTTTGGCATGCTTGGTGGGAAAAAGAACCATTTTTTGGAGTTATTCGCAGTATGTAATTAATGATGAAGTTCTTGCGTGGTTATTCCTAAAGAGTTAATTGATCAAGATCAACAACATGTTTTAGCAGTTATTAGCACACAACATGATTTGATTGGAGATTTAAGAGTTGCATTCCTTAGATAAATGCCCAATCAGCACTCAAAATCTTGCTTCCTTAACAATTTTTGACGAAGAACAAGACATATATTTGTTGTTACGTGGTTGTTACAATGAAGAATAATCACTTATGTGAGGGTCTAAACCGTTGTTTTTCCATGATCTATGCCTGCAATCGAACTAGAGCATCGAGAAGAGGTCTTCCCCTATTTTTTCAATTGCCATCAGTATTCAATTAGAAGAAGAAGGGTTGGAAATACTACACCTTATAACATGCCATACTTTTCCAATCCTCCTTCTCCTTCTCCAAATTTATTTATTCATATCCCAATCTTTCCAATGGATGCCCAACAACCTATAGCCTTTGTGACTTTTACTAATGGCAACCCTCTTCTAGTTCTGGTTTATCATGATATACAGCTTTGATTCTCATAAATGTCTTCCATCTTTTACTAGTGAAAACCAAGTTACCCTAGTTGAACATATTAGAGATGTAGCAACCCTTTGTTTAGTACATAATATCACACATGAGGATGTTTCTCTAAGGTTGTTAGCTACCTCTTTTAAAGGTCAAGCCTTACAGTGGTACATAAATTTAGAAGTAGGAATAATAGGCACTTGGGATGTTTTAGATTTCACTTTGTGTAGGAAATTTGAAGATAGAGTAGACCATTTATCCCTCATTAAACAACTATCCACTATTAAGCATGCACCCCAAGAGTTCATGGCCAATTTTAACTTAAGATTTACCAAAACTTGGGAAAGAATTCTAATTGTAGTTAAGCCTTCATTAGAACATGCTTTTGTTTACTATTTGCATGCATTAAATAGTGGCATTGATGTTAAGATTCATTTTATGGGCGGAACTACTCCTCCCACAGCTTTTGACATTGTAATAAGAGCTGAAAATAGCCTTATACAAGATGGAAAATTGGATCCCAGACCTATTATGCCTATCTATGATGAATTAGCTCATATTCCATCAGTTGAGAAAGCATCCGTAGTTCCTAAAATTCAGCCTAGTGAAATAGATGACTTGAAAGGGGATGTTAAAACTATGGGAAACAAGATTGTTCAGTTAGAAAGGAATCAAGCCCAAGTAAGCAGGCCATATCAGCCACCTTTTTCAAATTTTGACAATTACAAAACTCAAGGTTATAGACCATATCAAGCACAACCAAATATTACAACTTTTAGGCATCTTGCTGCAACATATCCTAATGCCCCTACAACTTCAAGAGCATTAGTTCCTGTGTAAACAAATATTGCCCAAGATGTTAGTGTGTAACCTAGTGGTTCAAATGCATCTACAAAAATGGTTCTGTAAGGGTTTTCCATACCACAAATGACTCAAGAAGAATCATTTAATCATTTTCAAGAGAGTATGTTTCTTGCAACACATGCAGATCAGATTTTGGCACAAGAACAATAGGGGAAGCCAAATGTTACCTTGGTAAATTTTGAAACAACTGATCATGTGGTTGTAAATCATGAAATTAGAGCACAAGATAGAGCTAATTTTGTTGCAGCAGTTACCAGATCAAATAAAATATCCATGGAGGCTAATGTAAGTGACCAAACTGTTGTACCAACTCATGAAAATCAAAATAATATTGTTGGTAAGAGTTTTGAACCACTTATTGTTCAAGAAAAGGTTGTTGTTGTAAAAATCAGTTTAGGATAGGTGTTGTTCCGTTCAATATTATTGATCATATGAAGAAATATAACGTTACTATGAGCATGTGGGATACATTGTCTATTCCTGGACAAAAAGACTTGCTGGTCCAAGATCTTGTAGGTCTAAAATTACAATGAAAATAGGCTGACCATATAGAAAATGCAGCCAATGTGGTGATAGTAATTACTGAGACCAACAAGCTAAAGGTTCAAAAACAAGTGTTTTAGCCAAAAACAACAACAAAAGAGATAAAAAAATGGTTAAAGAAGTCAAAATTGTTAATCCACCTTCTTTCTACATTTCTCTGATTATTGAAAATTCTTTGAATCAAAATTGCATGGTTGATATCGAAGCTAGCAGTACTATTATGCCAAAGTTAGTGGCTGAAAAGTCTGGGTCTTAAGTATGAACCAAGTACCAAAGGAGTTTTGTAGCTTGATGGTTCATCTACTAAGACCATTGGAATTATTAAGGATTTACAACTAACTTTGCATGCATGCCCAAGTGTTACAATCTTACAGGATGTGATGGTGGTGGATCTACCACCTTATTTTGCCATGTGCTTATCTAGAGACTTCACATCCAAGATTGGTGGTTACCTTTCAGCAGATTAGACTTATTTAGTTCTTTAACTCGTTATGGAGCTAAGGTAACTATCAATTCAGAGCCTTTTTCAAATTTTCATATTGAGCCTTTTACACCTAGTGTTGTTGATGTGAAGTATGTTGTAAGTGAAGAGCAACTAGATGAATCAGAGGCTGAAACTAGTTATGCCTTAGAAGGTGTCCCAGATCTGTTCAAAGATCAACAAACTGATGAAGATCATGTCCATGACCCATGGAAAATTATTGAGGAGCAAGTTATTGAAGGACAAGGCCTTGGAGTGTATTGTATTCATGAGGAAAGTGTTGTAATTCCTTCTTTGGAGAGAGAAAATCAACAAGATAATGGTTTGTGGAAACTTTATTTTGATGGCTCCAAAAACTAGCATGGTTCAAGGGTTGGTTTAATGTTGATATCACCTTCCAAACAATAATATTTATTTCCATTAAGTTCCAGTTTGCTTGTTCTAACAATGTTGCAGAATATGAAGCCCTTGTTCATGGTTTAGAGTGGGCAAGAAAAATAAAATCACATATTTACAGATTTTTGGGGACATCGAGCTTGTTATTCACTAGGTTAGAGATTACCCATTAATAAGAACTTGCAAGCCTAGAGTGTGGGGATTAATTGATGATTTCCTTTCTATTAATATTCAAGCTATCCCTAGAGATAAAAATAAACATGTTGATAGACTTGTTGCAATTGGTTCACAATTTGACATACTTGTTGATGTCAGAAGTGAAAAATTTCAGCCACATATCAAGGTTTTGGTGAGACCTTCAGTCCCAAACAATGATATGCATTGGCAGTGTTTTCGACAATGATGCACACATAATCAGATTTCTGCAAGAAGAAGTAGAATTTTTGCTCAAAATCAAGGAAAACTATAGAATCGTTATGAAGATCAGATAGTACAACTGAAAACAAAAAGATTCCGAAAGGCCTTATAACTTTGGAATCCATTTTTGGTGAAAATGATGAAATGAAGCATGAGAGGGATGTACTTGTTGTAGGTACAGATCAACATGAAAAAGTTACCATTTTTGAAGGTAAGAGTCTTAATCTTGGCAAAATTTGTTCACAATCTGAAAAATATTCTTTTATTCAAGCTTTTGTAGAGACTATGTAGAAGTTTTTCTTGGCAATACAGTGATTTAAGAGGTTTTGATCCCTCTTTAGCTTAGCATACCATTGAATTAGAGGTTGGTTCAAACCGGTTAGACAAAATCAAATACCAATTAATCCCAAGTTGGAACCCTTGATGCGGATAGAGATTGAAAAACTCATTGAGTCTTCCATTATCTTCCCCATTAAGCACTCCACTTGGGTGGCTAATCTTGTACCGGTGAGAAAGAAAAATGGTGAAATTAGGTTATGTGTTGATTTATGTGATCTGAATAAGGCTTCTCTTAAGGATCATTATCCTTTTCCCTCCATGGAGTAAATTTTGTAATTAGTTTCTAGTTTAGAGATATTCCTTGGTTGACGGATATAGTAGATACAATCAGATACTTGTCAAGGAGGAAGATTAGTACAAAACAACATTTACTACAAAATGGGGCACTTATGCTTACAAAAAGATGCCATTTGGTTTGTCAAATGTTGGTGCAACTTTTCAACATGCTATGGACATGGATTTTCAAGGTATTATCAATAAATTTGTCTTAGTTTATCTAGATGATATCACAAAGTGTTTTCAAAGCTTGCAAGTGACCATCTACCGTAGCTCAAAGTAGTCTTTAAAAGGTGTAGAGAGTTTGGTGTGTCACTTAATCCTAAAAAATGTGTGTTTTCAGTCCATGAAGGTAAGCTTCTTGGTCACATTATTTCCAAACATGGTATGATGATTGATCCTGAAAGAGTAAGTGTTATTCTTGCTTTAGGCTTACCAAAACATAAAAAAGCACTTCAAAGTTTCCTTGGAAAAATCAATTTCATAAGAAGATATATTGTTGATTTTTGCACTTTCAAAACCTTTGACCAACATGCTCAAGAAAGATTAGAATTTCACTTGGTCAAAAGGAGTGAGTAGTTTGATGTCATCAAAAAAGCTATAGCTGTTGCCCCAACGCTTATCAATCCTGATTTTTCAAAATATTTCACGTTGTATGCTTATGCTAACATGGATACTATTGCAACAATTTTAACACAATAGAATTGAGAAGAATTGGAGCAGCCAATTGCTTTTTTCAGCCAAAGTCTAATGGAGTATGAGACCGGTATTCATTCATTGAGAAACATGTACTTTCAATTGTTAGATCTCTTAAGAAGTTCAGGCATTTTCTCTCTAACAATAGAATTAATCTGATGGTTGCACATCCAAGCATTAAAGAATTTATGTTGAACAAAGATATATCATAAAGAGAATAGGTTGGATCACTCGAGTTATGGAGTATGATATCATCATTAAAGTGACCAAATTGATTAGAGGTAAATGATTGTGTGAGCACTTCACTCAAGACTTGCATGACAACAAGGAAGTTGTTTATTTGTTACAGAATGAGCCTGAAAATGCATAAAAATCAGTAGCATACAGATTGGATTCTCAACATGTCAAGGTATCTTCAAAGCATGGTATTTACCCACCAGGTTTAGACAGCTCAAAAGGAGGTATTTAAAACTTCAATCCATTCCTTATTTGCTAGTTAGTGATGTCTTATTCAAGAAATATATCAATGGTGTCATGTTAAGATGTGTTGATCCAAGACAATTTGAAAGGTTTCTTGAGTAGTTTCATGATAGCCAAGGAAGAGGGCAAGATTCACTAAAACTATAGCCCTCAAAGTAGTTTCATGATAGCCAAGGAGGAGGGCACTATTCAGCTAAAACTACAGCCCTCAAAATCATGAAAGGAGGCTATTATTGGCCTAAAAATTTTCAAGGATGACATGCATAGGTAAGAAAATGTCATAAATGTGCTTTCTTTACAAGAAAAGAAAGACTTGTTTCCTTACCATTGCAGCCTATTTTAGCTGATAAACCCTTTTCTCAAAGTGGGGTTTAGATTTTATCTGGTCTCATTAATCCACCTTCAAGCTCGAGCCATAGATGGATACTCCCCAACCGATTACTTCACATGATGGACTAAAGTTGTTGCTTTGAAGGAAGGTAATGAGACAAATATCTTGGATTTTTATGAAGGCATAATTACAAGATTTGGTGTTCCTTTCACCATTATTTCAGATAATGCTAAATCTTTCATTGGTGCAAAAATTGCTACATGGGCTATTCAAAATGGAATTTATTTGAGTACTTCATCCAATTATTACCCACAAGGTAATGGATTGGCTAAAAGTACAAACAAGAATTTACTCAGAATAATTTGAAGAACCATTGATGAAAATCAGCGTACTTGGCATAATAAGTTAAAGGCAGCCTTGTGGGCTGACATAATTACTCATAAAAGGTCAATTTCAAACTCACCTTTCAAGCTGGTTTATGGTTTAGAAGAAAAGTTACCCATTTCTCTTGAACTTATAGCTTTAGACTTATGCATCAGATGAAGTTATTAGAGAATACGCCCATGGAAGTATAATATTCACAACTTATGTAGCTTGAAGAAATCAGAAATGAAGCTATTTTGTCCATGGAGAACAATCATACTCAAATCAAAAGGACATTTGATAAGAAATCCAAAGTACGAGTCTTTAATGAAGGTGACTTAGTTTTGAAATGGGATGAGGACTCGATCAAAGACAGGTGCTCATATGAAGTTTGATTCACTATGGAGTGGACCATACATTATCATTGAATGCAAGTTACACAATACATTTCATCTTACACGAGAAAAATGGAGAAGAGCTTCGATCCCAGTCAATGGGATCCATTTGAAGCATTGTTTCTGAAAAAGATAAGTTGACATTGTATTATAGTTTACATGCTTTCCTCTAAGTGTTTTCTAAACACATCCTTTCAACATTTTCCTGCTTTCAATAATGGTTTCCATCTTTAATGGCATGCCTTGTAGAGGTTTTTTTTTCCCTTGTGTAATTCTACACATGTTTCCATTGTTGTTTTGTCCATTTTCCAGAGGAATTATCAGTTTTATCAACAACATGTAGCCTTTGGCATGCATGTTCAAGCTATGGTATAAGTTTTCAGTTGGCATTAATGGCTGAAATAACCATTTCCATAGGGGTTCTTATAGGTTAGCAGGAAACCAAATCAGCAAATTTTCCAAGATGTTGACCATTTTGGGTCAATCATTGGGTAGGGGTAGTAAAACATTTTTTGTTACTGGAGGATAGTCATTTATGAGAATGATTGAAAGAAAACTTGTAGCTATGTGTGTTTTTGTAAGGTGCAACGACTCACATATGCTTCCATTCCGAGTGTCGTCTTTAGTAAATATATGCAGAAGCCTCAAAATACTAGAGCATAGCCTTGGTGAAGGCTGGAAAAGTGGTAGATGTTAGAAATTTGACCCTAAAATAGTGAGCATTTTTGTTGTGTGCATGGTAGAAAAGTATAGTTTTCAAGTACATGTGCATTAATTCTTGTTATTTCTTATGTCGAATGAGATTAATTATGTGTTGAGTTGCTTAGTTCATTCCACAATTACCAACTACAGTAATCAAATGTAAAGGAAATAGACAACTCAATTACATAATTTAATTTCATTTATTCATGAAGAAAATGATTTTTCCCACACAAGTCGTGGGATCTAACTTATATGCATAAGAAAAAATAAATACAGGTACATAAAGTCAGTAATTAAATAAGGAGAGAGGAAACCCATCATTTCATGAATGAGTTAGTGTCCCCCTTACTCACTTGCATCCGTGTCATCCCCATGCTCTTATTCTTAAGTTACAAGACTTTTGTGACGAAAGAAATGGTTGTTAGAGCTCTTGGTTATCTCACTTCCCATGTACTTATAGTTTCAGAAGATGAATTTTGTAAGCAAGCATAGATAAGAAATATGAAAAGGAACTAGAACATAATTATAGAGTACATATCACTATCATTCAGGAGCATTTAAGTTCCACTTTAAGAGTCATATCAGGAAAGAGAAGATCAAATTTTATATCATATTAATAAATAAAGTCGGTGAAAGATGAAAAGGAAAGACTATTGCCCATTTTTTCTAAATAAATTTATAAAGTGTGTAGGTACAAGAATAAAGTACATTTATGAACAACATTGTAAATTTCAGCAATAGGATGAAGAATCAAATGAACCGTTGTATTCAAAACTTATATTGTACAATGTTCCAAAGCTATAAGAAAATTGTAATAATTCATGCAAGCTTGCAGCCAGTGAAATAATATACAAACTTCAAGAAGGATATTGTTTCAAATATAGAGTAGGAAATATACACGATGATAAAGAAATGCTACTAATCATTCATAGGAAAACCAATAATTGTAGGGAGAAACCAGAATCTCAAAGGATTGTTTCAATTTTTCTAAGGTACATTAATCATTATCCTTGATTAACCATTCTTCCCAACTATGCTTCCAAAATTCAAATTTACAATCATGTAATGGAAGAACTCGTATATTTTCTCCTTCAAAACTTTAATGTTTGTGGACCAACAATGATTATTTTGCATGGATGAAAGTGTCACCACCATGAGAAACAAAATCAAGATGTTGATTAAAGATAAATGTTCAAGACAATCTTACAAGGTGCAAATTTATTAATACAAGTTACGAGTTCCATAATTACAATAAATTTTACAGATAAATGAAGTTGAATAACAAGTACAGCTTTTCGCCAACAACCACCCACACCGAGTTTAGATCAAACAATGTCTAAGTTACAATAAGATAAATATATAAATCCATTTCATATGAAAGTATATAGATTATAGGAATCAAAATACAGGTGTAATGCCCGCTTCAAACTACCACTTGAGACCAAGAAACAAACTAGGATTAGCTGGGAAAAATTAAGGAATATTTTTTTTTTTGATTAGGAGAGTCCACAACTAAGTTGCAAGACATCAGTTGCACTTAATAGGTTCCGGATAAAGGTCTAATTACCAAATACACATTTTTTTCCATTTTAAACTTATAGCAAGTTCACAGGGTTTCAATTTTAGGGTTACATATTTTACTTAGGTTCAGGGAGAAATTTACCCCATGCCTGCTCTCTAACAGGTCCTGAACTTCAAATAGATTTTTAAATGCATTTAGAGTCATCAAATATTTCCTAAATTATTCTCATTGGATAATAAATTTTCTCACCTTTCCAACCATATAAATAAGTCCTCCTCACTCCTTGTAGAACTCCAGTTATGGCCGGGCGGAGTTTTAGGGGGAACTTTTTCCTAGGGAGGTCTGCAGGATTAAGGGGAAATTTTTCCCTTAGGGTGGATGGGCGGAGAGTAGGGAGGAAAATTTAGAATTTTCCCCACTTCGGCCACAAAGCGTAAAACACTTCCTCGCACCCGCGGGTCGACAAAGCAGGACACGTGGCACATGGTGATTCATGCGGGGTGGTGCGGACCAGCGGGGCGAAGGAGGATTTGGAGGTTTGGGTAAAAATCTAAGTGGAAAAATTTTCACATGCCTCTGCCAAGGAGGAACGGGTGCCACATGGTGTCTTGTGATATGCCACGGGCCGGTAGAGTGGAAGAGAAGATTTAGATTTTTCACCAAAGGGATAAAAAGGTAAAAGAAAGACTTACACGGGCCCGTGCCTCCAAGGGGACACATGTCAACACCCTATTGGCTGCAGGGGTGCGGGTCCACAGGGAAAAATGTGAAAATTTTCCCAAAGGCCAAAAATGGTTAAGTTTTCAATTTTAACCCACGCACCCTCCCTGCCACGTGTCAACACGTGAGTGGTTTGGGTTCGCAGGGTTACGGGGAAAATTTGGAAAATTTTCCCGAGACCAAATTTTTTTTTTTTTTAAAGTTTAAGTTTTTCCAAAAGCTCCACCCCTCTGGATGCCATGTGGCATCATTTGATTGGATAAGAGGGTGGCGGGGCTGCATAAATTTTAGGAAATTTTTCTAAAGTTCAAAATTTAAATTTTTCTAAGGTTGAATTATTTCATTTTTGGTTTGGGATGGCCATTTTGAAGTAAAACTTCAAATGGCCATAACTTTTGATAGGAAGCTCCATTTTAGGAAAACAAGGACTTTTCAGAAATATCTCGAGTCCTCTTTTCACAAGAATCATCAATTTTGATTTTTGATAAATTTTTAAGGGTCAATTTTTAGAAAACAATCTGCAGGGTTTTTAATTACATAACTGGCAGTTTTTCCTAACTTACAAGTTTTGTTCAATTTTGATTTCCTTTCTCCTCAACATGTAAATTGAACATGGAGGGATGATCATGGGTGTGTTAAAGAGTGTTTTCTAGGTTCAAATTATGGATTGGGTTGCAATTGATATATTTTGCATCTTTTGACAGGAAATCTATTATGCAAGTTTAAAATCTAGTTTGATGAAGTTCTTGATAGTCATTTTAATTGTTGCATTTCCACAAGGTTTCTTAAACATTAATACATCTAAATTTCATTGTCTCATTCCTTAATTTTAGTTATAAATCTAAATTGTGCATTTAATGAATTAATTTCGTGCTAGATTCTAAAGAAAATAGAATTCAATTACTAACAAATTAAAAGTCAATTTACAATTTCCCAAAGTGGAAGCATTTTCAATTCTGATCTGAAACATTCTATTGCTCTAATTTATTACTCAAAGTACATGGCACCATTTTGATATCTAAATTTGACAATAAAAAGCAAGGAAACAAAATGTTGTCTTTTATTCTTCACGCATTTTCTTTTTCGACAGAGATACCATTTCAAACAACAAATGTAATTCAAAACATTCAATACAATCCAGTATGCACATTCCAACAGAATTAAAAGAATCAATGCCATCCTTTATTGAGAGGTCAAATAACTTTACAACTGAACTCCTTTCCAATTTGATTTGATTTCAAATTTCAAAATTACAAGTATGGATATCATTTACATTATCTTTCCAAGGTAAAACAGAGAATACATTTCTCAATTCAATTACAACTTCCAATTACAAGGTAAACATTTCACATTTCAACATCAATTACATTCATCCACTCTAAGTGGGAAGGGTTACATTCAATTTTCTCAAGAAAAGAGGACTGTCAAAACTATTTTTTTTCTTTCTCCAAACAACAGTATGTTGAATTCTTCATCTTTCATCTTTAGATCACAACAAGGAAGGGGGAAAGGCAACACTCTCCACCCAACCAAGATACCCAATGGGAAAAGAGAATCCATCTTTCCCCATTGGCCCCCGAGCCCCAACCATATTGAAATGGAGCATGATTTACAACACATGGCAACATGGCTTCTTTCACATATAACAAACATTCTTTCACATTCAAAAGACACATAATTCAATCAAGATGTAGTTCACAACTACTTCAAAAAAAAACACAACAAAAAAAAAAGGCTTCTTCAAGCAAGCAAGCCAAACAAGAGCAAGATCTATGGAGGTCTCCTTATGTCTCCCTTGTTGAAATTTGGGCATCCACCAAAACAACCCACCAAAATCATAACAAAACCCATAAACCTTATCCCTCCTCAACCCCTCCTTATCCCTCCTCCAAATTTATCCCTTATGCCCCCAAAGTAAGAAATGCAAGCATATTATTTTCCTAGGTGGATCCCAAACCAACACTCCCTCCACAAGACAAGTGCCCTTGGCAATCCCTTATCCCTCCTCTGATAAAACCTCATAGTCTTCTCCCTACACCTTGCCCTAAGCATTCTACCCATCCATCCAAGAATGCAAACACAAAACCATTCAATATTGCATGCAAGAAAGAGGGAAAAAAATAGCAAGTAAAAAGGGCAAGAGCCTACCTCTCCATTATGGAGATTTGTTTTCCAACACAACAGTCTTTTGATGCTCAAAACACAGTCCCAAAACAGCAATGTACAAGCATGTGAATCAATCCAAGCTCCTTCCACAAAGCAAGCTCCAAAGGCAAGAGAAAATTTGACCCAAGAGTGAAATCACAAAATTTCAACAACCTCAAAATGAGGAGGAATTCAAATTTTAAAGGAGAGGGTGGAAGAGGATGATGTGGATTCCAAGTGGGATGCCACCTCATTTTCCTCATCCCAAAATGCAATCAACATCAAATACAATAAAATCCCAATAAATGTGAATGACAAAGTTACTTACATACACAAACTCAACCCATACTCAAAAAGGGAATGCATTTAAAATTTGTAAGACAAGTGCAATCAATTTACACAAAATTATGTCAAAATACAATAAAATAGATTGATTTTGACTTCAAAACTATAATCATGGTTGGTGGAAGATTTTGTCCTCCAAGATCAAATTCGGATTTCAAGAGAAATGGAGTGTTTGACCTTCCAAAATATTCCTTACAACCTCTTACAAATTCTTACACATCCTTACATGGTAACTTACACACTCTTTTACATCCTCTTACTCTTGCATTAATATCTATGACATTTATTTATTACAATCTTTTATAAAGATTTATTTATTTACCACATGGTTATACAATATATAAATCAGATTTCATTATCAACCAAGACAAAAACATTTAATTTATATTCCACATCCCAATTAATTTAATTAAAACTTAACTATATGACTCTCACATTATACTATCACATTTAAATTAATTAAAAGAAAGAACACCTTACAATTAAAATAAATACAACAACAATTAAAAAGGGAACATACAAATAAAACACACATATCCCATGGTCATAATAGTGGAAATCCCCCCATGGGAAGTCCTAACATAACACAACACAAAAACAAACACAGTTGCCATGGTGACCTTGTTGATTTCACACTGAATTCCAATATGGTTAGTCTCCAATCCCCGACATTGTTGTGATTTTTAACCTGCAAAATGCAAAACACCTCCTTCGGCCTCAGTGGCCATATCAGAACATCCAAAATGATATAAGCACATATAATTATTAAATCCAAATCACAACAATATCAAGAATTTAACATTTATCATTTAAATTCAATTTGCAACTATATCATCATCCAATAGATCTCTATACTAGAGCTATTCATAATATCAATGTCACATGTCTAAAATCAACATCAATAACTTGTCCATGTCAACTAGTATATCATCATCCAGATAATAATAATAATGTCTCAATGATCATCAAGCATAATAACTGAATCCAGATCCATATTAATCCATAGTCTATCATCTAACCATCATACTAAGCAAAACATAATAATGTCCGTAGTATTCCATGACCTAGCATATACACATCATACTACATCAAAACATAATAATGTCCAAAATATGATCAAAAGTATCAGGATCAATATCTAAATATTTTCAAAGGAGAGTGGGCACTACATAGGGGAAGCTCTAAAGAAATTGAATGAACAATCAAGAACAAGCTTTCCTCATATTCAAATAGAGATATTGAAGGTAGAAATTAGCATTCAAAAGCATTGCTCGAGCTCAAGCATTTTCTTACCACTACAATCAATTGTGACAAAGTAGATCATATAAAATGGTAATGACGCAATCAAACTCTAACTTCTATATAGAACTTGTAAATAATGGAAAATATGGAAAAGCTCATCATTTCAAAGCATTCTCTAATCCATACAACCAATTACGCATTTTATAGGATGTTATTATATGATGTTACATATTCACAATATTTCAAAAATGCTTTGAGAACAAATCACACCTAGAAGAAAATCTATAGGGTCAGCCAACTAGATTTAAGTGGCAATGATTATGCAGAGTACTTGTTCGATTACAACTTTCCTTACATATACAAATGCACAAATTCTTAGTAGCAGCAAGCCAAGGAGAATGAAGCATCCAATTATGGATTGAATTGTCTTTGACATTGGCATGTGAACACAAATCTATCAACAACCACAAGTCATATGGCAAGAATAAAATTTCTTTCTTTTCAGAAATGGTGAAATAAAATAAATGCAACTCAGTTGGAAAGCTATTTCAAGGTAAGTGAACCAAGAAATCACTAAGATATAGCTAAGTGTTATCTTGGCCAAGCTCCAAAGAACAAAACCAAACCTCATTCAAATCAAACTCGAGTCGAAACAAAATAACCACCAATAAGTTCAATGAAAACCTATAGAGTTATATTCATCATATGCAACCCCAAAAGCTATCGTTGATCACCAAAAGGAAACAAAAAATGACAAGTAAAATAACATCCAATGACGATTAAATGACAGATATAGTAGGATTAAATGATATTTTCAAAGCTCCAAGGCTCGAATCATGAAAGAATAAGGCAAAGGGAAGATTTATGTTCAAAGGATCCCATTGTAAAGATAAAATAAACCCCGAGATCAAACAATTGCAAAACCATTAATGGGTATTAGCAGATCTATGTACTCAAATGGCCCATATGAAAATAAAGGAGGCATCAAATTCATAATACATAATCCGGATAAAAATAAGAAGATGCCTCTTTTATTTAGAATGGAGACCTAGAAAAATTCTCCTAGTTTTCAAATAAATATCTTACCTTCGATCAATGGTGGCTAGAAAAAAAAAAACCCCAAACTCATAATAAAATCCTTCGGCACTAGAAGACAATGGCAACATTTTGAGCTATACACACCAAAATCAAAGCAATATAAAGCTAGAGATAAAGGTTTAATAACCCACTTTGTAAAGATTAAACAGATCTCGCAGCATCACAAATATGAACAGGAATATTCATACCGAGACACATCTATTTCAGAATACCCATTTCAAAAAATGTGACAAAAACAATAAAGTTATTCATAAGAAATTCAAAAACCAAACAAATCCTAAGTAAATAAAACTTCAAACCTCAAATAAAAGGTCCAAAGCACCAAAAAGAGGTTTAGATAGCAACAAAAAAATGAGCTGGATTCAAGACATGGAACAGAGTAGGATACACAAGTCATAACCAAAGCATGTTTTTCATTCACAAGATGAAGCAGACCAAGCTAACCGATTGTTAATAGGTGCAAAAATAATATACCAGTCATTTTCTATTTTAAAAATATGTGTTATATCTTACCTTACAGAGCACACCATTTCCAAATTGAGCCAATAGATCTGTGATGTAGAGTTGTGAATCAAAATTCTATTATCTGTGACAACATAAATTTGAAATCACTCAAGTGGAACACTACATACAACGCACAAATTTGAAGGCTCGGGGTCCGAAAATGGTGACTTGTATAAAATAAGGAAATCAGCTACAATCTGAATAATTTTGAAAAAGACCCAGATGAAGAGAAATGAAACGTATGGCAACTCAAAAAAGGAAGATCTTACCTTTTCAAATGCCCTGAATCGAGCCAAAAGCAAACCAGAGATTCAAGCTTCCATAATGGTGGATTTTAATATTTTTAGAGATCAGTAACACAAAATGGCCCCCTATTGAAATTTCAACATTATTTTCCCTTACCACCGTAAGCTTCCATTAGAAGAAAATGTAAATGAGTTAAAATTAGGGTTGACACCCTAATACCAAGAAACTCACGTAAGGTTATCCTAACCTTACTCAAGTCAATAAACATTACACCTTTTCAAAATATATGCATAATTACACCATGATAGGTCAAATGGATGATGATGGGGCTCAAAATCATTTCACAAGTACATGGGGTGGGTATTCATTTATGTTGGTATGCCCACGTGGATTTAGAACCATAATAGGTTTACATTATTTCATGGGTAATGGAGAAGGGTTGGAGTTATTATGTCCACTTCTCAAAGTAATCGGTGGGGATTTGGAAGAACTTAATTATGAAATTATGTGCCTTTTTCTTTGTATCAAGATAAGTGGAGAGGGGTAAAACTTTATTGGAGTTTCAAATATGCATGCCCAAGCAAAGACAAGGAAACTCTTACATGCACTAGAGTCCAAAAGCTCACTTTTTCAAATAAAACAAAATTTTCTTTTTCCTTAATTCATGCAAGCCAAGAATAGAATTTTAAGGCTAAAAATACAAGGAGGTAGGCTAATTACCTTAATTTATGTATGAAAGGTCCGGGAATTCCTTGATGAGCTGGAGTAGTCAACTCAGTTTACTAGGTGAGAAGTGAGTTGGCGTGCTATTATTAGCCATTGTTTTTATTTTTGCAAATGTTGGAGAATATGCATGTACGGAGCTATTGTTAGTTGCATAGGCCTATTTTTGGAGGGTAAGAAGGAGTATATTTCACTATATATTTTCCATGGATTTCACAAGCATGGGGGGATAAGTTTTGTAGAGAGTAATGCTATAGAAAATTGTATTGTTTCACATTGTGATGAATAAAAATATTATTTTCCTCCATTAGCAAGCTTTTCATAGTGTGTTCTAGCAGGATATAAGCATGTTTTAGTGAATTATTGTTCCTTTGCATGTTTTTATTCCAAAAACACCTATATAAAGTAGTTTAAATCATTTTGTAGGCCAATAAAGTGTATTTCAATACCTTATGAATTATAAATCTATTAATAAGTTATTACGGTGAATTTTAGTAGTCTTTAAGTGTGTTTCGCAAGCCCATCCCCAAAAAAATTCTGTATCACCCTTATGTTTTTGAGTTTCACTTTTATCTAACTCTCGGCTTAGTAAGAATACATATTTTCAAGTGATTCATCAAAGGGAGCCAGCCCTTCTAGAGATTTCCCTCATTCTGAGATGCCCACAACTCAGAGGGAATCCCATTTTTTCGGTCCAAGTCAAGTCAAATTTTCATCTGAAAGGACCAATTTAAACCATTAACAATTACTAAGATTGTCGAGGTAAAGGTTTGTGTCAAAAATTTCTTCATATTTGGAATCAAAAGGTAATGAGGATGTGACGCTCCTAAACGATGATTAAAGTGATGATCGAGTTGACTAGTTATCCAAAATGAAGAGTTTCCTTTTAAAAGGAATATATCATGTTGACATGGATAAGACTCAAAGATGAAACTTTCGTCTTCATTCTATTCCTTATGTTATAGTAGATAATTTTGTATTTTGAAGGTATTTCAATGGTTTTCTCCTTCAAAGGTGCATAGGGCCAAAGAAAGTGAACAAGATACTAGAAGAGTTTCACAATGGTCTATTAGGAGGGCATTATCTACTGAAGAATAACTACTACAAAATCCATAAGGTTTGGCTATTATTGTCCATATTTATTCAAAGATGCCCATCTCTAGGTAAAGAAGTGCAAGGAATGTTCCTTTTTCTTTGGAAAGTATAAGTTGGCAGCTCTTCCTCCATCCAATTTAGGTTGATCAGCCCTTTATTCAATGGGGTTGGATTTCATCGAATGATTAATTGTCCATCCAACGATGGACATACATTGGTATTTATTATAAAGACTACTTTACTCAATGGATGAGATGTGGTAGCATTGAAGGAGGGAAATGAAAAGGCGGTTCTTGATTTCCTAGAAGGCATAATGACTAGGTTTGGTGTCCCATTTATAGTCATTTCATAAAACGCAATGGATTTTCTTGGTTTGAAGTTGAGTGAATGGGATGTTAAGAATGGAATTTATCTCAAAACATCATCCAATTACTATCCACAAGGAAATGAATTGGTTTATTCTAGCAACAAGAACCTCACAAGGATTATCAAATGCATAATGGAAACCAACAAGAGGACTTGGCATACACAACTTAAGACTGCTTTTATGTGAAAATCGGATCACACCTAAAAGGTCCATCGAAAAAACTCCTTTCATGCTAGTATATGGAAGAGAAGAAAAACTTTTGTTATCCTTAGAATTACCTTCTTTGGAGTTATCTCATAAGCTTGAGGTTATGGAGAGTGATCTTATGACAATCGGGTTTGCTAAACTCACATAATTAGAAGAAGTGCGAGAACAAGGAAATGAATTATTTGGAGCAACATCAAGCTTAGGTTAAGAAATATTTTGACAAGAAGGCATCCAACAGGAATTTTCAAGAGGGATATTTAGTTCTCAAATGGGATGAAGATAGATCCAAACCAGGAAAGCACGCCAAGTTTGACGCTCTTTGGAGTGGGCCATACATTATCACAAGTTGCAAGGAGGAAAATTTGTTTCATCTATCTAGGTGCAATGGAGAAGAACTTCCCATTCATGAATGGGATACATATTAAAGCTTTTTTTTTAAGAATGTTCCACCCCTTGTACAGCTTAGTTCGGTGTTTTCCTCCAAGTACTTTGCACCTTTTGTGTTGTTGTTGTTGTTGTTTTGATTTCTTTATTGTTGTTGGTGTTTATATTTTTGTTTTTCCGCACATCAGTATCAACGGTGGAAGTCTTTCAAAAGAAGAAAGGTTCAAGGTTTAAAAGTGAGTTTCAGGATATCCCTAGTTCCTCAAATTTTTCAATCAAAATTCCATAATATGCCATAGTTTCTAAGCATTTTTCAAATTTAGCATATTTCCTACCTAACATTACTAGAGAGTTCAATATCGTTATCACATAAGACTAGATCATTTTTGGGATTCCAATATTGACTCCATGCCCAATGGATGACTTAAGACTACTGGAATCATGTTTAGCAAGCAATCATCCCCGAGAGGTCACCAAAAATGTTATCCAATTTCACACACTTGGCAAAATTAGATAATGAGGGCTTGATGGACCCTTAGACTGAATAATTCCTTTGTGAGCATTTGAGTCATTTATGGGAAAACTTTGTGGTTAAGAAGTACTAATGGTGTTTTGGAAGGGTTCATGGTTGTATGCTATAATTTTTCCCTTTCTGGATTTTTAGGTACTCATATTTTTCTTTGGGGGACTAAATTAGCCACGAGGCCTCACTTTCTACCAATGTATGTAAAAGTGATTGAAATCGATCAATCAATTCCAGGAGGGTTTTTACTATGTTCCCATGACTCTCTAGTTCCGAGAGGAAGCCAAGAGAATCAAATTTTGATTAAAACATAGGTGGGGGTCTAGATGGAATTGAGCTAAAGTTAGCTTGCTTTGAGAAACTCGGTGAGTTTCTCGACGAGCCAACATCGCTTAAATGAACTGGGATTGGTTCTAGCTCATGTAACTTGAGTTGAACATGGATCGAGTAGAGTTAAGCTCGCAGGATGCATGGGTAGCTTAACACCATTACACTAAAATGCTAGTGTGGGAAAAACTAGACCAATCCATTCATAAAGAGAACTAAGGGTAGAGATTGACTCAAATCTCATGACCAAGGGAATGAATAGTGGTTTGAGACCACGTTAAGGAGGAATATTGGGTTGAGCTGAGCTAATGCTTAGTAGAGAAAATAAACTCGAGCTCAAATTTGAAGCTATGCGGATCTTCCAAGTTCATCGGTCTTGAGAGAAAGTTTTGGGTTGAGATAAAAGGTGGAGGATTTATATTATAGCTCATCAAGCTTGAGGTAGCTTGGTGAGATAGTATTCAAGTTGTTTTCTTGGGAAACCAAAGCTCTAGACTCATTATTTATTAGATAAGTCACATTCAAGGAGAGCCATGGTAAGCTTGGAAAATTGAAGATAAATTCAGCGGTTTGAATATTAATTAAGAACTTGACTAAAGCACATTGAAGGGTGAGTTAAGGGCCGAGTCGGCCTTGACCAATACATGACGATCAACAGTGGCAGGGTATGGAGATGGAGCCTTGAGCTCCAGAGACACATCATTGGAAAAAAATCATAAGAGAAATAGCTCGATGGTCAAGCTAAATGCATGGTGGCTTGAGTATCGTGGAGGCTAGAAATAGGGGGCTCAGATTCATTGATGAGGGTGAGTTGGTTTATTACAACTAGGAGCTCAGAATATGATGAAGAGTCCGGCAGAGCACTTATTTTGAGCAAGTCATGGAATCCCACACTATAGGGAGCTTGTCGGGACTAGCGAGTCATTATTATCAAGGCTATTGTGTTGGAATTTAGAGCCCCAAAGTGAGTTGACGATGAGGTGCTCGCAGAGCACAAATATAAGTTGAGTTGTGTAATATTGGCATAATCCTAAGAAATGGTCCACAAAATGAAGATGAGATCAAGAGAGAATTCAAGATGGTCAATTATTTAACTCAGCCAAGCATGACTAGAGAATTTGCAAGGAGATCGTGTGATGAACTCATGTAGACATAACACAGTTGTCACAATGATTTTATCATAGTGAGATGAATGGATCATGGCCAAGCTCGATGATGGCGGTAGGGAAGAGTTGGTGTCAATTCGTGCAAGGAAAAAATGTAAATGAAGTCCTGAATTGAATCATCATGGGAATTTTGAGGTTTTTTTGGGTCCATGTCTGGTCAAGTGGGAAAAATGATGCTAATTTTCTCGCATAATGTAATTGTCATGGGAATTTCGGGGATCGGGGCCATCCACCAAGTTGGTACATTGATAGTATGGCATCCAAAATGTGAAAAACCTCCATTTATTCTCTAGGAAATTACATTGTAGAAACCATATGGAACACGTATGGAATTAACAATGGTCGGGTTTCAAGACTAGAACATCCAATTCATGGAGATCATGAGTATGGGTGACCCCGAGTTATTCATCGAGCTCCCTTATTTTTTAAGTTTGAGTTGATATATACACGTGGTAAGGTGACCCTTGATCCACTAGGTGGATAATTCGGTAAGTTGGTGGAATTCAAAGCATCATTCAATGTAAATGTGGATCTTTAAAAGAATTTGGTGGTTGAGTTAGGTCAATGCAAAAAGAGATCCCAAGGACTCGGTCATTTACAAGGTAAAACCCAAGGTGCCGTGTAAGCAACAGTTAACTCGATCAGAAATATGGTTAGATAATTAACCCAACCAATCGTGGCAAGGAAGCAATCAGCTTAAAATGTTAGTTCAATGATTGAGTTGTAACGAATAAACTATCGTGTGAAAGTAGGTGAGCAGGAGTCAAATAACAATATGGAAGATCACTCGAACGTTGAAGCTCGATGACTCGGAAATTAATAGGGACATAAATTTATAAAACAATGTTAATCAAATTCCTATATGGGTTAGTGGTCTATGAACTTGTTATTTCCTCAATGATCTTGACGGGTGCTCGGTGTTTAATGATAGCTTGGTGTGATCCATTGGAGCGAGGAATCGTGAATGAAATGAATTGAGTTATTAGTGTTCAATGTAGTGAATAGCTCGAGATGAACCCAATGTGAAAATTACTCAAATAGGCCAAGTTGTAGTTATGCCACTTGACATTAGAGATGATCGGTTAGATTAAGCTTGTTCGACTCGATGGATGGAGGTTAGTATGACATTACAAAGATCGATTCAGACTATGGTGTGAAGAAGAGTTTCGATTGAACTAAAAGTGGTGCGAGTAAGGGTGTAGACACCAAAATTGGGTCACACACTCCTTGACCCCTCATTAAATAATCAACTTGAACGCACTCACCTAACCATTGCCTCGCACCCACACTAATATTAATTTAATTAATTAAATTAAATTAATCCATGTCCTCACAATATTTATTATTTTATTACCCTAATTAAGATAATTCCCACCCACCACCTCACCTATACACCTCACCTAGCCACCTTAACCTAAGCCTATTCTTAGTATGCGCCATAACTAACTAAGACCTAACTAAACCCTAAAAATCAAACCCTACATCCCCTCTAACCACACTCCCGCATAAGAAAAGGTAACTCCGCTCTTGCCCGGATGAATAGAGAGATCTCGGCAGAAATCATTATCATGATCTCCTATTTTTGGTAAGCCTAGGAAACCCACCCTAACCGACTCCGGTTAACCCGGAACCATCGTCGGTTACCTTTTATTCCCTTTGGTAACCTTATTTCAAGGTTGGCACATTTTCTGAGAGCAAGGAAGGAGACGAGAGCTACATACAAGCAAAACAAGCATCCTTTTACACATCCAGACATCTCAGAGCCATCACCAAGATCAATTAGAGAGCCATCGCATTCACGGGAGCACTCGGGAAAGCACCACTACAGACCATACACGTATTCTTCAATCAACCACCTCCACCACTCAGCCATCAAAAACCTTAACACAGTAAGTATGGCCCTAACTAGTATAGTTTATTTCAGTTAGTAATCTTTATTACTCCTGTTATTAATATATTCTTTACATGCTTATTGCTTCATCACCCACTTTCTTATAAACCCAAATATCCCTTCACCCACATCACCAAATCCCATATTCTCACCCACCGTATACTTCTAAGCATACATAAGATCTCTACAGACTTCCCCATTCACTCACCCAAACTTTATCTCGACCTCGATCACCCCCGCCATTTAACCTATTTTGAGTTTTTTTATCCCAACCATACTAACTCGATTATCCATAACCGTCGTCAATTCTACCTAAACTGGAATCAGTCACATTTAGCTGACGTTGGTCTCTATGTTTTACATCTTGACCAAGAATAGACCCAACAATCACCTTACCAGTTGACCTAAATAACCTCAGAACCGACCCTGACCAGTCCCAATACCTTGACAAATACCTCACCTCTCAGATCCAACTATAGCCTAGCCTATTGTGATTGGATTTGCTTATTGTATTTGAATGAGATACCTAAATCATATCAACTACAGTAGGAATTTGTTTATTTCTCACATTAACTTGTTTTAAACAGTGGATTGACAACCATCTAGGAAGTATCACACTTCCCGGAACTAGCATACGCTAGGCAGTCCACTATCATATATCATTTAACTATCTTTTTGTGGTCTTGTTTTCTATTACAGGTAGTTCCTCCTAGCCAAAAGGAAGCTCTCACATTCAATTGTGGATTAAGAAGTCATAATGCATGCAACAACCATCAACTAACCAGCATTTAACAGGTATTCCTCCTTGGCCGTTACCCCTATCTGTTTCGTCATTTCAAAAAGGTAAAGAAAATGGTGAAACATTTTGGCATGCCTGGTGGGACCCATTAGGGGTTCTTTTGCATTTATTCATTCCTAGGTGAAATTTATGTGTTTTTTTCCCTTTGAAAAGCTTCCACATTAATTTTTCTTCTTTGGAATCATTCTCCTTCTTTCTATTGTCTAAAAACAATCATGTTTTTGGTGCTTTAAAAAGAACACATCTTCCTTTATTTTACATTGCATTAGTGAAAGAGCATCCCTCTTCCTGTTCATCTCTTGCTACATCAAATATCACACTTCAATTTGGGTTTAAAACACTTGCATTGCATTATGATTTGTTGCATTATTAGCTCACATTAAAACTAAGGGCAACCTATATGCTGGAAGTCATGCCTAGTTGATGGTTGACACAAAGAATCGTAGAAAGCACATTTCTCTCTCTCTCTCTCTCTCTCGTGTCTTACCAAACTTGCACAAAATAAAATATACACATCTTTCTTAAACACTATCTTACCCGGGAACATTTTTCAGTGATCACACGATCCGGTTGGCAGGTACTCCTCGGCTCAAGACATTACCTCTCGTCGAGTCATCATCTCGCAGGATGGCCCGCCCCTTAACATACATGAAACCTCTCATTTTAGATATCCTTCTTCTTAGGATGCCTTCCCAACCAAAAAATTCTATTCTAAATACACACAGTCAGTCCTAAATAGCATAAGCTAAACAAACATGACAAAATCACTTTGTTAGGATCAAACTTTTTCTGCTTTCTTCTTAGCTTGTGTTTTGAGGTGTGAGACTATGAATCCCCATTTTTCTTCTTCCTTTGCACTCCACCATCATAGTTGGAGTATTCTAACTTTTTTGAGTGTGTCAGGGCCTCATCTTCTCATTCTCAGGCTTTTGAGTTTGATTCTTCACTTAATTTAATTCATAAAAACAATTTTCTTCATTTATTTCTAATTTCACAGTCACCGACGTCGGTCCAGCGACCATCATTGGTTAAACCCTAACCGGTTTTGGATTATGTCTTTCTAGTTACTTTACCTAGAACAACTTTCATTATTGCTTCTATTCTTTTTCCAGCCCTTGGGAATCATCATATTTCTCCCTTATTGATATTTACTATCATACACAGTTTCACCAGTACAAATCCAACATTCCCACTTCATTTTTTTGAGACTGGTTTCTTCCACGGTGACCTAAGATATCAGTTTTAGAAACCATCATTGATGTTGTCCCAACTGTCATCGGTCATCTTGACCATCATCGGTTTTCCCATAACCATCACCAGTCAACCTGACCATCATTGGTTTCCTGTGTTTAATTTTTCAAAATCTAGACATTAACCCAATTCACCTCCTGACCCCCATTATTCTCTATTTTTACTTTTTTTGTGTCATTTAAGGAATTGCCTTACCAGTCAACACTTTTTCTCATGGTGCTAACTTGCACTAGACTAACACCCTCCTATTCCATGTTAGTCATCAACCACTCCCACCTAGTCCCTCACCGCATTTTGTCCTATCACCCATGGATCTAACCTTACCTATCACCATTGTTTCCGGTGATGAGGAGTTTGCATGACTCCTTGATCAAAATCCGTGGCCTTACAGTTTTACCTTTCCCACTCTTCCACCCGAGACTCCTTCGGTTAGTTGATATACAAAATGCCTGTATCAATCTCTCCTACCCTTATTCTTGTTGGCCGTATTGCCCTCACTTGGTTTTCCCCTAGTATTTTCACATGACTAGACCCATACCCACCATGACCGCTGCATTAGCAGCTTCCTCGTGCCTATCGCATCTCGTTGTCCCCTCATCCACCACCCAGACCATAACACAATCCACACTCATTGTCTCACAAATACCCATTACAACACAACCACCCATGGTGTCGGTGACCCCTACTCCATTCCAAAATATCGTCCTCTCCATCTCACAAACACTAACCCTAATCACTACTCAGTTATCACCGAATCACAACACCCCTGCATATACCCGAACTCACAAAGTGTGATTGGATAACATGGGTACTATCTCCAAGTTGTGGGACTTGCTACTTGAGATAGACCTCCGAGAGAAAGCCAGTTCTTGCTCCTAAACTACCGCCACAATCTACTCTAATGCAGGATAAGCTAACCTGTTCTAATCTAAATTTCAAGGGACCAGGGAGAGAGAATACATAAAATGAAAGCCTACACTAAAGCGGTGATACACCAAAAAAGGAGGGTGTGAGAGTAATCTCCAAATGTGTGAAATACAGAGGCGAAGTGCACACTAGAAGAGGTGATGACAAGCCACCATAATCTAGCAAAACGCATTCACAAAGAATATACTCCAAGCATACACAATGTTAATGAATCCTGCAAGAACATAATAAATAGACACAATATTCTTATATAAAGATTAAAGGGTCAAGAAGAATGCAAGAAAACACAGCATGGGAAGATACATCCACAAACCGGTATTTTATTGCTTCATGATATGCACAGTTTCAATCTATTACAAGATAAGGGCCTGGATCACCATGCGCAAGGGGTCCACTACAAGGGCCTACAACACACTCAAGCTTCACAAAGTAATTTTGGCATAGCTTGCTACCCAAAACTCTCTCCCTTACAATGAGCCCAACACTCCAATTTATAGAAAAATGAGGAGAAGAGAAGGGAAAATGGAAATCCCGAAATCTGTCCTTCAACCACCTGTAAGAGGCATTAAATTGAGTGAAATGGTTATACATTACTTGCAAAAGGCTCCCCATACTGTCCCATGTGCTGCAGCAGAGAAAGAATGATGACCATGCCTCTTAATTGCACTCCCAGCTACCAAATAAAACACTGTTCTGAACCCGGCCACGTTTTCTTAAAAATCTCAATCAATTTCTAATAAAATCTGGAATTTCTTGATTGCTATGCATCGGGCTCGGAACCATGATTCCAACGGTACCAATTTTGTGTGATTTCGTTGAGAAATGCAAAAGTTATGGCCTTCTGAGTGCGGGCAGCTATTTTGGGCCTGGCAGGCGTTTCTGTCATTTGACGGGAATGAGCATTGACTGACTGGAGCCGAATATGTTTCTTTTATTTAAATATATCTACCCTCATTAAAATTAAGAAATCTAGTTTTTGTGGCGTAGAGGACGTCGTGCTCGTTCCAGAAAGTCCAATTTTGTGAAAATCGGAGCTCGGAGTCAAAAGTTATGGCCGTTTGAAGTTCCACGGGTCAAATGTTGACTTTTCTCCTCTGCCTTCGGCCGCTTCGGCTTTTCACGTCCCACGCGTCCCTCTGTCCCATTTAGCACAGTGCTGAAATTTCCCATTTCGGCCGAACTGCCGGTTCACACTCGCTGGCCCGGATGTCCCATTTGCTTTGGATTGTTTGGGACAAATTTTCCCGATTCGCCTGCCTCAAACCGGGTTCGCGTACTTTTGTCCGCTACAAGCGCCCTGCATCGAAAGTTCTCATTTCAGCTGATCCGGTCGGTTCACATACTTCATGTACCTTCGCCCAACTGTTTCTGGGATGCCTTGACTCATTTCGCCGATCCGTATTTGCATGGGTTCGCGATACTTTTGTCCTCCAGGCGTCGGATCGCCTGTTTAACAGATTAGTCAAATTTTCAACTTTTCGGCCGATTCGGATCTCCGCTTCCCACACATCCCTTTGTTCCAAATGTCCCAAATGCTACACAGACCGCCTGCCTTTCGGCCGGTTCGCGCCCTTTTGTCCCAACTGTCCCAAATGTTGCGAGGACTAGGACTTAGCCATTTTTCGTGATTTTTCCTGGCCCGAGCCTGTTTTTTGCAATTTTCTTACCTTTCCTCAGAACTTGCTCTCTTCTACTTGGACAGGGGAGTTAGAAAAATATGAGGGGACCCTAGAAACATGAATTTTTTCCCTGACTCAATCTATTTGCCTGGGACTTGAGAATTTGATGCATGTTATCAAAATTACCTTGAGGGGTGAATTTTGGATAACTACTAGAGTCACGATGACCATCCTACCTACATACACCTACTATCAAAAACCCTCCATCTCGTATCTCACCCATTCTGGATATGTGCTTCCCATGAAGGTTCCTTATTCTCAACCTACCTATTAGGTTCAATATCCACCTCCTTATGCCACAGGAGGTGTCCCCCCATCACAACCTACTAACGACCTCATCAAGTTGATGATGGAAAAGATGCAAACACTAGAAGCATCGGTTTCTGGCTCATGCAATTCCCTCACCTATGATGAAATTTGTAATGATCCTATTCACCCATCCATTCCCATTCGACCATACCTCGTACATTGGGAGATGCCAAAATTCAACCACTTCAATAGCAAAGAAGATCCGCAACAACATTTGTGGTCCTTTAAACATGGGTGTTACCTGATTGCCCATGATGACGCTTTACTTTTGAGGACTTTCCCAATGTCCCTGACAAGACCTACATTGGACTGGTATAGTGGACTACCAAGACACTCCATTTACTCATTCAATCAAGTAGCCCAAGCCTTCCTAGATCACTTCTCCATCAACGTTGTTAAGAAGGTTACCATGACTGATCTTTATTCCACATGACAATATTGCCTCAAACTAGCTCACATTCCAATTGCCTCATTAACCAACTCACATTCCAATTGCATCAAACCAAGCTTATATAACTATTTACTTGGGCATGTGCTAGACACATCTCACCAACCCTATAGGTGCAAAATTTTCTCACTTTCGACGAGGCATTCACCATGGCACGAAAATTGGAAATTTGTGCTATCAAAGAAAAGAAGATTCAACTTCATAACAAGAACATCATGTTCAAATCAAATGATACTTCTTCATATTCGAAACCTCAAAACAACTATTCAAAGCCCAAAGGGTCTGCTAATGTCGTAGTTCTCAAAGTCGGTCCCCCTCATTAATCAAACCCAGCCAAACCCCCTTCTAATCTTTCTCCTATCCAAGATTTCCAGTTCGGACGAGATAAACAAAAGTACACTTCCCAAGGAAAATATTATTCTTCCATTTTGAAAAATCTTATTAAGGTTGGTGTCATTACCCTTCCACCTATAAAACCACATACTGGTTTTGACCCTAAGCAACCCATGCCTGCGTGGTATAAGGAACACAACTTTTACAACTATCATCGGGTCAAAGGTCACAATGACAATAATTGCATTACCTTCAAAAATATCATTCAAGAAATGATAGAAAATGGAGACTTAGTCTTGGATAGCCCAAATGCACCCACTAACCAAAGCCTACACATCTTCAAGAAGCCATTCCCTAATCATGCCCCATCTTCCAACCAAGTGGGTGATACCTCAAACAATGATAACATTGTCCGTGAGGTCCACGCTATTTTCAATGATGCACCAGTTACTTCCCAATTGCCTCATATTCCTTCCATAGATGAAATCTTAGCCCATGCTCCCCTACCTACACCAGAACCTATTTCATCTACTCCTCTACCCACAGAGGAATCCCCTTCATCTTCTCCTTCACCCGTGAAAGAGCCTATAATCAGCACACCACCTTTGACCCCTCAAAATTCTGAGCAAGTTTTCAGTGACACCTCTCCTACTCATAGAAGATGCAGGTTCACCACCTACACCAACACAAGGAGATCCCACTTCAGCTAGACCATCCTCTCCTCTACCCATAGAGGATACTATAGAAGTACCACCACCTATAGACAACTATTCACAATCATACCTTCAAGATCCCATTGATATAATTTTGGCTCTCTTACCCATAGAGTCCGAGGCTAGCCATTTCCCAGTATCTCAAACACATTTTACAAGGATTGCCACTCGGTCCACATCAACTCCACTTACAACAAGTACCATTCTCACACTTGGCCAATCACTGGATGATGTTGATAGAGCCTTACTTTTGGGGACATCTTCTACTTCTGTTTCAACACAAATGTAGCTATCAGATCACATGGACACCTCCACTATCTATCCAAAAGTGTTTTGACTGCACAGACCGAACACAACCATAGCTATCATAAAGCCTCCCATGACACCACTCATGGCTCAACTCACACCTCGCCCATAGCCCAACATGCATATGCACCAAAACCCACACCTATACCATCTCCCTTTCCTAAACCTATCATTGCATTAGGGGTCCTACCAACAGATAGCCTTACTCACCCACCCATCAAATTAGATTTAGCTACGTATTCCAAAACTAACACCAAACTTAACCCTACCCATAAATAGAAGAGCCAATATCCTAAATCTCATACCGTAACCTCACTAACCACACCCTTATCACCTTCACCCCTTTCGTCCATCCTAGGACCTCACCCTTTGACCACGGCCAAAAAACCCCATCCACCAATAAACCAAGAACACACCAACCCATTTCCCCATCACAAACCTCTAATATACCCAAGCAACCCACACAACCTCCGCCCTCACCTATAACCTTCTTACCACCCATACCTCTAATACCATCAATAACTTCTTCACTACCCACGACACTTCCTTCTCTTTCACTCACACCTCCTACCCAACCCACACCACCTACCTCCACAGCACCTCAGTTACCCCCATGGGTAACCCGCCCTCTTCCATCATTTGCTTTTCCCTCTACATCTCGTGTGCCTATATCACCTTTACCCAAAAATATGCAACCTAAAGCTAAGAATCTGCTACCCTCCAATAAGGTAGTTAAACCAACCACACCTTCTATTTCTAGTTCATCTACCATGCCCTTACCTAAGGAAATATGACCAACACCTAAAACCACACCACGCACCAAACTAGTAGCCCAACCTACTCCCCTCTTGCAAAGAATCATCCTACACAGTCAGCCGCACCTATACCCAAACCCACATTCACCTCCCATTGTGATCCATTAGCAGGGTCCTATGCCAAAATCCTAACCAACCTCCTCAAAACTTCTGTCATCACATTACCACCTCTTAGACCTTACGACCCACTCAAACCCAAACCAAAAGAGTTTGACGAAACCAAAATTTGCACCTACCATCATGTGCCAGGACATGATGTAGAGAATTTTAAGGATTTTAAAGTCTCTCTTGTCCAATTGTGTCCTCCGGAAGAAAATTTTGACGATGGTGATCTTCTTGATGAGGACCTCATTTCACCTTCACCAATTTCCACAAATCTTCCCTCGTTACCTACTCAGTGACCAAAATCTCCACCCCCACAACTCTTAGATCCATCCTTGAGACTCTAAATTAACATGGTTCACATAAGAGAGTTGGCCAAACCACCAACCAAATGCCGATGCGCACTACTCATCTCGTAAGGGTCATATCCACCATTAGGGTTTTGTCCCTCTTGCAGCTATACCTTCCATGACACACCCTCTTCATCCACCTCCCTCGATTAACATGATCAACATCACAACTATGCTCAAAAAGACAAGGGAAAGGAGAAACAACTGGTCCATCAAACAACCCTATACCCAATATACCATCTAAACCCACACCCAAAGTCATCATTTGTGGTCCTGCATATCCCATTTCCGACATGGGGTCACACATCACACAATGATAAAACAAATACACCAATCCCCCATCAAAATGTCTTTATATGACCTCATCTAGACCTCGGAGTCACATTATCAAGCCCTCATGGAGGTCCTTCAATCTATCGAAGTCTTACCAAATGACCCCACACTCGTAGCCTCCATTATTACCCCTCACCACATAGCCTCTCTCACTAGGTCTTTTCCATCCTCTACATGCCTTCCTCTACACCTTCACCCACTCGCCAAGTGGTCACCCTCGTTTTGCAAATGAAGAGATCACTCCCTCTCATTCGATGACCCCACCCCGCTCTTTTCATCTTCATCTTTATCGATAATATGCACATCCGACGTGTTATGATTGATGGTGGCATTAACATCATATCCTCCCACGCATATACCCAAATAAAAATACCGCCAATTGTATGCATAGTAACCCCATTATGTTGCATTCCTTCAATGACGCCTGTAATAACCTCTACAATGGGTATTGTTGTTCTCCATGTCCGCGTAGGTCCCCGCACCATCCCGAACTTTTCTATGTCCTAGAAGGGGAGTTCCAATATAACTTGCTACTTGGCCGACCTTGGATTTGTGATATGGGTTATGTCCCTTCGACGTTACATCGATGCCTCAAATTTGAACATGAGGGACATAATTACACCATCCCTACCAACCCTCACCTTTCAAGACCTGTAACATGCTATATCAATCCAATGATGTGCTTATACCGGTCAAGGCATCCGCCACCAAAACCACTTCACCTCCACCCATAAGCCCATCCACCAAAATTACCACTACTTCTGTTGTATCTAACCTCACTATCCCTACTACAGCTATATCCTCTACTGCTAGCACCCCTACTTCCCCTTCATCTAGTGAGCCATCTATACCTGCTACCCACATACCAACTACTGATCCCTTAGAAGGTTTTTTTCAATGCTTCACTCTGGGTAATATCGCCTATACAATATCTATACCTTTCTCACCCCACAAGAGTACATGAATTTGCATCAATACCCCAATTATGATTGCATTGGTGACATTTTCCCTTATGAACCTCCCCATCTTTGCACCAACCTAACTTATGGGGGACTTGATATGGCCACCTATAAACTTGAACCTCCATCCCAAACCAAACCATTTTCCACCATCCTACACTCCATCACTAACCATCGTTTCACTCACACTTTCCTCCACCGGTGCACTTGGAAAGGTTTGGCTTTGGTTTTTTTATGAACAAGGCCGCCACACTTTCATCTCTTTACCTCTCGCAAACACAATGACCGTAGTGGCATTGTTTTGATGGTCCATTTTCTAAGAAGGTTCGCATCAACCTTATTCAAGACGAGACATATTCCCCTCTCATTCACCCACATTACCATCCTCACCCACGGAGTCCATAGATCCTAAATCTATACCTCCTAACTTTTTTTTCATAAACACCATTTCCCTGGGAACAATAACCTATCAATGCGATGGCGAGGCTCCCTCTTCTCTCCCATTCCTGTATCCTAACATGATCGATAATGATACGCCTTCAATTAATGTTGTTTAATGTTAGGATGATGAGTCCATCCTCACCTACCTTGGTGCAGAAGACTCTTATATTCACCAGTCATTACCCTCTGAAACTCAAACCATGTTGAACAAATCGACCATCAAAATTAACATTAATACTCAAGATGACCCACACATTCTAAAGATCAGCCAATCTTTAAACACCACTGAATAGGAAGCCTTCACCTCTTTCCTTTGGGACCATAGTGACGCATTTTCTTGGTCTTATGCTGATATGCCTGGTATTGATCCTAAAATCATGGTTCATAATATCATGACCATTCTTGATGCCAAACCTATCAAACAAAAGCTGCGGAAAATGCATCCTCACATTGCTCTTCTAGTCAAAGAAGAGCTTTAGTGCCTTCTCTCGGTTTCCTTCATTCTACCCATTGATTATCCCCAATGGATTTCTAACATTGTTCTGTCACAAAAGTGACAGGGGGACTCTGCATTTGCACAGATTTCCATGACCTCAACCTCACCTGTCCCAAAGATGATTTCCCACTACTAGGAATTGACCAACTAGTTGATCTCACCGCTGGCCATGAAATGTTATCGCTCATGGATGGTTTCTCGAGCTATAATCAAATATTACTAGCTCCTAAGGATCAACACAAGACTACTTTCATCACCCCTTGGGGGACTTTCTGCTATCGAGTCATGCCCTTTGGTCTCAAAATGTTGGTGCTACATATCAGTGGGCCATGACTTACATCTTCCATGACATCATGCATCACATATTGGAGGATTATGTAGATGATCTACTTTCCAAATCCAAACATCGAACCGAACACCTACCTATTCTTAAAGTCATATTTGACTACCTCATCAAATATTGTGTTCATCTTTAACCAAAAAATGTGTCTTTGCAGTACTTTCAGGGAAACTCCTAGGTTTCATTGTTTCTTTGCATGGCATAGAAGTCAATCCTACTAAATTCAAGGCTATCCTTGAAATGCTGCCACCCACTAATCTCTCATCAACTTTGCAGCCTACAAGGAAAATTGCAATCGATTCGTCACTTTATCTCCCATCTCTTTAACCACTGTCAACCATTCTATCACCTTCTCAAGAAGGATGTTTCATTCAAATGGGATGATGACTGCCATAAAGCCTTTGAAGCCTTGAAACAATACCTACTTCAACCACCAGTTCCATACCTATATATTTCCACCATTGACCATTCTCTAGGTGCCATGTTTGCTCATCACGATGACCAACACCGAGAGCAAGTGGTTTATTACATAAGTCATACCCTTATTGGTTATGAAACTAGATATACCCATGCCAAAAACTTTTTCCATCCTTAGTTTTCATTTCCACCAAACTCCGCCATTACCTACTCAACCACAAAAATTTGTCATTACTAATACCGACCAATTACACTACATGTATACCAAACCTTATCAAAATCAATATGCCACATGTTTGGTTTATGCTTCGGCCGACCTCGACCTCGAAGTCATCCATCAAAATTCCATCAAGGGCTAAGCTATCACTCGACCAATTGGCCATCGCACCTATTTTAGAAGATCAACCCTCTAACTTCAACTTTCCGGATGAGTCAATTGCTACCCTTTCCCAGGACGAACCCACTTGCCAAATGACACTCTTCTTCAATGGCTCAAGTGTCGGCGTGGGGGTGGGTGGTGTTATCCTCATTCCACTTGATGGTGAACCTATGCCTTTATCTTTCAAACTTGATTTTGATTGTACAAAAATATTGCCAAATATGAAGCACTCGTATTAGGCCTCCAACTCGCTTTTTACGCATTAGATGTTAAGTTAATCAACATCTTTGGTGATTCTCAGTTGGTCATAAATCAAGTCAATGGTATATGCCAGTGTCATAATGAGATACTTCAAAAGTATAAGCATCATGTGGACATAATTTTGACCACCTTCAACCATTACGCCTTCAAACCACCCCACGTTCTATGAATAAATTTACAGATACCATGGCCTGCTTGGCTTCTCAGATACCCACTTTGCCCACTAACTCTAAATCTTTGTCACCATACAAAGACTAAAATCACCCTCTTATTTACCTCGTGAATTTTACTCTATCGGAACCACTTCTCCTGACCCGAGTGACCTTTGGTATAAGAAATACATAGACTATATTTCCCTCTTTATTTTACCCTCCGATCTCACTCGTAATGGACAACATGCCTTCCTTAAAAGTGTCTTGCATTATGTCATCATGGGTGGTCTTTAGTACAAACATAGTTTTGACAACATTCTCTTGCGATTCCTTACTAGTTCTAAAATTCCTTACACCATTAAGGAAGTCCACAATGGGATTTGTGGAGGCCACTTTAGTGGTCTCGTTGTCGCAAAATGCATTCTTCACCTAGGCTATTACTATCCAACCCGAACTATGATTATTGCGATTATGTCAAATCTTTGCGTAAAATTCCAAAGCAACATGCTAATCTCCATCGAACTCCTAGTCATTCCTTATAAGTCACGTGAGACCTTTGGCCTTTCCCTCAATGGGGTTTGGATCTTGTTGGTGAGATCAACCCCCATTCTTCACAACGCCACCAATGGATCATAACCACTATTGAATATTACACTAAATGGGTAGAAGCCATTCCCCTCATTTCCACAAAAGTTGAGAAAATATGTGAATTCATCAACCATCACATCATCTGCCGCTTTAGTTTCCCTCCTTTGTATTATCAAGGATAATGGAAAACAATTCAAAAATAAAACCCTACGCACACTATGCAATGATTTTGCATCTAACTTAGTTTCTCATCACCTTATTACCCGCAAAACCAAAGTTCAAGCCAAATCAACCAATAAAACCTTGAACAATTTTTTTATGAAGGTGGTCAATGATACTGGGAAGGATTGGCATACGCACATTCCTTTCACCTTATGGGCTTACCACACTAGTATTCACACTTTGACTGTTGCCACCCCCTTTTCTCTAGTCTATGGTACTGAGGTTGTCTTACCTCTCGAAGTCCAGATTCCATCCCTCCGCATCTCACTACAAGACATGCTCAACGATGATAAATTTTCCAGGATCATTTGGCGCAACTTGAATTATTAGATGAACATTGTCTCAACACCCTAGACCATCTCCAAATCTACCAAAAACGTATCAAACATGCCTATGAAAAACGTGTTCACGAATGAACCTTTCAAGTCGGTGACCTCGTCCTAAAGGAAAATCAACATGTAACCAAAGAGGAGAAAAGTAAATGGGGAAAATTTGCTCCTAATTGGCTTAAACCCCATATATATCGTCAGCAATGCCTATGGATCAGGTGCTTATCGTTTGTCTTCACTTGAAGGTAAACCTGAACCTAAGCCCCTTAATGCCTTGTATCTTTGACCATTTTATTGTTGATATCAAGTCCTATATCACTTTCTATCAATTGGTCACTCGTCCCCTTGAGCATTTTTCACTTTCCTTCTTACCCATTTTGAGGATCCATGATTAAAAAAGAATCATGTGATTACCCGTCACCTTTTAGCCTTGTCTTCAATATGAGTACCACGGCTCTGGCTCGCTCATAGCATGATTCTCATGGATACTTTTTGTCTTCTTCAAGATGGAATCCATGGTCATTCATCACTCAAAACCACCTCTTTCCTAGTTAATCTTTGTGTACTACGATCTTGTCTTCTAAAAATAGAACCTAGTCATCCTCTATAATCTTTTCCATGACTTAAATGTCTAATTTTTTTTTAAAAAAGGGATACAACTCCTTAAGTCAAACTTCCAAAGAAAAAGATGACTCCCTCAAAAGGGACATCTCTTCTCCATATTCTACCACTATCAATAGATTGCTCCTCGAATGACAGGTTATATATGGTCATTAAAAAAATATAATAAATATTCAAGCTTCCCGCATCTATCGGTCTATTAAAAACAAACAAATCAAGAAAAATATGAAATTTTCATCATGGACTTTCCTATTTTGGATTTTGGGTTTCTTGTTCAAATACACGTCGTCATACACTACGTTATGCTAAACCTCTCATTCTCACCTCCTTGTCTTTTTCACCTAAATTCCTCGTTACTCAAGGGACTTGCCGCAAACGTGACATTTCGTGATCATGTGAATTTTCTTTACCCTTAAAACAATCCATTATGCAAGTTCTACAGGTCTTACGTCCATAAGCCCATCTAGGGTATGGTAGACTCATTAGGGTTCTTATCAATTAAGTAACTCTTTTACCACCTCTTACCATTCGCTTTCTTCATTACCTATTGATAACCCTATACGGGACTAGATCCTCAACACTTGTATTTAAAACTCAATCAACCATACCTACAACCTAAACTCAATCATGCCTATGACCTACATCACCCATGACTAATACATATCCGACCATTCCACTAGTTCACCCTAATCTTCCCTAGCTTATGGGAGAACTACATCGGCCTGAGGTCCCTTTTTGCCAAGAATATGTAGGCAGCACTCCAAGGGCATGGGGCCCTTGGAGGTTAGCTCAGCCACTCTCTACCCTAACCAATTCCCTCTCCCCATTTCCTAGTCACATTCTACCCTAGTTAGTTTCCTTTTTATATAAATAATTGGAAATTAACCCAAACAAACAAAAATTGCTTCACATCTTTACCATCATCACTCATACATTCATTATGTCTACCATTTCTTTACCATTATCATGAATTTTACTACAACACATCTTAACGTGACCCACATCATCATTAATTACACAAATTAATGAATTAAAAACTCAACCAACCTCAACTCAACCATACCTAAACCAACCTAAACTTCATCATACCTAAGTCAACCTGACTCAATCCATGCCTATGACCTGACTCAATCCATGCCTATGACCTGACTCAATCCATGCCTATGACCTGACTCAATCCATGCCTATGACCTGACTCAATCCATGCCTACACGACCCTAACTCCATCATACTTAATTCACCTAGTTTCCATCACATACACAAATAATAATGGAAATTAAAACAAGTACACCATCCATAGTATAAATATCATCATCTATAAATCATGACATCTGTGTATACATACATATGTACACCGATACAAATGAATCCAAAAATCTCAAAAACCCTCATGTACATCCTCATAATCTTCAAAGACACAGTGCATGGTATATGATTAAAATCAATCAACTCTCATATACATCCTCACTCTCTTTAGCACACATGTCCGGTATATATCAAAAATAAATAACTATACAAAACAGAGGTACATATGGCTATCAGATATCACCCTGCTGGATATCCTCCATATCTGTCTCCCATGTCTCCTCCTCCTCCTTGGCTCCTATACAACGACCTACTAAAATCTTACCACCCATCATGGGTCGTGGCTGGGTCCCTGTTGGTACTACACCTGGAGCTGGCCTCCATGAATTGGTGGCCTCAACTCGACCCTATCTCGTGGTTCACTGCCCCTCTATGCTCTCCACACCGTGGGTGTGAGACCTGGTCCTCTCACTCGAGGCCTGCTATTCCTTGTACTCTCCATAGGATAGAAAATCTATCCCTGCCACCATCAAAATATACTTGAAAATACCTAGCCTTTCCTAGGGCATCCCTAATTTGGCTATGGGTATTGTCTATGGTGGCCCCATTGCCTCTCGACCCTATGCCTCGTGCTTGTCTTGAGGGACCCTTTCTCGCTCCTACCGTATCCGGGTCTGAAGAGTCACAACCTGCACTTGTGGAGTGGCCAACTGGCCCTGAAAACTTGTAACCTATGCCTATAGGGCAGCCACTTGTATCCCATCACCATCACCACCTTGTGCAGGTGCCTGTCCCTATGCTATCTAGGCATGTAATCGGCCACCTATGCCTATAAAGTGGCCACATGTGCCTCTGCACCTGTCAACTTCCCCTACACCATCCCCAGCTATGTAATCAAGGTAGCCACCTACCTCGTAGGGCATCCCTTTGAACAGTTATGGTGGCTAAATCTGGCTTCCCAAACCTTAGTGGTACTACTCTTAGGTGTGCATCCCACCACAATCTATATCTGTCACCAACTCCGACATCATCAATCCACCGGTCTCTCACTGCTCCTTTGCCCTATAGGCATTGCGGTTATGGTAGAGGCAATGGCCTCTCCACGTCATCCCTCCTATATTATGGGAAGGGTGGAGGTATATCCAATGCAACCTGAACTATCATCTAACCCAATCTACGGGTATCATCTCGTGCTCTCCGACACATCACCCCTCTATCCATCTGAGTAGATGCAATCCATCTAGCTCCACATCCATCTTCCCATATGATAAATAACCCACATAGGGCTCCAAATGTTGTCTATGTCGAAAACCCTCCAAGAACTACTTGTAGTAGGTGACATCATGTGTCACCCTTCTTTCGATGCTCTCCAATAACCGACACCCATTTCCTATAGCCACCCAAACAAAACCTAGCTTGAATGCATCATCCTGGGCATACCAACTAGACACACACACACAATGTGCTCATATCCCAACAATGTAAAGGAAATTGCAACATAAGATGAATCTCTAAAGCTGCCCATATGCCCTTAACTCCCTATAGAGATGTACTAGGAATGCTTGTGCCCATGCAAAATGGGTCTATTCTATCACCATATCATGCAGACCCCATAAATGATCAAAAAAATCACCCACCCTATGCATCTAGTAGTGCAAAGTAGCAGACTGCCTCCATCAACAACATAAGAAGCCTAGTCTCCTCTATATGGGCCTGGTACATCTCTTCATAACTCACGCTACGCTGAACCTCAACTCGCCAACCCTCACCAAATATCGTCATCATCAACTCCTCAGATGCCTCTGAAGAGATTGAATATACTTGCACCCCACTATCGGTAACCATAGGATCCTATACACATCCTCTAGGGTGACTGTGATCTCACCCGTCAGTAGATGGAATGTGTTGGTCGCTAAATCCCATCTGTCGATGAGGGTAACCATCAAACTAGGTTATCGGACTACATGTTGGTAGCGTCTGACCCTAATTAGGCCAACCTCTCGCAACATGTCACTAATGATCGGTTGTTGTGCCTCCTTGAACTTTCATGAGGTGGGGTAGAACCCTATCTCACATCCGCAATTGGTCTCTCACCTACATCCAATAAAACATCACATTAATACACCTTGATCATACCCACAATCACTCTTGACACTTCACCTACACCTATTACCCTCCCTCCTTTTCCCCTCGCAACTTACCCTCTTATCACATGTTCTATCTACCCACCCCAACCCTAACCCACTATCGATCATACCATACCTCTTTCAACCTCTTACCCATGCTCTATTTTTCATCACCAACATTTTCCTTGCCCACTATCTATCTCACCCAACCATCCTACGGCTCTTTTAGCCCCCTTTTTTTCCACATGTTGACCGGTATTGGTTACTTCTAATTGACCATGGTCTATCCCACATCGGCATCGATCACCGTATCGGTGACCGGTACCAACTCGACACCACTAGTGAAGGCCACCCTTAATCGATGCCGGTCACCGCCGCGTAGAACTCGTGACACCCAAACCCCCTTTTTCCTAAAATAATCCCTTCTTCTCACCCGATCCCTCTCCCACCTCTACCATGTCCAATCACCAAATCCAATCCTCCTGCTCTCCACTCAATCACAATAGATCCACCGTGCTCCCGAATTTTTTACTACCGACTCCTCTAACCAACTATATCCCTCCACCTCAAATGCAGGATATCATCCCTCATTTTTATCTCAACAAAGCACAACTTGTTCAGTGCTCTTTCATTTTCACAAATGCCAAAATGTACAAATGAATCCATATTATAAGGAGTTTTCTTTTTATATACCCACATCGACCTGACTGACATTGGTTATACATAAACCGACATCGGTCCTATGCCCTAGCTCACCATGGTTGGTTATACCGAGACCGACATCGGTCATCTTCCCCCAATAAACCGTGATGGCTTATCTCGACCATCCTCAATTATGTATGACCGGCGTCGGTTACTGTTGTATTCTTGCCCATTCCCCATTACTGGCCCCACTTAACTAACCCAACCGTCATTTGACCTTACCCACCCTTATTGCAACTAACCTCCATGCCTACCTTACCTATATTTTTCCTTAATTGTGTTTTGGGACTTGTTATTTTACCCATACCTCGGCCCTACCCGTGTTGTGACCTAGCTACTTGGACTCGAACATTGTTAGTGACATGTGAACTCATGTGCTCGCTATACCTTGTGATAATGTTACCTGTGTTGTTTGACCTAATGACCTTACCTTGCCTCTTTCCATGGCCATTTATCCCGACTCCAACCTTTGGTGCACCGTAACATACCTAAATGTTCATGCACCGACCGTGAAGTGCTTCTACACCATATCCTATACCTTGATACCGGAATCACCTCAATCTTGTTTGGATAAACCTATCACCCTTAGACAATGTAGATTTTGCATGCTCTTCAACCTATTACCATGCTACATTTTATATGCGTGTGTGTGTTTGAATATTACTAAATTTTACCATGGCCCATTACCTAGATTACCCGATTGGACCTTTACCCCATTACCCCCACTATCCACCTTCCTCTTCACCACATTTCACTTTTATGAAACCACTCACCGATTTCAGTCTACTACCTCATCAGTTCATGGTTTGAGGGGGATCACCTTCACCCACACATGGGGCAACCACATCTCATTTTTGTCAACGTCACTTCCCAATACAAGATACGCAACAAAAAGGGGAAAAATGTAGACACCAAAATTGGGTCACATGCTCCTTGACCCCTCATTAAATAATCAAATTGAACACACTTACCTAACCATGGCCCCTCGCACCCCACACTAATATTAATTTAATTAATTTAATTAAATTAATCCATGTCCTCACAATATTTATTATTTAATTACCCTAATTAAGATAATTCCCACCCACCATCTCACCTAGCCACCTCACCCTAAGCCTATTCTTAGTATGTTGTCATTATTAACTAAGACCTAAATAAACCCTAAAAATCAAAGCCTAAATCCCCTCTAACCACATTCCCACATAAGAAAAGGTAACTCCCACTCTTTCCCGAATGAATAGAGAGATATGGCGGAAATAATTTCCATGATCTCCTATTTTTGGTAAGCCTAGGGAATCCCACCCTAATCGACGTTGGTTAACCTAGAACCATCATTGGCTACCTTTTTTTCCCTTTGGTAATCTTATTTCGAGGTTGGCACATTTTCTAAGAGCAAGGAAGGAGACCAGAGTTGCATGCAAGTGAAACAAGCATCCTTTTACGCATCCAGACATTCAAAGCCATCACCAGGATCAATCAGAGAGACATTTCATTCACGGGAGCACTCTGAGAAAGCACCACTATAGGACCATACATGTATTCTCCGATCAACCACCTCCACCACTCAGCCATCAAAAACCTTAACATAGTAAGTATGGCCCTAACCAGTATAGTTTATTTTAGTTAGTAATCTTTATTACTCCTATTATTAATCTATTCTTTGCATGCTTATTGCTTCATCACCCACTTTCTTGTAAACCCAAATATCCCTTCACCCATATCACCAAATCACCTATTCTCACCTATTGTATACTTCTAAGCATACCTAAGATCTCTATAGACCTCCCCATTCACTCACCCAAACTTTATTTGACCTCATATCACCCCTTCCATTTAACCTATTTTGAGTTTCTTTTATCCCGACCATATCGACGCCGGTTATCCAAAACCGTCGTCGGTTCTAATCGAACCGCATGGTCACATTTAGCCAATGTCGTTATCCATGTTTTACATCTTCACCAAGAACAAACCCAACAATCACCTTACCGGTTGACCTCAATAACCTAGAATCGACCACAGAGCGGTCCCAATACCTTGACAAATACCTCACCTCTCAGATCCAACTATAGCTTATCCTGTTGTGATTGGATTTGCTTATTGTATTTAAATGAGATACCTAAATCATATCAACTACAGTAGGACTTTGTTTATTTCTTGCATTAACTTGTTTTAAATAGTGGATTGACAACCGTCTAGGAAGTATCACACTTCCCAGAACTAGCATACGCTAGGCAGTCCACTGTCATATATCATTTAACTATCTTTTTGTGGTCTTGTTTTCTATTATAGGTAGTTCCTCCTAGCCAAAAGGAAGCTCTCACATTCAGTTGTGGATCAAGAAGTCAAAATGCGTGCAACAACCATCAACCGACCAACATTTAACAAGTATTCCTCCTTGGCCCTTACCCTTATCTATTTTTTCATTTCAAAAAGGTAAAGAAAATGGTGAAACAAAGGGAATCACTCAGCTATGAATAATGAACATCGATGGTATGGATAAAGTCAACCTGTGGGCTCATGCACTCTAAGCTTGGTGGCCACAAGCACATATAATGAATCTTAGGTCAATTCATGAGTCACATCAGAACCACAGAGGTGTGAGCCACTCAAAAGGTGTCAATGGATAATGACCAACTTGCCAATGTACTGAAAGGATTGGCTCACCATCCAATTTCTACGAGTGTTTTAGTGAGCCATTTACCAAGATGTTATGCCAATTTAGCCTTAAATACCCTTTCCAAGCACAAGTAACCTCCAGGTTCCATGAAAGGCACATTTTATTTTTATTAAAAATATTATTATTTTATTAATAATATTATTTTTAATTAAATACAAGGATAAGATCAATTTTTTGAATTTATTAGGCATGATGAGTAGGTACAAATAATGATATAATTAAGATGCAGACCATCATGTGCCTTTATTCATTCCCCCCAGAATTTAGGCTTTCTCCATCCTTTCTCTTCAAGGAGATATTCTATAAATGTAAAGGAGAAGCTCATTCCAAGGGGTTAGATAGTTAGACATTTTAGACATTTTTCGAGTTCCTCTCTCTTTTCCCAAATTGGATTGTGGGGAATTTCAAGCCTCTCTTCCAATATTGTAATAAAAAACATTGCCTCTTCCTAATGTAATGATGCATTTTGCACATGTTTGAAGTAAGGGAATTTCAAGCCTCTCTTCCAAAGGGAATCGCTCATCTATGAATAATGAACATCGATGGTATGGATAAAGTCAACCCGTGGGCTCATGCACTCTAAGCTTAGTGGCCACAAGCACATACAATGAATCTTAGGTCAATTCATGAGTCACATCAGAACCACAGAGGTGTGAGCCACTCAAAAGGTGCCAATGGATAATGACCAACTTGCCAATGTACAAAGGATTGGCTCGCCATCACTCTCGGCGAGTGTTTTAATGAGCCATTTACCAAGATGTTATGCCAATTTAGCCTTAAAGACCCTTTCCAAGCACAAGTAACCTTAAGGTTCCATGAAAGGCACATTTTATTTTTATTAAAAATATTATTATTTTATTAATAATATTATTTTTAATTAAATAGAGGATAAGATCAATTTTTGATGAGTAGTACAAATAATGATATAATTAAGATGTAGACCATCATGTGCCTTTATTCATTCCCTGAATTTAGGCTTTCTCCATCCTTTCTCTTCAACTAGATATTCTATAAATGTAAAGGAGAAGCTCATTCCAAGGGGTTAGATAGTTAGTCATTTTAGAAATTTTTCCAAAGTTCTCTCTCTTTTCCCAAATTGGATTGTGGGGAATTTCAAGCATCTCTTCCAATATTGTAATAAAAACATTGCCTCTTCCTAATGTAATGATGCATTGTGCACATGTTTGAAGTAAGGGAATTTCAAGCCTCTTTTCCAAAGGGAATCGCTCATCTATGAATAATGAACATCGATGGTATGGATAAAGTCAACCCATGGACTCATGCACTCTAAGCTTGGTGGCCACAAGCGCATACAATGAATCTTAGGTCAATTCATGAGTCACATCGTAACCACAGAGGTGTGAGCCACTCAAAAGGTGCCAATGGATAATGACCAACTTGTTAATGTACAAAGGATTGGCTCGCCATCCAGCTCTGAGAGTGTTTTAGTGAGCCATTTACCAAGATGTTATGCCAATTTAGCCTTAAAGACCCTTTCCAAGCACAAGTAACCTCAAGGTTCCATGAAAGGCACATTTTATTTTTATTAAAAATATTATTATTTTATTAATAATATTATTTTTAATTAAATAGAGGATAAGATCAATTTTTTGAATTTATTAGGCATGATGAGTAGGTACAAATAATGATATAATTAAGATGCGAGACCATCGTATGCCTTTATTCATTCCCTGAATTTAGGCTTTCTCCATCCTTTCTCTTCAACTAGATATTCTATAAATGTAAAGGTGAAGCTCATTCCAAGGGGTTAGATAGTTAGACATTTTAGACATTTTTCTAGAGTTCCTCTCTCTTTTCCAAAATTGGATAGTGGGAATTTCAAGCCTCTCTTCCAATATTGTAATAAAAACATTGCCTCTTCCTAATGTAATGATGCATTGTGCACATGTTTGAAGTAATAAAATTGTGTTTTGTGACTATTATTGGTCCTTTCATTATTCTAGGTACTTCGTGGTACCTTTTTCATGCTTACAGGTGTACTATGAAATTTCAAGTTTCCATTATAGGTTTTTGGACTTTTGTGTTTATCCGAGAGTGAAGATTTATTTTTGGTTGAGTTATGGTGCTTGTTCATCCTTATCATTTTCATCTTCCTTCACTAGAAAACTGAAAAATTTGTCTAGCGACACCCTTTCTTGGTGCATCGCCACTTCAATTATAGGTTTTACTTTTTACAAATCTCTGTCCCTAAATCCCATGAAAATGTTAGTAAAGTTCTAATTAGTTGTTTTACTGCATTAGAAGTGGTGTTGTGTTTATTTTAAGAAAAGGAAGTCGGCCTTCTCCAGAGGTTCACCTCAAGCCCAAGTCCCATAGGCTGAGAGGTGATTACATATTACCCAATCACACCAAATTCCCTATCCATCAACTATAAATTTGAAGGGTGCAGTGATTTGGTGATAACAAAAAATTATTAACTTCATCGCACAAAAACTAGTTTAAATGAAACTAGATCTTTTTAAGACGCTTCCCTCCGAATTTCAGATGATTTCACCTACCAATTCTTTAGGAATTTGAAAATTTATTCAAAGAGGGAGGAATTATGATGAAAAAAATAGTCCTCCATATCCCTAAAAATAGGGACTTCATGGCACGAAAAACTAGTTCACATGAAACTAGATTTGTCAGGGATCGTTTCTTCCAAGTTTTGCACGATTCCAACTACCATATATCTGGAAAGTGAAGATTTTCCTCGCTGCCCTTTCACTACTACATCATGGAAACCATTTATGGAGGCTTGAAGCTTTGATAGAGAAAAATCACCCAAGTGCCAACAATGGATTTTATTTGTGTTTTGTCTCATATAGGGATCTCGTGCCTTTATTTTGGATGAAGAACATTTATTGCAATCACGAATGTCTCCAAGTACATGATGGGTAGTATGAAGACTATGTTTTCAGGTATTTAGAGGAATTCAACCAACAAAAATGGCTTCCATCTCAAACTCGTGAGGAAGAAAAAGGTGAAAATCTTCAATCTTGAGCTTTAAAGTGTCCGGTAGTGCTTTTGAGAGATGGGTGGAGAAGAAATTAGGTTTTTTTCATTGGATTTTTAACTCCTTAGTATGGGAATTATTTTATTGTCCCATGTTTCCCCAAGGAATAGGGATAGGAGGGACAAAAATGTACCCTCAAAGGATTGGGACAAGTGGCGCAATGTGATTAGTCAACACAAAGGGTTGGAATGAGGTGAAAAAGGCTTAAAATGAATCATGGAGCTTCAAAGTCATATAATGAAATAGAGGACATATCTAGGTTTCGACATATTTTATTGTCCCAACTATCCTAATGGTATGGGATAGATGGGACAGTAAAATGCACCATCCACTTAGAGGTGTAAATTTGACTAAGTATGAAGAACATACCTCAAGAGAGAGAGGGAGTTGTAGAAGAAGTTTCTAGAGCTCCTAGAGGTAATGTTTGATGAACACATATATGATTTGGACTCTCATAATCCTTCGAAATACAATGCGATAGGTATCAAGATCCAATTCTTCCTAAAATCCCCTCAAATTGGTCCTTCTTTCTCAGACACTAGGGTGTTCTTGCCAAAATGAGTTTTGGAAAAAAGTGCCTATATATTGTGAATGATTTAAATGTTTCATCACATATATAATTCTAAAATATTTCCAATGAGTATTTTTTTCCTCTTAACTTCTTATGGAGCTCCTAGAATCATATGTGGAAGATCATGTACTGTTTTGATCGCCTTCTCCTTATACCTTCAAAACTTGGCCCGGGTTGATACTAATTCATATGAGAAACCACACAAGGGGAAAGAGATGAGATAATTTTATTTTCCCAACTATCCCCAAGGGTTAGGGATGTATGGGATAAAAAAGCTTCTTTATGTGGAGGTGACAAGCATCATCAAGTGTTTCGAGAGCGGGGAAGCGATAAAGGGCTTGGAATTGCACTGTGGGGCAAGTTTCAGGGCATTTGAAGAACCATGGGCCACAAAAAGTATGGGGTGTATTTTATTGTCCCATTTCCCCAAGGGATGGGATGTATGATGTAGAAAAAGGCTCCCTCACCCTAAGAAAACAAGTGGCAAGTTGTGATTGCATGATGGGAGGGCTAGAAACTAGGAAAAAGATCTTGTGGAGATTTTTTAGGGTCATGTGGAAGGTCCAAGGGCATAATTGGGGATGGGAAAAGTTTATTTTCCTAACTTTCCTAAAGGTATGGGATAGAAAAATATGCCTTAACCTCAAGCTGAGATGTGTCCACTAGTTAAAATGGCTAAGTCCCGAAAGCTTACCTTGAGGAGAGCCTTGAAGAAAAAGTTTCCAAAGATTTAGGAGGACTCTTTTGGAACTTATTTATATGAAATTGAATCCAAAAAAACTTCGAGATGAATGTGATGGGTCCCATGGTCAAATCAACCCCCGAAAATAGCCTTTTTCACAGGACAACATGGTATGTCTCTGTTGAAAAATGGGATGTGAAAAAAGCACATAGGTCTTGTTAAAAAAATGAAAGTACCATAATTTATAGAATTTAATTATATTTCCAAAAATATCTTATTTTATCTATAAATCCTTGCAGATCTCCCAAAATCACCTTCGAAGCTCAAGTACTATTTTGAACTACAAGCTCACCTTCAAAACCCACTTTTAGTGAGCTTGTTCCTAAACATTTCAAACCTTTCTAAATCTTTCTAAAATTGTTCCATTTAATTATTGGCTACTTGATACCACTCCTAAATTTTTTAGTTCTCACACCTTCATTGTAGTATGCACACTTGTCTCGTAAAAGCTAAAAATAGCCTTTCTAGGTCTACTTTGGAGAATCGCCTTGAGAAGCATTTTCTTGAAAACGTGAGTCACCTTGTCTTAACCCAACATTAGAGAAAGTGCATAAAACACATATGAGTTATTTCAAGGATTATGATAGGCATGGAATTGAGAGATAAATGATCCGAATAGGTGCTTAAGAGGGTTTCCAAGAAAACTTTTGACACTAAGGTATAGTTGTCATGTTTCAACATTAAATTTTTCCCTTGCAAAAACACATGACAAAACCTTGCCAAAATGACCAATGTTCTAGATTATTCATAATTGCAAAACCTATTCATTCAAATCCTTTTACATCTACTCCAAGAGTGTGTTATTACGTCTCCTTCTTTTGATCAATTGTGTCACACGCTCAAATTGCACGAAAACAAATTGCTATCTATGGGAAAATTGAAGTATTATGATAATTCCTCCACTTCATCTTCCAACAAATTTTAAGCCAAATATTCATTCCATCCATCCATTAGACCTACCAAATTTAAAGCTACTTTCAATGATTTTCCTACACTAGCCAAGCTTGAATTGAAATTCACAAGGCTTACTTTTACTAAGCTACCTTACACACCTCAGCTCCTATTACCACAACTCATTAAAAGTAATATGATTAGTCTCCCTCCACCACTCAATCTATATATGTATTAACCATGTGGATGTAATTACGATGAAAATGCAAACTATGATTATCATAAATGTAATGGTTATTCTACTAATTGTTGTTTTAAGCTCAAACATGTCATTCAAGATCTTATCAACAATAATGCAATCAAGCTTCCAATGATGTATAATTATAAATTGGTCAACGCTAATCAAAATATTAAATGACCCATTACCTAATCATGACAAGACGTCTATTGAATCCTCTACAAAGCATGTATATCATGTTATTCCTCCTTCCTCATCAGCGTCACTTGATTTTCTCATTGTTGTTCCTAACATGCCACCACCAGTTATCGCATTCTCAGATCGTGACTACCATGCTACATTTTCCTATGATTCATTGCATATTGATGCTTCTATTGGTGATCATATAGTCAAAAATACTATGATCAATACCTCGTGCATTTCCAATACATTCTCTCTTACACTCTTACCGGCTATCAAATTTATAATCTCTCAAATCACATTTTCAATTTCTAATTTCTAATTCTTATAGGGATTCTTTGTTGCATCTAAAATAAAGTGTTGTCTTAGGTATCCCATGGCTTCAAACTTCAATATTCCCTTCCATGTTCCACTTATTCCTTCACTATTAAATTTGTCAAAAATTCTCCTTCTTTTCTCCTTTTTTCATCTTTGGTCATGAAATTTGGTCCCCACCACCTTTCAAGTCTAGATAGATCTCCTCACCTTTCTCTCCCATCCGTACATTCCCTACATCCTAACCATGTCATCCTCACCGGTATATTAGTCTACCCCTTTGGCCTAAGTCCCCTACCTAGGCAACCCATTCCTATAGGTGTTCTCCACCTCCTTTACCACATTGGTCTCCATCACATACACATATTTACTCTCCTACACCATTGGTCCTAAACCATGGTCACATGCCTTCTCCTTCTTGGATACCAGATAAGGAGCCCTCGCTCTTCACTATCGTCGGATAACTTTCCATCACTCACACACTTGGGGGCATCGCACTTTCTCCCCCTCCATCACTATTGGTTGTCTTTATCATCTAATCTTAGCTTATTTTTTATACTTCATGCTTTGTGCTTCATGTGAAATATTTCATAGCAATCTAATCTCAATCACATACAACAAATTTTTCTACCCGATGATGCACTCTTGTTCTACGGTTCATACTTGATTGTTGAGGGCGCAATTCCTAAATGAACCTCATGTCACACACATCTAGTGGGGGCAACGTGGCTCCCCTCATCTGGACATATTTCATATGTAACCCATCACATTCACACAGAGCCTACCTATCTTGGTTTTATTTACTCGTGTTAGCTTACACTATTTACATGTTACACTTTTTCTATGCTAGCTAGATTCTTAGTATTTCATTATCTTTTTCTATACACACATACGTGTTCACATGGTATATTGAGGTGAATGAAGTACTTTTAAAAATTCTTACATGATGTATGATGCTTGACATCATTATTATCAATCCCATCGAAGATCATGGGGGCATCTACCTTTGTTACTCTCATACTACACATCATAGGTCCTATTATTAGAGTATTTACTACTTTTTTCCACTGTACTTACTTTTCATTTATATGTACACAATTTGACATATTATTTATCTTTATTATAGGATAATGATGCTAAATGTGTAGCATTTTCCTTACCAGGTAATATACAACCATGGTTATCTATTACTTCTTGCTTGCCACTATTTGAGGGTTATGCACTTTGTATTGATTGATCATTGTTTTCTTATGGCCATTTTAGCCCTAATTATCTTGTGACATTGTGAGCGATGTCCAACATATACAACCCACTTTTCGTGGCCCCTCTTTCCTTCATATTTTCTTGATACATTGCATTCTATTGCATGTTATCTCTTTTACACTAAAGCTTATTTCTAGCCTATATTATTTACATGTGCTTTGGTTTCTACCATGCACATCCCCTACCCCTACAGGTATCCAATCTACGATATGCATGTCACTCTTTGGTCCTCTTGTTTGGGCATCCTCTCCTACATCCTTCACATGCACCCCAAATGAGGGGGAAACTATTGGGTGAACAAATCACCCTTCCAACAAAGATAGAGCTCTAGAACAAAACAACATAGTACAAAATTAGAAAAGGCACATAGTTACAAATTGGTCCAAAATCAGACTTAGATCACAAACATAGAGGAGACACTACCACCCAATATTAGATAGGAATGATGGGATCTTGTGTCCCACCTAGAACTTGTGTCTTGGATTTTTTTTTCTCGGTTCATTCATCTGTTTCCAATAGTTTACATTATGGATTTCTGATGTATCAAACACTTGGCTTCAGCTATAAGATTCGGTCAATTCTCATACAATTTGGCTACAACTCGGTTATAATTTAGTTAAAAATTAGGATGTCCCAATTTGTAGTGGCACTTATCATTTGAGAAGCATCATGTAAGGAGAGAAAATATACCTCTAGCTCCTCAACACTCTTCCCTTGGCATGATATCACCCAAAAACTCATCATTGACATGAGATTGCCCAAAACCTCACTTTTTTATGAGATCACCCAAAAAGCTCATCCTTGGTGGTAGGACACTCAAATCTATGTCTCAACACTTTCTTGGTTAGGAATTGATCACTTATAACCGCATCTAGAAAGATCTCCAAGATAAACAAGAAAATTTTCTATCCTATATTCTCTCATACATTAGGTGCACTCTTTCCTTAGCTACTAATTTTACACACTTTCTACTTATACATACTTTACTCTGATTTTTCATATATGGGACTTTCATTAATATTTTTCTCTTATTTTATAGGTTCGTTCTTACAAGCAACACGAATTGTCTCACATCAAAAAAAAATCTCCAACAACACGCTACTACGCATACAAGTTACCCATAGGGTCTGCCTCCTTTTCCTAGTTATCACGCTTCACATTGTGATCACTTCACGATTCACATGGTTACTTGTCCACTCGGCGTGCTATCGGCTACACTCCTCTCTGAATTTCAAGGTACACATATTTTATCTACTTTATGTTATTAAGTATTCACTCAACGACATAAAGTGGGGGAAAATGCAAACACAAAATCTATACACTTGGGTACATTTCTAGGTCCTAAAGCATACTAACGTATACATGATTCATAAGAAAGAAAACTAGTGGTTGAAAACTCCTCTTGTCATTTTGGTTGCTTTATCTCTTGCACTTTACTATTTCCGAGCTTGAATGATTTACCTTTTGATGGCCTCAAAGACTAGTTCCTAGCTAGGAAAAACACCCAAGTGCTCCTGTCCCTCTTGGACACTCATGTTCCTCTCTTTCTTCTTCTTACTCTTTTGGGTTCTTGGTCACCTTTTAATACTTGGTCAGCCTTTTAATTGTAAAATACAAAATTCAAACAAGGGAATCATATATATACTTATTTACTTCTTTTAAATAAGGGGCAAAACTATTACTTATTTATCAAGGGAATCATATATATCGGTTTTACTTTGCCGTTGTTTTTCATTTAGTCTCGTTTGTGTAGTATTTAGGCTTTGTTGTTTCTTTTAAACTTTTTACTGCCTACTCGCTCCTCTCTCTTATTCCGGCTTTTAGGCCTTATTTTGTATTCAAGGGTATAGTCCCTTTCAAAAAACTATTTGCCAATATTAAAAAAACATTATCTATCACCACCTAATCTTGCACAAAATGCACAAGAGCACTACAAAGTACATATCTAACACATCCATACAAGGGTCAAGGGTTGTATTGATTTGCATATACTACATAGGAGGGGAGTTTATTCTATTCCATCATACACATTTTTCATATTCAAGACAATCTAGATCTATCCCGCTATCATCGTGTAACTTGCACAAGGGAAAACCTAGGGCACGGGACACAGACACACACACATACTGAGATAACTACATGGAGTTTGAGATGTAAGACAATGCTTTTTCATAAGTTTACTCTTCGAGGGACCATCGGGGTCAATCCAAATCCCTATTCTACATATTTTTTATTACATTTGATGTGTTTTGTGGGAATGTGCAGGTATTCATTTTTTTTAGGTTATAGGTACAATCGACAACCTAGCATGTAAAATTGGAGCTACAAAGAGTGAGTAACAACAAAGACATTTTGACATAGAAAATACAATATTCCAAGCATCTCGAGTAGAAACATGTGCCCAGATCACTCATTAGCACTGGGCGCTCTTGAACTCTTGTGAGCACTCTTTTCCTATACATTCCCGGGTTTTGAACTTTGGGAGCCATTTTGACATTTTTACAACCTATTCTAGTAGATACACAATCTCGATCATTCCCATGTTGCATAGAATCAACTAAGTAATCTTTCTCTTCTCATTTTCTTAAGGTGTTACATCCCTAAATTCTTAGTACTTGCACATTCTGTACTTGATTATCTTAATATAATTTATTACAATATGTTACTCGCAATAAGGTTTGATTCTAATTAGATTAAATCAAGGCCAAAATTCTAGAGTAATAATTACAAAATTGAATCTTCGATATCACAAAATTATTTAGAGAGAAAAAAATGCATATAGTGATGTATCACGCAAAGATGAATGGTGGAGAGTGTGATAATGTTCCATTATCCACACTAGTGTCCTAGATGGAGAGGTGGGCTCAAAAGAGGAGGGTATGAAATGGATTCAATCCAAATGATTCCTTCACCACCACTTACGAGATAATGAAGCTTGTAGATGTCCATATTTGTAAAAAAAAATTCCAAGTGTTGTTGCAATTTTGTGTGATGTAGAATTAAAAATATCTTTCATGACTACTATTAAAATAGAATAAATCATTAAATTTCCTCACATATTTGAACTGAAAAGGTGGTCCATTTTGCAGAGCTCATGGTGGAAAATCCCATGTCAATGTAGTTTTGTGCAAGTAAGAGGGAAAATGTATGCACTCTCAACATTGACAAAGGCACTATGTGAGGTGTAATTTTGGTATGATCTTTGTCCTACGTGGAATATGTGCAAAAGAATAACCCAGGTATCGCGACACCACTCTCACCGACTATTTTGATGTGGTGGTTGATACGAGGAGTATAGGGATATTACTAGAAAATCTCTTTGCCAATAATAATACACAAACAAAGGAGTGTTATCTGATAAGATAATTGGAGGACCTCAACCAAATCCACTAGATGCTACAATGGGCTTACTAACATTCCCATCAGAAAGAATAACCACTTGTACAACACAAAAGGCCAATAGAGGAGGAAACTGTTAGTGTAGATTATTATTTATCATTTTGTTTATTTATTACGATAATTCTTACACTTTTGTTAGCCCTACACTTGTTGGGTTAGCTTGTTTAGGTGTACTAGTTGTGTTGAGTTAGCTTACTAGTTGTGTTAAGTTAGCTTCTCAGTTATGTGGAGTTAGCTTACTAGTATTTTGGAGTTAACTTAACTACTGTATCGATTAGTGAGAGTTCTTCACCATTGATTTAGATAGTTGTTTCACTTCCTCCTCCTATATGTACATATTTCTTATTGAGTAATTCAAGTCATTATATTGTAATGTATTGAGCATTATGGATTATGATGGATTTCCATATATGGTATTTTAGCTCTTCTATTTTGTAAATATAATGTGGTGTGCTATTATCATCTAAGATCGTAGCTTGGAACAATCTTCTTATCATTCCTTTCATGGTATCAAAGCTATAGATGATGTAGACATCCATCTGTAAGTTTTTCTTTGCAAGCAAGGGTTTATTATTTTCATGTATTTAGAATTTGTTAGAAATTTTTGCAACATGCATTTCTATGCAAAACAGAGTGCGCCATTAGATTTGGAAGGTTCAAAAACCCTAGAATTGACTGTAAACTCGACTATGTTTTAAGACAATCAAATTTAGATGCAGATTTGTACCTTTTGGGTGCATTCTTTTATCCATTAGATATAAGTGTGTACCTTCTAGATGCATTCTTTTAGCCTCTGGATATTTATGTTTTGGATGCAATATTTTATCCATTAGACATAGATCTATACCCTTTGGGTGCATTCTTTTATCCATTGGATATAAGTGTGTACCTTCTAGATGCATTCTTTTACCCTTTGGATATTTCTGTTTTGGATGCAATCTTTTATCCATTGGACAAAATTTGTACCCTCTGGGTGCATTCTTTTATCCATTGGATATTGATGTGTACCCTCCGAATGCAATGATTTACCCTTTGGACATTTAGGTTTTGGGTGCAGGATTTTATCCTTTGGTCGCAAGCCGTATCGTGTGGATGCACTCTTTTACCCTTTGGACATTTGGGTGTCACGTGTACCTTTTAAAAAAGATCAACATTAAAATATTATTTTAATAGAAAAACCTTCTAGAGCTCATAACTTTTGATCTATAGCTCGGATTAAGGTGATTTTTTTTTGAAATTGTGTATTTTTTTGAGATCTATGCATTGGTGACATTTTTATACACATATTTCAAATGTAAAAGGTATTGTTAATTATTTTAATATTTACATGCACTCAATTATAAAATTCCAAATTTGGGAGGGTGTTGTAATCACTTGTGGATGTAATTTCGGTTGAGCCCGACGTCCTAAAATTTTGGGTGTTACATTCTTGTATCTATGGGTGTATACATTTATATCTCTCTTGTTTGTTGAGATATTTTGGATCTGTATTTTTGACCTTTTTTGGCATTATGATAGTCTCTCTTATGGGGGATCTATTTGGTGAAGCCAAAGTGTTAGTTTTTCAAGGTGTTTGAGTAGTTGATTTTCACAATTCATAGAGATCTGTGGTGTCACTCTACCCATTCAAAAATATGGGAGGGTATGGTGTTGATACTGATTCTTTGGGTTTCATGTCCTTACCTTGTTACGTGTTGATACTACTTCTTTAGGTTTCATGTCCTTGCCTTGTTACCTTGGATTTTCTTGGATTGTGGCACTCCTATTTATTTGGATCTCGTGTCCTTGCCTTGTTGCCTTGGTTGTTCTTGGATCATGGCACACCTATTTGTAGTAGTTGATCAAATTATGTTTGGTATTTTTTTTGCACTTTTGACATCACTCCATTGACAGTCTCCTTATATGGAGCTATTGGCACAGTGAAGCCGGGTGTCATTTATTTTTGAGTTCTATGATCGAGCAGTGGATTCAGACCACAATGCGCACCAAAATTCTTTATCATTGTACAATTTTTTGGAACCGAGCTTCTTGGGGTATCTTGCAGTGGGAATTTTCTCTCTAATTTGTTATTATTGGTTTTGGGAACCTTGCGGTGTCCATTTTTCTTATTTGTTGTACATGGGTACCTCATGAGGCCTTATTTCCTGGACCCACCTTCTTTTCCACCCACCTAAGCTATGCTTATAGGGAGGGTGTTAGTGTAGGTTATTATTTATCCTTTTATTTATTTATAGGATAATGCTTACACTATTGTTAGCCCTACACTTGTTGGGTTAGCTAGTTTAGGTGTACTAGTTGTGTGGAGTTAGCTTACTAGTTGTGTTGAGTTATCTTCTCACTTATGTGGAGTTAGCTTACTAGTATTTTAGAGTTAACTTAACTACCAGTATCAATTAGTGAGAGTTCTTCACCACCGATTTAGGTATTTTTGCACTTCCCTCCTCCTATATGTACATATTTCTTATTGATTAATTCAAGCCATTGCATTGTAATGTATTGAGCATTATGGATTATGATGGATTTCCATATATGGTATTTTAGCTCTTCTATTTTCCAAATATAATGTGGTGTGCTATTATCATCTGAGATCACGGCATGGAATAATATTCTTATCATTCCTTTTAGAAACACAACCAAAATGTCTTTCTTGAATCAAAATCTGGTCTCTTTGTAGGATACCAAGAGACTGTGATGACCCATCCCTAAGCAAGAAAGACTCAGGCCATTGACCTTAACATTGACATTTTCCCAGCCCTTAAAGACTTCAAAGAGTCTCCTTTACCACCACCTATCGATATGAAACATGCATTGTTAGGTTGTGGAGCATGTTTTCATGTGTGAAAGTGTTGAATACTGTACACTAAGCATATTGTACACTTTCCACAGCTTGTCTCACCAGGTTTGGGAAACGTGCTCGATATTTCAGAAATGTGATCTTCTCATATGGGAGATATTTTTGACCCATAGGTTTATGGGATAGTTTTGGCCCATGATTTTTATACCCATGATATTGTAAAACTTCTTAATAAATTGCCTATTTATGTGGTTTTGTGCATATGGTAGGGTTGATGTAACATTTTAGATGTGTGTGAATTCGGGTGTGAATTATGTAGAGTATTTTTAGCATAGCTCCAAATAGATTTGGGTATTGTATTAAGAGAGTGGTGGCTTGTAATAAAATCTGAGCAAGTGATTCTTTGTGGACATAGCCCAAATTGGGTGAACCACATTAAATATTGTCTCTTTGTGTTGTTCTTTTATTATTCTACACTTTTATTTCAAATCTATAATATTTTTTACATATTAGTTTCTATTGTTGCGATTCTGTGAGGGATTATTCCGCATATTTTATCCCTTATTTCCTAATAATTGGTATCAGAGCCTGGTTTGGTTTGTTAAAGTGTTAAATCACAAGGAAAGTTTTATCTTGAGTGGGAGCTATGGCAGATGATGGAAGATCAAGGGTTGATAAATTCAATGGGAAAAATTTCAGTCTTTGGAAGATGCAGATGGAAGATTACCTTTATCAAAAGGATATTTATATTTTGTTGTCGAGAAAGGGAACAAACCCTCAAGTATGACGGATGCATATTGGGATTTGTTAGATAGGAAGGAACTTGGTACAATCCGGATGTGTCTTGCATCTTCGGTATTATTTAATGTTTCAAAGGAGAAGAATACAAAAGAACTCATGGATGCATTAGGGAAGTCATATGAAAAACCCTCTGCCTCTAACAAGATATTTTTAATAAAAATTTGTTTAATATGAAGATGTTTCGAGAATGGTTCAAGAGAGAGATCATTTAAATGATTTTAATATGGTTTTAAATATGCTAGCTTCAATTACAATAGAATTTGATGAAGAAGTTAGGGCTTTATTAATTATGTGTTCTTTACCTGAGATTTAGAATAGCCTAGTAATGGCGGTAAGCAACTCGGTTCCAGATAACTCGAATTTGAAGTTTGAGGATGTTGTAGGGGTGATTCTAAGTGAGGAAATGTGAAGAAAAATATCTGGGGAATCTTCTACTTTAGGGAATGCTTTGAAAATGGAAACTAGAGGGAGACATAAGAATAGAGGAAGCCGTGGAAAATTGAAAGATCGGGAAAGGTCAAAATCCAAAAGCAAGATAGTATGTTGGCATTATGGAAAGTCTAGGCATGCAAAGAAGGAATGTTGGGAGATTTGGGATAAGAAGAAACAATAGGAAGAAAACAAGGAGGTAAATGTGGCAATGGGTAATATATGTTAGGATGCTTTGATTCTTTCTTTGAATAATATTGTTGAATCTTGGGTTTTAGATTTGGGGCTTCTTTCCATGCTACTCCACATAGGCATTATTTTGTTGATTATGTTTAAGGAGATTTTGGGCATGTTTTTCTTGGTGATGATGATACTTGCAACATAGTTGGAAAATGTTTTGTTCAAGTTAAGATGCAGAATGGGAATACATGGCTATTTAATGATGTCGACATATCCCTACATTAAGATGAAATTTGATATGGCAGGGGTAGTTGGGAAGTTATGGTTGTATTGTGATATTTATAATAGACTCTTGGAAGATTACCAAGGGTGCTCTTGTGGTGGCAAGAGGTAAGAAGGTTGGAACCTTGTATTTAACCACCGATAGTATTAATACTTGTAATGTTGTGTCTTCAGATGTAGATACAACATTGTGGCATTATAGGCTCGGTCATATGATCCATAAGGGCATAGAGATCATAAAGAAGGATTTTCCTGGATATACAAAAATAGGTTTAGAGTTTTGTGAGAACTGCGTATATGGGAAACAAAAGCGAGTAATGTTTCTCAAGGTTGGACCTACGAAGAAAGAGAGTAAGTTAGAGCTGGTACATTCTGATGTGTGGGGGTCGGCTTAGGTTGGCTTAGGTATCATATCTTGGGGTTCAAAATACTATGTTACTTTTATTCATGATGTAATAAGGAAAGTTTGGGTATATTGTATTAGAAAAAATATGATGTATTTGACACTTTTGTTAAATGGAAATCCTTGGTAGAGAATGAAATAGGTCTTAAGCTAAAATGTCTCAGGTCATATAATGGAGGGGATTATTGCAGCAATAAGTTTGATGATTATTGTTCTAAGAATGGAATCCACAGGAAAAAGATAGTTCCAGGAACTCTGCAGCAGAATGGGGTGTTAGAAAGGATGAACATAACAATAATGGAATGTGCTAGGAGCATGAGGTTACATGCAAGACTACCTCTTTATTTTTTGGTAGAAGCGGTGAGCATAGCTGTGTACTTGATAAAAAGAGGACCCTCAAGTTCCTTGGATGGAGGTGTACCTAAGGAGGCTTGGTATGGTAAGAAAGTTGAATATTCATTTCTTAGAGTCTTTGGATGTGAGGTGTTTTTCCATATAGACAAGGATGATAGGACCAAGCTAGAGGATAAATCAAAAAAATGCACTTTCATTGGTTATGGTGGTGATGAATTTGGATATAAATGTTGGAGTATTAAGGAAAATAAAATCATTCGGATCAAGGGATGTGGTCTTTAATGAGAAAGTCATGTATAAGCAATAGTTGTAGGAAAACAGGAATAATCCAAGAAAGAATATGTAGTGGTAGAGGATATTTTAGATGGGAAAGTGACACATGAATCAATTCAAGAACCTCCTCAACAGAACCCAAACTCCTATATTGAGGAGGTCTTCTAGGGTAAGAAGAGAACCTAAACATTTTTCTCCTTCTCTTTATTATTTATTATTCATTGCGATAGTGGAGAGCTAAATAACTTTGATGAATCAATGCAGGTAGATGACACGGGAAGAAGTGGGAGTAAGCCATGGATGAGGAGCATCATGCTCTCATAGAGAACTAGACATGGGATTTGGTGAAGCTACCGAAGGAAAAAGAGAATTATAGAACAAGTGAGTGTACAAATTCAAAGAGGAAGGAGGAAAGAAAAGCTACAAGGCCAGGTTGGTGGTCAAGGGGTTTACATAGAAAAAAGCTATAGATTTTGATGAGATATTTTATCATGTAGTAAAAATGACTTATATTAGAATTGTTCTTGGAATATTGGTAGAGAAGACTTGCACTTAGAGCAACTTGATGTAAAGAGTGCATTTATCCATGGTGATTTGGAGGAGGATCTATATATGTAGCAGCCATAGGGCTATGAGTTCAAAGGTAAAGAGGATATGGTGTGCAAACTGAAGAAGATCTTGTATGGCTTGAAACTAGTTCCACGTCAATGGTATAATAAATTTGATAGCTTCATGATGGAGAAAGGTTATATTATATGCCATTCTGACCATTGCATGTATACAAAGAAATTTGAGGATGGAAGTTATATTATCCTATGTCTATATGTGGATGACATGTTGGTTGCAAGTAACAACATGTAAGAAATAAAAGTACTCAAGAAGCACCTAAGTGACTCCTTTTCTATAAAGGATTTGGGGGTAGCTAAACAAATCCTTGGTATGAGGATATCTCGGGATAGGAAGTAATGGAAACTGACTTTATCTTAGGAAGAGTACATTAAGAAGGTCTTGGAGAGTTTTAATATGCAGGATGCTAAACCGGTTGGGACTCCTTTGGTAGGCCATTTCAAGTTATCAAATGATCAATGTCCCAAGACAGAACATGAGAGAAACTAGATGTCTAAGGTACCTTACTCATCAGTGGTTGGCAGTTTGATGTATTCCATGGTGTGCACTAGGCCTGATATTTCCCATGTAGTGGGAGTTGTGAGTAGATTTATGAGTGATCCAGGTAAAGAGCATTAGAAGGCAATAAAGTAGATCCTTCGGTATTTGAGAGGGACCATGGGGACAATTTTGTGCTATAGTGGATCGGACACCACTTTGATGTGGTTATGTAGATTTAGATATATGGCTGGAGATGTAGACAATAGGAGGAACACAACAGGTTATATTTACATTGTAGGTGGGATAAAGTGAGTTGGATTTCACGACTACAAAATTTGGTGGCTTTGTCAACCACAGAGGCTAAGTATGTTTCTTCAATAGAGGAAAGAAAAGAGATTATTTGGTTACAACAATTGTTTGAGGAGTTGGGTCATAAAGGAGGAAGGGAAGCTACATAGTGATAGCTAGAGTGTTATACACCTAGCTAAGAACTCTACTTTCCACTCTAGGATGAAGCATATATAACTTAGGTACCATTTCATCAAGACAACTTTGGAGGAAGAGAAGTTAAAGCTGGAGAAGATTCATACCAGTCATAATCATACAGACATGATGACCAAGGTGGTCACAAGGGAGAAAACTGAAGTTGTGTTCAGCTTTGGTTGGTCTTCATAGATGATAGTGAAGGGTTAAGAAGCTTGCTTAGAGGAAAACTAGTCTCCAAGTGGGAGATTGTTAGGTTGTGGAGCTTGTTTTTATGTGTGAAAGTGTTGAAGACTGTACACTAAGAGTATTGTACACTTTCCACGATTGTCTCTCTCGAGGGTTTGGGAAACGTGAAAAAACCTGATATTTTGGGAAACATGCTCTTCTCATAGGGGTGAGATTTTTTGACCCATAGGTTTATGGGATGGTTTTGGCCCATGGTTTTGATACCCACGGTATTATAAAATTACTTAAGAAGTTTCCTATTTATGTTGTTTTGTGCATATGGTAGGGTTGATGTAACATTGCAGATGTGTGTGAATTCGGGTCGTGAATTCACTAGAGATTTTGTTGAGTATAGTTCCAAACAAATCTAGGTATTGTATTAAGAGAGCGGTGGCTTATAATAAAATCGAGCAAGTGACTCTTGGTGAACGTAGCCAAATTGGGTGAACCACGTTAAATGTTGTCTCTTTGTGTTGTTCTTTTATTATTTTGCACTTTTATTTCATATCTATAATATTTTTTGCATATTAGTTTCTACTGTTGTGATTCTGTGAGGGATTATTCCACATTTTTATCCCTTATTTCCTAACATGCATATTTTTGAATTTTCCATGCTTTTTCCCTTTCCCACCATGCCCTCTAGCTCATCTTCATCATCCAACTTATCCTCTTTGTTAAGTGACAATAGAGTGTGAACAAAACTAATCAATTGTTGTCATTGGAGTTGTGGATGTATAGGACCTTGAGTGGGTGTTCATGCATGGAGGAGAGCTTCAGGATGAGCTACTCCCTTGGCTCACTCACTAACATTCCCACTATAAAGCATAAATGAGAACCCAACCGCCAAAAAATTAGGAGACATAATTAATCATATCATGAAATGGTCCTTAATTTCAACTTTCACGTGTTAGAACAAAAAACTATCTCTATTGTTTGTCACATTGCACCACTTTCCACCCATGATTTGTCACATGAAAGTATGAAAATAATATTCAATGTGTGTTAGAAACTCTTAGGTTCAACCTTGTGAAGAAGATTTTTTTAGCACATTGTTTACAATAATCTTTCCACAAGCAAGCAACTGAGAACAAGTTTCTTTCTTGTAACTTTTTCTCAATATACAAAATATAAAGGCGATTTTGGTGCGTTATTTTATAAAGTTAAAAATGAATTGGTTCATGATATATCCATGTAGCACCAAATAGGAAATAGTTTCGACACATTATAAATATGAACGAGATGAAAAGATTAAAAATCAAAATGTGAAGAATGTATTATTGTCCGACATTTCCTTTTCACTTAAAGAGCAAAGGGATTCATACTACTTCTTCAAATGATGAAATTATTTATATGTGGATGGATAGGATGCCCTCTCCATGGTTTACAAAGGGTTAGTTATATCCAACTTTGGTAGAGCAATGACACTTTTTATAATATTCTAACTTTGATGGATTGGTTTAGTTTTATCATTGTTTTAGTTTTGGCATGTGACAAATGCGGGAAGATATTTAACATATAGCTAGAAGGTATGATTAAAATATGTTGCATATTGAGGAGAAAACAAGGGAGAATCTTTCAAGGGTGGATATGATACGATGAGATAAGTTTTGAGTAACATGAGTACACTTAATAAAAATTAGTATGGAATTTAAGAATAACATTGTACTACATCTTTTTTCAGCCATATGGAGGGTTCACTCAATAAACGATGTTAATTTTTCCGTGAATAAGAAAAATACCTCGAGACCACTTACACATTATAGTTATGGTTGAGTAACTATAACTATGGCTTATTAGTTATAGTTTAATTATATTTTTAATACGTGAAAGTTTTCTATTAGATGCCGTTTAATTTATCAAACAAGATGAAAACATGAATGGAAAGTTGGAAAGAAAAGGTTGAAATTAAATACTTGCATGTCCCACACCTATTCCATGGCTCACATTGTTCCTACCCAAATAATATTTGTTATTTGTGTTCCAGTTTATCATTTTGGTCTCTCTTGCATTATTCACACAAGTTTGATTTACGGTTGAAGTGGTCAATTTAAAAAATGAGGAAAATCAAGCTTGAAACCCAACCACAATCCTTGTTTGTTAGCATTTTGTAGCCCCCATATTCAATTTTAAGCTCGAGTAATTGATATGATGGAATAAGTATTGAGTAACATGAGTCCACCTAATAAAAAATAGTATGGAGTTTAAGAATAATGTTGTACTACATATATTTTCACCCATATGGAGGGATCACTCAATCAAAGGCATCACCTTGTCCATCAATTTTACAACTATCCCAGACCCTTACACCTATGAAAGAAATAGAAAATTTTGAAAAAATATGAGAAAAAAGGGCTTAGCTATTTTTAAAATTTTTTTAATGGTGTGAATATTTTTTATTGGACGGTGTTTAATTTTTTAGTCACAACGAAAAGATGCATGAAAAGTTGGAAAGATAAAAGTTGAAATTAAATACCTACATGTCCCACACATATTCCATGTTGGAAACACAATGGACATTTGAGATGGGGGTGAATCATTCCTAAAATGATTTTTACTTCATTTACCAAACCATACATTCATCAATTAAGTTTTCCATACATCATTCATAACCATGTGTGTTTATTAAGATATTCAACATTCAATCACAACAACATAAAGCAAGATGCACAACACATAACACCATATGTAAGTGGGAAACCCTCATGGGGAATAAAACCCACTTTGAAACTCTACTTATATTACACAAATAAAATAAATTTAGTTAAGCATCAACTTCACTAGGAAACCAACCCCTAGTTTAGGAAGTAGAGCACCAACCCCTAATTTAGTGAAACAACCACTCCACAAGGAGGCTAAAACCACCTAAGATGAATAAGAACCAACTCAACCACCTGAAGATGATTATCTTTGAATTTTTTTTAGAACATAAACTAATGGAGATCACAATTATAACTCATACATTTTCTTCAAACTCTCATTCCCCAACTCGTTATATATTTCTTCTTTGGACTTGTCTTGGATCTAAACCATTGCACACATTCTCTCAATTATTCTTCAACCTATCACACACTTTCTCATCTCTCAAAACATTCCTTCATACTTTGTATTCACTCTCTCTTGGGTTGCACTTTCCCCCATGCATGACTAGTTCACAAATGAACCCAAAACATTACTTTTATATGCTTCTCTTGATTCAAACAAAAGGAGGTCAGTACTCTATCATAATTTTGACTGAAAATACTTAATAACATCCCAATAAATTCATAAAAATGGTCACATATGACCCATATAGGTTGGTCATGCTAAAAACCACCAATCATGCTCAAAACAGCTCAAAACCCCATCACTAGGATGAGCTAAAACCACTAATGCCAAAACCATGATTATTCAAGCCCCAAAATTCATCAAACATGTTTAATATAACATAAAAAATCATCCATGGTAATTAATTAGCTTTTACCAATCAAATAATTCATAACATAATCCAAAAGACTCATATCCTTCACTAAACAGATTGTTTCTAGCACCCTATCTTCACCTTTGGGCCTCAAGACCACTCAAGAACAACTCAACTATGACATGTAACCACTCTATGGTATCCCCAGGGACCTATATAACACATCCATAAAATTTAGATCTCATGAAACATTCATAGGCTCAAACTACAACTTTCCTCTTCTCTAAATCATACTTCCCAGAAAGTAGTTTTGTAAACCCAACTAGTTTACACCCTTTTGTCACTTCCAAAACCTTAGAAGACCTTAGCGGGAATAAAATTCATTCCTCTTCACTCTCAAATTGATAACCAGCATCAAATCATTCAACTCATGCCTCATCCACTTCAATCTTTCAGCCTAAGAAAACTTGTCCTGAAAAACCAATAATATTCTTCCTCACAAATTGACCTAGATGACCCATCAAATATCATCATAATGAGACAAAATATATACCAATGGAAATCTATCTGAATATTATTTCTATAACATATTTTATTTCCTTCCAACTCCAAGTGGAAGGCCTTCAACTAATACCATCTCTGCAAACATGCTGAGGTGTGCCCAAAGTGCCCTTTGACTAGTCTTCACAAATAGGGTACACGTTTCCATTTAGATGCATCACCATGACCTGAAAACACCATGAAAATCAATAAAACTCCCATATTGAAAATAATTTCCATTTTATTTGTAACTCCTTTGGAAAACCTTGTCCCAAACTGAACTTCTTCAAAAACTAGCATTTTCAGGTGGGGACCACATATTGTCATAAGCACTAATACACCTTTTTGTAAACTGTTAAAATCTCCTTTAACCAAGAGTCCTCTACAACATCCAATCATCATATTTTCAAAAGGAATCAAAACAAAATCAGCATGCCTTTTTTCTCCAAGTTGCTTTGAGCTAGGGTTTAGCTAGGGTTTCAAAGCAACTTATCTTCTTAACGATCATTCATAAAAACATGATGATCAAACCACCTCATTATTTTTCTAAACCTTCATAACTGACCTAAAAATATGTGCCAAAGAGATCAAGTCTCCATGAAAATCACACATCTCACAATGAGCATCAGAAGGCCCACTTTTTCCTCAAAATCACACTATAAATTACTCGGTTTTACCAAAACTGATGTATCTTGCAATTCCTTCTTTAGAATGACCTAAAACTTGTCATGAAGCATCATGAAAACATTCTCTAACTGACCATACTCACCATCTATCCAAAATATCTCTGAAACTCTCCAACCATGAGGACTTACCGTGCTAAACCTGTTTGTTCTCACCTGCTTTCTTCCAAGGACCTCAAACATGCATCATACCTATGAGTTATGACCTAAAACTCACCATACATACCCTATATACCATCACCATGCTACTATCATGCTTGGACAAGACTAATCAGCTCCAAAACTCATACCTCCATCTCATTTTGCATGCTCTAAGGCTAGGAATAGGCCTAGAATGACTTGACTCAACCATGACACCTCATGAATTGACCATGTTGACCACATAAAGACCATCAAATAACTTGGGAGGACTCAAACCATGACTATGCAAGCCAAACCATGCTCCAGAACAACATAGGACTCCACCAAACTTGACACTACCAATCAACCTTCATGTTTAACACTTGATTAACACCTCACAAAGACTCACATGACCTCATGACATCCTTTTCCATCAATGGACTTGACATCAATGACACCACTAACGCACAATGGCAAACATTTTATAGCTCAAATTGTTCCCACCCAAACAATATCTGCTATGTGTGTTGAACTTTATTATCTCGGTTCCACTTGTATTATTCACGTATTGCAATTTACATTTAAAGAGGCCAAACTAAACAATAGAAACATTGAATAGGTTGTGAGTTTGAAACCCAACCTCCATTCTTACTTGTTGTAGCATTTTTGGCCTCCATTTTTTTTTTAAGCTTGAGTAATTGCAAGGATACAAGCGATGCATGAACAATCATCGAAAATTGTGCCCCTCTTATAGTCAATCACATGAATTGTATGTATATTTTATTTGTATTTTTGGACAAAGACTCCATACAATTTTTACGGTGTTAACAAAAATTACTTTTTGATTTACAAAGAGTTTTTTTAATACAACCATCAAATTACATCGTGTAACGTACATGTCTAAAAGAGATAATTAGAGATATGTCATTTTATATTAAAACAATAAGCGTGATATATACACATACCACTTGTTATCAGCAAAACCGTTGGGTACAAGGACTGATGGCATGTGTGGTTTGGAGGCTAAGGAAGTGACAACAACAACTTCGTGTTAGCCTTCCACATCACAAGCTACAAAATACTCAATTGACATGTATAACATGGTTTGGGTAGAGATGAAACCATGCAACATGCCGTGTGGAGTGGACTTCGACTTTACAAATGCCTTGCATTTGCTTGAAAGTTTTAAAATTATTTTCAATAAACCCATTTTTTCATATCTTGCAATCATTCTAGTTCATCGGACCACATATATTTCGGGCATTTTGTCGAATGGTCATATACTTCAACATTTTGGAGACACTTGTAACTTAGAAAACATCAAAACTACCACAAACACGCGGTGAGAACAAATCCTCTCACGTAGGCAATTCCACTTTGATTTTGATGGAATGCACTTTTCTCCTGTCGACCAAAGCATCTCCAACGACCACATGTTTGACATTAGCTCAAAACTACAAGGTACCCTGTCTCTGAAGTCGAACCTTTCCACGATTTTTTCACCAATTTTCTCTCACTTTCGCACTAATTTTATATTTATGTGTGTGGTTGTATACATAACATGCAAGTGTCTTTGGCGGAGAGGGAGCCAGAAGGGCGTTGAATAGTTCAAAGGGGGTGAGAGGGAAGCCTTGAACAGGAAAAACCCCAGTCGAGCACTTGTACCCCAACAATGGCCACACTGTGCAAAGTCCTTAGAGATGTTTCATATTATTGATGGAAGCTAATCTTGCGGACCTTAACAGAGTAAAGCAAAGGCCCTATGGTTTTGGTACCACTATCAACGGAAAAGATAAAACAATCCATTGCATGTGTTAGTATTGTTATAGGTGGAGATGCAGCCAACAATATCTATGGGGTCGGTGTGTTGTTGTACTAAGAGAAGAGACAACCCTGTTGCCTTGTTTTCGCACTCAACCATCCCCTTTGCTTCACCAATGAACCCGACTTGCGTTAAAACATTGACAACTCCTTGTAACCATATTTCAATGCATGTACGCAAGGTATATATCAATGATTGATTTTTTAACATCTTGTCAATTACGAGGACCCCTTCGCATTTATAGAAGGGATAGGCGGGCAACAAAATAGAATGATGAAATTAATTTCTTCAACGTCCATATACAGACATCAGCAACATAAGCGATCCCCACCCTTGGATGTTTAGCTCCTGTCAGCCGGCACCCATGCCTTTCCCATAGTGAAAATGAAAACGCCTTCGACGTAATTAAAATGTGTTTTAATTTCATCTTGGCAACTTGAAAGGATGTGCATTTAAGTACTTGAATATATGTGAAATGTGGTAAATGTGAACAAGTTTGTTCCTATGCATAAACAAGTGAACTTTTGATTATGTACACAAATGTACTTATTTTATTTATGTTGACATTTTAATGTTGCAAGTTGGCTTTTAATTTCAAGTCTCAAACATGGGAGTCTAAATGTTAATGTTCCCAATGTGTCACTTCATACATGTTTTGTAGTAAAGAGTGTACTAATTGTTCAAGTTTTATAAAGATTTTGTAAGATTTAAATTTTGTACAAATGTGCACATTTATTGGGTCCTTTCAAGTATATTAATTTGAAATTATTAGTCCACTTAGTGGACCCCACCCTCACAAAAGGTGCATATCTATTGGTGTATGTCGGGGTTAAATTTGATGGCCGTTTAGACATTTTTCATGATTTTAGCCGTAAAATACTTGCAAATATTTGAAATAACCATCACATGTGACTTGCATATTTTAAGTATGACTGTCATTTTTATATAGATTTATATATAAACTATGCTAATATATATTACAAATAATTAAATATATCTATAGAATATTTTTTAATATATTTAATGAAAATGTAAAAACAACACTATTTTACATTTTCGAAAGATAATATTTGAAAATGATTGTCACCTAAAAATTGTGTGATGGGTATAGGTGGCCGTCAAATTTAAGTGCATGTTCACCAATTGGTGCCTTTCCCTAGTCATATGAATTGTGGAAATCCTATGTCTCCCACAAAGTTATATTTTATTGACTTAATAAATAATAAAAAGGTAAATTCTCACATATGATAAATAGTTGTGACACCAGTGACATAGTTAGGCTGTTAGCCTGTTAGCATACAAAACATACTTCACAGTCTCTGTACTGAAGACAGTTAACAGAGAGTTCAGGTGTGTGTGGCAAGTTTCTACTAAGGCTCATTACACACTCTTTCTTTTGCCTTATAGTGCACATACAAAAACTGAATTCACAGAGCCAACACCAATTCTCATTAGGCTCGCATGAACTTCCACTCAGTACACGTAACGTTCACACATGGTATACAACAACTCTTGAAACAGTTGTGAAAAACAATTACTAGAAACACATGTGTTCCTACAAACAGACACTGCGATTAAGGTGCTGCTGAACAACAGATGCACTGGCTGAAGATGGACTTTGTCTTTTGTTTCTCTTTAATAGGAGTAGAAACACGTTTTGCAGGTGATCTCCATGTGTCTTCCACGGATTTTTCTTTAGCATTCCCTTGTTCATTTGGTATAACATTTTGTTCAGGCCCTGCAACAGTAGAACCCTCTTTGAAGAAATGGCGCAGAGGAGTTCGAAGCTTTTCAGAATCAGTCCTCTCTAAGGACATCTTGGGATTATCCATATCTAAATCACCTGTGAACCCTGATTCCTTCTTTTCTTCGGGCGACCCTTGAGCTGTGGCAAGTAATGGGGTTTTCAGGTCATCTTCACTTTCTTCATGCCAAGATTCTAGCTTTGGACAACTCACATAATCTGAACGATTCAATTCATTGTCTGAAGTTGGTGTGTACTTCGTCTTGTCCCCTGTTGGAATTGAATCTTCCTTGGTCATGTCTGGGACAGGTTCATCCAGTGTACTAGCTGCACAAGAAACAAATGAAGCAAGAATCATGTTTGGAAAGTAAGAAATTTACATCTTATTGTGGCAGTCCAAAATATAAATTGCCTGAATTGGCATTTTACACTCAATTTGTCATCTACTACTGCCAGAGAGAGCTTCATAACATTTTCACACAGAGGTCACTGAAAAAACAATGTTCAAAACATATGTTTCATTCATAAACTTTATATATTACCCTATATTTTTATAACTTGCCGACTCTTCTTATTCGTAAGATCCCAATCACAATCTGGAGCCTATTTTTCTATACCAGTGTAAAGGTGTAAATCAAGAACATCCTTTGCATCCATTTAAGTTTTGCTTACCATGTCCTAAGAGACCCATAACACTTTTCCAATTATACCCAAAAAAAAAAAAAAAAAAAAATGCCCTGTATGCACTGCTTACCCTGTTCTGATGTAACTAATGATAATTTCAGAAAAGCCAACTAATAAAATGGCGTATACAATCACAATCGAAAGGGTTGTAGTCCAATTGGTGCCTTCTTACTAAGCCAAAGAAGGTCGAATCCGGATGTGTACTATCCTTCAATCAAAAAAATGGCCTTCACAGACACAGTGGCCACTAGCCTATAAAGAGAGAGGAGGTTTTAAGGTCATCATAAACACATTATATCATTTTGATGCAAAACATAACCTTAGGCTATAAATCAACACACAGTCTGCATATTAGATGGAGATGGATTCTTGACTAACAAGCAAGTAATATGTAATAAAAAGAAAGTGCTATGCAGTAAAACTAGTGAACAGACCATGGTTTTATATTTAAAACTCGACCCCTAAATTATTTTTGGTTAGAACTAATGAATCAGTGGTACTCAAGGAAAACATCAAGAATTTTTCATTGGCAAGGATGGCTGTAGGCAGATGCATTTTAAGAAACTCGTGAATTTGTGATACTCTAGGAAAACATTAAGAATTTTGCATTGGCGAGGATGGCTATAAGCTAAGATTGAAATGGACTGACTAAGTGGAGGAGGACAAACTTCGATTGTGTTTGTGGGTTAAGGCAAACAGTACCTGTTGTCGTAATGTTAATAGCAGGCCATTTCGGAAGTTCCTTATCCAAAATGGACAGCATACCATTCTCCGCACTTCTGTTATTGGTATTAACCTCATCCACATCTTGTTTCTGCGTTTCACATACTGAGGATCGATTTACGCCTTCCTGTTCTTGAGGTGCAAGCTTTTTATTAGATTGACTTGAACTATGCAAGATTTCATCTGATTTTTCTTCGGTTTGGTTGGAAGTAAATTCAGTGTTGGAGAGAGGAGCTTTACAACCTTCTAACTTGTTGATTTCAGGCTCCAAGATGTCTTTTTCATCTTTGTCAGTCATTCCATTGAATGCTTCCTCAGTTTGAATTATATTTTGGCTTTGCATAGCTTGATCTTTCTTTTCCAAGTTGAGGGTGGCTATTTCTATTTCTTTGTTTTCAATGCTGAAATCCAGTCCTCTATCTTCAATTTTATTCAGAGAAGCAGAAGACTCTGTAACCACGATTTGTGTTTGCTGGTTTACTACATTAGCCGACAATGTGACAGAAGTGTTGGATGGTTTATCCTTAGTTTCAACCAACAATGGCATATTTCCTTTTCATTAGACTCCAAATCAGGTAGACCTTTCATTGCTTTATTATCAGCACCCATTTCCCCAACTTTGTCATGTTCGTTCTGAAGAACTTCATCAGTAAATTGCTCGAAGGGAGGTCTTTTCAGCTTCTCCACCACACTGGGCACCTCATCATTTGATGCTTCAACCTTCAAATCCTGCACAAGGGTCATGTCTGAGGTCTCTACATGCTCTGCAGGAGATAGCAGAGTGACAGGCTCCTGAATTACATCAGATACAGTCAAATTTGTTTCTGTTTTCCCTTGATTGTCTTCAATTGGTTCTGTTTTAGACTGCAAGCAGTTAGGACTTTCTATCACCCCAGTTTCTGTTTCAGCACAGTCTTGTTCTCAAATTCCATACCTTGATGCAGGAGAAATGAATTACTCTCCTGCAGAATCTCCGAAGCAGATTGTAGCTCCACATTCTTTTCCACCACCTCCACAGCAGTAATGCCAACTTCTTGTTTGTCCTGTTCATTTTTCTCTGAGGGCACAGCAGTAAGTCTATCAAATTTTTCCACCGCTGATGCCATTGTTTCCTCTTTGGCCTTTATGTCTTCATCATGTAGGAATCCATTGGTCATCTCTGAATTAATTATTTTTCCATTTTCGGTACTAATCTTTCCTTCCCTGATTTCATTGCTTATGACGAAACCTCCATTGGGTTCTTTTATCAATTCTTCCAAACCATTTTCTTTGGTTGCCATTGTCTTCTCCTGCAGGTGCAATATATCTGCATCCTCTTGAACTTCTGAAACAGACTGCAATCTATTGGACGTTGCCATTAATTCCAAATTATCAGAACATGATTCAGTTGCTGAATATGTTTTATCTTCTGTCGAATTTTTGTCGAACCCTGTGATTTTGCCGGCAAAAACCATTAATTCAGGATTAAGTCCATTAGTCTCTTATGTATAATTAAAGTCTTTTAACTAATTACACAGATTTTGATTAACCATTGCTTCTTTCTTGCATGCCATGAAAATCAGTGATCTTTAGGTGATGCAAAGTCAAAAGATCTTACAGAAAGCAATGTAAAGAGTGATCATGGTTTGCAGAAAATAATCATCAACCCAAAAATTAATAGACAAGATTGGGTAGTCTACAGATCTTGCAGTTATATAAAGATTAAAAGAAAATGGCATAACATTACCATTTTGTTGTTGGGAAAGCATTTGAGCTGGTACAACTGGCCTGTTAATGATGTCATTTATTCCTGTTGCATCTGGATTTCATAGAAATCATTATTTTAAGAGGCTGAATATTCTCACAAAACAAGATATTGAAAATCTTTAAGAAAAGGAAAAAGAAAAAAACAAAGGTACCTGAAGCACGTGGCGATGGCATTTTCTTTATGTCTGCTGATGGCGAGCCCAAAACTAGAGGTTCTTGTGTCTTACTTTGCAGAGAAACCTTATCCAAAGCGTGCTTGTCTTCATTATATTCCAAATTTAGATCTTTCTTGGCACCAACCTCACTTTCCCCAAGTGGTGGTCTTTTAGGATCTGAATTGCCCATATCCATTATATCCCCGCTAGATTCACTGGAATTCATATGAGCATGCGACATGGTGGCATATGCATTCATACTGCTTGGACCACCAACATCACTTTCTGTTTTATCGTCATGATTGGTTGTGGTTTCTGATTCAGGGTAGAGTTGCTTTGTGCCAGCAGGTGAGATCTTAACTGATTCATCAAAATGTTTATCAGCAATTTCTAGTTTTGAGGGCGTGGTGCTTCCATCCCCATTGTTATGGCATTCTGCATCCAGATTCAAAAAATGAATAAATTTTTACATAGAATTCTTTAGACAATGAAGAATGGCGCATAAGTCAGCGTACATGCAATTTTGTTTAGTTTGATATCTATCTCTCAGAAGAAATGGTACAATCAATGGGAAAATAAACAAAGGAAACAGACTTTCTTTTTCTTTTTTCCTATCCTTTTTTCCGCCGGAAATTATAATCATCTCATCCTACCTTGCGACTTGAATGTTGCAGTCTCTTTGCACTTCAGAATCTCAGATGCCTAGTCTATTATACTTCACAACTGACCACCTCATGTTCCTATTTGTAAATAATCTAGAACTCAATCCTTTCAAAACATACAGTGGCTGGGAGAATGATTTGTCATAACACCTATCTAGCACTCACAAAGATCCTTTCAGATCTATTTAGAAATGTACAGCCGAAAACAAATAAGGATATTAAGAATTTAGAAATGGGTAAGAGGCAAATAAGCTGCTAAATTTCATTGGGTACGAAATTCCTCAATACAGAATTCAGATACTTGAAGAGACAGTAATTACAATCCATTGATAAAGATAAATCGCTAGAAGGAAAATGATGATCAGAAGAGGGCTAGAAGTTAGTTCAGCAAAATTTCTGATTTGACCAAGATATAAAGGCCAATACATTCACTATCTCAACTCTATAGAGCAAGATGGTTGGAATATGCCATACATATTTACCAAATGTTATGAGCTAGATATGTACATAATACTTTGATTTCCTCTTTGCAACTACATCGATACAAGAATCCATTTTCAATACATGAATCGATTTTATTGTGTGTGATCTTGATGATTTTGTTTATTAAAATATGCTTTCAATTGGATTCCACCATAACAACCATCTTTAAACTATATTTCTGTACTATTTTCAATGTAGAAACACGAAGGATCAAGAACTCAAAACCAACCTACTGCAACATCCAAACCAAAATCTTCAATAGCAAAAGATAATGGACCTGATTTAATCAAATATAAAATGTACACCATTGAAGTTGGTGGTCACGAATAACTTGCCTGTGTCATTGGGTAGCAGCTCCTCTGTACTTGATGATCTATCTTCTTCTTTGATGGATTCTTCATCTGGCAAAACTGCTGTCTGCTGATCAATGCTCTTGTCAGTTGTATCATCTGCTTGGTTAATTTCTGTTTTAATCATATTCTCTTCAGAATCTTTTCCTTTAACTTGCTGATCACCTTCTATGACAGAGTCTTCAGCCTTCAAAGCTCTAGCATCCTTATTAGTTATGGTTTCTTCCTTCGACCCAGAGCCTGAATCCTCTTCAGGAACTACTAAAGTCATTGATTTGGGCATGCTCTCTTTCATAAGAACCACCCCGTCGTCTGAAGATTGTTGGGAAGTCTGATCCTCCATACTATTCTCCTCTGATTCACCACAGACAGAAAATTTTCCACATTCAAAATCTCAATCAATCTCATCCGAGTGCTTACCAACGATACGTACATCACATATATAGATTAAGCAATAAGAGAAATAGAAAGTATAGATTAACCAATAAGACAAAGTAGAGTACAAAAACAAATGCTACCTGGACCGGTTTGGAGATTTCTGTTTGGCATCTCATTACCCATCTTGGAAAGCCCAAATCTTGATTCACAACTGTACTTCTAGCTGTTGTACCGAATAGGATATTGGCCTATTGGTATGAGGATTAAATGCAAACAAGGAACAGACAATCCGATACCAAGGTCACAATGGTCTGAACTTTGGACAGTTTATGACTGGAATTCCCTTACTTTTTGCCAATGCTAAACTGGGCCACGTGTAGGGAAGACCAATTCAATGTGCACAGAGGTGTCAATAGTGCCTAAAAACCAAGACAAACTAATAAATATAAGCACTAAAATGTGGGACACAAGACCCACATTTTAGATACTGTAAATTCATATGTATAAACACAAGATCAGTCTTTTCAATAAGAATTGAATACGAGCTTATTTCAAAAATGGTCCCTAGACCGCCTTGATCACAGCAACAATATGAACTGTGTAATACACATTTTCTTGGAAACATAAACTCACAGCTATGATTGTACAAGCATTTTGTAAAGGAACCTTGTATTCAGGAACAAAAACCAAGACGAAATCCATCCAAAACAATATAAAAATACATCAACTAACAGTCATGAAGAAGAAAGCTCTCAAAAGCATGGCAGTCTGCACAAGGTGACACAGCCTTAAACATATATATTCTTTTTAGAATGCAATAAAATAACTCATCAGAAGCACCTTTTGGAACGAATGGGGAATTCAAATATTTCTGTGGGACTAGTTTAGTCGGTAATGGAAAAGATGCAATCTGACAGAGAGATATAGTTTGAGAAGTTTTATGCTTGACAAATATTAAAGGTATGACACTTGAATAGGATCAAAACCTAAGGTTTATGGGTATCCACAATGTTGATTCATTATGCCTTTGAATTAAATAACAAGGCCATTAACCATGTGGGTCCTTAATGTAGGCCCATTTTCCATTTGCTTTAGATAAGCTCATCATTATCAGAGATTTATATTATCATTTTTTTTTCTCTTTTTCCTGCCCATGCTTTCAGCCATTTCTCACCTTTCTCAAGGACTGCACATCTATTACTTTTTCCTTTTAGTTATTTATGTTAAACATATTAATCAGAGTCCTCTCTTTTTCACTACCAGCTGTTTACTACTTGGCTTTTTGACCTGGATAGAAAGTAAATGCCTCCACATGAAAGCTTCAAAAATCTTTTCTTCAATACCAAGGAAACCTTTGATTATTTTGACAGATTGGAATTGAAAGTGGTAGGACACTTATATAGTCCGTATATATTCATTCGCCTGCACATAATCCTCCTAGACAAACTTATAAAAACATGATTGAAAAAAGTTGCTTCCCTTATTTTAAGCTACCTACCTATAAATGTCAAAGAAGCTTTAATCATGGATGGAATAGTGAGCAGGTGCAGTTCTAAGATAGACAGATTACACAATATTAATACACACACCCTTTTGTATATGTTGTAACTTTGTATAAGAGCATGGGAAATGACTGTTATAATAGTATTCTAGGTTTCACAAGAAGGTTTGCGTTTATTCAAGACACAATAATGCCAGTCGGTAAGTTTACACATAAGGATGGATGGGTAGCTCTTTTTATCCATACATGAAAATTGTTGTGTGTGTGTTTAGTTATATATATATATATATATATATATATATATATAAAACATAAACACATCAAACTAAAAACTTCCCTAAAAAATATTGTAGAAACTCCATTTCTTTTATATTTATATACATGTATGTATGTATGTATGTATGTATGTATGTATGTATGTGTGTATTTATAAATAAAAAGGGATGAAGCTTCTGCAATTCTTGTTCGGGAGTTTTTTTGGTTTGGATATTTTCCTAGTATTGTTGTTCCCTATGTTGTTTACGTGTGCATGATTTTTCATATTGTTTGTTTTCTGGATATTGGTGATATGTAGTCATCTCTTTTGGTTTTATCTTATGTTTTTAAATCATATTTTTTCAGCATATAGATTGTGTTGTGCATACCAACCAGCCACCCTTTTATTATAACCATCTTCTATTTTTTTAAAGTTTGCAAAGAGTTTACAAAATATATACGATATGAATGTCTATAAAAAGATCCAATGGAGTCAAAACAAAAACAGCCTACAAGGGCAATTGATCATGTCAAACTACATAGGGAACAACCTATACGACCAACTTATATCATACCAAGTATCTTATATGCAACTTTGTAGAATAAAACCAACCTAAATCAAGACTTGTGTCGCTTAAGATCAAAGATTAACTAGCCCTAAAAATGGTATTAATGATTTGTTAGGAAATAAGGGATAAAATATGGAATAATCCATCACGTAATCACAACAAAGAGAAACTAATATGCAGAAATTATTACAGATCTCAAATAAAATTGTAGGATAAAATAACACAACACAAAGAGACAAGATTTAACGTGGTTCACCCAATTTGGGCTACGTCCACTAAGAATCACTTGCTCGATTTTATTACAAGCCACCGCTCTCTCAATACAATACCCAGTCCGTTTAGAGCTAAGCTCAACAAACTCACAGAATTCACAACTGAATTCAAAGCACATCTCGCAATGTTTTTCATACATCTATCATATGCATAAAACCATATAAATAGACAAATCGCTTAAGCAGCTTTTACAAAACCGTGGGTATCAAAACCATGGGCAAAAACCGTCCCATAAACCTATTAATCAAAATCCCGCCCATATGAGAAAATCATGTTTCTCGATATATCGGGCATGTTTTAAGGCCCAAATTTTTTTTTTTTTTTGGGGTCGCCCCGAACCTCGGCGAGGATACATGAAAATTTTACAAGACTTAGTGTACGCCTTCAACACTTTCACTAATGAAAACAGCTCCACAACCTAATAATCTCCCACTTGGAGACTAGTTTTCCTCTCGAGCAAGCTTCTCAACCCTTCACTAGTTTTGTGAAGACCAACCAAAGCTAAACAACTTCAGCTTTTTCCCTTGTGACCACCTTGGTCATCATGGCAGGATTCTCACCGGTATGGATCTTCTCCACTTCAACTTCTCTTCCTCTAAAGTCGTTATGATGAAATGGTACCTTAACAAGATATGCTTTGTCCTAGAGTGGAAAGCAGAGTTCTTAGCTAGGTGTATAACACTCTGACTATCACTATGCAACTTTCCTTCCTCTTGCTTATGCCCCAACTCTTCAAATAATTGCTGTAAGCAAATCATTTCCTTGATTGCCTCTCGTGGCAAAGCACCATACTCACCTCCGTGGTTGACAAATTCACCAACTTCTATAGTCGTGAAATCCAACTTATCGTTGTTCCACCTACTACAGTGTAAACATAACCTTTGTGCTCCTCCTGCTGTCTACATCTCCAACCATATCTGAATCTACATAACCACACAAAGTGGTGTTTGATCCACTGTAGCACAAAATTGTCCCCATGGTCCCTCTCAAATACCGAAGGATCCACTTTACTACCTGCCAGTGATCTCTACCTAGATCACTCATAAATCTACTCACCGCTCCCACTGCATGGGCAATATCAGCCTAGTGCACACCATGGCATACATCAAACTACCAACCGCTGATGAGTAAGGTACCTTGGACATTTGGTTTCTCTCCTGCTCTGTCTTAGGACACTGCTCCTTTGATAACTTGAAATGGCTTGCCAAAGGAGTCCCAACCAGATTTAGCATCCTACATATTAAACCTCTCCAATACCTTCTTAATGTACTCTTCCTAAGATAAAGTCAGCTTTTGTTCCTTCCTATCCCGAGATATCCTCATACCAAGTATTTGTTTGGCTGCCCCAAATCCTTCATAAAGAAAGGATTCACTTAGCTGCTTCTTGAGTACTTTTATTTCTTGCATGTTTTTACCTACAACCAACATGTCATCCACATACGAGATAAAGGATAATATTACGCCATCCTCAAATTTCTTTGTATACATGCAATGGTCAGAATGACATCTAATATAACCTTGCTCCATCATGAAGCTATCAAATTTCTTATACCATTGATGTGGAGCTTGTTTCAAGCCATACAAGCTCTTCTTAAGTTTGCACACCATCTCCTCTTTACCTTTGACCTCATAGCCCTCTGGTTTCTGCATATATAGTTCCTCCTCCAAATCACCATGGAGAAATATAGTCTTTACATCAAGTTGTTCTAAGTGCAAGTCTTCTACTGTAACTATTCTTATAACAGTTCTAATAGAAGTCATTTTTACTACAGGAGAAAAAATCTCATCAAAATCTATACCTTTTTTCTATGTAAACCCCTTGACCACCAATCGGGCCTTGTATTTTTCTTGCCTCCTTCCTCTTTGACTCGAATACCCACTTGTTCTGTAATGCTCTTTTTCCTTCTGGGTAGCTTTACCAAATCCCATGTTTGGTTCTCCATGAGAGCCGATGCTCCTCATCCATGAATTGCTCCCACTTCTTCCTAGCATCTATCCGCATTGCTTCATCAAAGCTCTCTCGGTTCTCCAATATCGTGAGTAATAAATAATAAAGAGAAGGAAAAACATTCGTGTTCTCTTCTTACCCTAAAAGACCTCCTCAATATAGGAGTTTGGGGTTTCGTTGAGGAGGTTTTGAACCGATTCATGTGTCACTTTTCCATCCGGAAGATCCTCTACCAATGTATATTCTTTCTTGGATTCTTCCCGTTTTCCCGCAACCGCTTGCTTATACATGACTTTCTCATTAAAGACCACATCCCTAGATCGAATGATTTTCTTGTCCTTAATACTCCAACATTTATATCCAAAGTCATCACCACCATAACCAATGAAAGTACATTTTTTGACTTAGCCTCTAGCTTGGTCATATCATCCTTGTCTATATGAACAAACACCTCACATCCAAAGACTCTAAGAAATGAATAATCAACTTTCTTACCATACCAAGCCTCCTTAGGTATGCCTCTATCCAAGGCACTTGAGGGTCCTTTGTTTATCAAGTACACAGCTGTGCTCACCACTTCTACCCAAAAAGAAAGAGGCAGTCTCTACATGTAACCTCATGCTCCTAGCACATTCCATTATTGTTCTGTTTCATCCTTTCTGACACCCCATTTTGCTTGTGGAGTTCTTGGAACTATCTTTTTCCTGTGGATTCCATTCTTAGAATAAGTAATCATCAAATTCATTACTGCAATACTCCCCTCTATTATCTGACCTGAGACATTTTAGCTTAAGACATGTTTCATTCTCTACCAAGGCTTTCCATTTAACAAAAGTGTCAAATACATTATATTTGTTTCTAATACAATAAACCCAAACTTTCCTTGTTGCATCATCAATAAAAGTAACATAATAACTTGATCCCCCAAGAGATGATACCTGAGCCGACCCCCACACATCAGAATGCACCAGTTCTAACTTACTCTCTTTCTTTATAGGTTTAACCTTGAGAAACCTTACTCGCTTTTGTTTCCCATATATGCAGTCCTCATAGAACTCCAAACTTGTTTCTGTATATCCATGCAAATCCTTCTTTATGATCTCCATGCCCTTATGGATCATATGACCGAGCCTATAGTGCCACAATGTTCTATCTACTTCAAGCCACAAGATTACAAACATTAGTCCTATAAGTGGTTAAATACAAGGTTCCAACCTTCTTACCTCTTGTCACCACAAGAGCACCCTTGGTAACCTTCTAAGAGTCCATTGTAAATATCACAAAGACAACCATCACTTCCCAACCGCTTGCCAATATCAAATTTCATCTTAATGTAGGCACATGTCGACATCCTTCAATAGCCAAGTATTCCCATTCGCATCTTAACTCGAACATAACCTTTTCCAACTATGCCTGCAAGGCTCATCATCACCAAGAAAAATATGCCCAAAATCTCCTTGAACATAATCAACAAAATAATGTCTATGTGGAGAAGCATGGAAAGAAGCCCCGAATCTAAAACCCAAGATTCAAGAATATTGTGCAAATAAAGAATCAAAGCATCCCGACATACATTACCCGTTGCCACATTTACCTCCTTATTTTCTTCCTGTTGTTTCTTCTTGTCCTGAAGCTCCCAATAATCCTTCTTTGCATGCCCAGACTTTCCACAGTGCCAACATACTATCTTGCTTTTAGATTTTGACTATGCCCGATCCTTTGATTTTCTACGGCTTCCTCTATTCTTTTGTCTCCCTCTAGTTTCCATTGTCAAAGCATTCCAAAGTAGAAGATTCACAGATATTTTTCTTCACATTTCCTTGCTTAGAATCACCCCTATAACATCCTCAAACTTCAACTTTGAGTTAGCTAGAACCGAGTTGCTTACCGCCATTACCAAGCTATTCCAACTCTCAGGTAAAGAGCATAGAACTAATAAAGCCCTAACTTCTTCATCAAATTCTATCAGAATCGAAGCTAGCATATTTACAATCGTATTAAAATCATTAGATGATCTGCTACTGAACCATTCTCAGACATCTTCATATTAAACAAATTTTTCATTAAAAATATCTTATTAGAGGCAGAGGGTTTTTCATACAACTTCCCTAATGCATCCATAAGTTCTTTTGTAGTATTTTCCTTTGAAACATTAAATAATACCGAAGATGCAAGACACAACCGAATTGTCCCAAGTGCCTTCCTATCTAGAAATCCCATTCCGCATCTGTCATGCTCAAGGGTTTGTTCACCTTCTCAAATAGTGGAGTATAAAGATCCTTTTGATAAAGGTAATCTTCCATCTGCATCTTCCAAAGACTGAAATTTTGCCCGTTGAATTTATCAACCCTAGATCTTCCATCATCTACCATAGCTCCCACTCAAGATAAAACTTTCCCTGTGATTCAACACTTCAACAAACCAAACCAGGCTCTGATACAAATTGTTAGGAAACAAGGGATAAAATATGTAGAATAATCCCTCACAAAATCGCAACTGTAGAAACTAATATGTAGAAATTATTACAGATCTCAAATAAAATTACAAAATAAAATAACACAACACAAAGAGACAATATTTAACATGGTTCACCCAATTTGTGCTATGTCCACCAAGAATCAATTACTCGTATTTTATTACAAGCCGCTCTCTCAATACAATACCTAGATCCATTTGGAGCTATGCTCAACAAACTCTATAGAATTCACACCTGAATTCAAAGCACATCTGTAATGTTTTTCATACATCTATCATATGCATAAAACCATATAAATAGACAATTGCTTAAGCAGTTTTACAAAACCGTGGGTATCAAAACCATGGGAAAAAATTGTCCCATAAACCTATGGGTCAAAATCCTACCCATATGAGAAAATCACGTTTCGATATATCGGGCACGTTTTAAGGCCCAATTTTTTTTTCGGGGCTGCGCCCAAACCCTCGCTACCATGGGCTCAACACTTTCACATGGCCAAGGCCCGGCCCGAACCCCAGTGAGGATACATGAAAAGTGTATAGTACTCTTAGTGTATAGTCTTCAACACTTTCACACATGAAAACAGGCTCCACAACCTAACATAATTTCCTCATTTGCATTCCCAATTGGCATAGTTTAACCAACCCTATGGATAGTACTAATGATTTCCTCATTAGCATTCCCAACTCGGTGAGTTTTCTTTAGGTCCCTCAGATAGTATAATTTCAATGAATAGAGATTCATTGCAAACATGAATAGAACCTTTAATTTGAGCTCTGGTCAATAGTAATTTTATAATAGGGAAATGATTACTAGTTTAATTGACACGTCCCTCAAACAAACCAATGTCCTCAAAATATTGCTAAACTTTTCCCAACATTCCATTTGAGAAGGTCAACAATCCTACATTTAGGATCCTTACCCACTCTACTCCTAGTAACACATTTAGAAATGGAGGCATCAAGAGAAAATTCACCTCTTCCATCCTAAACCAATTCAATATCAACAACATGCTAAAGTATTTTGTTGGAATTTTCAACAACATGATAAGACTCCATTCGAACCAATGTTTCATGAATTTCCTTTAAGATGTCACCTTGGGTGTCACATCCTAATCATAACCTATATCTTCTACAATATCCTCATTTTCAATTTCCTCTTCAACTTGTAAAGGCCCCATGTAGATATTATGTTTGGGTGACATGATCACACATAGGTTTATAGTCATCCTCAACGACCTCTACCTTAGGAGCATCATGCCAGTTAAGAGTCATCAACACCCTAGGGAAACTTCCAGTCAATCTCATGTAATCGTGGATCCACTCTAATAATCCCTAAAACTAGAAATTTCCTCTTTTTCTAGTGGCACTTTCATTTATATATTGATTTGCGCATCAAGTAGATGCACTATGACTTCACTATTGAAGTTAGTAATCATGATGCCAATACCTTGGAATGCATCATTATTATGATCTATCCATAGCACCTTAGTATAAAGTACCAAAACTTTCCCAAAAACATATGGAACTTAATATTAGTATTGATAACTTCATTCCAACAAATTTGTTTTGAGCCACACAATTCCACACAATGAGCATATGCAATCAAACAAATTTAACAAATAGACATTCAAAAAGATATGTTCAGTAGGCTCTTCATCACTCCACACAAAACAACATTTATCACCAACACACATCTTGAGTTATATGTTCACACCCACAACAAGCTTGTTATGGATAAGAATCCATCTAAAACATGACTTTACTACTAGAACATAGATAATTAAATACTAAATAAAAAACTAAAATTTAGACATATATACCAGTTCATGATTTACTACAAATGGTACTACATTTGTGGTCGTGGTTGTTTATACCAAAACAAAACACCAAAATTGGTATGCGTATGGTAAAATTGCACTAAGTATATACCACATGGAAAGGTTTAAGGTGTATGCGAGGCAGACGCATAATGAAAATAGACAACGTGAAGGCTCATGCCCACATAAGAAACATTCAATACTTAGTCAATTTTGGAGCCACGGGCTAAAAATAGACAATGATGAGATGGAGTGGTGTTCAAGAAATGTTCCAGAATTAGAGGAAGACATGAAGACTTGGAGATGAAGGAATGTCTATTTTGGGATAAAGCACATGCAAGGATAAGATTAAGGGTCGTGGTGTTTGAGCTAATAATAGGATTAAGAGAAATTTTATCTATAGGTTTAATCTATTATTAGGCTATCATGCATGCATATTAGTTGATTTTGTATGTACCCATGGCTATTTTGAGCATGTAGGTTATTTTTGAGATGCATGGGGTGAAGGGAAATTCCCACCCCTATATATGTTAGTTGATCTACACAATTTTGATCATCGTGTATTAGACATCGTATGAATGTAGAGTTATGCTACCCGATGTTCTAGCATGCATGACTCTCTGGTTACTATGATAATGTATTTAGCTTCTGTTATTTGATGATTTGATACAATGAATAATTGTGGATGGATTCTCGGTAATAGATGTCTTTGATCAAAGTACTTGCATGGTGAATCGATATCAATACTTATGTGATCTACATGTTTCCTTATTATCTGTGTTTACTATTTGAGCTCATGGATCTGATCTTTATGCTGGAATATATTCTTTGATAATGATTAATATGAACATTCGTGCTAATGTCTTAGTAAGATTTGACAAAGGAGGAACCTAGTAGGCTTTGTGTGCTTTGGGTGAGCATTCTGATTTATCCGAATGAAGTGCCATATCACTTAGGGAATTCTTTTGGAAATAACCAAGACTACATTTTGGTTCAGTTTCTAAGACCTCTTATCAAACTATCTACCATGATGTTGTATGATGATGGCATATTGGTTGACTCTTGTGAGCAATAAGAGTTGGGTGGACAATAGACAAGATCAATTTGCGCAAAGTTATGGTTCTAGACCTGATTTTAATGCATGTAAGTGGGTCAAGGATAATTTGTATCATGAGCTTTATGAGACATTTTCTAGTTTCTTTCCAATAGAGTTATATGAGTGGTTGTCAACATACACATCAAGGAAAAGCTAGAGTTATAGACCAAGGGTTTGGACGTAGGAAGATTACTAGACTTTTCTTGATGCAGATGAACCTTGAACACATGTTGTAGATCATTGGTGGGATAGTGTTGTGCACATTTATACTCTGGAGTATGTTGTTTCTATGTATTCTTGTCCAAAATTTATTGATTTTGAATTTTGCGTGATCCCAGAGGATCTTACATTCATGATATTGATTTGGCAATTAAGATCTTGATGGTGGTATTGAGTTTGGAGTGCTTACCTATGGTCTGGCTAAGCCCACCACTACGCGTAGGGGTAGGAGTAGGTGTGGTGAAGGATAGTGGACCTGGCGGTAGAGAGGTAGAGAGAAAAAAGGTGACTCCAGTATAAGGAAGCACGAGAGAGGGAATTGGAAAAACAATTTGATGTTGAGGAGTTTATAGATTTGTGGAGGTAGATGGTCTTGTGAAGGATTTAAAGTTCACATGGAAGACGTCAAGTCGGGAGCATCCGGTTCTCCCAACTCTAAGAAAATGTGGTAGAGAATCCCTTTTGGCTTCTAATGAGAGCACATCAAAGGAGGAAAGAATGAGGACCATAGGCACACATCTGATCCCTCCTAGAGACCTAGCCCTTACGCTTAGTGTTCTAGTTCAAGAATTAATCATTGATAAGTAGACGAGTATAGGTAACTCAATAGCTACAGTGTAGATATCATTTTCCTTTGAATACAAAAGTACATTAGACAACACATATACCTATGGTAGCACAAACCTCATCTTTATTTGGGGGTTTGATTGGAGGAATATTTTCCTGGTGTAATCAGGATATAGTGTGGGCATGCAGAACATTAGGAATACATTTGAAAGTACTCCAACTTCACAGACTATGGTAGTTCAGTTTAGCACTACTTTTAGGACTCAAGGAAGTACATCCATCGGTCCAGTTCCTACTACGGGAGGGTCGAGTGGATATGGAGGATTAAGGAGATCGGTATCAAGTGGATCAGGTGGTTCTAGTGGTAGAGGAAATTCTAGTGGGAATTTCGGTTTTGGATCTGGTGGATAGGGTCCACATCCCCATCAACCACAACATGTGTATTACAAGATGTCTCTTCACTTTCCAAAGTATAGGGGCATTGAGGATGCAGTAGAACATGTGCACATGTGCAAGCTATTATGGCGTGCTAAGGGAATCACAACCTTAGATAGAAAAGTAAGTCAATTTACTACTACTCTTTAGGGGTGTGTGCATAATTGGTATAGAAAGTATGACTCGTATCAGAATGTGGTGGATTATAATGCTTTGTGTTATGTGTTTCTAGTTGAGTTCCATATTCCAAAATTTGAGAAAAATTATTAACCCACTTCAGGACATTAAGTAGGGATTATCAGAGAGCATCCACGGGTATGATGCATGTTTTAAAACTTTGTTGTCAAAGTTGTCTTATGATATACATCCTAGTCAATATGCACAATGGTTTGTTGGTGGGTTGTTGAATCCTTTCAAAAGAGCACTATCTCATAATACCTTTGTAGATCTGTGCGATGCCTTAGAAGAAGCTCTACACACTGAGGTAGTTGGGAGTGTGGATACTGGAGTAATTCCATTCTTAGAGGCGTAGATTGCAACTATGGCGAAACAGCTTGGAAAATCTCTCTCGCTGATTCAACACATGAGATACACATTGGGATATGGTGTACATATTGTGAGGTTAAAGGATACACTAAGGATATCTGCCTTTTGCAAGTCAAGTCGGTGTGCGCCATGATTCTAGATTGTGAGATTTTTCACTTAGACCATGATGGGAGTAGGTTTCCTCTTTTATAGTGCATGATCCGAAAGAATGTGTCTATGTATTATAAAATCTAAAAGACCCATACTCATTACACTGTTGACTATAGATTGATTGGTCATATTCATGAATCCATTGAGACTAGTGTGCACCAGACTAGTGTGTCAAGTGGATCTAAGAAACATGAAGAAAAACATAATGAAGGGTGCAATAATGGAGATAACAAAAATCAATGATTTTGTGGAGGATATAGAGGCCAAGATCGCAGTGGTGGAAGAGGAGGATTTCCCAGAGGAATTTGTTATACTTTTAGATCTCCTGATCATTATCAGCGTGAGTGCCCTCAGAATGTGGTTTTCTCATGGTGTGGAAAACAAAAAAAGTTTGAATAATTTTCTGACTTATATGAGCATATGAGAAAGCAAGACATGTAAGATAAGGAACATGAATGATTAAGGTACACCGTGTAGTTAAAGATCAATGGATGCTTAAGATAACACCTACCCCCGAGTTACCTTTTTAGTTACTACACCCGCCGAGGTTGTGTGCACACGTGAGCTTCTAAAGTATAATCCTACTATAACAAAGCAAGAAGTGATAAATGCTAAGTATCCATATGTTTTACAATAAAAGAGGTTTATCGGGGAGACTATGCATGCCATTAGGGATCTACAAGGAGAAATAAAGATTCTTAAGGAACATTCATGTGTGAAGGATAGAATTAATAAAGTTGAATTGTCGTAGAAGGACGTGGATGGCTTGAAGGAGGTATGTCAAATTTTACGTCAGGAGAACATAATCTCTTTATTAGGAGAATGGTTGAGAGAAAAAGTATTGCACATAGGTACTGAGTGTGAGAGGTAGATAATTTATGAAAATTTTCCCCCAAATAATCATGAATATGATAAGGAGATTACATTGAATGAAATCATACATGGATGGATTCTAAGAAACATTCTAATAGATACGGGTTCAAAGGTTAATCTACTCACATTGGTTGCTTGGAATCAATTGGGAAAACCACCATTATAGCCTTTTTCGAATGTGTTATACATGGAAAACAAAACGAGGATAATCCTATTGGATTGTTAAAGGATGCAACTATTACAATTCAGGGGCCAAGTTTACTATGGATTTTGAAGTATCAAAGCTTATCAATCAGGATAGCCTCCCAACATTACTTGGGCAACCCTGGTGTTATGCTAATAATGAATATTTTTACTTCAACAAGGGTCCATTATCTTTGAGAATAAGGAAGATCATGTTATTATACCTTTGACAGATGCAAAGGATGCTCCATATGTCGAGCCTTTGAGCGAAGAGGACTTGAACAAGATATATACACACAAAATCAGAGACCCTGATGTAATTGAGCCATCTAAGGAAGGGGTGATACAATGGGATGATGCTTAGTTAGTTAGTGATACCAAAAGTATTTATTATGACAACTGGGCACATGGAACGTATGAAGTAGTTTGGCAAGAGATCAAGAACACATTTACTCATGTAATCAAGTCATGCACGGTGAGGTATTTGAGTTATAAACAAGTACCTAGGTACATTGGTGAAGGGAACCCTGATGTATTCTCGCACACTATGGAATCTCAAAGTGGGAGAATTAAGAAGGAAGAAGAAATATGTTGATCTATATTATAGAAACAGAGAAAAGAAAGAAATGATAGAAATAAGAGGTGAAGAATACAAGGGAATATAGAGGATGCAATGGGTCTAGAGAAAAAGAAAATAGAGAAATATGATAGGAGAAGAAGTTAATGAGGAAGGATAAATAAGAAGGAGAAGGCAAGATGGAGGAGAAGGAAAAAGTGTGTAGGAGGAAGGAAGTGAAATTATAGACAAGAGAAGAAAATATGGAGAGGTGGTGAAGAAATGGTATAAAAGGGAGTTAGACGAGGGAATGGAGGTGAAGAAAGAGAGAATGGAGGATGGATGAAGCAATGCCACATAAAGAACATTGGGGAGACCAAAAATTATGGTTGAGGGAAGGATGACATGAAAAATTACAAAAGCGATAAGGGTAATGGGGGATGGTAGAGGCTATGCTAGTTAAGGAAAAGTAAAATGGAAATAGAAAAGAAAATATGACAGAGTAGAGGGTGAAAATGGGAGAGAGATGTGTAAAATGAAAGCATTGGAAACCAAAACAACATGTAGAATATGAAGGAGAGTAATGATGAAAAAAGGAGGGATATGTGCTAGAGGAGGAATGTAAGGAAGACAAAAGAGATGATAGAGTTGAGAAAATAAGGAAACAATGGTGGAGGAGGGAGAGGTGGAGAAGAGTAGACAAAGGAATGTAAAGTGGGATGTAATGATAGAGAGTGGAAAGGTAAAACAAGAATGGACAGGAGTAGTTTTTGATTATGAGAAGAGAAAGAAAAGTCAAAGGTGAAGAAGAAAAAGGTATGTGATAGAGTAGACGAAGATAGAGGAGGAGGAAAAAGGAATGAAAGAGGTAAAAGAGAATACGAGATAGGGATGATAGGTGAAGAATGAAATGATGAAGGAAAAAAAAGAAGAAGACAAGAAAATGACAAAACATAGGATGAGATTAAGAAAAAGGAGAGAAAGAGTCAAAATGAAGGGAGTGACAAAGGGTGAATGGGATGAAGAGAGAGAATTGATGGAAGCAAGGAGAGAGATGTTAGAGCTGAGAAAATAAATGAACTATAGAAGTTAGAGGTGAAGAAAACAAGAATAGGTAGAAGAGAATAATAGAGAAGGATGATAGGAGAAGAGAATAAGGAAAGATGAAAAAGAAGATGAGATGGAGTAGGGGGTAAAATAAGGAAAATGGAGAGAGAAGGATGGGAAAAGGAAGGAGATTAGGATGATGAAGAATGTAAAGAAGATGAATGAGAAGGTAAAATATAGAAAAGAAAGAAACAATGAAGGACAGGAAGATGTGGAGAAGAGAAGAGAGTAGAAGGGAATTTGGTGCAGTAATGATTGAAAAGGTGGGGGTGAGAAAGAAAGGAAGGGTATGTGAAAATGAGAGGGGAAGAAGATATGAAAAGTAAATACAGGGAGAAGATGAAGGAACCAAATCATGAGGAGGAAATCAAAGGTAAAGAATATGGAACATACCGCATGGAAATACATGTAGAGGGTGAGATGATAAAAATATGGGACAACACTGAAGAGTCCAGGTTATCAATGGGGAAGTAAGAAGGAAACACAAAGTAAAAAGGGGAAGAAGATGATACAGAGGAATTGAAATAGAATGAGGTATAAAGGAGGAGAGGACAACAAAGAAAATGATGCAGAAGGAAGGAAACCAAGAATGGAGATATGTAGTGAAGAGTGAACAATATCAGGAATGTAAAGAGAAGAAAGACAAGAGGAATGACATAGATTGGAAAAGATGTGGAGATGCATGAAATGATGATAAGAGGATGACGAGAAAATAGAGAGAGGGTGTATGATGAAGACAATAGAGATATTGAAGAGGGTGAAGGGAAGGTGGAGAGGTGGGTAAGAAGTGACAATAAAGTGTAGGAGTAGAGAAAAGGGAGGTGAGGGAAGAGAGAATGGGGATAAAAGATGCAATGCCAATGAAGGGATGTTAGGAGAAATCCTCCAATAATGATTGATAGAGAAGGATGGGAAAAAAATTGAGGAGAGAGAAAAATTAAATGAGGAATGGAAGAGGAAATTCCAATGATGGGAAGTTAGGGGAGTCCACAGATAATGATCCATGGACATAGAGGAATGAAGGAATGAAGAAAAAATGAGAAGATCAAAGATAGGGAGCAAGCCACATAGAAGGAGGATGAGTTAATTTTAGGGGAGTCCACCGATAATTATTAACATGTAAATGGAATAATGTTAGGGGATGATCAAGAATAATGATGGGTAAGCATGGGGGTAGATGTGTGGGGAACTCGAGGTAATGGAGTGGAAAGAGTAAAAAAGGAGGGATAAAAATTTATGACAAGATGAGGGAAAAGAGAGGATATAGTGGATGAAGATGAATGAAGTAAAGATGAAGAAACAAGACATGAAAAAAATGTCAGAAGTAGTATGAAGGCTGATGGATCAAGGAGGGGAAAATGATAAATGAAAGATAGGAGTTAGCGAGGATTCAAAGTGATATGATAGGTTGAGAAAGGATAATGGTAGGACAAAAATGTGGTCGCAAGTAAGGAAGACCAAGAGGAAGAAAAAATCAATGAAGATAATGAAGAATGAGGCAAGGGAGAAGTATAGAATGATGAGTTCATCTTAAGGAGGGACCTTAAGTAAGACTATCATGTGGTGAAATTGGTTAAGTAAGATTCCTAAGCGATGGATGATGGATATGAAGAGTGGGAGAGAAAGGGGTGATGTTTACGACAATGTAAAAGGAGGTGAGAGGATGTGATGATGGGGAATGACTAGAAAATGTTTATTGTGAGAATGTGGAGTGATGGGGGAGTGAAAGATGATGAGATCATCCTTAAGAGATATTCTTAAGTAAGATCACCAATCTGTAGGAGTGGTTAAGTAAGATCGCCAAAACGACAATGATGATATGGAAGGAGACATACAAGAGTATATTGGGTGTAGGGGTGGAATGGTTGGTTGGAGTGGATGATCATGGAAAGGGGCATGAGAAATAATATGGAGGAAATATGGTAGAATGGGGAAGGGTCAAAGGAAAATCAACCTTAAGAGGGATTCTTAAGTAAGATTGCCATGCGACGGGGATGGTTAAGTAGGATCGCCAAGCTGAAGAAGAAGAAGAATGATGAGAAGAAGTAAGCAATGGACAAATTTGATGGACGAGGGTATGACAAGATGGACTAAAGGGGAACCCTCAAGTAAATTTTCCATACTATGAAAGTGTGTAAGTAAGATTACCAAGTAGAAGACAAATACTAGGAAGGATGAGAAAAGAGTGAGTGGTGTATGCAAAGTGGAACAAGAGGTGAGAGGAGGTGATAACAAGGAAAGAAGGAAACAAAGGAGTGTAATATAAATGGATGGAGGAATATATGTGGTGTAGGATGGAGAGTGTGAGGGGAATCCTTAATTTGGATGCCCACATGGTGAGAGTGATGATGCAAAAGTGATAAGTGGAAGAGGCAAAGCAGAAAGATGTGTGTGGTGGTGATTGTTTTATGATGAAAGAGGAGATGGTGGAGAAGTTTCTATAGTGGGAAGATCTTAGGAAGAGGGTATATCTCAACCAAGATGCCTACGCGGAAGGGGTGATTAAGTAAGATCATCAAGTTGAAAGTGGAAGAGTGAAATGGAAGAACACAGAGTGGTGAAAGGGGACATGAATGGTGAGAAGGGTAATGTGGGGATAAGTGGAAGATGAGTGGAAATGAGGAGTGAGGATGAATGGATCAAATACATGGTGACCATGGTGGGGGTGAGGAGTTTCTGGATAAGTGAATGCTACTTGAGAAATATCCTCAAGTAGGATTCACAAACTGCAACGGGGATCAAGTAGAATTCCCAAAATGAAAAGTGTATTAGTGAGAGCATTCATAGATATTAACATAATTCATGGAATTATGGATTATTGTAAGATATGTCTTCCTTAATAGTAAACATATAGATATAGAATTTTAGGTTTGAAATTTGATATGGAAGAATAAGATTTTGATAAAAGGTGACCTTAAATGACACATAATCATAACAAGGGGAATTCAATAAAACCATGCTTCAAACTAGATTAGAGGTAAACAAGAGAGAGTACCTCTCAAGGCATTGCACTTACAACCAATAACATGTGTCAATACATAACAAATGATAGTTAGTTATACCAAAAGAATATGAGGGAAATATGGATGAAATACGCTCATAAACCTAATGTCGACATGATAAAGGGGTTTGAGATGTAACTTGTATGTGGGAAGAGGATTCTCCATAGGTGGTTGTTCCTAGGACTATGCCCTAGCTCTAGGAAGGGGGAAGATGCAAACTGATCAATGCGGGAATCCCAGAATGTATATGAGAAAGCTGATGAATGCGAGAAGTTTTCTTAGGCTGTCATAATACAATATATTATCCATCCTTCGAGAGTATGGTCTACTTTTTAATTTTTCATTTGGATTATTTTTTTGAATTTGTATTTTAAATGATAGTATAAGATATGTGTGATAGTTGTATTTGAAGGAGTAGTCTATACTTATTATATGCATTTTATAAACCACTTGTCCTTCAAGGATCAGTCGATGTAAGGATATCATGAGATAGTAGCATCCATAATTGTGACTTTCTTTTTTTTTATTTTTAAGGGGAAGAGTTGGGTATAGCTAGGTAGACCACTTAAGAGGGGATGATGATTGGACAAGTGACACCTCTGGACCCTTAACATGGTTCCAATAGGTAAACAAGAAGGTGATGGGTGTAATGATCATGGTATTCTCATCAAACAAGGAGAACCTATCCATAAGAGAAATGCTATGGGTAGAGCCATGGTACCCATATTTAAGGTCACATCTAGGTAGTGACGAAAGATTGTATAGTTCCAAATCATCACAATGAGAAATGGAAGAGGATAAGATGGAGAAATGATCAAGGATATGACTAAGAGAACTGGTAGACATGCTAATAGTAGAATGGTCACAAGTGCAATGGGTTAAGGGGTTACACTTCCAGTTTACCACTGAGGTAGAGAAAACTTTCCATGTTGGCTCCTTGATTAATGTCGCATTTGAGATAAGATAAGAGCTTGATAGGATGGGATATAATGAGATAGATGAGTGAAGGTAAAAAATGCGCTACCCTTTAAGGAAGTGAAAATATGCATCCCTAACAAGACGAGCAGATGGTCCCCGAGGGAGGGGAAAATATGACCACAACAATGGATTTTGGATAAGATGGAATGGTCCCCAAGGGATGGAAATGACCACAACGGTGGGTTTAGGATGAGAGTGAAAGATTAGATAAGACGTCGCGAGATAGATAAGATGGAACCTATGTGCTACCTTTCAAAAGTGAATAAGTGAGAAAAAGATATGCGTCCTAGTGAGACGAAAAAAATGGCCACAAAGGTAGGATTATGATGAAAATATGGTGCCCCCAAGAGAGACATAAACATGGCCAAAAATGTGGAATTTGATGAAAAATATGGAAATATGGTCCCTAAATGGAAGGAAAAACATGGCCACAATGGTGGACTTTGGATAAAAAAGATGAAGATAAAGTGCCTTAAAGGAGGCACAAGTATGGCCACAAAGGTGGAATTTGATGACTATGGTGCCCCTAAAAGAGGCACAAACATGGAAATATGGTCCCTCAACGTAAGGACAAACATGGGCACAACAATGGACTTAAGATGAAAATAAATGGTCCCTTCAAGGGAGAGACAAATATGCCCACAAAAGTGGACTTAAAATGAGATGAAGATTTGGATAGGATTAATTTATATTGGATGGATTTGGATAAGGTAAATAAAAAAATATAAAGGAGTGAAGTACCCAAAGCATCAAGGGAGTTGTTTATATAGTTAATGTGGATGATATGCTCAAGGAAGAGGGGAGGATGCTCCCCCAATAAAAGAGATTATATCATTGTGGACGAATTAGATGTGGATGAGTTAATGGATGTTGAAAGAGTTTAGATGAGATTGGATTGAACTTGGATTGGATAGATGGTCGAGGATCACAAGGGTGATTAGAAAAACCAAGTATTAATAAACAAGGGAGGAATATTTTAAGGAGAAATGGTAAGGGATGATGTAGATGAAGGATGCCATTTATTAATTTCAGTGGATGGGGATGTAGGAATTTATTTGGATTGGTTGTGGTGGATGGAGGAGAATGGTTCCTGTAAATGAGGAAATCGTATTTCTCAATAAGGTTATAGACGATTGTCTAAAAGGCCTTACAATGCTCATAGTCATGACCCATAATACGATGATAGGCACGAATGAAATTAGGATCAAACCATGATGGTTTATTATTATGTAGATTAAAGGATCTAATAGGAGGAAGTGTGATGGAAGATATTCAAGTTAAATGTTGAAGGATATCTGCGTAGGACCTGATCAAAGTGTCAAAAGGAAGATAAATCTTATGGGTTTTAACATGATGTTTTGGCTTGGATTTAATTACGCATGTAGATCATATGGGTAAATTATGTGTCTTGGAAGAAAAATACATTTTGGTTAGAGGATTGAATTGTTTGGATTGGGATTTAGGTGAGGATGTACATTGGATGGGTAGATTATGTGTCTTAGAAGACAAATCAAATTTGGTTGGAGGATTGGATTGTTTGGATTTGGATTTATCATTGCGAGATGTCCTTTCTTAGAAGTCTTAGACTTGGATTTAGACATGGATTTTTGGGATGTTGATGTATGAGATGATTTGGATGCTAAGGATGGGGGTGGATTGCATTGAGGTTTTGGTGTTTTGGTTTTATTTTTAGTGTTGGTTGATGATTTAGGGTCACGTGGATCGACGAGTAGTCACTCGAACAACTTTGATGGAAAATGAAGGATCCTCTTTAGAAGAATCGTCATTTGGAGGAAAATGGATGTAAATGTTTATGAAGAACAAGGGGACCTTTGCATTTGGATAGATGAAGTCAAAGGTGCAAATGTTGAAGTGGAAGGAAGAGATTGGTTTGGTTTGGGAAGGAGGTATCCTTCCTTAATGAAGTTATGAACAATGGCTTGAAGTTCTCTATAATGTTCAATATCGTGTCTAGGGGTATGATGATATGCGCAAACAAGGTTGGAATTAAACCATGATGGATTCTTTCTATTTGGGTCAAAGGCCCTAATAGATGGAAGTGTGATTGCTGAAATTTGTAACAAGTGTCGGAGGATATTCGTACATGATTCAGCCAAAGCGTTAAGAGGTGCATTGTCTTTATAGAATATCTTGGTCTTTGAAGAAGAAGTGGATGTTTGAGATAATCTAGATGTTGAGGATAAAGTTTGAGCATGTTGATGTCTTGATGGTCTGAATTCAATTTTGGTATTGGTAGATGCCATAGTGTTGAATGATTTTGGTTTTAGTTGATGAACTATTCTTGATGAAAGGGTTGTCGTGTTGGATTTTTTAGAGGAAGGAATATTAATTTCCTTATAGGAATGTATAAGGGATTTTTGAGGTGATGTATTAATGGTTGTGGATTTTATTTGAGAGGTTGTGTCCTTAGGAGGAATGACAAAAATTTCCACCAGAGGATCCGGAGGTGGTGTTGGTATAGGCGTAGGAAGTAATATTTGTTTGATGGAATTTAAGAAAAGTGAAGATTGATTCGATTGCATTGATGAGGTAGAAGGATCATTTGAAGTTATCATAAGTTTAATTTCTTTCAAAGGTTCTTGAAATGATGTAGGAGGAGGGGTATGTGGATGTGGTCTCAATGATTGATGTGGTAGGTGCAGGAACTAGGGTTAGATCTATGGATGGTATTATGGGTAAGGATGGAATAAATGTGGATGAGGTATATATAGGTGTGGAATCAATGGTAGATGTGGGTATGGGTATTGAAAGAGGTGCTATATATATGGTATTAATTGAATAAGGATCGAAATCATATGGTGTGGAAAGTAGAAATGTATCTGGGAAGGTTTGTTCAAAGATATCTAGGAGTGGAGATTGAATTGGTTGGGAGATTGTGTAATATTGGGAAGTAGGTACATAATAGGATGGATGATATTGTTGAGGTACATAAAGTGTGGTAAATGAAACAGGGTGGCATTGGCATAAGGTGATGGGGATAGAGTAGGACCCTTTGGTTGACATAATTGAGAACTAGAGTTATAGTGAAAGTATTCGTAGATGGGGCTAGAAGGAGACAAGACACGATATCGATTGTGCTAGATGTCCGAGGACCGCAGAATTGATGTGATAGGTATGGAAGTTGTAGTTATGGTTGGTGTGGGTGTATGATAGGTATTGGATGGTCTTGGTTATACAATACAAGGAGTGGATGGATAAGGATATAAGGAAGCTTGGTGTGTTAAAGCTAGAGGAGATGTTTGATAGGATGTTTGAGGTTGGATTAAAATATTTGATTGTTGGTGCACACGAGAAGTGTGAATGTTGGTAGATTGCAATGACTGGATGGGTATTCTAGATGAAGCAAAGATATGATTGATATGACATGATGTAGGTGTAATAAGATCCACCAACTGAATGGATTGACATGATTGAGGGGTTTTGAGGGTTTCTAAAGTAGGAAATCATAGATGGGGCTAGAGGAAGGCTCAAAGGTCTCTAAAGGAGCATGAGGTAGAGGTGTTTGAGGTATGGTATTGATTGAAAATGGGTTATATTTGTTTGGTGTGGTTGGTGAAAACCGATTTTTGGTGGTGTAGGAATGGGTTGTCGAAAATGTCAGGAGTCGAGAAGATCATATTTATTGGTGTGATATGGAAGGGGATAAACATGAGATACCAATTATGGTAGATGTTTGTAGAATTGTTTAGGGTGAATTTTTGTTCCATTTTAAATAGACAAGTCAAGAAAATGATTCTTTTTATGTTTTTGTTTTTAGAAAGTATGAAAAGAAAGGGGGAAATGGTCAATGAGGTATTAGGATGAGGTAATATATGTTTTGTTTCAGGTATGTTTTGGCTAGGGAATGTCTGAGGTGGCTTCTTGTTGGGTGATCAAATCCCAATCAGTCTGTCGGGAAAAGGAATGTTTTGATATGTTAATTGATTTGTGATGTTTTGCTTGTGTGTGATAAGTGTTGCTGTAAGATGAACCTCCTATTTAAGCTATGTGAGAAAGAAGGATGAGAAATGAAGGTTCTTTGTTAACCCAAATCCAAATGTTATATTACGATAAGGACACATACAGAAAGGGAGTTACGATGCAAAATTCGCAAATTTTGAAAAAGAGGAATACTTGTATAGGTCTTTTCCTTTTTATCTGGCAGAAATTTGAGGCAAGCAAAGAGTAGGCTTCAAGCAATTATGAGTAAATAATAATGATGTGTTGTAAATCGATATGTGGTATTGTCAAATGACGAAATATGCTAAAGAAGCATCAATCATGATGAGCTAAATTGCTAGAGATCTTGGTGGAATGTTGTGGATTTGTGTAAATGTTATAAAAAAATATGTCTTTGACAACAAAATGAGGTGGGCACAATCACGAAGTGGTCACCTGCAAAAGAAAATAAGATAATTAGGTAACATGATTATAAAAAGTACGTTAAATACAATTAAAAGATCTAATGTTCATTAAAGAAGGTCCTATGAAGAAAAATAAAAAAATGATTAAACTAAAATAAAAATTGTTCGAATGCAATGATATTAAACAAGCTGTGAAAGATAAACGATAGAAAAGAAAATGATGTAAGGAAAGAAAACACGTTAAGGAAATGGAAATGAAAAACTAGTGGTCATAAATGAAGAAAATAATGAAAGCGAAGACCAAAGGGAAAGAAATGACTAACGAAAATAGGAAATGATATACAATATAAACGATAAACGATACATGTTATAGACCAATGAAATGATGTACAATATACATGAGAGGCGATAGAAAGCAAGAATCATATAGAAAACACAAATAATGAATGATATAAATAATGTAAAATAATATGTAGATTGATATAGACTAATGGAAAAGAGAGACCAAATTACAAGATAAATACAAGGCTTTCAAAATGAGAGACTAAAATAAATAATGTAGACTATTATAAACTTTCTAAGTGAGAGACTATTATCAAAAAAATAAATGATGTAGACTATTATAAACTTTCAAAGTGAGAGACTATTATAGACAAAATAAATGACGTAGAATATTATAGAATTTCTAAATGAGAGACTATTATAGACAAAATAAATGATGTAGAAATCAAGGACTGCATGAAAATGTACTCCAAATCTGGTGATGAAAGTCAAACAACTTGATTAGTCGATTTGTGGTGGAACATGGGTCGATTGGCGATTGTAATTGTAAATCGGTGGTTGGTTGATGTGTTGGCTAAGGATGAAATGGATTGATATTGTGATAAAAATGTTGGACCGAGGACATGTGGCATGTGGGGTGAGAGGACCGAGGTGCATGGGTCGGTTGAGAAGTATCGATTGAGGATTACTTGGTCGAGGAGCCGAGTTAGGCGGGTAGAGGTCATCAAACCTATTGAGATAGCTCAGCCAGTGGCCAAGGTGGGATGTGGAAGTCTTCACTTAATGTTGTGGGAAAGATTCAACGAGGTGGTGTAGAGGCTTGTGGCGAGTGGAGTCGGGAGCAGTGAAGGCTTGATGAGGGAACAGAGTGAGGGATGGTTGAGTGGCGGTGAAGAAGGGTAACTATGGATCCAAGTGGATCGATTGAGATGTTGTATAGGGGTCATGGGGATCATGGAGGTTAAAAAAAGGAGCTTGAGAGGAGGAGTCGAGGAGATGTGGTCGAGTCGGTGGAGGGGATGTGATTGAGTTGTCTGGAGCTAGCAATGAGTAGCTTGGTCGAGATGAGTGATAGTTAGGGAGTAGCTCAAGTAGATGGGGAAGGTCAGTTAGAGGGTGAGGAAATTATCTTAGGAGGTGGGTAGGGTGTCGAGTCAGGTAGTGGGATGAGGTAGTGTGGGAGTTGGGTAGGAGTTGGGATCCCATGGGTAAGAGCTCGATAGCAGCTTGGGAATGGGAGCTCGTGGAGCAGAGATGGATAAAATTTCGGGGATGAGTGATGTGTTAGGTGTGGAGCCGTTTTTCATGTGAGAAAGTGTTTAAGAATGTACACTAAGAGTACTGTACACTTTCCACAATTGTCTCACTAGGTTCGGGGGACGGGCCTCGAGTGGTGGTCCTGGGGAGCAGCCCCCGAGAATTTTTTTTTGGCCTTAAAATGTGCTTGATATACTGGGAAACATGATTTTCTCATATGGGTGGGATTTTTGACCCATAGGTTTATGGGACAGTTTTGGCCCATGGTTTTGATACCCACAGTTTTGTAAAATTGCTTAAGCAGTTGTCTACTTATATGGTTTTATGCATATGGTAGGAATAATGTATCATTATAGATGTGTTTTGAACTCGGGTGTGAATTATGTAGAGTTGTTGAGCATAGCTCCACACATAGATTTGGGTAGTCTTGTATCAAGAGAGCGGTGGCTTGTAATAAAATATGAGCAAGTGATTCTTGGTGGATGTAGCCCAAATTGGTTGAACCACATTAAATATTGTCTATTTGTGTTGTGTTATTTTATTATGCACTTTTATTTGAGATCTGTAATATTTTCTGCATATTAGTTTCTATTGTTACAATTTTGTGAGGGATTATTCCTCATATTTTATCCCTTATTTCCTAACATGATGGATGGGAACTCGGGTATAGGAAGAGTTGGGAACAGGTTGTAGGGAGTTGGCTAGAGAGTTGGGTGGGGTGAAGTTGGATAACTCGTCAAGTTGGTACGAGTGAAGGGAATTAGGGGACATGTGGGAAGGGTAGATTTAGGATATTAAATTTTTATTTTTGATTTTATTTATTTACTTATATATTATATCTACTATTATTATTAGTATTATTTTAATAAAAATAAAAAAAAACTAAAACGTTATACTAACTATAAAGCAACAAATACTAACCTTTTGGAGATGACTAACTCGAGACATTCTAAATAATGAAATGACAAAAATAATGCCACCACCAACCAATACCAAAATTGCTAAACAATTATTAGTACAACGTAATTATCATGGAAAACCCAAAAGACTAGGAGTTCGCGACAACGCAAGCACGCATCCACCTGCTACCAAAATCATGCAGACACCCTAAGACAACACAGAGAAATAATACTTCCCACAATGTGAATGTTAACCACAAAATACCATATGGAACAGAAAATGAAACTACAACAACAAACACTAATAGGAAAATGATAGATAAAGCAACAAATTGGGAAACCAATGATAATAACTCATGGGAGGGTCCCACAGGCATGCTAGAATGTTGTTCAAGATTTCTTTTCCTTGTCAGATTAGTGAGCCTGGATAACAAAGAAATAAAATAACATTGAATGATGGAGGGTTTAAGGTACCTCAGATGTGATATGGTGGATACGTTGGCACTAAGAATGACCTGATCTTTCTTTGCGAGTTGGATAAACTTGTAAAACAAAGGCAACAAATAAGAAAATAGATTAGATGGTATATGTGGGGCTGTTTGATGAAGTTGGTTCCAAGAAGCACAAGCTTCCTTATGCAGATGTCAACCCCGTTTGATAAGATAAAATGATATAAATGAACGATAAATGGATAACATGCAGAAAATGATAAACAAAAGTAACACGAAAAACACCGATATATAGAGGAGCTACTGATTTGATCAAAGTAAATGTAAAGCAAACCAAGCTAAGAGAACCAAAAAAGCATGAGGATGGTATTATGGTGATTCAAGTGGCATTACAAGGGCACTATGATGATATTATGATAAGCAAGAGGCTACAATGTCAAAGGTTTTCTATCACTCTTAACTTGTTCGAAAGAGGGGGAAGGCCTATATTTATAGCTTGGAGATGGGGTTAGTTTAGGGGTTATCAAGTAACCTGGGTTTGACAAAGTAACCCGATTAAGTGAGTGGGGGGGGACATGATTTGAGTGATTAGGTGGAATAATGGATTTGATAAGGATTATTTTGCATTATTTAAATCATGAGTGGGGTTCATGATTTGAGTGATTAGGTGAAATAATGAATTTGATAAGGATTATTTTATATTATTTAAATCATGAGTGGGGTCATGATTTGAATAATTTTTGAGTGATATGACTTAATTTGGAATATTTATATAATGAGGTTTATGTATTTAAAAGGGGATAAATTAGTCAATTTAGATTGATTAATTGAACATGTATTTTTGGTGGGAAATGTGATTTGTTCAAATTGAGGGGGAAAATGGATTTGAATGGGTAAGCCTAATAAAGGAGGAAAAATGCGGGGTGAAGGAGATGAGCTACACCAAAACTAGTGTCTACATAAATATCATATCAACTTCAATCTAGGGTTTTAGAAGGGTTTTTGACCTATTTTGGTGTTAACAATTGTTCATAAAGCTCAGGACCTTGAACCCCAAATTAATTCTTTAAATTCTTAGCTATTACACTCCTATATTTGTCCCAAATATCTTAAGTTCCCATGTAAATGTTTCACATGCCAAATAGAATCTCAAAGTCCACATTGAGCTTGGATTCTTCATTCTTGAGAGCTCGGTAGGACCAAAAATGTAATATATTTCCTATCCTTCAAACTAGGACCTAAAACATTGTCCACACACGAAACAACATGCAAACACTTTTCCCATGTTCATATTTACATTCTTACTTTGAAAAATGATCAACATACCTCATTAGACCATGCTTTCTTCTCCTTGTTTGGCCTTCATACTAGAAACTGACCTTCATACCTCTATTCATGAACTCTAAACCATGTACTCATGCTAAAACAACATATACATACCTATATCCACTCATTTCACCAAGCTTATATGCTTATACCTTCACAATAACATATTTTTCTTCACATTATCTTCAAATTATATCTCTCTATGCTCAAAATGACCCTACAAAAACTAAAACCCACCATACAAACCCCGACATCAATGAAAAATCATTAAAAACTCTCCAAAAAATTATTTGGTATCAACAAGATACATACTTGACCCGACATCAATGGGACTAACATACTGCAACTAACTCCTCGACATCAATAACAACTCTTAAACATACCCCAAGTCTTACTGATGTATATGGTTATCCTGCTAATTATGGGGGTTTATAGAAATAAGGATATGCTTATAATGGGAATAAATTCACCTATGATATTGATTCTTATTTATATATCCAAATGATGGAGAAGAGAATGCAAAGAGAAAAGGATCTATTTGAAATCATGGTGGTTAAACTATATATTCCTAGAGAGCATTTTCCATGGGGTGGTTCTCTATCAAACCGGTATATCCCTCAACAAAAGTCATATAGATAACCCGATCAAGATGCAAAAGATGATTGAAAGGATGTTTTTAATTTAAATTTATACCCTTTGTTGGAGCTAAGATCAATACCTTAGTTAAATATGGAAATACCTTCAAAGTGTAGGAAAATGGCTCCTTTAAGGTCAATATCTAGGTGAAATGGATGGTTCCTTTCACTCCAATTCACTGCAGCTAATCTAACCAACTCTACACTCTACACTAACTAATTATAATCTAATATTTCCAAGGAACCATGGTTCAAAAATATGAAATGCTAAAAAAGTAAGGTGATGCACCAAAATGGAAGTGGATTCTCTCCATGAGATAAAGAATGAGAGGGAAAATGTAAATCCAAGAGGTCATAAATGAGACACATTCAACCCCGTAATTATACCAAACCCGACTCTTTGCATAAATGACACAAAGGGTGGAAATCATGTAAGTATAGGTCACACACAACATACCATGAAATAACAGAAATCATGAATACAATAATATAGATTATAGGGAAGAAAGAGATCTAAAATAAAAAAATATTTTTGATTATAATGTGCAATCTATTACTATAATGGAGGAGGAGGCCGAGTGCATTGCATAACACCAACACAAAATTCAGCAACTCAGAATATTTGACTATACAAAAGGGCAACATAATCTTGCATTCAAGAGAGGACCCATTACCATGAAAAATGAGTTGCATATATAGGATAAAGAGAAGGGGAAGAGGAAATATGAAATCAAGAATACCACCTACCTCCACAATAGCTAAGAGGCCACTCAACATTCAAGTTTGTAAACCCAACATGGTCATCATCAAAATGTTTAGAGCCCATACCCAAAAACGACCATGGGATCATTTTTTAAAATTACGTCTCTATAAAGTACATTCATATAACCAAAATATCTCCCATCATGTAGTACTCTTCAATACCTTTCCAATGATATAAATTTTGTCTTATTTGGTGTCTGGATCAAAAGTTATGAGCATTTAAAGATCACCATGTTGTTCACACATTGATGGACATAGGACCATCAAATTTAACCTCCAAGCCACTCCTGCTAACGTGTTAACTTCCTATTGGACCTTGGAGCCTCCATTTTGATCTCGAGAAATTTGAGGACCCATGGATTTTAGGACCCATGGAAAAGAAGGAACCTGTGGAAAATAGGGATCTACGAAGAAAGAAGAAACCCATGGAAAAAAGGATCCATAGAAAAGAAGAAACCTATGGAAAACATAGATCCATAGAAAATAAAGAACCCGAAAAATAGGGATTAGTGGAAAAGAAGGAACCCATGGAACATGGATCCATAGAAAAATATTAACCCATGAATTTTAAGGACTCATAGATTTTAAAAAGAGGAACCCATAGATTTTAAGGATCTGTGGAAAAGAGGAAGATGAGAAATCCTTCATTTTTACAACTCGTTGTCAAAATAAGTATAAGTAATTATTTGACAAAATTTTGGCGATCTCTTGGGGACATTTTCCTACTAAATGTATGAAGACCTGTATTCTTGAAACATTCATTGGGCATGCAGTTAAGCACATCTTTGGTAAAAGCGATAACTTGAAACATTCGAATATGTCCCTGAATTTGCATAGCTCATCACCAATTTTAAGTTGATTTATTGAAGATTTGAAATGAATCTTGAAAACTATCCCAAGACCCTCTTATTCCCATCATGGAAACTGATCTGAATTGCATTTTGTAACAATGAAAAAGGGCCCAAAACACTATGTACAAACATGAAAAATCATACATGTTCCAAGAGGAAACATGCAGAGTGTGCACAAGCACTTGTTTTGAAATAAACAACATAATATAGCTCACTCCAACCAAAGGAAAGGTAATCTAAACAAAACCAATCGAATATGTACAAGATGAAATACACCCTCTTAGTAAGAGGATTTAAGATATATCCCATTTACTAGGATCTGAGGTACTTCCTCATTGATCTTTGACAACTCGAATGTGTTAGATTTCTTGTAGGCTAAGATGATGTATGGTCCACTCCATAGTGTGTCAAATTTGGAGTGTTTTCCTAGTTTGTCTTTATTTGCATCCCACTTCAAAATAAGGTCTCCCTCCTTAAAGGTTTTCTCAAAATTTTCTTATCAAACCACTGTTTGGTTAGATTTTGATGCTCTTCTAATTTATGCATGGTTGATTTCCTCAACTCTTCTAACTCAGCCAACTCTACCATTCTAACTGATCTTACATCTTCACCTTCTAATTCTAGTTGATGGGATAGCTCCAATGAAGGAAATTCAATAGATATTGGAAGCCTAGCCTCTCTACCATACATAAGGATGAAAGGATAATTACCTATTGATCTTTTGGGTGTGATCCTATTAGCCCAAAGAGCATGTCTAAATTTTGTGTGTCATTTCCATTGATTTATTTCCATTTTCTCTTCATGATCCTGATCAAATTCTTGTTGGTGGAATCAGCTAGGCCATTACCTTGAGGGTAATAGTTGGAAGAAGTTTTTAAATAGATACTATGTTTGAGATCCCAATTAGAGATCTTAAATACCAAAAAACATTATATATATTATAAAAGGGACTTATAACAATATGATCTTCCAAGAAGTCTAGAATGGCTATCTTAGTAGCTTCTTTGAGTGCAACAACCTCATTCCATGTGGTAAATAAGTAGTAGTATTCAAAACCCATTTATGACCAACAATAGACATGGATTGATCATGCCAATGAAGTCAAGACCCATTAGGAGAAGGGCTGGTTTGATTGAATTGGATGAAGAAAAATGGAAATCAACCTCTTCTTACCAGTAAATAAGGCACAATCTTTACATTTACTAAACCATGAATGAGCATCATTGAATAGTTTAGACCAAAAATATCCAGCCCTCATGATCTTCATGGTTGTAGCTCTTGGATAAAAATGAACCACTAGCCAAGCCTTTGTGGAATTCACCAAGAATCCTCTCAATCTAATCTCTACCAATACATCTCAACAAAAATCCATCTAGGATTTTCTTGAAGAGGATGCCCTCAATTAGAACATAAGGAAACTAAAGCCTGAAGTTCCTCCTTTTTTTTTTCCATCCCAAGGGGATATTCACCGATTTCAGGAACTCTTCCATATCATCAATTTTTTTTTCCATTAGTGCATGCATGTTGTTGGATTCTTCTTCTTCTTCTCAAAGGCATAAGAGGATTCTTGGTCATCATTACTAGCATCTACTGCAAGTTTTTCACATATTACTCCACCTCTAAGTAGATTTGTATTCTTGATTGTGACATCATATTCCATAATTATTGCTACCCATCTAGCCCTCTTCTCACTAACCTCTTCCCCATTATGAAATTTCTCACGTTAGGATGAGAAACCAACACCTTGATAGGATTGTTAGTGAGCATATGATTGAATTTTTGAGATCCCTCATGATTGCAAAGACTTGTTTCTCCATGTGGTTATACCTCATATCTCATAGTCCTTTAGTGTTTGAATAAAGAAAAACTGATTTCTCCAAACCTTCATCATTTTTCTGAGTTAGAATGGATTCCACACTACTCTCAACCCCATAAGCATACAAGATAAAATATTTTTCATAATTTGGTTAATGAGGGTGGGATCCTGAGTTATTTCCTCCTTGATCTTATTGAAACTATCCTTTCCTTCATTAGTCCACTTGAAAGGAGTGTTATTCTTCAACATTTGAGTGATGTGTTTGACCAATCTTGTAAAGTTAGGAACAAATTTCCTAACAAAATTGATTTATCAAGGAAAGACTACAATGCTTTCTTATGTGCCAGAAAGGAGAGAGAAAGGATGGCTTGAAATTATGTCTAGGTCAATACCTATTCCCTCTTTTGAAACCATGTGACCCAATAGTTTTCCTTGTGGGACAAAAAATGCATTTCTTTGGGTTGAGTGACACCCCAAACTCTCTACACCTTTTAAACACTTTATCAAGATGTTCATGTGATTTTCACCTTCCTTTGAGAAAATGTGATATCATCCAAATAAATTATAATAAAATTGTTTATAAATCCCTTGAAAGAAAAATACATGGCCCTTTGAAAGGTAGCAACTTACATTAGACAACCCAAAAGGAATTTTTTCATAGGCATATGTTCCCCATTTAGTAGTGAAAGTTGTCTTAAACCCATCTTCTTCTTTGACCATATCTGAATCTATATGGAATATCCATCCAAAAGGGAGATCCTCTCAGCCTTTCTACTATTTGCAAAATCTGATCCATGGAGGGTAAAGGATAATGATCCTTTAATGAGGCTCTATTTAGATCTCTAAAATCAACACATAGCCTAATCTCTCCATTCTTATTCCTTACAGGAACTAAATTTTCCACCCAATTGGAGTACTTGATAGGAAATATAATTTTGTCCTCTATGAGTTTGGAAATATCTTTCCTCATTAGGGGTTCAATTTGGGGTTTACGGGTCTTTGTTTTTTCCTAACAAGTTTAACATTGGGGTCAAGATATATAACATGTTGCATAATTTTAGGATTAAAACCTTTAAGATCTTCATATATCCATGAGAAAATATCATGATATTATTGACATAAGGACACAAAAACTTCTTTTCAGTTTCACCACATACCTTTCCAAGTAACAACTCCTTATCTTGGGAAATCAAACCTTTTAATAGTCTTCTTCACTAGTCTGTCATGTTTTTATTTTCTCCTTTGAACTCATCATCAGGGTTGAATATGCTTTCAAGAGTAACCAAACCTCTTGGTAATTTTTTGGTTCTTAATTGGATAATATGATCTCCATAGCCTTCTTGTACCTTGATTGTAACTCAGATGAGAACTCAACTTCATTCTCAATAAAATGGGTAATTTTCTCATCACTCTCAAAGACTTTCCAACTCACATTATTTTTGGGATGGATGGCCTCACCACCATCTTGACATGTTGTTGATCATTCCCCTGAATGAGATCTCTAGGTAGGTGAAACAAATTGTGACCCTACAACATCCATCTGATCAGCTTCCACATTTAACTTTCTTGGAAATTACTTGGATATTAATAGCCTCAAAACTTTCAAGGAGGTCCCAAAATTCTATGTTTATAATCCTTTAAGATATTTTTTTTGTAGCACACTTTCCTCTTACTTGATGGAAAACCAATTTTGTATCCAAAAACACCTTTAACCTCTTAATATGCCTCTTCTCAACTAATAATAGTCCATGAACTAAATCCTCATACTCAGCTACATTGTTGGAACATGTAAATTGAAGCCTATGAGAAAAGAGAAACTTATCACCCTTTGGGGAAATCAAAATAACACCTGCCCAACTCCATTTTTACTCCTAAAATCATCAAAAAACATTTTCCATAGGCCCCGAGAATCCTGTTTTCACTTCTCTTAATGTGACTTGGGATAAAATACTCCCCTCTCTGGATGTAATAAGTACTAAACCTTGTCTCAATAACAATATCATATGGATCAAATTCATACCTTTCCTTAGCCCACTCATCTAACATAAGATTAGGGATTGATTGTGATGAATGTACTGCTTCAACTAGTTCTAAATCACTACTCATTTCTCCTTGCACCATGACACTTGAGTTAATAGGACTAGGATCATGGAATTCCACATGATAAGATGATATAGGCTCAACTTTAATTGTAAACTTAGTCCCATACCTTGTCCTCAAGAGCATATGAGACCAATATGAGGACAAGTAACCTCCTACCTTGGTTGTGAAGTCTCTTGAAAAAAAAATAAAAAGAGAGAGGAAGATCTATAATTAATATATGTCTTGAGAAATGGTTAGACTAGGGCATGCATGGAAGGTTAGCTCAAGGCCTTTGATTACTCCAACCATTTCTAATTATAGTACCATCCAATTATAAAACACCCTTAGTGATTGGAGTATACTCAATCCCCAAAGTGTCTACTATCTCCTTAGGCATCAAAGAGGTGTTGGATCCTGAATCTATCATATAATTATGCACTAGATGCTTTCCAATAATCAATGAGATATAAAAGGGAGGAGGTTTCTTTGTTTCACTTACTTGTCCCTCCTTGGTTGACATAAGTTAATTGAAGAGATTGGAATTTATTTTATCATCCCATCTAGTGGAATGAGATTATTCAAATATTCTTGCAAGAGATCTAATTGATGTGGAATGGATAAGGCATCCCACATTGTCACATTTAAATTAGTCTTCTTCATTTTCAATAATGTTGAAAGGGAGGCTCATGGATTTAGTACATTAGAGGTACAATGTTCCCTTTCCCTTTTATTTGATTCACGGAAATTATTTTGTTAGAGGAACTTGTGTGTTTCATTTGTCTACAGTGTTATATGGGTTTTGAATGTCCCGTAATTTTTTTTCATTATGTAGTTTTTCAGTGCTCTATGGTAAAATTGATGAGTTGAAAATTTACCTAATTCTACAAAATGATTAAGAATGTCACAAAATGGAAAATAGATGAATGAGAGAAGGATACCTTACATCCATTTTCCTTTTATTTGACCTTATATTATCTACCATATGGATTTACAACATGTTTGAGTGATCCATGGCTTGATTAACCGCACATAAAAGTCATCAACCTCAAAGAACATAAGATTGGTTTCATGGCTAGCTCCTTGAGTTTCTTCAACATTATTACTTGGGACTTCCATTGGTTCATGTTGATTGAAGGAACCTTGCACATAAAGAGCTGACCTTTCACACCATTTTCACAAGAATTCTATCATGAGGGATGATTACATGGGAAACACAATTCAACTCCTTGAATCATATTGTTTTGGATAAAAATAATATTTCTTAAGATAGGAGTAGGTGCATGTTGTGGAGGTGGTAATTTTGAAGAGGAAAGTTAGGATTTTCACCTTGAAAACCTATTTTCTGTGGTAATTCTGTCCATACCCTGATTTGGATAGTAATTCCTTTGTTGATACCCTTGATTCTAATTTTGGTAGGGCCTAGGAGCTTGGGTTTTTTGTTTTTTAGGAAACTATCTCATTTGACATATTCTTGATCAATGCTTTGAGATCATCTATCTCATTGGAAGAATTAGATGTAGGGGTAGATGAACTAGCTTTAGACTCGGGGATTGGGGCAAGAGAAGGTCAAATTTCTTGGGAAGCTCTAGGAAAAGAGGAGTTGGGGGTCTAAGGGGATATTTTTCCAGCTTGAATCAAATAATTATTAGCTTGAATAGTTATCTCATAAGAAATAGGTAAATCCATAGCTCTCATTGAATGAATCATTACTACAATATCAAAATTAAGAGCTCTCAAAAAATATAAAAATGCACCTTGAGGAGATGGCTTGAGGAGGAGTGGAATTCTTTCCCATGTATTTTGAAATATGAAGTTGAATTCCATCATCAACTCATAAGGGGCCCTTTTGATAGTTGTTAATTGCTCCAATAAAGATATATTATCTTCCTTTTCTCCAAAATGCTTACAAAAGCTTCTCCCTAAGATCATCCCATGTATGAATAGAAGTAGGCTACATACTTCTATACCATTGTAATGCTTTTCCTTTAAAAGATGAGGCCAAGATCCTAACTACCACATCATCTTTAGTAACAAGATGAACTGAGAAAACATTAGTAATATCTAAGATGTGCTCAATAAGGGTAGTTGAATTTTCACCAATAAAAAATGGAATGCTCTTTAGGGAAATATCTAGTATGTCATGTTGGGCATTCAAAGCCAAGGGACTACCACCATTAAAGGTCATAAAAGGTTGATTTCTTTGATGGGCCATGAATGTGATGGGTCTTAGAACCCTAGAAGACAAAAGAAAGGCCTACCAGAGGAGGAGTAGAGAAATATATTTGGAGGTGATGGTGACCTTTGAACTGATCTACCTCTTCTTCTTCTCCTTGGTGATAGTTGTAAGTATTCAAAAGGCTCTCCACTTGTTATCATTTTTCTTGTTTGAACTCTTCTCATGAAACTGAAACAATTGACTATTAAAACTAGTAGATTTGAAGTTAGGAGTCACCAAATGTGTTTCTTGTTTCCTCCAAAGGAAAAATACCACTGAAACACACACCAATTTCAATGTAGTAGATCAAAATTGAGCTATAGATTCTCAAATGGTCCCACCGGGTGTGCCAAAAATTGTTGTCACTTGAAGTTACACCCTTTGTTGAAGATAATCTCACAACCTAGTGAAACATGGAAAGACCTTAAAATTTTGGGACAATGGCTCCTTTAAGGTAAATATCTAGGTGAAAAGGTTGGTTCCTTTCACTCCAATTCACTGAAACTAATCTAACCAACTCTACACTTTACACTAACTAGTTTTAATCTAATATTTCTAAGGAACAAGGTTTAAAAGATGAAATAATAAATAAAAAAGGTGATGCACCAAAATGGAAGTGGATTCTCTCCCGAGATGAATAATGAGAGGGAAAATACAAAGCCAAGAGGTCATAAAGAAGACACATTCAACCCTGCAATTTTACCAAACTCGAATCTTTGCATAAATGACACAAAGGGTGGAAATCATGTGAGTATAGCTCACACACAACATACCATGAAATTATAGAAAAACATGAATACAATAATATAGATTAAAGGGAAGAAATATATCCATAATAATAAAATATTATTGATTATAATGTGAAAATTATATTTCAATAATGGAGGAGGCACCGAGTGCACCGCATAACACCAACACAAAATTATGCAACTTAGAATACTGGCTACACAAAAGGTAAGCATAACCTTGCATTAGAATAGAGATCCATTACCATGAAAAATGAGTTACGTATATAGGAGAAGGAGAAGGGTAAGAGGAAATCCAAAATTAAATAGATCACCCATTCCCACAACCACTAAGGACCACTCAACATTCAAGTTTGTAGACCAAACATGATCATCATCAATTTTTTCTGAGCCCATACCCAAAAATGACCACAAGTTTTTTTTTTAAATTATGGCTCTATAAGGTACATTTTTACGACCCAAATATTTTCCCATCATGTATTAATATTTAATGAATTTCCAATGATATAAAGTTTGTCTTATTTAGTGTCATGAATAAAATTTTATGAGAATTTAAATATCACCATGTTGTCCACATAGTTGAAAACCACGGGGCCATAAAATTTAACCTCTGAGTTACTCTTGTTGATGTGTCAACTTCCCACCGAACTTTGGATCCTCCATTTTTATCCGAGAAATTTGAGGAACTCACATATTTTTAAGACCAGTAGAAAATAAGGAACTTGCATGGAAAACAAGGATTTGTAGAAAAGAAGGAACCTATGGAAAAAAGGGATGGGAAAAGAAGAAACTTGTAGGAAACAAGGATCCATATAAAATAAGAAAGCCATGGAAAATAGAGATCCACGTAAAAGAAGGTACCCGCAGTAAAAATAGGGATCCACAAAAAGAAGGAACCCTAAAAAAAGGGATTCATGGAAAAATTATAACATGAAGATTTTAAGATTCCACAAAAAGAGGAACCTACGGATTTTAAGGATCTCATGAAGAAAAGGAACCCAACGGATTTTAATGATCCATGGAAAAAGAGCAAGATTAGAAATACTTTATTTTTATAACAAGTTTTCCAAATAAGCCTAAGTGATTATTTGACAATAGGATGAAAGTTGTGAATTCTAGTTTTAAGGAGTCCTTTCAATGGGGAAATCATTCACCTCACCCAGATATCCTTCCTACTCATCCATTTAAATCATTACAGCCCTCTCATGGTCAATTCTACACCTCTAGCTATTTCTTATCCCTTCTTGAGAGTTATGCTTCTCCCAAGAAGGTTTTTGATATACCTTCTCCATCATTGTAACATATGAAAGATCATCCAAGGACTCATTCATTTCCCCATTTCCAAGGTTATAATCCATATGTGTATAAGCCTCACATTGATAATTTTATTGAATTATAGCTTGAAATTTTTGAGTTGCCATCTATGTGACCAACCACTTGGCCAACCCTTTTTAAGACCGAACTAAACTTATGGTAGTGAAAGAGGATGTTCACCATCCTTCGTAACATAAATATATGCCAATACTTGAGGAAAAGCAAACTAGAAAATAATACCCACAATCTTTAAAGAAGTGGGATAAATATTTTGAGATCAAATAAGATATTCATTAAGAACCTTGTATAATCTCATTTCTTGCAAGTTGACCATAGTCTATTGAGGTAATATTTGTCCTCAAGATCTTGAAAATGACCATCTCAAATTGGAATGAATCTAAGGAAGATGATGAGGTTGTGGCTCAAAATTTTCAAAAAATTCCTCTTGTCTATTGTGATCAATCTTCAATTGGGGATGATTTTGTTGAGCATAAGATGGAAGAGGATAATATTTTTAACCCCATAAATGATCATCAGAGTCAAAAAGTGAACAAAATGTGTTTGATGTCCCTAAGTATTGTGCTTCTAATCAAACAAAAGTGAAATTAGAGCTAAAGGATGAAGAAGAGATTGTTGATATCTTCTTTCTCTCCGTCAAGGTGAACATGGTGACCAATATTTATATCTAGCCACCGAATCAAACTTAGAGGCAACCTTGGAGATGAGAAGCATTATGTTGTAGAATGAGGAAAATAAATGAGAGGAATACAAGTTGCAATTGATCACCAACGTCCTCTATGAAGAGGAGTCCATCAACATCTTCATGGTAGCCATTCAAGGGGAATTTAGAGATATTTAGGCAAAGATGAAGAGTGAGGAGGAGGTTGTAATTTCCAAATCAAAATGTGAAATGAAGAAGGATGAAATATCCTCATTACTTGATGATTTTGAATGCTTCATAACATTTATTGGGAATGATAATGAAGTTTCATTTCAATATTCACTTGTAGAACCTTCATGGGAAGAGATCATGGCTCTATCGATGTTTGAGAAAATGAAATTTTCTATGGTATCTCTATTTATGGAGATGAATGGAAAAAGGATGGGAAAATCATATGAATAATTTTAGTGGCTCTAAAGGATAGATTTCCAATTAGATATCTAGCTAGATTAGATCCTAATTCGGACTTTCCACCAGTTCACTTCATGATACATGAGCATCATTTCATCAGATATATCAATTTTGGGGTTTTCATTAGTTTGTTGGAATATTAGGTCCTCTTAGGTGTTTTTTAATGGATATTATTCCATTTGGATCACTTTTCACTTGTAGTAATGTGATTTTGGAGTTTCCTCCAAAACAACCATTTGAATATTTGATTTTTCATAGTTGAGTATAGTGGTCTAAGTGATAGGTTAGGATGAATAAAAGGTATAAAGGGATGTCAAAGATCATTAACAACTCTAAGTCATGTGTCTACATTCTTCTTGATTTATTTTACTAACTATGGTCATTCTCACCATAGTTGAATTAAGTAAACTTGTGACCTAACTACCTCGTTTTTATCCTCTAGAGAAGGTATTCAAATGAGAAAAGTACAAAAGGGTTTTAGAGAAGGAAGATAAATTTGTTACCAAGCTAAGAATCTTAAGGGTCTAGTAATGTATCATGAAGATATCAAAATAAAGGATTTCTTGAGTTAATCTTGTGAAATTTTGATAAGAATGTGAATGATTGATGAATAATGAATGGTTCTTGTTATATATATCTTAAGAATGCTATTTCAAGATACATGAAAACTATATAGGCTTGGGGAGAATATGGAAGAAGAGTTTGAAGGTTCTTGGACATCATAGAGTCATATTTCATACATGATACAGGGGAAAAAGTGATACATAAGGTAAGAGATTGTATTGATGTAATTTAATGAATGAATGAGGAAAATCTATAATGATTTAAGACTATAGGAGAAGATGTTCACAATGTCAAGGAGGTTGTATAATGTTTATCATGTGTATACCCTTGTTCAAATTTATGATTGAAAAGGAATTGAAAGTGTTATATATTTTTGACATAATCCATTGGATGATTGCAAATTAGTTTTAAAGATATAAATAATATCACGGGGTATTGTCATGTAAGAAGGAGATTGAGAAAGTTAAGAGAGGTCCTATAGAATCCATTGGATTCTTGAAAATATTGACTAAACAAGAAAATAAAAATAATCCTAAATTGCATCCTCTTATCTATTATAACCCCATCTAGGATTTGAGAGCTAAAAACAACCATAATTTGCATTTCAAATAGAGAAACTTGTTAAAAATTGGTGAGAAATGAGTTATATGGATATTAAGGTGTCTATGAAATTTTAAGGAATAATTTTGAAGTTTTCATAAGGAAATATAGGAAACTCATTCAGATCTGTATATGTAACCCGAGTTTAGAGAATTTAAGCAAATAAAATTGGTTGGATTACAAGAACCCTCTCTAAATCATGTTGAAATTTATATTGGAGATGAATGAATTTATCAAGAAGGTATAATATTGTTTGTGATGAATAAGTGTGAATTTTTTAAATAGAAGAACTTACAGACATAATCTCATACCCCGCCACAATGTTTTGTAACAACTAAAGGAATATTGGTAAAAAAACTCAAAGAAAATATATATGCATGGTGAAAAATTGTTTATCAGGAGGAAAAATATATCAAGAAGGTGTCTAAAAGGTTTTGAGGTAGCTTTAGGGTCTCAAACTAAAAGAAAAGAAAGAAGAAAAATTAGGTCTCATTAGCTTATAGACCAAAATCTAGGGTAAGGAAAAACTAATGAACTTACATTTTGTTTCTTAGAAAAGATACATGAATGATAATGAATTATGATGGAATACCAAGATTGGGTGGTATGGTCAGTCAGTACCATGGTTAATGGTTTATAAAAAAATGTTATTGATGTTAAGGTGTCAAGAGAAGAAAGATCCTGGGAAACAAGAAAGTGAACATGGATTATTTAACAATGAATGAGCATTTTGAATTCTAAAAAGAACTTGTATGCAGTATCTATAAGTTGTGTAATGAGATTAAGAATTATTTGAATACCTTAAAACCTTAGAAACTCAGTTGAAGACCTAATAAATATGTAGAGGGCCTTATTGGAGAAGTGATAGGTGAGTTGGGTGAAGTGTGTGTGAAGCTGAATTATGAAAATTTGCATGAAGCAAAAAATTGATAAAGGGTATCTATAAATTTGATTAGTTTCATATAATTATTCAATATTTTTTCTAAACAATAAGTTTTAGGGAAAAATAGGGATATTAGGAGAGGCTTAGCTGAAAATAGTAGAGGAGTGATTGGAAAACTTGTACTTGGACTAGAGGTATGAAATTTGGTTAGGAGTTGTATAAACTTAAAGGACACTAGAAAAGGTAAGAATTTTTTTCTAAGATCTCGTGTAGAGTCCTAGACAACAATCTTTGAGGTGAAGGAGGGCTAATAGCAAGTTAACAAGGTAAAACATGTGGATGAGATATATTGAAGTCTTGATTATTAATGAAGGTTTTAAACATGTTTATACGATGAATTTGATTAGGAAAGAGGTGAATATAACATTGAATCATTCATGTTAAGAAAATTTGATTTTTTTGCATTGTGAAGTGATTGAGTTAATGTGTTTTTAATGATTTTGCTATAAAACTAGCATTTTGTTGTGCTAAGAACTTGGTCCACTACCCCCTTCAGATCGTAGAAAGTTTTATATTTTTAAGTAAATAAGAAATTTGTTATTCAAGAGAATAAAGTTGAATTTTAAAGTGAAAAAGAAACCTTAGCCATTGAAGGATTAAAAATAAACTAGAAAGAAGATAATAAGAATTCCAAGGTGGAACAAATTTGGAGGTTGAAAGAGAAGAAGATAAGTGCCAAAATACCAAGTAATTACTAGGGTGAGGTACTGGGAAGAGCAAGGTTAGAAATATTTTTGTGAAGAATAAAAATATAGAGAAAATAGAAAATAGAAGAATAAATAGAGATGGTAAAGGGTTTGGTTAAGTTACCATGCCACAAGAATAAAAATAAAACGAATGAGAAAGGAAAAGAAAATAAGAAAGGATGAAGAAGTTAACGTTAAAGAGTGAGTTATGGATGCAAGAATAGATAAAATAGCTAGTAAATGAGGTGGAATAACTAGTAAGCATGATGGAAAGAATGAGAGAGGAATTAAACAAATACGTTGGAGGGGTGATGAGAAAAATGGTTAACCGGCGTATAAGGTTACTTATGGAGAGAAGAAAAAGAAAGAAGCTAGTAGCTTGGATAAGTAAAGAAGAGAGAAAAATGAAGAGGAGTGAAAATAAGAAAATGAAGAATATTTTAAGTCGAAAACAAGAAGATGTGATTAAAGAGGTTATATTTATGGAGGACAAACAAATGGATGAAGAGGAAGTGATAGAGAGATTTTTATTCTCTCTTGAAAAATAGGATATGAAGATGAGAATAAACCTTGAAAATACCTATTTTTATTCTTCATCTTCATATCCTGGACCTTGATTGAGGCATCTTGATCCATTTTTCACTTTCCCACCACTTTTGGGCACATTATATCCATTTGAGCTTTTTATGTTTTTAGTAGTCTTCCTTTTAGGGTTAATTAAAAATTAGAATAAGAGAACCATATAAATATAAAGTTATGAGACCATAATGAGGGACCATGCACTAAGGACTACTATCATCATCTAAAATTGCATCCATTTAGAGATCATTTGAATCCATCTAGCTCCATCACAAGGGGCAAGACCGGTTCATCTACATCACACATCATAGAGGGAAGTTTATTTTATTCCATCCACCATTATACTACATTTCTTCTACACACATTTATCGCTTGCTACTTCACAAAGTGTGACTGAAATAAGAGTAACCTAGGCATGCTCACACACACACATAGAGCTACATTGGGTCTAAGATGTAGTGCAATTAGTTAGTAAGTCCACAATTATAGCTGTTGTGGACAAATCTGTCCCTTTCATTTGTATTTGTATTTTTAAGATTTGATGCTTGTCTTGCAAGTCTATCTTTCATCGCTGATGATTGGTGACATTAGACACAAGTGAAAAAAATTACACACGACAAGCAATGAGGGATTTCGCATCCTCATTCGAATATGTAGAGCTGTTTTTGGACCTCCTGCATAGACTAGGGTGCCCAAAATTCAGACTAGGGTACCCAAAGGTACCTGATCCTCTCCCGTGATCCATAGTCAAACAAAATATATCATATCTACGTATTCTAGAGCTCCTGTGTGGTCACATTTGCATTCTATTTTATCCAGTTCATCTATGAAATAGTCCCAATTAGCCTCCAAATCAGCTAAGCTCCTTCTAACCCTACTTGTCAATTAGGGTTTCACATTTTCATTAGTTTAGTTACTGGGTCACTTTCTATATTTATTCATTACATTTATTTACTATCATTTACTGTTATTCCTAGTTAGATTAACTACTCTAATATCCAAATTTTAGTTAATCATTTTAGTGAACCCGACTCAACCTGCATGCTTCTAGGAACTGCATTCATCTTTTTAGGGTTTCTTCATCATGGCTATCTTCATTCATGAATTTTTACTTCTTCATCCTGAATTGTGAGATAAAATCATCAATCTTCTCCTTAGGACTCATATTCCTGATAACACTCATCCAGATGTAGTCTACAATACCTTTGCAGACACATTTTCTCAACATATTGCTTTTACATCTACTCCTTATGTTGAACTCGCTACTTTTGATAATGACGCACATTTTAATATCATATGTCACATTCATAATGTAGGTGTCAAAAACACTTTAATTGACAACAGATCTAAACTCAACTTGTGTCCCATGTCATTCCTTGAAGTCATAGGTCTTTCAGCTCATGACGTTAGTCCATCTTGTCTTTCACCATGTGCTTATGATGGTTCTGTTCATCCATGTGTTGGTCACATTACACTACCTATCACTATATGGCCTAAAAATATCCTCATGGTATTCTTCATCATTGAATTTCCAGTCTCTTAAAATTGTTTACTTGGTAGACCATGACTTCATACCATGCAATTCGTAGCATCTACATGGTGCATCATTGTGTCAAATTCCTACATGAGGGTATTGAGCATATTGTTTTTCATGATCGTAATCCATTCCAATATTATGACCATGCTCCTAATACTAGTCTTCCTATTCCATGCACTAATACTATAGATGATCCTCAACCTATGGATGAACCACCTCACTTTCCACCACTTGAGGGTGTCGTTTGTGTGATAGATGTAGTTTCTTCTATGCCACCTGCTACTACTATTGCTATGATTCATTATCGGGGAAAGTACAATCTATGGAAATCACTCTATCACCTACACCTTCACATATACCACCTACATTAGCATGCCCACCATTCACTTGCACACTCTTCATGAATGATTCATACTGGGAGCATATTCTATTTGATACTACTAGTGATGACACTATTCATACGCATGATGGCATGGCTCGATTAGGTTTTTCTTTCGAGGACCTATATCCTACATCAAATGCTTACCATATTTATTATGGTTTCATCACTATTATGGTTGTTTATGGTTTACATGTCATTTATCATACAATTCACCACTTACATTAGGGTAATCATGGCTTGATTATATTGGGGGGCCTATAGATACCGATCATAAATATATCTCATTCCCTATGCCTTTTGGTTGTATCTTCAATTGCAATAGATATTTTCTAGGCCATACAAAAATATCACTTGTTGGTATACACATGGTTCTCCATTTCCTCCATTTACTGACGAGGAATATGCCATGGGTATGTAAAAATTACGCCTCAATGGCTCATTATGTGATCAACCAGACACTATTGCTTAACAAGTCACTAATGCTTATCCATTCGAATATGATCATGAGAGCGATGATCTTATAGCTGACCTCACATGATTAGATCCTTCATCTTACACACTGGGGACATAGTGTTTAACACACCCCCATAATTTTGGTATTATCACATCTATCATCATTGCATTCCCATACATCAATCTTCTAGCATAGGCATACTCATCACACATTTCGGCATCGTCATTACCCGATGAAACACTCTTATGCTTTGGTTCACACTTGACCTGTTAAGATCTTTCTACATATGAACCCCACACACGGAACTATAGGCATTACACATTATGTTGAACCACAAATCTCACATTATAAATCCTACATTCTACATTTAGTCCACAAGATTTAGATACTTGCGCACTCCTACATCATACATCATACTAGTATTCATCATACATGTCTTATAATATTATTGTCCATGAGTCTAGCTTTACATCCTATTCATTCTACATACTACATAGCATGTATTATCACATTGATAGTATATCTACACACATTACATTGCATACTATTCATCATGTATTACACATTTTACACATCATATGTTCATCTACTCATCTCGCATACTACATCGTCTTCTACATGTTGCACTCACTACCCTATGGTGCAATTTAGTTCCTCGGTCTATACTCAACTACCAAGGGTTTACAAATCAAATGGACCTTATCTTCATCACACATTCATCATTTTATCTTTTATCATGCGACATTACTAGGTTAGTGACATATGCTATAGGCTAAATAGTCACCTAATCTATCATATTGTAGTGGTATATGCTTTTAGGCTACATCGCCACTTCTCCTATTAATCTTGTAGTGATATACGTATTAGGCTACATCATCAATCCTAAGTTCATCATTTCATGATATACACTTCGGTTATAAGGTTCATGCACACATCATTTCTAGGTCGCATCTCATCAACACACATACACATTCATCACAATGCATTAGACACAACACACACTTCAACCATTTCCCAATGACACACTCTCATTTATGGTTCATTCTTGACTTCTGAGGGGGAAAAAAAATGAACCTCATTACATACATTTCCATTCACACATGGGGGCATGTGGGTCCTATCATCTATCTTACATTCCATTCCATCCATCCACAACATATTGCACATCTTGGTTGCTTTTATTCTTGCTTGTTTTTTATTGTATATGGTCATATTATTACACATGCTAGTTAGATATCTTGTATGTCATTTATCTAAACCACACACACATGCATGTTCATGCCTTTTCTAGTTGTGATCGCAGATATAGGTCCTTTACATGAATCATAGATGCTCCCCTTCTACCCTTCCTACATTAGTCCCCTGGGGCATCCACATTTCTCTATCATAGGTACTATTGTTTCATTTTGTACTTAACACTTTACTTTCTTGCTTATACATGCTTTTAACATATTGGTTATCCTTCTAACATGCTAATGGGTGTTTCATGTATAACATTTGTTTTGTAGGACTATTTTCTTCCATGGTTGTATGTTTGTTTGTTTTCATTGTTTTCTCTTGTATGCGGGCCTTGCCCTATGTTTTGTGTGCACACTTGTTTGTTGTATGTAGCCATGGTGGCCTTTCATGTCTTGCGACATCATGATTGATGTCCCATGTTTACATCCTTCTTAGTGCGGATTACTTTGTATTCTTCTGTGTTTAAATTACTACTTTGCTTGGTATAGTTTACACTGTTTACGTAACATACAATTGTCTTATATATGTATGCCTGTTTGTACTAACACTTGTTTTTGGTTAGTCACTTATTTGTGTGGAACTTTGTTTCTACCAAGCACACTCCCTTCCCCTTACAGGTAAGAGTTACAGAGTTCATGCGGTTGGTCCTCTTTTGGGGCTGCATTCTCCTATCAGTGATGTTGCATGTGCCCCCAAAGAGGGGTGCATAATTTGGGGTTTTACATTCTATACAAATATTCTATGTTGGCTCATTTCAGTTCAGTTTCTACCCTTGGCATTGTGGGTTATATAGTGAGTGGGTTCAGAAAAGTCTACGAACCTTGTACACAACGGATTTTACAGACATGGTTGTCCTTAACATTCTCGGGGAGCAATTAAATGTTGGAGGATATAACATAATTCCTCTCTATACTTATTCGAGCAGTGGCATCGGATTGCCCAAAACCTAGGAAGTACATAGATCTCTTCACACATTATCGGGAAGTAGTTAAATTTTGAAGGATATACTAGAATTCATCCCTATACTTCTTCGGCCTTTGGCATTGGATCTCCCAAAAATCATCGGATGGGATGTCCCCTTTCTATACTCTTTCTCTCATTACTGCATCAGGTGTACATGTTCCATTTTTATCATTTATGTATTTTACATTTACATAATCTTACATAAATATACATGTGTCTTTTTACATGTGTTTTGAAATATACACATGCATATTTGACTTATTGATCATATTCTCATTGTAGGTCCCACTGTATGAGAAGTAAGCAATCAACAATAACAATGATGATGTCAATGAAAACATTTTGTGGCATCACACACCATACAAACCATGCAATACACTACACACAATAACAACAACACACACATTTTTTCCCTAGGTTCAATCTCATCACTTTTTTTTATGGTTTTACATATTTAGTTTCCACACTCTATCATTTTTTTGTCACTCCATGCTTTGTCTAGTCATTTAAAACACTTTTGCATCACTCTACATGGACATCAGGTACACATCTCTATTTACTTTATGTTACTAAGATTTCCACTCACCAACATAAAGTGGGGGAAAATGTAGACACTAAATCACACACTTTAGGTATTATTTAGTCCTGGTCTTATACTATTATTCATATGATTTTTGAGTGAAGAAAGTACTAATTAATCCTCATCTTTTGGTTGTTTTTATTTACTTCATGTTGTCATTCCCGACCTCCAGCGCAGACATGCCTAGTCATTTTTTATCATTTTGTGTCATTTTAGCCTTTATCTGGGGAACTCGGGCTAGTATTGGGGCACTCACATGTGTTCGGTCCTAGTTAGGGTGCCTTGATCCTTTTTACACTTTCCCGCCACTTTTTGGGCACTTTATAGCCGTTTCAAATTTTTATATTTTAGGTGGTATTCCTTTTCGGGGTTAATTACAAAATTAGAACAAGAGAACCATATAAATATAAAGTTATGAGACCATAATGAGGGACCAAACACTAGGCACTACTATCATCATCTAAGGTTGCATCCATCTAGAGCTCATTTACATCCATCTAGCTCCATCACAAGGGACAAGGCTGGTTCATCTGCATCACACATCATAGGAGGGAAGTTTATTCTATTCCATCCACCATTATACTATATTTTTCTCCACATATTTATTTCTCACTATTTCACAAAGCGCGATCGAAATAAGAGAAACCTAGGGCATTATCACACACACACACACAACTACATTAGGTCTGAGATGTAGTGCAACGATCAGTTAGTAAGTCTACCATTGTGGCCACTGAGGACAACTCAACCCCTTCATTTGCATTTTTTTTTAGGGTTTGATGCTTGTTGTTGGGTCTTGCAAATCTATCTTTTATTATTGATCATTGGTGACATTCGGTGCAGTGTAGTGAATTACATATGACACATAGTGAGGGCTTCACATTCTTATCGACCCTACAGAGTTGGTTTATGGACCTCCCGCACATCCAAGGGCACCCATAATTCATACTAGGGCACCCACAAGAGCCCGATTCTTTCCTGAGTTCCCCATTCCAACAAAAATATCTAATATCTACACCTTCTTGAGCTCTTGTGTGGTCACATATGTATTTTGTTTATCTAGTTCATCCCGCAAACAGTCTCGATTAGCCTCTCGAATTAGCTAAGATACTTCTAACCCTACTTATCAATTAGGGTTTCACATTTTTGTTAGTTTAGTTATTTGGTTCACTTTCTATATTTATTAATTGTATTTATTTACTATTGTTCATATTTAGATTAACTACTATAATATCCATATTTTAGTTAAGCATTCACTCTCACCATAGTTGAGTTTGGTAAACATGTGACCTAACTACCTCTTGTTGATCATCTAGAGAAGGTATTAAAATGAGAAAAGTAGGGAAGGGTATTAGAGGAGGTAGAGAAACTTTTTATAGATCTAATAAGATCAATGGTCCAAGTAATGTATCATGAAGATATCAAAATAAATGATTTATTGAGATAAGCTTGTGAAATTGTAATAAGAATGTGAATGATGGATGGATAATGAATGGTTCTTATTATATATAGATTAAAAATATTATTGTAGGGTACACGAATACTATATAGGATTTGAGAGAATATGGAGGAAGATTTTGAAGGTTCTTGGACATCATAAAAGTCATATTTTATATAAGGTGTAGGGAAAAAATTGATACATGAGGTAAGTGAGTGTATTGTTACAAGTTAATGAATGAATGAAGAAACCTTATAAGGACTTATGATTGTAGGGGAACATGTTCACATTATCAATGAGATTTTTAATGTTTATTAGGTGTATACCCTTGTTCATATTCATGGTTAATTGAAAAGGAACTGAAACTATTATATACTATTGACATAATATTGTTTTGATTTAATTTGAATTAAGTATAATTCTTACAGAGTCACTACTAAACCAAATGATGTATAAATGCTGAAACATAAAAATGACACAAGCAAGATAAGATTTAAAATATGAAACCTTAAGCAAAGAGGAAGGAGAGAAGACTTAAGCGATATACGATTGATTTAGACCAGAATAGTGATGAACATGCTGGGAAGAGTGTCATTATTTTTCATTATAAATTACGAAATGCAAGAATGGTTATGGAAAGGGGTACCTAGTGCTAGAAAATGATTCTTGGGTCTTTGGAGATTGCATCTTGGGAAGTAGTGACCTGCACAAGAGCTCAAGATCTACTTGATTCAACAAAAATAGAATTTAAAATAAACCCTAATATCATAGAGTAACATGTTGGTACCAAAATTAGTCCCACCTTGTAAGCCAAGCAACATCAATGAGCTAAGCAGGATGCTTAGAGAGAGACAGACTAGGATTTGAGTCATTTTGTATCGAGGATGGATCTGACAATCTCTTTTTCACTTAGACTTGGGGAATATTAGATAACACCTCACTAAGGGTATGACCTACCCTACTAATTTAGGTTCTTCATGTAACCAGGGTGATAGGACTCATTTTGTAACATGTATTTATGAAATAAATGGATAGAACAACTATAATTGGAATATATTTCTCAGGGATGTGAAAATGTGGCCTCAAGAAGACATGGTCAATGCAAACATCATTTTACTCTCACGAGTTGTCACACTAGAAGATGTAGTTTTCTTCTAAAGAAGGATCAAGTTACTAAAGACAATCATAATTCAAAATCACTTCTACATATCTTGGATAAAGGATAAAAAATCAACAAATATTCTTATCATTTGTGCATAAGCAGTGCAAGAAGGGGTAATTCAGGTGGATCGATGGTTATTGGTTGTAATTTTTATGTATGGATGGGAAGTTAAGCAGGATAAAGTTGATTATAAAAAATACTTAAATGAACCTTGAAAAATGTTGTATATAATTATTCTTGATGCAAGATAAAAATCACACAATCCAAAGAATTCCTTTAACTAGAAGGTTTGTATTCATGGAAGCCCAAGAATACAATATTTCACACAAACTTCAAGAATTTAAACACAAAGTTCATGATAAAATCTCAATAAAATATTGGTAATTTCTGATCACATATGCTCCAGATACCCTCAAGAACTGAAAATATCTTAAATCAAACAAATAAAACTTGAATTTAAATTTTTTTACTACAATATGAAAGAAATATCTATCAATAATGTAGTTACAGTTTCCAAATTGTCACTATCTAAGCTAAGGATTTGTGTAATTCAGAGAAATTAACAATATAATATTGTAATAGAAATGCAGATAATTTATTTCAAAGTAACACATCTTGAAACAAAACAACATTTCTCATGAGAATACACACAAATTTATTCAAGAAACTCTAACACTTTGACAAGGGGACACAACACCTATGACCTCAGTGTCTACCAATGACTATACAATGCAATCATATTAGCACGAAGGTTTGGGAACAGATGAACAAAGCCTGGGTATCTTAGATTAATTTGGCTTAAGATAGTACAAATCATTTTTCTCCTTTATCTTTCTAAATATTAGAAAACTCTAACCCCATTATGCAAGATTATTCTCATCACATTTATACAATTTTGATCACTCACTCATCTTCCTTTTTCCTTGAAAAAGCATGAATCTTTAAGGTAATATTTTTTTTTACAACACATAGTCTAATCCATCTTTATTCTCTTGAAAATATTTTGTTTTATGTTGTCGATCTAATAATCATGAGTCATTCATGTTTTTCACTCTCCCAGAATGACTAGGATGCCATGTCATTTATTTGATATTTGTTTAATCATTTATCCCTTCAGGTGGGTAGAGAAACCCCTTTTGATGATTTTTGGGTGCCTCTAGGTGATTTGATTTGATGTGTAATCCCTTTTACCTTTTGAGAATCCATCTTGGGAAACACACACTCATTTTCATGTCTTTCTAGGAAGATTTTTCTCACATGGATCATGTCATATCAAGCCAACCATTATCTTCTGCATAATTCCAACTTCAAAATTATTTCTCCCATGTGGATATCACATACATATTTTGGAGGTCATCTCACCATGATTATACTTTACTCAGCTTTCCCACCTTTAGTTTCTTATAAATGCATGTTGTTCCCTTCTCAAACTTACATCCTTTTGAGTGTGAAAAATATTGTGAGTTTCTCTTATTGGTGACATGGTGGGAGTAGTAGTGACATCTAGCTTGAAGGAAATCTCTTTAGAATATTTGAACCAAATCTTCGATCTATCAGGCCCTAATGAGGCATTTGTAAGGATGTTATTTGACATTATTGACCCAAAAGATTATAAAGGGCCATTGACCACCTCAACTATTCATGTAGCATTGATTAGAAGGCTTATCAAGATAATTCCTATTTTTTCCACCTTTCAGATGATGTATTTTCATCTTTTCAGACTAGAACATCAAAAGGCTCCTAATACGTTGAAGAAATTTTGGCTTGTGAGCAGGCCTTTTGTGCAAGGTGTATCTAATTATGCATGCCCCTTCATTTTTAGTGAAGGATTCACTGTGAAGGAGATCCCTCTAGATTCTTACACACTTGATGGAGAAATTTCATTAGGTACTATGTCTACTCTTTTTCGTAGGATGAATGAGCTGGAGCAACATGTTTCAATCTTGGAGAAGAAACCATCAAGGACCATACCTTCTCAACCTCTTGAAGCATCACTAGTGTTTATGTAAAAATGTAGGGGTGGATTTAGCTCCAGGAATCCTATTCCATATGCTCTAGGATCAGTTGTAATTACACTTCTAGCTCAAGCTTCCAATCCATCCTTCACTTTCAAAGAAACAGGGAAAAAGACTTTTCCTAAAGGAGGTATGGACATGACTGAATGGGTTTCCTCCTATGAGAGGAGATCACAATTGCTTAGTTTGTTGGATGGTCCTATGACAACTATTGATGAACTCATGTATTTGGGTATGTCTCACATATTGCATGATACATTGTGTTTGTTAAAATGGTAGTGGGAATAGAGGAATTTGTTCCTAGAAAGAATAGGTTGGTGAAGAAACTTCCTCTTTGCAGAGAGGATTTTGTAGTGGAAGATGATTAGGTTTCTCTTTTCTTGTTTATTTTTTATATAGTTTCCAAAAATGTATGTAACTTTTTTCATGGGATAGGGCCCTATAGAACCCCAATTTTTCTTTTTTCCACAATACAAAATATGTCAAATAGTTACATTAGTTTACATGCTTCATAATAGATTTGAAATTCTATCAAAGAAATATAAATATCTAATGTATTACATCAAATTACATTCATGTTTGAAAATAACAATTCAAAATAATATTCAATTTTCATGAAACAAGAGTAATAATTAAAATAAGATGAAAAATTTGTTCAAAGAAAACAAGCCTAAGATTGCTCATCAATCTTCACAGTTGTATCTTCAGCTGCATCATTTCCCCCTTCCCTTGGTTATCTTGCCACATATGCATCATATCTACGAAATAGATGCTTTACATCATCCTAAGTTAGGCCTGTGTGATGTTGAAATATTAACATTTTCCTATTTAATGCATCCCCACATTGGTCCATCCTTTGTTTGTACTCCCATGGTTTTCCTTTCAAATCTACAATTCTACTCTCCACCAGCATTAACCTTTTGATAATTCTTTCTTTTCACCTTGTGCCAAAGATGCAAGGAAAGACTAAGTCTAGAAGGAAGATTGTGAAGAAAGTTGTATTTTCCTAGAGAGTGGAGCCAAAATTTTAGCACACACCTTAACATTGGAAAAATGTATTAAAAAATGGCTATAGTTTTTAGGGTTATTTTTATATTTTCCTATCCAAACACCTCACTAGGAGCATTTCTTATAAGGAGCAAAATAGGAAGTTTTTGCAAAAGGAGGTCAAAACAAGTAATTCTTGTGGTTTAAATTAACTTGATGTGTTTTTGGCATGATTTGAGGTAGACTAACATAATATAAGTTTTACATCACCTATTTTGGGCACTCGGAGGTCAAAATTGTGTGTTTGAAGGATTTCTTGTATTGAGGAAAAGTGTGAAATTGCAAGCTCTAAGGACAGTTTTGAGTTATTTTAATTAGGTTCTATGTGATGTATTACATATGGATGCATATCATATTTTACTAGGTAGGCCATGTCAATTTGATAGGAAAGTTATACATGATGGATGGGATAACATAATACTTTTGTGAAAGATGGAGTTAGACATACACTAAATCCACTAAAGGATACGAAAGCATGGCATGAAGACCATCATAGAGTAACTCTAATGGGATTTAAAAAATTATTCTAACAGAGAGAATAGGATGAAGTGACAAAGGTCACAATGTTTAAAGTTAAGAGGATATGGAAGTGGTTGAATGGATAGGAAAAATATTATACTAACATGTAGAGAAGAATGAGTGAAAAAGGCAAAGAAGGCTGACCTATAGATCATACCGAGAACAAGGATAGTGATGAGGTCTTAGAAGAAGTCAAGAAAGGACAAAACTTAGACTATAATGAAAAAATGAATCAATCAGACCTTGAAGAGGAAGAAAAAAATCAAGAACAATGTGTCAAACTAGTTTAAGAGGAAAAGAAAGTGAAAAACCAAGGAGAGAACAAGTATGAGGAAGAAATGGAAGCCAAGGATGAAAAAGAAACTTAGGTTTTTCAATTTAAAATTTCTTTGGATGTTGTGTATACATGTTTGTCACTTGGAGAAGTGAAGGAATAGTCAAATGTGGATGAATAGTCTAATAAACATCTAGTACAATTAAAAATTAAGGATGAAATAACCAAAGAAAAATAAAAGGAATATGTTCAAGATGGTTTAAAAGTCAAAGATCATGAAGAATAATCACATATAAGCATGGAAAAGGTGTATGATCTCAATCAAAGGTGGAAAGGAAAACATACGGTCCCAGTACAATCATATTGATCAAGAATATAACTGATTCAAGGATGAAAGATCCCTGTAAGAAGCATGGTACAACCGAGGAAGATGAAAAAGAAAAGAAATTAGTTAATGATCACTTTTAAAGGCTCATGTTCAATTGGAAGAAAAGAAAGAAGCATAAGGATTGGCTTGCAAAGAAGGACACTATGGGAAGAATTCTCTTTTCCCTTGGGAGTATGATGTGGGAATATCACTCCTAAGGCTAATTTAGGAATGTCATGCAAAATTTTGGTTTGATTAAGTCATTAGGTTTCTAGGATTCATTCCATTTTAGTTTAATGAGCTCAAGAAGTTAAAAATTTAAATTGTGGAGTTTCCATACATTTTTGCATATTTGAAAATTTGAACTGTTTTGAGCCAACTTTGGATTCTTAGGTAGGTTTAAGGTATTTTAAGATATTTAATAGCATGTTTTAGGTCATTACAGACATATGATTCATAATTTTGTCTTTGAGACTCTTCTTGAGGTCTAATTTGTCATATAGCTCTTAAAAATTGATTATAGCTCCTTGGGCTTAAGATTATAGCCTCCATAAAGCCTTAGTGTATGACCATGGTTGTTAGTTTTGGAGGTGGTTTGAAGAAATGAGGTATTTAAATATGAATCATAACTATTTCTTGATATCATTTAAATGAAAAAATATAAATAAGATATCCAAGAAAATTTTTGGAGGTGAAGAACTCTATTTACAAATAGTTGTATGAGATTTCAAATACATGCATGGTATTGTAGGATTGAAATGAATGTGTATAGAGTGGCTCAAATATTTTTAATGAATGGTAAGAGCATTTGATGAGTACATTTATTTGTTTCTAGAAAAGATTCCATTAATTCATGTGAGATCAGGGTGAAAATCCTCTTAGGCAACTAGTAGAATCTATTTTAGGGTTGTAACCCATACAATTTTCAAGTTTGATTAAATATATAGTTCAAGAAGAAGATTTGGATGATTATTAAGGTATTTAAACCTTGTTAGAACATCAATCCATCCTCAAATAATTTCAACAAGTAAAGGTGTGAGTAATAGTTGGGTAGTGTTAGTGCAAAATCACAACACCCCCGAATGGCCCAGGTGTGAAGTGGGGCATTCGGTGTGATTGCACAACATGGGACCATCTCTCAAGCTGTGGGACTTGTAAAACTTGAGATGGACCTCTCGGAGAAAGCCGGTTCTTGCTTCCTAATCTACCTACCACAAGCTACTCTAGTGTAGGCAGAACCTATTCTATCCTAATCTAACCATTCTAAGGGGACAGAGAGAGAGAGAGAGCCTACACTAAGTGGTGATACACCAGAAAAGGAAGTGGTTGATCACAAATCCAACTGCCTGAAGTGGAGAGAGGTGAGTAGAGGAGAGGGTGGAAAAGATGCACCACAGACTAGAGATAGTTTTCACACAGAACACCACTTCGAAATCCATTAAGCACAACTCCCAGAACCTACAACAAACATCAGAGTATGCACAATATACCTTGAAATGATGAGAGGTAAGAAGAGACAACAAAATAAGCCAAGGATGGATAGATGCATCATGAAACAAATTTTATTGCTCCAAAATGTTACACGGTACATCATCAGTGGGCAAGAGGCAAGAAAACACCATTACAGAGCCATGGGAGGAGGCTTAGACTCTGCATTCTACCCTAAGGAAGAAAGAGAGAGGGGGAAGAGGAGAAATAATGACCAACCCCTTGAATATGCCCCTTCATTACAATATATAGGAAGAATAAGAGAGAGGAGGGAAGAATTCAAATCCTGCTTCAACCACCTTGAGATATGCATTAAATCCTGCTTTGAAATCTTAACAATCATAAATTAAGGCCCCTCTCAAATCCACCTACAATCTGTCGATTATGGTTCCCTATGTCTACTTGGTGTGCTAAGGAAGAAGAAAGACGGATCAAATTAAATTTAATCTGGTAGTTGAAGAAATCAGATTTTTCATTTTCCCATTTTCACCTACTAAATCCTTTTAAGAATGATATTTTATGTTTCTATAGTGTAGAGGGTGTCGATATGTTTCCAAAAAGTCTTCTCCCACCAAAATCCAAGTTTCCAGTTAAAAGATATGGCCATATGAAGATTAGGGTCATAGGCGCGCCGTGTTTAAAGAGTCCATCCATATCGGGTCCACGTGGCAGCCTCACACATCTTGGATATTTGGGGCTCCTTCCTTATGCTCTTTAAATCATCTTTGAAATGACATATAACGGCTTTTGTAAGCTCTTTGGGCTCCTTTGTATTTTTCCTAAGTCTCCTTGCTTGGTGGGGCCAAAAGTCTGACCCTGGACACGTGGAGGCTTCGCGCTCATTTGGAAATTGCCCCTAGTTTTGCTTTTGAAGTTGCGTGGTCGAGACACGTGGAGGCTTCCGTAGGCTCTTGGAATTTTCAATGGTTGCTCTTACTTTTTGCTCCCTAAACACGTTGTGAGTGGCACTCATTTGAGGGTTACCTTTTGGCCTGCACCTTTGAAATTATGTTGATGCAACATGTGGCACCGTCTGCTGGTTCTCTATACTTAGTAAATTTGGGCCTGCTCTATCTCCCTCTGTTGATTTTATTGGACCCTAGACATGTGGAGAGTTGGCACTCATTTGAGTCTCCGCACTTCGGACCCAACCTTGGTGTTGTGCCATCGAGACATGTGGAGGCTTCCACCGACACTCTTATACTTAACCAATTTAGGCCCGCTTTTGAATTTGACCTCTATTGACCATTGGCCATGTGGAGGGCTAGCGCAAGTTTGAGCCTCCACCTTGGGCTCCCATATTGAAATTGCGCCGAGATGACATGTGTTTCCTTCCACTTATTTGGACTTTTCAATAGCTAGCTCTATCCTTTTTCGGGCCTAGGACATGTGGAAGCTTCATGCTCATTTGAGTCTACCCTTTTGGATTCAATCTTTGGAGGTGCACTGTTTGGACACTTGGCAACTTCCGCTAAATCTCTATACTTAGCCAATTTTGGGGCTCATTTTGAATCATTTGTAGAGCTCGAAGACTTTGAGCCTCTAGTTTCTTTGACACTATCTACCTCCTTAGCTGACCATGCTTCTCCATTTTCGAGTCCCGTTGTTTCCTGATTGTTGGATTTGAATGTGATTTCTCTAGTTTCTTCTGAGCGGGGTCGTCTTTGATCAATTTTTCCTGGGGAAAAATTGGGATAACAGGTAGATAAACCTTAAGAACATTGTATATCAAGTTATAAAAGGTGGAGTACGGTGAATTTTAGATCAAAACATAATTAAATAGTAATCGTGGCTAGCTAGCAAGCTTGAAAGATTCTAAATGTATGCACAAACCTTATAAAGGAGGTTTTTAGCTTTAAAGTTGAGTATAACTTATTTGGTAAGAAAAGATCCATTTCTAGGTTATGAGAAAAGCCCTTCTAGGGTTTATCAATAGTTAATAGTTTGAGAGCCTTAAACCCAAACAAAAGGGAAAAACTCTATATAAACAACGCTAACGTATCCATTAACAATATTTATAAGGAATTTTACATTGGAATATCTTCAAGAGAGAGAAAAGTGTGACAGTCCAGGTACAGTCTTGTAACACTACATGAGAGGCCTAATTGCTAATGGAAAAGTGAGATTTTAGGAAGATTTTATTAATAAAGTTCCATTGAAACTTTGAACACTAAATGTTGGCCCTAATGGGTATCCATAAAGATCAACACTTTCTCATGTAAATTCCTCATTAAAATTTTTGTGCTCAATTTTTTCATTATGTAAATTCCTAGAGAGTGGAGCTTAACTTTTTATCACACACTGGACATTGGAAAAGTGTATAAAAATGGTTCTAGTTTTCTTGGGTTGTTTGTATATTTTCCTATCCACACCTCACCAGGAGTATTCTCTTAAGGATAAAAATAGACATTTTTTTGAATAGGAGATCAAAACAACTAATTCTAGTGGTTTTAATGAACTTGATGCTTGTTTTGCATGATTAGAGGCAGAGTAACATGATCTAAGTTTTACATCACCTATTTTGAGCATTTTAGGTCAAAAGTGTATGTTTAAAGGATTTCTTGTATTGAGATTTTTTTGAAATTGCAAGCTCTAAGGAAAATTTTGAGTTATTTGAGAATCTTAACTTGTGTGAATGGTTTTGTGAAGAATTATCTCTACATCAATTTTACCACCATTGGATACATATTCTATATTCATAAAATGCATTAAAAATCTAAATATATCCCCCATGGGGGCATTATTAGATCACCCTCCTTATCTAAAATTAGTTGGAGAATAGGTTTTCATCCATTCCCTTAAGGGCCTCAAAATCCAAAAAAATTCAAATATGCTCAAAATATGAAACCATTCAAAACTATATGCATTTTTCTTACTTTATTTTTCTATTACATGCTTATAGTATTCATCTTTCACATTAATTATCATGTTTATCTTGATACATATTATGTTATATCATTTTTCTATACACATGTGCATTCACGTGATACATTGAGTTGAATGTAGGCTACATATAAGTCATTACACGATGCAAGATGTTTGGAACCTCTCTTTACCAATTATTCCATAGCTATTGCGGGCTTTGGGGGCATTCTTTTTATAATTTCTCATACATAAGTGTTATTTTTCCAATATCTAATACTATACTTTTACTTATCTCATTCACTAAGTACATACATTGTGTCATATTATTTGTTACTCTAACATGCTAATGGGTTCTTCATGTGTAGTATATATTTTGTAAGTCACATCCAAACTAAGTTCCTATTCATAATATTTCTTGTTTCTTGGTTTTCATGCTATCTATGTTTTCACTTGTTCACAAGTTATGCGCTATGTTAATTATTTGATTGTTTGTTGGCCTTGAGTTCCTTGTGTGTCTTAAGAAATCTCGAGTGGTGTCCCATGTATGTGACATATTTAATTATACATTGTTCTATTTTTTGTCCTTGGATGGTTGTTTGTACATCTACTATGTTAATTTCTTGTTGCTAACACATTGCTAGTTTATATATTGTGTTACTATGTATGTACCATGGTATAACCATGTGAAATCATTTAATTCCCCGTAAGAATCCTATAACACATATGGAAATTAGCTACATATCCTCTCATCTAGGCCACACTCACATTAATTAATTCCACACACCCCCAACCTATGGGGAACAACTATCGGTGGTGTTTCACACTCATGGAAGTATAGGATCTTAAACTCGAGTCACATAGTATAGAGGATCGAAATAGACTTGTGTCCAATAACATATATGGACAAAAACATATAGAAAGGACTATAACATATGGACACTATGTCTCATACCATACGCTTCCATCATGGGGATAAATTCAATAATTTTCTCAGTTCAAACAATTTATAAGTGAAAATTGCATGCCTTCTACTTAGTTTCAAAGTAAAATAATTTATGAATCCAAAATATAGTGGTACAAAGGGTATGTGTAATCCAACATTTCCCCAACACATTGTGTCATCATTTACAAATAAATTACGTTTGTGACGATTTGTAATAAAAATTATTGATGGGTATTGGGAAGTATTGACGTGATTGTTATCCTCATAGGCTTGACTTACCATTGCTCATATCTTGCAAAGGGATGTGACGTAACTAAAAATATCCCCATATAGCTATCTTCACCATGAAAGGTACATTTTCACTTATTTTTACTCTCCTTAGTACATTCCACTTGGGGAATGATCACTCCCAAGTCCTTCCAACTAGATCCAACATAAATTTCAGAAATCTCTAGATGAAAATTGTAGTGAGAGTACTCTCTACCCCTCTCTGCAAAAAAATCAAGTGTACACATTCCTTTATTTTACCTTTCTACTTTCACATTACTATTTCTATACTAGTGAACAATGTTTTCAAATTAGATTTTGATTTCCTATACTAAGGACATTGACTACACTTTTCATGTAGGTACACATGTTAGTAAAAAAACACAAATGGAATGAAGATAAATTCCTAGAACAAGCAAAAGGAACTCCAAATGAAGACAATATGTGTTTACACACTCAAGTAAATTTTCCTTTAAGTACATAATGTTAATTCCATACTTAATGGGGGAGAAATGTAATTTTGGTAATTCGTGTCTTATAACAACATAAATTATAAAACAATCTTGCATTATCTCACACTTTTCCAATTTGACCAATCACATTATCCTTTATTATATCTCACTCTTTCATGCTTGCACATAAAACCTACTTGTTCACATAATATTCATATCAATCCATAAAATAATGTTATACCCTCACATATTCCAATTCCAAATTTTAGATTACTCACACATGCCTCTAAGACCATAACATCCAGGAAGGGAAATATCACCCATACTCAATAGAATGACCTGGTTGCTTTGGTACCTCTTCGTCTAATAATATTTTTCTTAATTTAAATTCATTTGGTAGTCTTCTAGTCACCTTATTCAAGTTTTCCAAATTTGGAATACATCTATAAAAATTTATTCATCTTCCATCAAGGAGGGGTATTCATTCTACTTGACACCTAGTATTCCCATGGGAAAATACTAGAAAAGTTACTCTAAGACTCCCTTTAGATCCATACACCGTGAACACTTATTCTAGTGCATTCACCTACTCAAGGTTTCTAATACAAGAGCCACATTATCCAAGTCAAGTCAAGCTAGAGAAATATTCAAGTATAATCACATTATTTCAAGGTTGTGATTACTAAATTGGTAGCATATATTTTTGACATTACATACTAGGTAAGAACAACATTTTGTTTGACCCCTCTTTGGAGTAGTGATGACGTTAGTGGTGCACAAGGGTGCCCACAACCCACCTAACATTTATTTTGTAGGAATTCTTCACCATATAGGGTTTTGAATATCAAATTAGTTGTATAACGAGCATCATAGGTTATTAGATGCCCAAATTCTAGAAATGAGTGGAAAAAGAAGCAAAGTGATCGACAAAGAAAGTTGCAGGAGTAAAAAAATAGAGAGAAAAGGGAAAATAGGAAATGACATAGCGAGAGTATGCTTTGGTCCCTTCCACATGCTTTGGACCTAAGAGTTACACATAGCACAATTTCAATATTAAGGCCATGTTAGATCATTTCCACGAATTTATAGTCATTGAATCATCCAAAAATGACACATGAAGAATGATATCGGTTGTGTCAATCTTTATCCCCTATTTTATAATACTTCATCATATTTACCTATTTTTACCTACTTGTTTCATAGATTATCCTCGATATTAGTGCAATTAGATTTGGAAACTAATTGATTAGGATAATATTCCAATTACTACACATCTAAATAATTAACCATTTAGGTTAAATCAAGACTATGCCATACTATGGTTTAAGATAGATCCATACGGTCTTATCTACTTCTACCAAAAAACCATATTTCATATTTAATATCTTATCTTGGGTTAGGTCATATGGACTATAGGTATTCCTTAATGTGTTCAAATCAACTTATGTATGCCTATACAAGCAAGTCTAACCAACTTACTTGAGGATATAAGAAATTTAAAGAACACTCATTTCAAAGTACATTCCTAAAGCACTCTAAGATATCCAAAATTATTTAAATAAAGTAGAAAAACCTAGGAATAGTACATATATGTTTGAAGTAAGCTAAACCAAATTCAAGAGCCATATCTCTCATTCTATAGACCTCCTAAGATAAATCGAGAAAAACCAAGTCAAGAAAAGATAAGCTAACATAACACATCACCATATTTATAAGGGTAAAGGGAAGTAATTTAATATTTACAAGCATAACATTTTATAGGATAATCACAAAACTTACATTATACTTATTATATATATAAGTCCACTATCTTTGTGTTAAGAGAAACAAGGGAAAGATAGGAGGTTGGATTATATTTTCATACATAGTTGCATCTACAATAGGAGAACTACATGAATTTTTATCCCACATTTTAGGAGATGTAATGTGGTTCTTAGATTGAATCAACAAGGTTTTACCATAAGGGTCAATCCAACTCCACCACTTGTGGACTTATCTCCTTTTGATATCTAATCATGTTTATGAAGTGTTAGTAAATTTTTATAGAGTATTAATTTATTATAGGTCATTGAAGGATGTGTTAGACATTTCAAACCCTACAGTTAGAGAGAAAAACACATTTCTAGGAGATGATCACAAAATGTCATAGAGCATTATCAAATCTTGGTGCAAAAGCGTACTTCTCAATACTAGGGTGTACTATGCTCTAGAACATACTTTGTATGATTATGTAATAGATCAATTTGTAATAAGAATTTCAAAGACAAAGCACTTATTATCTTTACAAGTTTACATTTGTAGTTTGCACATGTAAATCATCTTTTTACCTATGTATTCACTTAATTTTACTTCTCTTGAGTTTTAAAGAACACTTTCTATCTTTCCATTTACATTTTGGGATATATTCTATTTACACATAAATGTAACTTATTAATTTATTAAAATATGTAATGTATACTACTCTTATGTCTTAAAATTAATAAGGATATAATATAACAATAATCACTATTTTTTAATAAGAATATTAATGTGGTTCTCTCGGTTTAACCTTGTGATTGACATTTTCCATGTAAAACCTGTTTGGGTTTGGATGCCATATTTTCCTCTTCAATTTTGGGCTTAAATTTATTTGTTTTCCATTGGGGATACCTTGGGAAAAATGCTTATCTATTGACCAAAAATCACCTTATACGATTACCCTTCATATGCTCGCATTTTGGTAGATATCAATACTTCTGTTGATTTCCCAGCTACTTTGGGCTCAAAGTTGTCAACATAATTTATACTACAAGTTTAAATTATGAACGGTTACCCTTAAAATGAAGGACTTGTTTATGTCCTGGCCACTTAGCTTTAAATTTTCAGGAAGAAAAGAAACATGCTAATAGTAAATCTTCTTGGTAGAATAATTCTAATCTCAGTCACTTGGTGGTTTATAGTCACTTGAATCTAGGGATTTAGATGTTGGTTTTGAAGATGAGATTGTTTCTTCTAAGGAAGAGGTGGTAATTCTTTCTTTCCCCTGTAAAAAGGTTTCTTCCCAAGTCCGAACCAATGGTGGAAGATCATACTCTTCCTCTTGTTCCGGTGAAGTTTCATACTCTTGTGGAGAAAGAGAATTTGGAAATTGTCATTCTAGTCCATGATTGTGAAAATTTGAATCCAAACTATGGAGAGGGCTGGACTAAAGTAAGTTAAAAGGAAAAATATTCCCTTAAGATGCATTTAAGATCCCATGGGAAGGAGCCGAAGGGATAAGATATTAGTTTGTTTACATCTCTTTTTGTTGTGATGTTTGTTTATTTACTTCTCTTTTGTCCCTTTGTCACGCCACCGAAAGAGGTTGGTTCTTTTTGTTCCTCATTAATATTTATTTTTCTTGATTTTTTAATGATGTAATGGGGTAGGGTCCCCTCAAATGTCTTTTACCACTAATCAAAATAACAATCACTATTTTTTTGGTTAGGTATAAACAATACCAAATTAGTCCTTTTTAATAATGTGGTTCTGTTGAAGACAATGAATCAATTTCATAATAGAGGAGAATAACCTTCCATAGTGCACCAATTAATAGAAGGACCTTGGGTATGCATGGTGAGAGTAATACATCTAAAATGGGTAAGTTTAAGAAAAACATACTTAGGGGAGAAGGGAAAAAAATCACTTTAGAATGGTTATAAATCAATAAATAGATCATGGAAATTTTGGAGTATGGAAATTTCCTCGACCCTTATAAAGATCCATTTTCCTTTTTCGAGCACAAAAATGAAAGAAACCTCATCACATGGATGACCATGGAGGAGGAAAATAAAATTTAATAAAGTATAGTGAGAAATTTTCTTCTAAGGTAAAAGTTTCTTGGCATAAGATGAAGAGGGTTTGCCCATTAAGGAGATAAGGAATGTATTCTTTAAACTACTTGGTAAGGATGAAGCAATTTAGGCCAACATCTTATAATGACATGTATTCAAAACAATATTTGAATAGACAGGTTAGATTAGTTGATGTAGAACACAAAGACTTTTGTGAGGATTGAAAAGTAAGTTTAGTACAAGGAGATGTTGACTATGAATTTTGTTAATAGGACCACGTGTGTAAAAATTATTAAATACAAATAAGGATACTTACATTATGTATTTATAGACTGGTAAATGTTAAATGGACCCTATCATATATTTTTAGCATTACTTTTTTTTTTTTATGAAAAAGATATTATATTATATTAATGTAATACGATACAAGATAGCTTTCATAAAAAGTGGGTGGTATGAGAGCATGCCCCAAAACCAAAATCAAAGCTAGGTGAGCCTAGAAAAGTGAAGAAAAAACTAGGCAGAGCCTAGGAGATTACAAAATGAAGGAAATGCCTATAAAAATCCACAAAACCGAATCATGTAGCAGTAAAAACATGCTCGAAGTGGGTAGATCATGGTCGGTCGGCCAACCCGAGCAAGGTAAGTCTTTTCACGAATCTGGGAGCTCCCTAACTAGCAACAACTTCTTCCTCTTGGTCCACCTCCTCGTGAGTAGGAATGGTGAGGCTAAGGTGAGGGAACTTATCAAATGGAGGTGGTGTTAGGGGTGAATTCCACCCTTCAGCAATATGAGGTTTGGTGACAAGTGGAGAGCCCCATCTATGATGGCAAGGCCATGATCCATAACCCCGGTAATGAGATGGTGATGGGATTTGGTGGTGAGGAAGTGATGATCCTGGCCACGAAGTAAGTAACTTAAATGGTGGAAAGATTTACTAAAATCATGCTATTGGGAGTGGCTACATTGGACACCACATCCTGAAGGTGGGGAGTGTTTGGTAGGAGATGGCATCACATGGGAAACATTACATGGGGCTTACCCCTAGTGTCGGAGCAGAAGTCTGTAGGTGGTCCACTTATAATGCCACCTTGTTGGCTTGGACATGTTTATGCAATGACACATTAGAGATCACCATAGACTTGTTATAACCGAAAAGGATTGATCAACAGAGAATTAACAAAAAAAAATTATTTCTTTCCAAATCAAAAATAAAATCTCTGCTATGAAAGCATGCCAAATTTGGGTGAACATAGGCATAATCTTGGTATTGTCTCCTAATAGGATATACTGCAAATTAAATCAATGCGGTCTTAACGGAAAGAAAAATGAATGAATCCAATTCCGGGAAGTCTAGAATTCGGGACAAAACCGAATATATGCAAAAATTTCTAGGTGACCAAAAAATGGGAATTTGGGAGCTTGAATCCCAATTTGAACAAGACGAGCCCCGATAGGAAGTCCTTGGTGTAAAATACACTAGAGGAAATGGGCAATTTTGGGCTCCACACAAAGAGTCCACACAGTGGAAAATCACCTACTCCAGGTAGATGGATTAGAGTGGATTCCCCATCGCATGTTGAGTTTATCCACCATGTAAATATGAGGTGAAAGCCAACGATAGCCTTTAATGGATTTCTATTGAGAAATGGAGTATCCACATACCATTTCCAGTCCATCCACCACAGGCGAGAAGAATGCACAACAATCTTGTGTAACATATGGTCAGGAACCGAGCTGACTACTATAGAATAAGTATCCTAGTCTTGGTTAGAGAGCTGAAAACAAGTTTTAAATGTCGCCAAGAGAACCAGGATTGTGCATTTTTATAGAAGAAGTCCTCAATGGTGTAAATTACACGTTCAAATAATTTGAGCGAGGAGATTCTTGGGAATTCTACCAAACAATTATCTTTTGTTTGAAAAATCGGTGACCACCAGAGAGATTGATGATTAACAAAGAGCCCATTCTGAAATCCATCCCCCTTCCACAAAATCCAGGGCTTAATGCATTCCCAAGCTTTCTAAATTCTCTTAAGTACAAAAGTGCTAAAATTTTGATAGGCATGGGGATGATGAGAAGATTGAGAAATCCTAATCCTTTCCATGTAGGGAGGCCATATGGATAACCTTTACCAATATCATGTCATATTAAAATTTTCCAAACTTCTTGGAAAATAATGCTTCGATGATCCATTTTACGCAAAGTGCCTACATTTGACATTGAGTGTCAATGAGGCCAAGTCCCCTAGAATTACGGGGAAGGCAACATAACTCCTGTGCCACCCGATGAAATACTTTTCTGTAGAAGCATTAACACATAAAAAGGGTTTGAGAAGCTATTGATGGTGATTCATAGCACCCTTGAATGTCTGCAACTTGATGGGTTGAGACTCTCAAGTGCGATTGTATAACATGGAGCTTTTCCCAAGTGTGGGACCTTGTGAAATGGGAAAGCTCTCCGAATGAAGGCCGGTTCCTAATCCTCTATTAGATGCGACATAAAAATGTAGAGGGTTTACTAAAAAACCTAATATAATTTACCAATGAGACAGGGTAAGAAGATGGATAAAAATAAACCTAAACTAACAAAGGTGATACACCAGGGAATGAAGAACCCCCTGTCTTGCCAATAAACACAAACCATTAAAATGCAATGCAAGATCATGCAGATAACCAAAATTGTAGTGAAAGATCGGGAGGATGCAAATGAACATAGAGAGGGTTGATAATCATCCATGACATGCATTATTTTCTCCAAATATTGATACAATACACTACAAAATGCCAAGAGGCAAAGTTACATTACAATTTTAGATGGGAGGTTTGAACTCCACAAATTTGCCTGCCAAAGAGAAGAAGGGAGGGGAAAAACAAGAATGTCCAACCTTTAGAAAGAAGCCCCTCCTTATAATTTATAGGAAGAATGAGAGAGGGAAGAGAGGAATTCCAAATCTACCCCAACCACCTCCAAGTTGTATTTAATTCATCTCATTATGGTGGTAGGTGAGAACCCTAGCAAACCCAAAAAATGGCGAACTATATTTTACATTTTTGAAGAACTTGTTCTCACCTAATTAAAGATATCTAGTTGTAGTTGGGTAGAGGACCTTGTAAGCTTTCCGAAAATTCCAACCTTGTGTGAATCCGAGCTCCCTGTGAAAAGTTATGGCCATTTGAATATCTGGGTTAGGGTTTGCTTTCTGTCGGGTTCGGGGTGTCAATGCTCAAAATGTTGCGCCTCCTGAAGATGCGCCTCAGCGCATCCATCCTTATGTCAAAATACTCTTAAGTGTGCCATAGGTGCTAAAAATGTGGTGTTGATGCCTTTTAACCTACGCTAGGGCGCAACCTTTTTCATGTCAACATTTTTCAACCTATGCCTTCCAACCTGCACTAGGGCGCAACCTTTTTCATGTTGACATTTTTCAACCTGCACCTTCCAACCTACGCCAGGGTGCAACCTTTTTCATGTCAACATTTTTCAAACTACGTCTTCCAACCTGCGCCAGGGAACAACCTTTTTCATGTTGACATTTTTCAACCTGTGCCAGGGCGTAACCTTTTTCATGTTGACATTTTTCAACCTGCGCTAGGGCGCAACCTTTTTCATGTTGAAAATTTTCAACTGTGCTGGAGTGCAACCTTTTTCATGTCAAAATTTTTCAACTCGCGCTTGTGGCACAACCTTTTTCATGTCGACATTTTTCAACCCGCGCTCAGGGCACAACCTTTTCATGTCGACATTTTTCAACCTGCACCTTCCAACCTGCACCAGGGCGCAACCTTTTTCATGTCAACATTTTTCAACCTGCGCCAAGGTGCAACCTTTTTCATGTCGACATTTTTCAACCTACACCTTCTAACTCCGCACCAAGGTGCAACCTTTTTCATGTCGACATTTTTCAACCTGCGCCTTCCAACTTGCGCCATTGGTGGCGTAAATAAATGCCAGGTTTTGAGTTTCTTTGATTTCCATATTCTTCCATTTGTCCATATTTACCTGGGGAGGGAGATATATACAACAACAACTTTTCCGTGTTCGAATGAAGTCTTTATAAGGAACCCAACATGAAGAATAGTAAAATTGTGTTGCCACAAGAACTTTGGATCAAATCTAGAATTTTCCAGCCAAAGATAAGGTTTTAGTGATACAATAATCCAATTTTTTTGCCACCCTTTGAATAAAATATTGGTAGAGCTTAGCTGGGAAATCTTGGAAGGAAAAGGAATCCCCAAGAACTTGAAAATATCACCATGTTCTAGAATTTCTAGTCAAAAGTGGCAAGCCAACTGGGTGAAGGAAAAGAGGATTACCAATAGCACTAAGTTTTTGCCATTAAATGGATGAGCTAGAGGCCAAGAAAAAGTTATACAAGCATTGCATAACATTAAAATATTGACTTCATCTTCAATGAGTGTAAGAAAGGAATCATCCGCAAAATTCCCATTAAGGAGATGAGATCTAGGATAAGTAGGAAGCGAAACTCCCTAACTAGATGATATGATTTGGTGTTGGCTAGTAAATACCCAAATCCTTCGGCCACGAGCACATATAGTGTAGGAGCCAGAGGGAAGCCTTGTCAAACAGAGAAAAAATCCCAAATGGTTTCGAGCTGATGCCATTAAAAGAAATTTAAGCAGAGGCATTCATAAAAAACATATTGACAGATTGAATGAAAATGGGGCCAAAGCCAAGGGACTGCTAATATGGCAAGGATGAACGACCATTCAAAGCTATCACATGATTTCTCAAAATCAATTTTTATGAACATGGCAGATTGATTAGATCTGTGGGCCCATTCCATGCCTTCCCACACAACAATGATATTATCCAGGATATATCTACCCTAGATGAATCTTTTTGTTTAGGTGAAAAATGCTCAAGAGGATATTGCGTAGTTGGATAACCAAAGATTTGGTGATGATTTTATATGAAACATTCAATAGAGTGATCGGCCGCCAACAAGTGATTTTCTTTGGATCTCCTTGTTTAGGGATGAATTTTATGTTTCCCTTATTGATTTATGGCCCTAAGGATTGATTTGAAACCCTTCGAGGTAAACTTGGAATAGGTCATGCCCGACTGAATCCCAAAGGGATTTATAGAATTCATAGGGGAATCCATCGCATCCCGACACTTTATCATTGGCCATTTATATGGAGGTCCTCAATGGTGAGAATTCTTTCACAGATCACCTTTTGAGCCTAAGAAAATTTACGTGACACAATACCCAGACATTGATCAAGAGTAGTCGGCGATTTGAAAAAAGGTTATTGGGCTAAGAACACAAGCTTGTAGTGGCACACAAAGGCTTACAACATAAGTTGTGGGTATGTAATCTAAATGCCATCCTCTATATTAGCTTGAATTTGTTGGGAAGGTTTCTTGGCTTTGAGAGAAATAAAATAATTTTTTGAGACTCAATCTCGATTTTGAGCCGGTGCATACGAGGCTTGGATCATGTTCCCCTGGAAGTTTAATTTTCCATAATTTGAATTTGTTGGTGAAGCGTTACAACATGAAGTTATAGGGTTTATGTGAAAGGATTTCCTTGAAGCACCACCACCACTCAACTAAGGGTCGATGTGTTAGCAGAGTATGAGGGGTGCTAAATTTTGGCCTTGTCTGTTATATATTTTGAGGAATATATTTGTTTGAGTCAGCATGTCCTCCCACCATTGAATCCATCTAGCTTGTATAGGTGGATGATATCACTGGCAGTGAATAGGCCATGGAATTAAATTCCAAACACGCTTCATATGATTGATAGTGGGGCTATGTTGCATCAAGGTAGTATTAATAAACAATTGGCCTTTATGGAAAAAGGCTATGTATCATGCCAAGTGATACAAAATTGTATTCGATAATGATTTGAAAGGAAATAATCAGGCATGAAATCTATTGGAAAGGAATAAATGCTATCAAATTCAAAATAATATTGAGCTGAAAACATGACTCGCAAGCCGTTTAAGTTCATGATCTATCCCACCACATAGATTGGACCACGTAAAGCATGATTTAGAGGTGGGAAAGTGAGAAGAGTTAGAATAAAAAATAAAAATTTATTACGCATAAAATACCAAACTTCCCTTTCACCAGCTTTCTACCTCATCGGGAAGTGGCCACATTTATCATTAAGTGACTTAACCATATTAAAATATCCACTTATGACCCAAAACACCTTGGGAATGGAGCTGAAGATCCACCACCATAGATCGGGCCTTTAAGCTGCATTGTTAGAGGCGTAAACATTAATGAGGCCAAAAGGGAAGCCATCCACATTAAATAGGACCCATATGACATGGTTGGTGGGGTCGATGCTATGGTCAATTAATAAAGGCCGCAATTTGGGAGAAAAAAGAGAAATTAAAACCCCACACCCTACTTCATGATTTCTATAGAAAGCCAAGCTGTCAGGCCAGATGGATTTGTAAACCATTTGTAACTAAAAATCAATAATTTTCACTTCCTACAAAAAGAAAAATCCAATTTTGCACAATGTTGCCGAGTTTCATGCACAACATACTTTCAATAGGAGTTTATAAGACCCCGAATATTCCAAGATAAACAATTCATGGGAAACAATGGTCAAGAGCCATATCCCCATCCTCCAAGCCATCAAGGGCATCATATTGATTTTGTAGGAATCGAGTAGTATTATGCTGTAAAAATCCAATAAATCAACCTTTTTCCTATTGGCATATTCAATATTATACTTTACTTTGGTGGAGTCCATGTTGTGAGCCGAGATATGGTCCCGAGAAATGTGGGAAGGGATTTGGGGCCTTTAGGATGGCACTTGTGAATTACTTGGTAGAAACTTAACGACCTTGATTGTTGGATGGGAGCGCTATAAAAATAATTTTTCTAGTCCATGAGTACCAACGCCACGAGGGTGTGCTAGAATACTTTGGAAATGGGGTAGCTGAGTTGGTAGTGACACTTGGTTCTTTAGCAACAGTCGTTGGCTCTTTAACATGTACACTATGTGGTTGTTCCTTAACATTCGGTGCCGAGGGCCATTAGAAACAGAGGCCTTGGATTTTTGGGCTGTTTTCTTATTGTGTTGGCCCCAAAACTTGCAAAACTTCCTCCTGCTAGGGTTTAACTGGTTCGGGAGATGCTTTGGCGACAGGGTGGTTTCGGGGTACATAGAGAGGACAATATTTGATCTTGTGATCAGAAGCTTGACAACGAAGCAAGTGTTAGGCATATTGCTATACATGACACATTGAGAGTATCATTTGTGACCCATCTAGATATCCAAAATTCCTTTAGTTTTGAGAAAGATGATTCTCAATGCATACTAATTTCTACGGTTAAGCATGGTAAAACCTATCGGCCGAGGTAGACTACCCAAACAAGAGAAGCGAGATATTTTTGAAAATAAAGGAACACATGAAAAAGGAAGGCCGGGGCATTCAACCCATACATGAATTGTAAGGGCGGTATACTCGAGATATCATGAAGTCCTTGTGCCATGGAGGTTAATAGAAGTAGTGATTTGTGAACATACCAAGTGGCATTTCATTCCCAGGCGCTCTTATGTCGGTCACACTATGTGAAATAGAAAACAATAACTAATTTTAGAAAATGTAATAACATGTGTGCATGGAATATAATAGAATCCCTCCCCATATGAAGTGTGTGTTGATGCAGATCTCCTAGTCTTGATGCATGGAACCATGTGGATGCAAGTGATGCAACTCTAGATGGAGTGATAGTAGTAAGTGACGCTAAGACCCTCATTATGGTCTCATAATTTTATATTTATAGGGTTCTCTTGATCTAATTTCATAATTAACCCCGAAATGGCCGAATAGGAAAAAGATAAAGATAAAAAATGGTTAAAAAGGCCCAAAAAGTGGCGGGAATATTTGAAAAGGATCGGGCACCCCAATACAGGCCTAAACACCCTGGTTTAGGCTTAAATGACAAGAAAGTGCCGTAAAAGATTGGGCATGCATATAAAAAATGTCGAGGAATGATGAAATAAAAGTAAAACAAGATGTCCAAAAGATGGGATTAATTATTACTTTCTTCACTCAAGAACATTCTAAATACTAGTATGAGACCGAGCTAAATAATGTCTAAAGTGTATGATTTTGTGACTACATTTCCCCCCCTCTTTATGTTGGTGAGCTGAAAGCTTCGTAACCTAAATTCGATAGAAGTACTTACTTGGTATCCATGGAAAGTGTAGTAGAAATGCACAGGACTAGACTCAAGCGTGGAATGATAAAAAAGAATGTGGATGAGCATGGAATCTAAAGATGAAATATGCACATAGAAAAAGTGATGAGAGTGAACCTAGAGTAGAACGCATCTGTAACTACTGAAATGTGTAGTGTACATGCATAGTTAGTAAAGCATGTGATGTTACAAAATATTTTTTTTGCCATTGTTGTTTTTTTTGCCTCAATTTGATGCTTGTTTCTCAAATGACTGAATTTGCAAGGAGAAAATGATCAAGTAGTCAAATATGTATATATGTAAAACCGCTATGTAAAATATGTATGTGCATAGAAATTTGTAAAATACAAAATGTAAAATATGCTAAATGAAAATTTACATGGAACATGTGCACCTGATCCATGTCGAGAGAAAGGGTGTAGAAGGATAGCTTGTGTATCTGCTACGATTTTTTTGGGTGATCTTGCTAGCAATTAGTCCTAACATGAGTGTAATTAGGTTAGCATATAAAATTATTTCGAGAATAATTGAATGTGAATTAGATTGTATGCAAGAACAAAAATAGGCAATCAATATTTTAGGGGAGAGAATAAAGGTGGTTGAACAACCCATCTAGATTTAGGGTGATAGATTTGTGGAGTTGTTATAGGATTTAGAAATACTCTCATATAGATATGTATATATGTGTGTGTGTGTGTATATGTGTATGTATATATATCTATATATACATATATGTATATATATATATATACATACATACATACATATATATATATATATATATATATATATAAACATATATGTATATATATATATATATACATATATATATATACATATATATATATATATACATATATATATATACATATATATATATATATATATACATATATATATATACATATATGTTTATATATACATATACATATATATATATATATATATATATATATATATATATATATACATACATACATACATATATGTATATCTATATATATATATATATATATGTGTATATATATATATATATATATATATATATATATATATATATATGTATATATATATATGTATATATGTGTATATATGTGTGTATATATATAACACATAAATTATATGAAATGTTGAATTAAGTTTATTATTGAGCTTATGCTTGTCTCCAAATATGGGGATTTCACCACATTTGGTATTAGAGTAGGTCATCTAGGTCTCTCTCGAGCATTGTTTGTTCTTGCATTCATCATTTTCCTTCACACAACAAAATGGCAAATGCTATATAGGCCAAGAGAAAATGACATTTCTTTGTTGTTCATTCCTACTTGTATATTGTCAACAAAATTACAGAGCGAGCCTCTTGTGTTTTTGGTGAAATTCACCATTCACCCTGCATCTCCCTCTCTACTTCCACGTTGTACTCTCTATTCATTATTTTTACACCACACCATTCTCGTCCATTGTTTGCATTCATTATTCTAAAAAAGTGTCTTTGTCTTTGTATTTAAAGATCTTGCATATTAGAGGTTTATTGATCTATTTTGGAGGAAATCATTTTTGGATTTATAAAAATATCTATAATCGATATATATGGAGATTAAAATATTTACAAAATTATTAAATTATTTTATAGATCCCTACATTCGGATCATATTGTTATATGCATCGAGTTCAAAGAATTATGTTAAAGCTTCAAAAGTTCTCTCCTTCTCCTTGGTGATCATGACTTGGTGGTGAAATGTGTGTTATGCAGATACATTTGGTATGTATTCACATCCTTAATGGTGGTTATTCAAACAATATTAATTTAACTCACCTCAAAGCTCGACTCCCAGATTGTGGTCAAAGTAGTGTAGAGAGGCACACCCACTGTAACCCCCAAGCTTGTAATTGCTTCCTAGAAATTCTAAGGAAACCATGTACTATAAAAGTTACTATATATGGGGTTTGTAGAATGGTCTGAACCCAATCGTTGTATGTAAACCCATAATGCTAAGGGGAGAAAGTGCAAGTCTGTACCGAATCAGTGTAAATGTGATGTGTTAGTATGTAAACCCTAAATGATGCCCCCCTCTTTGGGGGCACATGCAATGTTGTTGATAGGAGAATGCAGCCCCAAAAGAAGACCAACCATAATTTGAATCTGGGTAGCATGGAAAAGTGTTTGGTAGAAACCAAGGAACACATAAACAAGAAGGCTAGCCAAAGACAAGTGTAAATAAACAATGCATACATATAGAAAACATGTGTAAGCTACTCAGATAATGTAGTAAATGTAAACACACAAGAAGGCAAGTAAACCACACAAAGCGGGGTGTAAACATGGGACATCATTCATGATGTGCAAGAAATACAAGGCCATCATATCTACAAACCACAAGAAAGTTTGCACACAAACATAGGGAAAACCCACATACAATGGAAAATAAAGTAGAAAAGTATAAACAGACAAACAAGTAGTCATGGAAACATATATGGTAAAACAATGGCACATGGAACACCCATTAACATGTTAGAGTAATAACCAATATGTCAAAGTGTGTACAACCAAATGTAGATGTGATAAGTACAAATTGAAACAATACCACGTGAAAGAGATGAATGTGGATGCCCTCAACGTAATATAGGAAGGGTAAGGTGAGCAGGTTGTGTTTGTTACATGATCCCCTAGAAAAATGTGTGAACGTGCATGTGAATATGATATAGATAATGACATATAAGAAATCCATCTAACATGTGTAGTAAAGTGATCATACAAGGCACTAGTAAATAATAGTAAAGTCACTAAGACAATGCAACATGTTGTGGTGGATGGAATGGAATGCAAGATGGAATGATAGGAGCCATGTGCCCCGAGTGGATTGAAGTGTATGTAATGAGGTTCATTTTGTTTTCCCCCTGTGATCAAGAATGAATTGTAAATGAGAGTGCATCATTGGGAAATAGTCAAGTAGTTTTTGTTGTTTGTCTAGCGTCTTTGTGATGAGTGTGTATGTAGTGTTCACCAAAATGATTAACTAAAATTAGAATACTAGGGGTATGCTAATATAGTTAATCTAATCTAGGAGGACATAAATGTTGTAAATAAATACTCTAAAGTAGTATAAAATGACTAAATAATTAAAAATAATGGAAATAAAACCCTAATGTGTAAGAATAAAGTGAGGAAAGAACTCAAGTTGATTGTAGATGATTGTCGAGAGTGTTACAGTCTGATAGGAAATTCTAAAAGTAGGAACAAACACATGGAGGTACCGAATAGGGTGGATCTAGAGGATATGAGAAGATTTCAGTGCCTAGGAAACCTGGGTGCCCTGGGAACTTTGGTATGCGCGAAATAGCGCCTAGTCTCTTAAAAAAGCTTAAAATTTAATTCTTTCAAGGTCGAAGATGACTTCAACCTTCACTATTTTTCGCACTAGGTGTACCGAATGCGTTGAATGTAATGAATAATGTGATGACAAATTTCAAGAGGCAAAAGGATTATGAAACCCTAAAAATAGAGAAATTCAAATAAATGGGTCGAATGACCTCACCTACCACAACAATGGGCTTACTAATTAAGCGCTACACTACATTTCAGACCCAAATGTAGGTCTAGTGTATGTGTGCATGTTGTGCCCTAGGTTCTCTTGTGGTAGTCACACTATGTGAAATAACAAGTAACAACTAAATGTAGAAAATGTAATAACATGTGTGCATGAAATCGAATAGAATCCCTCATGCTATGAAGTGTGTGTTTATGCGCAGATCTCCTAGCCTTGATGCATAGAAATATGTGGATGAAAGTGATGCAAATAATGCAACTCTAGATGGAGTGTTAGTAGTAAGTGAAACTAGGACCCTCAATATGGTCTCGATAACTTTATATTTATAGGGTTCTCTTGATCTAATTTAATAATTAACCCCAAAATGGCTGAATAAGAAAAAGATAAAGATGAAAAAAGTTTAGGAAAAGGCCCAAAAAGTAGTGGGAAGATTTGAAAAGGATCGGGATGCCGGGTGGGACCTGGAGCGCCCCAAGATAGACCTAGGTACCGGTTCAAAGCTAAAATCATGGGAAAGTGTCAAAATAGACTGGGCATGTATATAAAATCGTGTAGGAATGTCGAAATAAAAGTAAAACAAGATGGATAAAATATAAGATTAATCAATGCTTTCTTCACTCAATAACCTTCTAAATAGTAGTATGAGACCGAGCTAAATAATTTCTAAAGTGCATGATTTTGTGACTACACCGGGTGAAATTCTAGTGTATAGAAAGAATGGTGAGACGGGTTTATTCTTTGGGCATAACTCCCTTCAAATAAATTTAATATAAATAACCAAACACTAGGGGCAACTATGTAGAGTAATTCTACATATGTAATATAACTCAAAGGTATCACCACTCTTATATGGTCCACTTTGTATTTCCTAGTCTAAATATGTATTTTTTCTATTTATTATTTATTTTGTTATTGTAAATATGTACTTTTGTAAGGTTTTTGAAAAATGGAGCATAGGGAAGGTTGATTAAGAAAATACTATTCCCACAAATAATCATTTGTTATGTTAGTAGGAGGGTCATTTCCATAGTAGATAAATGTAATTGGCATAAAGATAATGATATATCATGTTTGGAATAAGCTAACCAACCAAGGTGGGATTAATTATTTTAGGATTTTTATCTATAGAATCCATTTCTAAATAAAATGAAGAGACATATCCAACTTGAGGTAACAAGGCAAGTATGTGAAGGAACATACATGTTACTTTGTAGGTATTATGATTTTAAAAAGAAGGAGAGGAGGACAAGAAAGAAAACATACTAATTAAATGACCAATACATTTTTTAATATGAGGACCAATTCTATTTGAGGTTGTAACGCCCACAAAATTCCCTCACGAAACCCAAGACAACCCAAAAATTTAAATTGGAAAAATTACTGGATAATTTTTTTGTTAAAACCGGTTGCAATGTTTAGCTAAATTCTTGGTTAACAATCTATCATTTTAATTAACAATTAAATTATATTATTTAATCTCTAGTTCGGGCTTAAATCACCACTTCTATAATCCTTATTTAGTTTAGTATAAAAGTTCAAATGTCCTTTAATAATTTTATCATTTAGAGCTAAGTCTAAACTCACCCTCCCATTGATTAAACACAAATAAATTTAATTCCTATTATAAACATTGCCTAGTTACTAAGGAGTAAATTTGACTTAATTAATTACAAGGGTCATGGACTTTTATTAAAAGGTCATTAACTAATCAATTAGGTTATAAAATAAATTTAACTTCTACACCACTTAAGTGGCCCCATTCAAAGTTGACCCATGCATTTCATTTAAAGTATTCTCACCTAACCCTCACCTAACTTTTGTAGGTATGTTTCTCAACCCTTTGATGGATTAAATCCGGCCTTTGGATCTTAGCGATTCAAATCAGCCCTAAAATTCTCTATGAAAATATTTTATTCATTCTTTCGACTTATTTCCTCATTTTTCATTTTTTTAAAGGATTATGGGAGGAGGAGGAGGGGAAGAAGTAAGCCATGGAAGGATAATAGAGCTTAGGATAGATACACAATATTTCTTGTTTATACTATTTGTAGTTCTTTGTAGGGTTTGTCTACATTTTTGGCTTGTTATTCCATTTCACCCTCTCCTAGGGTTTGGATAAAAATTTCATTTGTTGATAAGATATTTCATTGTTTTTCCCCTATTTGAAAATGAGCATTTTCCCTATTTTAGATCTATTTTAAATGTGTATGCATACACACACACACACACACACACACACACACACACACACACACACACACACACACACACACACACACACCAAAAATATAGGGTGTGGGTTTAAAAAAAAATGCACATGAGACTATGAATTTATGGCCGTCCCCCCCCCCAAATCCCCACTTTATTAAAACCATACTACAGGCCATGCCCAAGCAATATATATATATATTTACAATTGAATTTATACAATTAAAATTAATTATAACTATATATAGATTTATACTAGTCTTTTCTTATTCTTAGAAATAAAATTGTAATAAACTTAATATTATTGTTTATTCTCTCTAAGACTAAAATTGAGAGAATAATATGATTCCATACACAACTCATTCTACAAAATGATAATAGCAAAAGGAATATGTTTACTCATTCTAATTTTTTAACAAACTACTTTCCTTCCTACAACTTGATAAGGAATGTAACAAAACTTCTATATTCTCTAATACACTTTCTTTTCAATAAGGAGTAATAAGCTATTTGTCCTTTTTCTTCTTCAATAACAATTAAAATGACAACCATTTCACATAGCAAGTGCATTTTAACAAGATTCTCAATACTTTTAAAATGAAACATATCATATTTTGGAGATAATGAAACAAATTAAATTAAATGAGATGTATTTCCATTTCAACCCATATCAAGTTTTCTATTTCACCTAAACAATGTAAAATTTTATAGTTTCCATTCCCAACACTAACACATTTAAAATACAAATTTTTCATTCAAACACTCTTAGAAGAGTTTACAAGTAATAATACAACTTTCTTTCAAGCATACAAATTTACAATCTTCCACTCAAAGTGGGGAATGATGAAATTGACAAATTACAACATAAGGACTTTCTACAAGGCCAAAAACAAGTCTTCATTGCATGACTTCTCCCAACTTGTAGCTTTAAACTTGTATTCTTCAATCTTTCAAAAACTTGGATCATAATACAAAGAAAGGGGGAATAAGCGATGCTCTCTACCCAACCTTTAATCCAATAAGGGGAGAAGCCATACCTTTATTAGCCCCCAAGCCCCAACCAAAGAAAAATGAGGAATCTTGAGCAACATTTGAAAACTTTTTACAAAAATGGCTTCCACAAACAAAAATACAATCCAAAACATTCAACACATTTAAATGGACATACTCAACAAAATTTAAAACTTTCTCAAACAACAAAATAGGCTTGATATCAAACCAAAAGGAGCAAGGAATATGGGAACCACCTCCTTTTACCTCCCAATTGAAGTAGGAGTTTACCCAAAACCTCCATGTGCATAATACAGAACAAAACATCCTTATCTCTCCCTTGCAAGTATGCAAACATATGTCCATGTTTTCCTTTTCACTTCCCATAGGTGAAAATATCAATCACACTCCCTCCAAGGTGCATGCCTCACATCTCCCTTTTCCCTCTCCAATGGTCCCATAAATCTATCTCCCACACCCAACTTAAGGTAACTACCCAACCACACAAAAACACATTCACAACATTCATATAATACTTAACAAACACAATTTTTTCACATCTACAAATATAATAATAAAAAAACAAAGGTAGAGAGCCTACCTCTCTATCAAGATTCCAAGAGACTTCACTCCACAAGATTTTGACACCTTCAAGCCAAACACACTCCAAAAACAACTCCCACAAGCTCCCAATTTCAAAAATGCACAAGAAAGAAAATGAACAAGTAACCCCAAATCCATCAAATTCCCTCAATAAATAGAAATGGGATGTGTGGATGATGAGGTGGATCCATGTCGGATGTCACTTCATCATTCCTCACTCCCAAAACACAAATCAAACAACATGCCCAAGACAATAAATGAACATGTGATACTTATGACAAGCCGACATGACATTCAAACTTGCACACCAAGTCTACCAAGGATAAATTAATTGTGGTAAGTAGGAAAGTAAAATTATTTTTCACCCTTTTACACTCCAAAATGCATAAATAAGTCTAAAATTAACTCCCCATACCATAGGTAGGGTTGTTGGGTAAATTTAAGAGGCATGGGACAAGCTTAGCTTGTCCCACAAGCCTCCAAAAAGGCCTCCCAAGTCAAAATCCGAATTTTTAAGTTGGAGAAGGTTATAAAACACAAAAATTAACACAAATCTAACCCACATCCTCAATATTTCAAGGACCATCTACCCTCATAAATATCTAATTGTCACATCCTTATTTTAGTTAACAAATTAAGTTGGATTAGCTTAATTAAGACACATTAATAATTGCTAATAAAGTGACTACAATTTCCAATAATTAAAAACATAACACAAAAATAAAACACACACAAAATTAAAAGAAGAGAAACATTACCCCCATGGCCACACATGTGAGGTCACCCCCATGGGAAACCTCCTAACTAGGCATGTAACAACACAACATAACATTACATAAGTTGTCAAATTTTGGCCATGTTGCATAACACCCAACATCCTTCCGTGGTTGGCTCCCTATCCCTTTTCGATGTATGTGATAAAATTTCATGCAACAAAAAAATACCTCTTTGGACTCTTGGTCATATTAACAACATCGAGACAATATATATATATATATATATATATATATTTATATATATATATATATCAATAATCATCATCTGAAATTAGCAATTCTATCATCTAGCATCATACAATTAATTCAATTTTGGCATCCATAAAATCATAATTCTACTCAAAACATCCAACATAGGCTATGCATCCAAAATATGACATGTTAGTATAAAATCAAAATATTGTAATCAACATATATAACTGTCTATCATCGCCATCTAGTGTATCATAATAAAAATTTAAATTACAGAATGTCAATAGTTCAAATATCCGCATAGTCCATCATCTACTAATCAAAATATAATACTCAAATGTCTAAGTATCAATCCAATAGTAATAACATCATAATGAAATAGTGTCGAAGAGGAGTGGGCACTATAGAGGTCACCTTATTGGCATAAATATCATGATATAGTGGAGTTTACCTTATTAACCTATCATTGGAAAGGAAAGGAAATAACTAAACGATATCCATTATGTTCATATTTATAAATCAAGGTCATTTATAATGGCCCTCTAACATCAAGATATTAAAGGGAAAACATCAAGATATTTGAAAGTAAAACTTGCACCGGTGGATATCGGTGCAATATCATTATATTATTTAGCTATCAATTACACCTCGAGTGGTGTAATGGAGACATCGATAGGGAGGCATTGAAGAAGTTAAAGTTGAAAGAGTGAAACATTGTAGGAGAAAGCGAGGTGATATAAAAGGGATATGTGTAGGAGAAGTCTAGAGGTTGGGAAATTATTGGAGGGATTGTACAAGTGATCCTCATATTTCTTTTGGTAGGTCATAAATGAACCATGTGTCTTTTTGCAAACAAGTTGAAGGAGAAAGGGTGTTGATGTGCAAATCCTTGAGGCAACATATTATTTAAAAGTCATCTCTAGATTTTTTAAATTCCTCCATTTGAGATTTTACTTCCTCTTATTTTATAAGTAAACTATTGTAGATAAATTAATCACCCATATATTGGTATAGAGAAAACTTACAATGGATGTATTATGCTTCAATTTTAGCAATAACTCAAAAGCTGTGAAAATGGAAGGAAATTTGGGCAACACTTTCATTTTGAAAAAGGATTATAATAAGTAAATCTTGAACATATATTATAATAGTTAGATCCCGAACATGCCAATTTTAAGGGGCTACTTTTAACCTTATTAATTAATATGGATTAGAGTTATATATTCGAAACTTCAAATATAATTTGAAGGAAATATGCTAGAAACAATTAAAGGATTTAGACTTGCGAGAGGTATGGAGGTAGTTTCGAACATAATTAAAAATCAATGTGAATATTGTACTTGGATGGCGGTGTCTTTTTGGGATTATTCAATCATAAAATCTCCCTCTTTGTGATGTTGAAATTAATATGATTTGATCTTGAATAAAGTTATTTTTGGATGTGTATTGAATGAACTTTATGATTGAATAGAATATGTCTCCATGGTTAACATTTATATGGATTGAACGGGTTCCATTTCTCATGGTAACATAGTAGCCATATATATATGTTTTCTAGTAATAAAACACATTATTTATGTGACTGATTAACTATTATGTTAAGTGTAGTGCCCACTTCCTTCAACACTTTTGATATTGATGTATGATCATATACATATACATGACTATATTATGGACATTATTATAGTTTTTATTTAGTATGGTGTTAGATGTCGAGATCATGGATTATTGTTGACTCTTATTCATATATGATGCATGATGATTGTTAGAGACATTTTATATAGATGTTGACATGTTGTTGGACATGGTTATGTATGTATATATATATATGTATGTATGTATGTATGTATGTATGTATGTATGTATGTATGTATGTATGTATGTATGTATGCTAGAAACAATCAAATTGGGTCATAAGAAAGTAATTATTAGACTTGTTGGCCTAAAATTAAAGTGTTGTAAGAAATGTGTAAGTGATGTGTAAGTTGATTTTGGAGTATGAAACGCTCCATCTTCTTTGAAATTCGAAATTGTCCTTGGAGGATGATTTTAGAGACTTGCGCAGGATAAGTTAAAATTGTCCCATGCCTCTTAAATTTATATACCATCCTTACCTATGGTTAGAGAGTTAAATTTATTCCTTCTTTATTCCTTTTTGTAAGTCAAGTTGAATGTTTTTATTGCACTTTTCTTACATGGTTTTAATTTCAGTCCTTCAGGGTGTGGGCTTGTCTTGGAGTGTGTAAGTAAACTGTCATTTATTCACCTACTTATTTATTGTGCCTTGGAGATTGAAGTTGACTTATTAGTTGGAGTTGAGGATGTGTGATGTGGTATACCACATGGATCCACCTCATCCTCTTCTCTTTCCTCTTCTATAAATTTGAATTCCTTAGCTTGTTTTGGGGTTACTTCGCCTTGCATTACTTCATTTTGGGAGACTTATTTTGGTTCTGGGAGCTCTTGCAATTTTTGGAGAAAGTTGGAGATGGTCAAATGCTAGTGGATTATTGATCTTGGACTATTTTACATTGGAAAGCTTGTTGTTTGGAACTTTGGAACAAACTCCATCATGGAGAGGTAGGAGCTTGGCTCTTGAAATGCTTATTTTTTGTTTATGAAAATGTTAATGTGTGAATGTTTTGGCATGTTTGTGGTAATTTGGGTAGATGGCCTTGGAATGGTGTAGGAGAAGACTATGGTGTTTATTTTGTGGGAGGAACAAGTGTGTTTTAGGGAGGTATAAGGGAGGAGGGAGTTGAGATTTGGGTTCCACCTTATAAAGAAATAGCTTGCATTTCTTTACTTGTTATGGGTGCCATAAGAGGTTGGGGAGGCATAAGGAAATGTGAGGAATAAGGGGTACTTGGTGAGACATAAGGAATGTCGGGGTTTTGATATACTATATATTAGCGGTTTGTAATTTAGGTGGTGATACCCATTTCCCCTTTTGGGAGGCATAATAAGTATCCCCATAGTTTTTGCTCCTTTGAATTGTTGATGAAGCCTCGCATAATATTTTTCGTGCTTTTATGTAGTTGTAAACTACATTCTATTTGGACCTTTGTGTTTTTATTGTGAAAATGATGCTTGTGTGTTTGTGGAATCCTGTTGTTTCCATGAGTTGGATCAAATATTTTATTGCACTATGGTTGGGGCTCGAGGGACAATGAAGAATGATGGCTTCTCCTCTTCATTGAATGTCTTGGTTGGGTGGAGAGCATTTCCTTTCCCCTACTCCTATTGTGACCAAATTGGAAGAATGAGAAATACGCATGTTGTTGTTCTAGAGCAAGGAAAAGACAGTTGGACATAGTCCCTTGTTGAGATAAATTTTATCGTAACCTTTCCCACTTGAAGTGGATGAACTTGTAAATGTTTTGTAATGGAAAGATGTTGTGTTGATTATGAAAGTTGTAAGGTGAAATGTAAAAGAGATAAACTTTTTTGTTTTGAAAGAATGTGAAAGAAATTACATTTGAAGAATAAAAGAAGGATGTTACAAAGTTTTCTTTTGGAATCAATAAATGATGTATTACCTTTCTCAAATTACACTATGGTATTGAATCTGATCTTTTAAATGTAATTGAAATATCTGATTGAAAGAAAGAAATGCGTATGAAGGAAATGTAATACTTTGTTTTGTGAAGTGCATGATTTGAAAAGAATAAAAGTTACATTCTTGTCTTTATCATTTGATTGAAGGAATGAAACCTTTTTGAAACTAGCATGAAATGAATTCATTTGTAAGGCAAGTAAAATAAGAACCATTGAGTTAATTTTGTTGTTTCCATTTTTGCTTCACGTTAAACTCTGTAACTTTTACCATAAATGAACAGAACGAACCTGCAATAAAAAATAATAATGAAACATTAAAATTGAACATGCCAGGATATAAATGAGTTCAATTATACAAAAACAATTAAAGGAAATCTTTCAAAACCTGGCAAAACCGAGTTCAAAGCTTTCATAGTCATTTTGTCAAGAAATGTAAATGTTCAAATTACAAATCAATCAGACAAATTGAATCTTGAAATCTTTCCTAAATCCATCTAAAAAAATGCTTCATGTCTATTTGACATGTTGAGAGAGGAAGAAGATCAAATTGAACAATTCTCATAAATTAAAATTTACCAGTTTGCACTATAAAAGCCTGCAGATCATTTTCATGAAATTTACCCCTTAAACTCTATAAAAATTAAAAATTAATGATTTTTGTGTAAAAGGATGTCGAGAGCTTTTCAGAAAGTCCTTGTTTTCTCAAACGAGCTCTCTATCAAAAGTTATGGCCTTATGAAGTTTTTCTTCATTCGACGTAAAAAAAAAAAAAAAAAATAACATAAAAATAATTCTAATCGTAAAAAATTTTTTTTTAAAAATTTCCTTGACGGACCCGTAGGTCCGAATTTTCCCTTAGTGCTTCAAAAAATTTTTGGGAAAGTTTTCCTAATTTTCCCGCTGGCCCGCAGACCAATAAGAGGCTGCCATGTGGCACCACGAGGCGTTGGTGGAGGGGCGGATCCCTTTTAACTTAGTGTTTCAAAATAAAAATATTGGAAAATTTTCTAAATTTTTCCTACCGCTCGCCCACTCGAAGCCAATCAGGAGATGCCATGTGGCATCGCGAGGCATCGGCGGAGGAGTAGGTTCCTTTTCGCCTTCTGTACTTTTGAAAAATTTTGGAAAAATTTTCTAAAGTTTCCCGCCGCCCGCACGACCAATCAGGAGTTGCCACGTGGCATCACAATGCATGGGTGGAGGCGCGGGTGAATTTTACCCTTTTTGCCCTTTGGGGCGCTATAACTCTTTATGCTTACCACCCCGCTTTCCCCGTGCCGGCTTAGGAGGTGCCACGTGTCCCTTGCGGACTCGTGGGAGCACGGGTGCAAAAGTGGCTTTTGCCCCCCGTGCGGAAGTTTCTAAAAATGTCTCCCGCGGCCTCGCCGACTGACTCTTTCCCGGAAAAAAATTCTCCCTGCGGTCCGCAGACCTACCGTGGGAAATATTTTCTCTCGTGGCCTGTAGACCCACCCTTGGGGCAAATTTTCTCCCCAGGCCCGTTGGCCCATTCTTGGGGAAAATTTTCACCCCTAGGCCATGACCCCCTAACTTGAGAAATATGAGGTTTTAGGAGGACTTCTTTATATCAATGGAAAGGTGAGCAAATTTCCTATCCATTGGGAATGATTTTAGAAAATTTTGAATGCATTAATTTTGGGAAAAATAAAATTTAATCTTTAATCGAGTTCTGGGAGTGGGTAAGTAAGAATTTACTACGATGATTTTACTATGTATTCTTTTCCCCCACCGTAATTAAACCTTGCTCTTGTCTTAGATCTTGCGAAATTAAATACTTTGGGTATTTAATTGTTTTGGTCCCTTAACCCTAAAATTTTAGTCGGGGAATATTTAGCTAAAATGTCAATGTAATCAGTGATTAAATTAATCCCTAAGGAGATTTGAGCTAGGTGTGGACTTATTACACTTGTTGCTTTATAATGCGGAATCGAGTAATTATTATAATGGGAAAAGTTATCACCAATTTAATTGTCCTTGAGACTTTGGTTGTTAACACTTAAAAATAAAAATAATAATTATTCCATAATTTTGTAACTAAACCTAGGTTGTTCATGGGTCTCAAAAGGGAGATTTTAGCGGGCGTTACATTAAGAGGAAGGTCATTTCTATTACAACAACCACATCATTGGCATAATAATTACGATATATTGGGATCTATATGTTACCACATACCAAACTAACCAATTAATGTGGGATTAATTCTTTTAATTAAATAAAAGAATAGTGATAGAAACAATTCTGGATACCATAAACCCCGAAAAAAAAAAAAAAAAAAAAAAATAAAATCAATAACCAATCAACAATTAATCTATCGATGAAAAAAAAACACAAAAAAATATTCTAAAATCCTATCAACGTCAATTAGATTTTAAGGTCGGTCTGACAACATGTTTATTAAATTTCCCATCATATTACTTAATACTAGATGGTTACACTTAAAATAAAAAGAATGGCCCAGATAATTTCAATAATTTCAAATTTTAATTTTGTTTCCAACGGTTTAAAGGAAAAAGAGTGGCCCAAGATAATTTCAAATTTGAATTTTGTTTCCAACGGTATAAAATTCTTGCGCCATATAAAATTATCACATATGAGATTAGAGGTGAAGGAGTAAACAGTTCTGGGTTGTGTAGGCAATGGAGTCCGTAAAACGAAAAGACAAGAGCAAGAGTGAGAGCAGCAGCGATGGAGCAGCTATTACATCTCCTTCTTCTCCGCCTTCCCAATCGGCGCAGTCAAAACGAAGGAGCAGATCCCCCAAATGGAGTGAGGATGAGATCAAAGCTCTTGTTCGAGCCAGGGCCTATTTCGATCACCTGTTCACCCGAACAGACAGTAATAAGAAAGATATTTGGCACCGAATCGCCCTCCGTTTGCGAGACAGTGTGTTCTGTATGTGCGAAAGGACTGCGCGAATGTGTGAAATAAAATGGACAAATCTGAAGCACAACTACAACAAGGCGAAGGATGCAGGCGAACACATTGAGGGCTACTTCCATGATGTTGAATGTATTCTTCGAAACAAGAATAAACCAACAGTGGCGGATAAGGAGAGATATATCACAATCACGGCGGGGAGTGTGACTAAGCGAATGTACATAGAAGCGAGCACAGAGAGTATGATGGATAGTATTATCTCCATGTTTGGCTTGATATTTCTTCCTCAATTGCAGGGGCGCCAAATTTGGCTTGCCGACGGCGAAGGTAGACTCCATGCAGTTGACAGGAATTTGCCTGCGTATGAAACATACTCTCTCTGCATTCATGCTGCTCCACCTGGTCTAGGAAATAACATCCATTCGTGATCTGCATCCTGATATCAATAAGAGAAGCGATTATGTGTATGAATGGAACTGATCATTAGGTTATTAGGTCTTAGCTTTCGAATGACACCTTACTATACACATGATGTTATTCACTTTGGACAAGTTTTTGCAATGTTAATGTTTGAAATAGGTATTTTAGAAAAACACTTACCATTTGTAAGCATTAAGTTTTAATTGAAATAGAGCTTCCCAATGAACATATTATTCATTTGGTAGTAATGGACCACATAATGGTTGATTGTGTGGTTTTTGCAATCGAATATATTGGTATGCTCTTAATATTAATAATTTTTATAAGATTTTTACAGGAATATATAAACTTTCTCAATTGTAGACACATTGATTAATAATAGATATCATAGTATTGTTGTAAACAATAAAGTGGAAAACATATAAAAGGAAAATGAGTATACATAAGAATTCTTTTAAAATTATTTTATTTTTTATTTTAATTTGATAAGAGAACACTTATTGATATCATCAACTGATTAGATGTATTCCAACTTTTTAATACTATTTTACTAATTTTTAAGAAATTGTTTTTTTTAACGTTTTAATTGAATGCTATAAACTTGTAAATACCAATAAAATTGGATTGATATTTTTCACAGTCATGTGTTATCCCTTCATTAATATATTTTTCTTTGAATAAAATTTCTCAACCTAAGCATTATGCATAAATATGCAAAAAAAAATATCCTCAAAATACATGCAAGGTTGTTATAGGTTAACTCACAAATTCTAATTTTGCATCACACAATACTAATGTGTTTGATGAATAAGATCCTCCCAATAAAATATCTTAAATATGATGTAAGTGAATACATAGACTATTACCATATACGTAACAAATTTTTATTACTTTAAATGATCTAATAAATTTAACATAATAAATTTTAAACCAATTAAAAATTTCTTTAGATATTTATATTTAAATTTAACATAGAGATCATACATTGTAATTCTTTTTTTTAATTGAAAAATATATTTTTATATATAAAAGAGAAATACAACGATAATCATACAAAAATTAGTTGGAGAAAGTCACATCCCAAAATGTCTAACACATTGAGTGAGATAGGCCTTGAGAAAGAGGCCAGTCTACATCAAAGCCACTATAAAAGTGCAATCATCATTAAAAAATGGAGAACAAAACAAGGAGCCAGAAAACTAGGCTATAAATGCAAACATGGAAGATGGAAGAGGCAACGAGGGGATGTCTAGTTTATCACCCATCCATAATAAAAAGCGTTATCTCGAGTGTGGGATGGGCTCTTATTTTTCACTACTTATTGATGTTGCTTTATTCGGGAACATCATTAGATGACCAAGAGGGAGAAATGGAAAGAGCCATTTGTGGATATTTTTCCTATTAAGGGGCATTCTAACCAAACACCAACAGAGTCACTGAGCCAACCAAAGACCCTATTATGAGCATGGGAAGGGGGATGAGAGAAAGAGACCACTATCGGTGAGGAGAGGGGCTTCGCCGACTCTTAGGGTGACGTATGTGAAGCCCCTATCCTTAGGACGAAGGAGGAAAGCAAAGAAGACGAGGCAATGAGAGAGGAAAAGAAAGAGCATCTAGAGGCACATGACTAACTTCACAAGGGCGATGACCCAATGGTCAAGAAATCCCTAGAGGTGGTCAACCTCTAGCCAAAATTTTGTAGACACTAAATCACACTTTGGGAAATTATCTAGTCCCAGTTGCATACTACTAGTAATATGATTCCGAGTTTGAAAAGTATTGATTAACCCATGTCTTTTGCCTATCTTTCTTTAATTTCTTTTGACACTTTCAATATTGCACTTCCACTTCCTCATTCTGCATTATTACATTTCTTCATTCGACAACCTAGACACCAACACCCAACGAGGACACCAATGCCCAGCACCTCGTCCCTCCCCAGCGCTCCCGCCCCCTTTTCACTCACACTTTTTGGGTCCCTTTCTAGCCATTTGAGTAATTTATATATTTTGGTAGTAGACATTTCCGGGGTTAGTTACGAAATTTGAAGCAAAGGAATTATATAATTTAAATTTATGTGACCATAATGAAGGACCAAACACTAAGCCTTACTAGCACCACCTAAGGTTGCATCTGTCCGAGGCATCTATAACTCCATTTGCATCCATATAGCTCCATCACAAGGGTCAAAGGATGGTTTTCTACATACATGCATAGGAGGGAGTCCATTTTATTCCATGCACACATTATTTACATTCTACATCTAGTTACTTTCTCAAGACTTCAAGTGTGACATACACAAGATAAACCTAGGGCAAGATTTCGTGCACACACATAAAACTACATTGGGTCTGAGTGTGTAGTGGAACACAGTCATAAGTCCATCAATTTGGTAGCTGAGGAAAGTCTGACCCCTTCATATGCATCTTTCTTTTTTAAGGTTTTGATGCTTTGATTGGTGTTTGTAGGTGATTTATCCATTAGGGATTTAAAGTGACATCTAACAAAATTCAACAATATACACATGAAAAAATACAAACAAGTATAAACATCTTGTGACCCTGAAATTTTGGGTTTTGACCATTTACATAGACTAGGGTGCCTAGAAACTAGACTAGGGATCCCCAAGTGTCCATATCGGCCTCTACTCGAACCCCACTCCAACGAAATATGCCAAAAATGTAGTTTCCTAGGTTTCTAGATGATGGTCCTCCATTTTTATTTAATTTGGTCTCCACTGCGACATAGTTCAACAACCTCCGTGAATCAACGAAGACTCTTCTAGTCCTCTATGCAAATTAGGGTTTCATATCTTTATTTCTTACTTACTTGGGTTAATTTCTATATTTCATTTACTTGCTCCTATAGAATCTAGATTAGGCTACATATACCCATATTTAGTATAATCATTTTGGTGAACCTGACCTTTGAATCCACCTTCTCCTTAGGAATCTTCTTGTGATGCCCGCTAAAAACAACTCACTTGAGACCCAAGAACAACCTAGGATTAGTTAGGAAAATTATGGAATATTTTTTTGTTTAAAAGAGTCTATAACAAGGTTACAAGACAACAGTTGTTGCAAGCAAGTTTCAAAGCCAAATACTATTAATAGCTTATAGTTTTATTAATATGACAACTATAAAAGATCACAAGGTCCAAACTTAGGGTTAGATTAATCAATTAGGTTAAGAGGGTAATTTCTCACTATACCACTCTCTAACATGCTTAAAATATTCAACTTGATATTTTCTAAAAATGAACACACTCAAAACTTCCCAAAAACATTCCCATTAGATAGGAAATTTCCTCATCTTTTCGGTGATATAAAGAAGTTCTCCTAACTCCTCATATTTCTCAAGTTATGGGCTGACGGACCTTGGGAGGAAAATTTTCCCAAGAGCGGGTGTGGGCAGGCTGGGAAGAAAATTTTCCCATGTGCAAGCCGGCGGAGTAGGGAGAGTTTTAGCACATTTTCCCATTTTGGAACAAAAGCGTGATCTTCCTCCGTGTGCCTGCGAGCCCGAAGAGGATATGTGTCGACATTTCTGAAATCTGGCAGAAAATTGGGCCGTTGGAGAATTTTAAGACAATGATCCTTTTTGGCCGAAAAGCACTTTGGAATCAAATGTTTCGCACCTCCGCTTATGACCAAAGCACCATGTGTCAAGCGTTGATCGGTCGCGGGAGAAATGGACTTGCGGGGAAACTTAGAGATTTTAGACTTTAGGGTTAAAAGCAAAAGGATTAAAATAGCCTACGCCTCATGGATTCCACTGAACGATGTCATGTGTCATTCAATGATTGGTTCATGCTGTCAAAGGCCGTAGGAGTAATTTAGAAAAAATTGACTTTTGCGAGAAAAAGGTTTAAAGACTTAAAATATCCGTGCCTCCATGGACACATTGTGAAGACATGTGTCAGCCATCCATTGGATGCAGATTGGTGGGCCGATGGGAGAATTTAGGAAAATTTTCCAAAACAATTTCGAACCGCTAAGCTAAAATGGGGATTCGCTCCACCACCGACGGCTTGTGACACCACGTGGCAACACTTGATTGCCTGTGGGCCAGCAAGGTGGCAGAGGAAATTTAGAAATTTTTCCCAAATTATTTTAAAGGTTAAGTTAACTGTTGTGGGCCCCGTGGCCGGGGAAAACAACCAAAATGTCAAAAGTGGGGTGGCGGGTCTGTGGGGAAATTTTTCCAATTTTTTTTTAAAACTTAAGTGATTTTTGACAAAAGGAAGGCTTGCGGGTTAGCGGAGTGGCTGGGAAATTCAGGCCTTTGGCGTTTTTGACCAAAAAGAGCTAGGGAAAAATTTAGACTCATGAGTCCGCAAAGAAATTTTTCCCAATTGTTTTTTACGTTAGAATTATTTTTGACACCAAATGAAGAAAAATTCAAAAGGCCATAACTTTTGATTGGGAGATCTTTTTTGGGAAAACGAGGACTTTTTGGAAATATCTTGACGTCCATCTTGCATGGGAATCAATAATTTTTTTTTAATAATGTTTAAGGGGTCAATTTCATGAAAACAATCTGCAGGCTTTTAAAAGGCAAGCTAGTAAATTTTAACTTATGAAATTTTAATCAATTGATCTTCTTCCTCTCTCAACATGTCAATTAGACATGGAGAATTTTTCTTAGATGGATTTAGGATGGATTTGGAAGGTAAGTTTGTTTGATTGACTCCCAATTTTTAAAAAAAATATAACTTTTGAGAAAAATGACAACAAAACGGTTTGAGCCTGATTTTGCTAAGTTTTCTAAGAAATTCCTCAAGTGTTTTTGTCCAATTGAATTCATTTAGGGCATACTACTTCAATTTAATTGTTTAATTTGTTATTTCATTGTTGTAGGTTCGAACTATGCATTTTTGATAAAGTATTTTTCAGTTTGAAAATACAAAACAGAGATCAAATTTTAAAGGATCTATTTGCCATTTTCATCTTCCAAGTATTAGAATTCATTCCAATTCTAATCTAATACATTTAATTGATTCAAATAAAACTATTAAAAACCAAAATACAATTCTGATTTACAATTTAACACATTTCAAAAGACAGAGTTTTGTATTTTCCTCACACGCATTTCTTCCTTTCAAACAGAGATTTCAATTACATTTCAAACTCAGATTTTAAACAACAGTAGTTCCAATTGTGGAAAAGAATGCAAATTTTATTCAAAGACAAGATTTCCTTCTTTTACAACTTCTCTTTTCTGTTGATTTTCACAATACAATATACAAAATACATCTCTTTCTTTCAAGATAGAAAACAGAGTATATCTCTCCTTTACATTTCAAAATTACAACTTTCATATTCAATACAACATATTTCCATTACAAAACATATACAAGTTCATCCACTTCAAGTGGGAAAGGTTACAATAAGATTTCATTTCAACAAGGGACTGTCAAACCCTTTTTTTTCTCCTTTGCTCTAGAACAACAACATGTAGATTTATCATTCTTCCAATTCTGATCACAACAAGAGCAAGGGAAAGGCAACACTCTCCACCCAACCAAGACATCCAATGAAAAGGAGAATCCATCCTTCTTCATTGGCCCCTGAGCCCCAACCATAATGCAATAGAAGATGTGATTCAACTCATGGCAACAAAGGCTTCCATAACACACAAGCAACATTTTCACATTTAAAACACAATCGAACAAAATGTAGCTTGCAACCACGGATAAAAGACAACAAAGAACACTCAAGGCTTCCATCAAGCAAGCCAAAGGAGTAAGAAAATATGGGGATGCTGCTTATGCCTCCAAAGGGAAATGTGTAACACCACCTAAAAAAATCGCCAAATATTTATATATAATTTCAAATCCCTGACATGCCCTTATGCCTCCCCCAAGTACCCCTTATTCCTCACATTTCCTTATTCCTCCCCAACCTCTTATAGCACCCCATAATGAGTAAAGAAATGCAAGCTATTTCTTTGTAAGGTGGAACCCAAATCCCAACTCCCTCCACACTTATACCTCCCCAAAACACTTATGCCTCCCATAGAAATACCCATAGTCTTCTCCTACACCATCCCTAGGCCATCTACCCAAACAACCCACACATATGCCAAAACATTCACAACAATAAAATTTGCATGGTAAAAGAAGAGCATTTCAAGACCCAAGCTCTTACCTCTCCATAATGGATTTTGTTCTAAGTTCCATCCGGAAAATTTCCAAGGTAAAACAACCAAAGACATACGAAACAAAGGTCTGTAAAAAGTCTACAACTTTCTCCAAAAGCAAGAGCTCTAAATAGAAAAATAATTCACCCCAAAAGAAGTATGCAAAAGTAAAGCAACCAAAAGAGTGTAACCCCAAACAATAAAATGAATTCGAATATATATAAGGGGAAGAGAGGAGGATGAGGTGGATCTTTGTAGGATGCCACATCACACATCCTCAACTCCAACTCACAAGTCAACTTAAATCTCCAAGACACAATAAATAAGTAGGTGAATAATATGACAGTCTTACTTACACACTCAAATCAAGCCCATATCCCAAAGGACTGAAATTAATTTCAAGCAAGAAGTGCAATTAAAACATTCAACTAGACTTACAAAAATGCATAATGAAAGCTAGATTTAAACTCTCCAACCATAGGTAAGGTTGGTATGTAAATTTAAGAGGTATGGGACAAGTTTAACTTGTCCCACAAGCCTCCAAAATCAGTCTTCAAGGACAATTTCGAATTCCAAAGAAGATGAAGTGTTTCATACTCTAAATTTTACTTACATATCTCTTACACATCACTTACACATTGCTTACACATATCTTACAACATTTAATACAAGAGTCAACCACTCCAATAATTACTTTCTTATGACCCAATTTGATTAATTTATTTTAACAATATGATTACTCACATTATATACCACAATTTATTTAAATAAAAGGATAAAACATCACTTAATAAACACATACAAACATCAATAAAAAGGAACCAAATAAATAAATACACATAACCCTTGGTCACGTTTAAAGGTGATCCCCCCCATGGGAATCCCTAACACAATCAAACACACAAAAAAATACAAGTTGCCATGGTGACCTTGTTGAATTCATCTAGAATTCCAATGTGGTTGGTCTCCAATCCCCCGATGTTTGTTGTGATATTTTAAACCTGTAAAATAAAAATACCTCCTTTGGCCTCGTGGCCATATTAGAACATCCAAATGAATATAAATATAATTTCAAGATCATCAACATATATGTGAATCACAACAAACATCAAGACAATCAACAAAGTATCACTTACAATTTCATCCACAACTATATCATCACCAATTTTAATTCAATTCTCATTTTCTAGGTCTACTCAAAATATCCAAATATCACAAGTTCAAACAACATCTATAATGTAACCATGTCAAAAAATATATCAACATCAATATCTAAAATGTCTCTAATAATCATCATGCACCATATATGAATCAAATTCCACAATAAACCATGATCTAACATCTAACATCATGCTAAATTAAACTATAACAATGTCCATAATATAGTTAGTAGTATCAAGATCAATATCACAAGGTGTCGAAGGAAAGTGGGCACTACATCCCCCTCCCCTTAGGCTCAACTTCCTCTTAGAAGTCACTGGAACAAATGTGGGAATTGAACTCGTAACAAAGTAGCATCCTCCCATGTAGTAGCTACAGTCTCATCATATCTATCCCACTGCACCTGGACCTGATCAACTCTCTCTGCCTTGAAGGCCCAGGGTCCTTTGATCTATGATGCAAATGGGATCCACCATCACCTGCCCCTGATCCTGCACCTGCAATGATGTCCAATCTAACACATGAGAAGGATCTGTAACATATCTCCTAAGAACTGAAACATGAAACACATCATGTACGTGAGACAAGCTAGGTGGAAATGCTAGACAATAGGCCAAAGGGCCGATACACTCTAAGATCTCAAAAGGACCAATGAATCTAGGAGATAACTTAGAACCTTTTCCATAACGGATGGGGCTCTTGTGTGGCCTAACACAAAGGAAAACCTTCATGCCCACATCAAAACTATGATTGTTCCTATGCTGATTCGCATACTTATTTTGCCTATCCTGTGCCTCTTGAAGCCTATGTCTAATCATAACCACCTACTGCTCCATGTCCTACAATAAAGCTAGTCAAAGAGAAACCCTATCCTCTAACCTATCCTAGCTAAGAGGTGTCCTGCACTCTCTACCATACAAGGCTTGAAAAGGAGCCATGCCTATAGAACTCTGAAGACTATTATTGTAGGAAAACTCCACTAAGTATAGGTACTCCTCTCATTTGGACTACTGGTCCATCACATACATCCTAAGCATGTCCTCTAAAATATGATTCACCCACTTAGTTTGTCCATCTATCTCAGGGTGATATGTTGTGCTGAAGTTGATCCTCGTCCCAAGGGCATACTTGCATGGTGGTCCATAAATGAGAAGTATACAAAGGATCATGGTCACAAATGATCTTTTGTGGAATCCTGTACAACCTGACAATCTCATCAAGATATACCCGTGTAACTACACTAGCTATATAAGTGGTCTTTACCGGAGAAAAATGAGCCAATTTTGTCAATTTATCCACCATGACCATGATGGCGTCATGGTGATATCTTGACATCGGTATCACAAAAATGATGTCCATGGAATTGGTGTCCCACTTCCATTCCGATATAGCATGAGGATAGAGAAGGCCGACTGATGCTTTGATGCTTGACCTTCACTTTCTTAAACTTTAAACAACGTGACACAAATTGAGCCATGTATCTATGAGGTACTCTCTAATGTTACAATTGACTCAAGGTGGCATGCATCTTCTTCACCTCAGGATGGGATGAATAGGGTACACGATGTGTCTCTGCCAAGATGTCTTGGCTCAAGCCTCCATATCTAGGAACATAAATCCATCCTCTGTTCTTGAGAAGGCCATTTGCCTCTAAAGAGAAACCATCAAACATACCCATCAAGGGTCTCGAGACTCGATCTCTGCTTTGGATACAATGTAGAAGCTTTCATGAGGAAGCTGTTGTAGAATCCTACTCCACAAATTGTGCTCATTAAGGTGGCCATAGCCATATGTCTCCATCTGCTAAGAGCATCTACAACCACATTCTCCTTTACTTTCACATGCTCTATCTCATATAATACTCACAAAGTATCTCCATCCAAACACCATTGGCGAGCGTTGAGATTGAACTACATGAAGAGGTGGCAAAGATTATGTGATCATGCACGAGTGTGAATTTCGGACAAAGCAAAAAGTGCCTCCATCAAGCAAAGCATGCACAACTACCGCAATCTCAAGATCATGAGTTGGATAATTAAACTCATAATCTTTGAGTTTGCAAGACTCAAAATCCACTACTCTACCCTCCTGCATCAACACACCTCCAAGCATTGCTAAATAAGCATCCGTGCAAACAAAAAAATCACCATGTGGATCATAAACTACAAGGATAGGTGTTGTAGTGAGACATTCCTTTAGTGTCCTGAAGGCCTGCTCATACCTATCAACCAAAAAAAACTGCTTCCCTTTCCCTTTGAAGGGAAGTGATGGGGTGTCTGAAATCCAAGAGAAGTCTGAATGAATCTCTATAGTAACCTCAAAATCCCATGAAGCTGCATACCTTAGTCACAAGTAGTGGGTGTTGGCCAATCCATAATAGCTCTAATCTTGGAAGAATCGATGGACGATACCTTCCCTAGAAATTATATGACCCAAATACTGCACCTTTGTTTGAAAGAATGCACACTTCTCCAAGTTTCCGTAAAGCTACTACTCACGAAGACATTGAAGAACCTGGCGAAGGTTCCCCTCGTGCTCCTCACACATTCGTGATAAATATAAAAATTTCATCAAGGAAGACTATCACGAAGTGATCTAAGAAGGTCCTAAATACCCCATTCATCAAACTCAAAACACCACAAGGGCATTCTTCAAACAAAAGGTACCACTATGAACTCATAGTGGCCATATCTCATACAGAAGGTAGTCTTATGAATGTCCACCTCTGAAATACTTAGCTGATGGTATCCTGACTTAAGGTCTATCTTAGAGAAATATGTGGCTCCCTTCATCTGATCAAACAAATCATCAATGCGCGAAGGGGATAATGATTCTTGATCGTTACTTTGTTCAGATGGCGGTAATCAATACACAACTGCAAGGATCCATCCTTCTTCTTTACAAAGATCACCGGTGCACCACAAGGGGATACACTAGGATGATTTAGGCCCTTGTCTAGAAGGCCCTTAAGCTACAACTTGAGCTCGTAGAGCTTAGGGGTAGTCATTTGATAAGGTGCTCGTGAGATAGGCTCTACTCCCAAAACCAGATCTATATGAAAATCTATCTCCCGTGGGGGTGGTAACCCGGTAGCTCCCTTGGAAAGACATCAAAAAAATCTCTCAAAATGGGATGGTCATCTAGTGATGGTCTACTAGACCCATCTTCTGATCGGTCACTAATTAACTGTGACAACAAACATCTGACAACCCCACCATACACACCGTTTAAGTTGCATAATGGAGATGGTACAAATAGAAATGAGTCTCCTGACCCCGCTATCACTACCTCAACTCCTAGATCATCTATACAAGATATGATCTTGTGGTAACAATCCACTCTGGCTCTGTGTGTAGATAACCAATCCATGCCCAAGATGATTCCATAAGAGCCCAATGGAAGGATACGAAGATCCGAGGTAGTGGTGAAAGGTCCCAAATCAGTACACACTTCTTAACTAAGTAGTCTACAAAGATCTTGGCTCCAAAAGCCATCTCAACATCCCAACTATGAGCCTACCTAATCGCCACCAACCTACATCGCTATACTAAAGATGGTGCAATAAAGAATCGAAGAAGAACCAGAATCAAACAAAATGGAGGTAGGAATACAACCAATATTACGTGAAGTCTCAATAAGCTGTATTCAATTGCTCTACCTAGTGGTTCTCGACCACTATGTACATCTTATGACTGTACCCCATGTCACAAACAATAGTAGGCTATGATATCATGTGCCTTACCCTTATTATTAGGGTTATGTGGGAAGTCTCTCCAAAAATGCTTAGTAATGCCACACCCAAAACAACCACTTGATCCTCTCCCCTAAGTAACAGCTCAATCGGCACCCTAGAGGGGTGTCTTTGTGGATCTGATGACCCTGTTATGGAATAGTGAGGTCTCTACTAGCGAGCTCTGTTGAATGAGCTCTAGGTACTCCTTGTGTCCTAATGGGACCCCTAGGAGGAGGCCCCATACTCAAACCCTCTATGCATCAAACCTCCGTGGAGGTATATATGGTGGACGAGACTGCGTACTTTCTTATGGTCTAAAGATGACTATGTTGAACCTGTCCACCACGAGGAGGAGGTACGACCCCTCGATCTATTTTCCTGCATCTCTGTTGTATATGGCTCCGAAATCGGTCTCTAGCCTGCTGGGTCTTTCCACGAGTCTCCTATGCTATATAGGCCTTCTTAACGGCCTCTACCAATGTCTGTGGACAATGGATCCACATTGCACCTCCAATGTATATATTCATGCCCCGAGATGAAATTTTAGATCCGCACCCACTCATCTTGTATGTAATCAACATACTAGAGTAGATCAGAAATCTACTCTCATACTTAACCTTGTAAGAGATGCCTTGGAGGTCATGAAACTCATCAATCCTTTTTGTATGAACCTCGAGATAAATATTGGCTCTGAACCGCTCATCAAAGACCTCGTAGGTAAGCTGATCGGAATCAACATGGATCTTCTACTCCTCCATCCTCCACCATACGCCTGCTCCATCCCTTAGAATATGGATCGCAACACATGAGCTTTCATGTTACTAGAACAAGGGAAGAGCTTGAAGCATCTACTCAAGCTCACTAACCAAGCCTCTACCTGAAATCCACCTATGTCACCAGAATAATGAGCTGGCCGTAGCTTTAGGATCTCCCTCGTATGGTCTGCAGTGGTGGTTTGGTGACCCTTAGGCCTCTCTACATGCTCATCCCTAAGCCTAGGGCTCGAGACCTATCTTTGTGTCCTGAAACCCGGTCTCCCTATCCCCTCTATGGTGACTCTGCTCTAGCTAACTCCACATGGGATTTCTCTACTCTTTGATCATCATTGTGTTGAGAAGGTTCTGAGCCTCATATGATGGCTCTCTATCATGTCTAGTGGCACGTGCTCCCACGGAACCTTTCACGTAAGGTGAAATTAACATCCTAGAGTGTCTGTAAAATCTATGGTAGGATGGTTGCTACAACATGATCCGGTGGTGGCAAGCCTAAGTCTATGTGAAAAGACCCCTCATCCTATTTGTGCCTCCTACATAGACCAAGGTGAGAGTTAGTTCTTCTTTCTAAGTTTTATTCAGTTTTCCATGTTTACTAAGTATGTAATTTCAACAAGGTTGTTCTCTAGATTTGAAGTGTGCTAGGTTTAATATCATACTAAGTTTAGAGTTCATGTCTCAAGTTTTCTAGTGTGCCCAAGGGTCCAAGCTTTGAACCCATGGCTCTGATACCAAGTGTGATGCCCACTAAAAACAACCCACTTGAGACCCAAGAACAACCTAGGATTAGTTAGGAAAATTATGGAATAATTTTTTTTTAAAAGAGTCTACAACCAGGTTACAAAATAAAAATTGTCACAAGCAAGTTTCAAATCCAAATACTATTAATAGCTTATAGTTTTATTAATATGACAACTATAAAAGATCACAAGGTCCAAACTTAGGGTTAGATTAATTAATTAGGTTAAGAGGGTAATTTCTCACTATACCACTCTCTAACAGGCTTAAAAGATTCAACTTGATCTTTCTCAAAATTAACACGAAAACTTAAAAAATTCCCATTAGATAGGAAATTTCCTCACCTTTTTAGTGATATAAATAAGTCCTCCTAACTCTTCATATTTCTCAAGTTATGGAGCAAGACGGACCTTGGGAGGAAAATTTTCCCAAGAGCGGGTCTGCGGGCCCGGGGAATAAAATTTTCCCATGCGCGGGCCGATGGAATGGGGAGAGTTTTAGCCCATTTTCCTTTTTGAAAAAAAGCATGATCTACCTCCGTACACCCGCGAGCCTAAAGAGGACATGTGTCGGCATTTCTAAACTCTGGCGGAAAATCGGGCCATTGGAGGATTTTAAGACAATGATCCTTTTTGGCCAAAAAGCGCTATGGAATCAAATGATCTCGTGCCTCCATTGATGCCCAAAGCACCACGTGTCAAGCATTGATTGGTCATGGGAGAAATGAACTTGCGGGGAAACTTAGAGATTTTAGACTTTAGGGTTAAAAGCGCAAAGGATTAAAATAGCCTCCGACTTCCCTGAATGATGCCACATGTCAATCAATGATTGGTTGTAGCTAGTCGGGCTGTCGGAGCAATTTAGCAAAATTTTACTTTTGTGAGAAAAATATTTAAAGACTTAAAAATCTCCACACCTCTGTGGATGCATTGTGAAGATGCATGTTAGCCACCCATTTGATGCTGATCGGAGGCCGGTGAGGGAGAATTTAGGAGATTTTTCCAAAAAAATTTGAAGCGCTAAGCTGAAAAGGGGATTCGCTCCTTTGCCAACACTTTTGACGCCATGTGACAACACCTGATTGGCTGCGGGTTGGCGGGGTGGTGGAGGAAACTTATAATTTTTTCAAATTATTTTAAAGGTTAAGTTAACTGTTGTGGGCCCGCGTGGCTGGGAAAACAACCAAAATGTTAAAAGTAGGGCGGCAAGTCCGCAAGGGGAAATTTTCCAAAATTTTTTTTTTTAACTTAGGTGATTTTTGACAAAAAGAAAGCTTGCGGGTCAGCAGAGCGGTAGGGAAATTCATGCCTTTGGCATTTTTGACCAAAAGTGCTAGGAAAAAAATTTAGACCTGTGCGAGGTCCTCCAAGGAAAATTTTCCCAATTTTTTTTTGACAATTAGAATTATTTTTGACACAAATGAAGAAAAACTTCAGAAGGCCATAACTTTTGATTGGGAGATTTTTTTGGGAAAACGAGGAATTTTGGAAATATCTTGACGTCCTCTTTGCACAAGAATCATTAATTTTTTTAATAATGTTTAAGGGGTCAATTTCACGAAAACAATCTGTAGGCTTTTAAAAGGCAAGCTGGTAAATTTTAACTTATGAAATTTTAATCAATTGATTTTCTTCCTCTCTCAACATGTCAATTAGACATGGAGAATTGTTCTTAGATGGATTTAGGATGGATTTGGAAGGTAAGTTTGTTTGATTGGATCCAATTTAAAAAAAAAAATACAACTTGATGAAAAACAACAATAAAACGGTTTGAACCCGATTTTGCTAAGTTTTCTAAGAAATTCCTTAAGTGTTTTTGTCCAATTGAATTTGTTTAGGGCATACTACTTCAATTTAATCGTTTAATTTTTTATTTCATTGTTGTAGGTTTGAACTGTGCATTTTAGATAAAGTATTTGCCAGTTTTGAAAATACAAAACAGAGATCAAATTTTAAAGGATCTATTTGCCATTTTCATCTTCCAAGTATTAGAATTCATTCAATTCAAATCTAATACGTTTATTTGATTCAAATCAAACTATTGAACAGAATACAATTTGATTTCTAATTTTACACATTTCAAAAGAGTTTTTTTTTGTATTTTCTCCACACACATTTCTTCCTTTCAAACAAAGATTGCAATTAAATTTGAAATCTGAAATTTTAAAAAGCAGTAATTGTATTTTAAATAGCAGTAGTTCCAATTGTGGAAAATAATGCAACTTTTATTCAAAGACAAGATTTCCTTCTACAAATTCTCTTTTCTATTGATTTTCACAATACAATATACAAAATACATCTCATTCTTTCCAAGATAGAAAACAGAGTATATCTCTCCTTTACATTTCAAAATTACCACTTTCATATTTAGTACAACATATTTCCATTATAAAACATATACAAGTTCATCCACTTCAAGTGGGAAAGGTTACAATAAAATTTCATTTCAACAAGGGACTGTCAAACCCTTTTTTTCTCCTTTGCTCCAAAACAACATTTAGATTTAACATTTTTTAATTCTCGATCACAACAACAACAGGGAAAAGGCAACACTCTCCACCAGACCAAGACATCCAATTAAAAGGAGAGCCATCCTTCTTCATTGACCACCAAGCCCCAACCCTAATGCAATAGAAGATGTGATTCAACTAATGGCAATAAAGGCTTCCAAAACACATAAGCAACATTTTCACATTTAAAACATAGTCAAAAACAAAAATGTAGTTTGTAACCACGGATAAAAAACAACAAACAACAATCAAGCTTCCTCATGCAAGCCAAAGGAGCAAGAAACTATGGGGATGTCTGCTTTATGCCTCCCAAGGGAAATGTGTATCACCACCGAGAACTGACCGCAAAATATATATAAAATATATATATATATATATATCATTTCAAATCCTTGACATGCCCTTATGCCTCCCCAAGTACCCCTTATTCCTCACATTTCCTTATGCCTCCCCAACCTCTTATGGCACCCCATAACGAGTAAAGAAATGCAAGCTATTTCTTTGTAAGGTGGAACCCAAATCCCAACTCCCTCCACACTTATACCTCCCAAAACACTTATGCCTCCCACAAAAATACCCCATAGTCTTCTCCTACACCATCCCTAGGCCATCTACCCAAACAACCCACACACATGCCAAAACATTCACAACAATAACATTTGCATGAAAAAAGAAGAGTATTTCAAGAGACAAGCTCTTACCTCTCCATAATAGATTTTGTTCCAAGTTCTAAGCTACAAGCTTTCCAATGTAAAATAGCCCAAGATTAACAAAACATAGGTCTGTAAAAATTCTGAAACTTTCTCCGAAAGAAAGAGCTCCAAATAGCAAAAGAATTCGCCCCAAAAGAAGTATGCAAAAGTAAAGCAACCAAAAGAGTGTAACCCCCAAACAATAAAATGAATTTAAATATATAGAAGGGGGAAGAGAGGAGGATGAGGTGGATCTTTGTAGGATGCCACATCACACATCCTCAACTCCAACTCACAAGTCAACTTCAATCTCCAAGACACAATAAATAAGTAGGTGAATAATATGACAGTCTTACTTACACACTCAAATCAAGCCCATATCCCAAAGGACTGAAATTAATTTCAAGCAAGAAGTGCAATTAAAACATTCAGCTAGACTTACAAAAATGCATAATGAAAGCTAGATTTAAACTCTCCAACCATAGGTAAGGTTGGTATGCAAATTTAAGAGGTATGGGACGAGTTTAACTTGTCCCACAAGCCTCCAAAATTAGTCTCTAAGGACAATTTTGAATTCCAAACAAGATGAATAGTACAACAAACATGCCTTTTTACCACAATTATTCAACAATATTGCCACAATTTAGAAGAATTGTAGATTACTAGCATAGCATCTCTACAAAAAACTTTTTTTTCATTTCAAAGTATTGTGGATATTCTACGGTTTACATATAGCGATAATAATTTGTAGAAAAGTCACATATCCAACCATTCTTCATAGAAATTCTACAATTTTTAAAAATAGAATTAAAATTGATCGTAAAATTATATTAATAATAAAATTCAATATTAAATAATTGTGAAATACCATGTTATTATATATATACATATATTCATATTCTATACAAATTTATAGAAAATTAAAATTAAAATATTACGGAAATGTAACTATATTAAAATATGTTTACTCTACTATATGTTAAGAAGAATAATATATTTTATTATTTTTGTAATTATAGATAATTTTTAAATATAACCCATTATTTTATAAATAATAAATAATAATTAAAATTCTTGTTTTTTATTATTCTTATTAATATAAATAATTCTCTTACAAGAATTATTAGTTAATTTATAAGTAATAAATGTAAAATATATGTGACACCTCTATGGTAATTCAAATTTTCAATTTGTTTATAGTGTGGATGTTCCATAGTTTTATGTAAGTGTGAATAATTTGTATCTAATTCACATATACAATGATTTCTCATTGAAAATCCATAATCTTATTTTTGAATATTGTGGATGTTCCACAATTTTACGTAAGTGGTAATAATTTGTAGTTATATTAACGAGTTCCAACTCTATATATACACACACTACATTGCTCAAAATATATGTTTATTATATTTTAGCTATGAATACTAACCTATAACATATATCATATATTAAAATAATTTTGTTCGCTTATTTATATATATATATGTCTAAAATATATTTTAAATTATACATGTTAATATTAATAAAATATTAAATAATAAATATAATTAAAGTTTTCTATTGTAATATATTAAATTTAAAATATATTTTAGACATATATATATATATATATATATATATATATATATATGTCTAAAATATATTTTAAATTTAATATATTACAATAGAAAACTCTTAATTATATTTATTATTTAATATTTTATTAATATTAACATGTATAATTTGCTAATACGTATTTCAAGTCTTGTTAATGTTAAAGTGTATTATATTTTAAATAGTTAAAATCATACCTAAAATATAAAATGTAAATCTTATTTATTAATTTTTATTTCAAATAATAGTGAAATAACTATTTAGCACAATGTTAATATGAATTTTATACATTTTGAAAATATTGAATATCTATATTTATAATAATGACATGATTATATTTTTATAAATTTAAATAACATAAATCTTTTGTCACATTTTCCACGACTTCATACAATTTAATAAATTACAAAAAATAAATGAATAATAAATACCATGTGAAAAACGGAAAATTTTGATGAAGGTTTGAAATATTATAAAGTAGCTTTATAGAATATTTTTTTAAAATTCATATTGTAGATAATCTATGTTATCACAAGAACTTATGCAATTCATTTATATTTATGTTAAATACACCAGGGTATCTTGGAATCTTAAGTTATGCAGAATAAGTCAATATGGCATCATAATAGTTTGTTTTGATTTACTCCCTCCGTAACAGTATTACCAAAAATAGTTGAAGCGTCTTAAATTTCGAAGATCATGAATCCTTATTTTAATGTTTTTTTATTTACCGATGATAAAATTTTGTCAATTTATAGATAGATGGTTATAATTGTATTGAAATACACAATCTTAGTGTAACGACCCAAAAACCATACACGAGCAATACGGTGAAATACAGGATAATTTTTTTGACTTGCTTGACACATAACACGACGCAACATGTCGTCACCAAGGAAACAACTAACACTGTGAACAACTTGATACAAGGATGGCCATAAAGGCAGCACGGAGACGTTCACACCTATCAAGGACAATACATACGTTTTTTTTTTTTTTTTTTTGACAAGACAACATGGAAGTCCAACCACATGACACACTTACATTTAGGGCATCCCATGAGGAAAATTCTTGTTAAATTTTCTTGTTTACTAAAATGTCTCTTAATTCTTAACTTACGTTCTTATAAAATTTCATGTAATGATTCACACAATTCTTTTCACAAGGGAGAACTTCTTTCTTTTCAACTATTGACTAAATAGCTTAAGGCCAAGCTTTCTAAACTAGGATCATCAATTTTATGTCCAAGGATTTTTATTCATTTGATTTTAGAACATTTTCCATTTCTTACAAGGTTAATTAAACTTACTCAAGCCACTAACACATGTTCCACACCTCTATTACATGGTGAAGGCATAAGCTCCGATTGAGTGGAAAGTACCGCTTAGGGTTCATAACAATAACCTTCTTGTTTAAGGATCAAATTTTGACCTTGCTTAAGAAATATCACCATGAATCAAGGCAAGGGTTAACAGAACAGGACAACAGAATTTAGCTTCAGGGTCACATTGTTTACTATCAGTCTTTTATTGAGGTTAAGAGTTTATCAAGATTGGTTAAATGTTCCATCTAGACTTTACTTAATTAAGTTTGACAAAGGAGAACATTTCAAACGATAGAGAGATATTTAAGGTTTTATTAATCAATTTCCCTCCTACTTATTAAATCCTATCATCTTCTAAAATCTAACCATTGATTTCACCATGAGATCATTTAAGGTTTCACCATAAAAGGATAGTGTTTATTGGTTTGGCTCGGGAAAAAAATAAGTAATCATATTTCGTTACAAAAGATAGTTTCCTCTTGATTGTTCCAGGTCTCAAAGGTTATCAAGTAGATCACATCTACATTAATATATTCATATATATAAATTTTAGTTTAACTTTTATCAGGACTATCCAGCTCACTTCATAGTGCTTACAAACTCATTGCTACTATGCCTTAGAAGGATTTACAAGTCAACATTTTAACTCAAGAGCAAAGTTTAACAGTACTCGTTTGCGAGACAAAACAAGGTTACATCAATTCATTCCAACATGATGCACAAACCAAAGGGACATACCATCTCTATTGAACCATGACTAGGGAGCAAGAGAGTAATAACATGGGACATGCCCCGCTAGTATTCTAAGGATTAAAATACACTAGAATATCCCGTAACCAAGCGGTAATCAAATTTCATCTTTCACGTGATAACCAAACAAACCAAAGTTTCAACAGTTACAACAACAATACTCTACAATACATTTACTAAGGCACTGACCCTTCTTCTAAAATGTCCAAAGGCCCTTTCCAAATTTTATAACATAATACTCATTCGTACAAAGGAACATCATAACCAAGATTGATGCAATAATCTACAAGTCTTTCCATCATCTAACCACGTAAGCCATCTGCAACAATTAATAACCTGAGTCAGTTCGCGAGAACTGAGCAAGATAAGACTATACATAGCAACAATAAGCTACTAGCTAACAATACCATGAAAGGAAACATTCTATTTCAAGAAATGGATCAAAGTTCTAACCTCTAACAACCTTTTGAAACAAGATATAATTTTCACCATACCAACTAAGAAGAGAGCCCTATGTTTTAATTATGAACAATATCTCGAAAACCACAAAAGGTTGACAACCAAAATATGCAATACTATGGAATTTATAATGTTAGAACAAAGAGTTGAGAGTATTAGGATTTCAATCATGTAATCCAGTAGAATACGTGGTCGGAATCTAATATGCTGCCCATCAATCAACATTCTCTAGGTGAAGTCGAAAGATGAAAACCAGTCACGATCTTAGTCACCAAAAACAAACAATAGTTCAACAATCATTCTAGAAGGCCATAGGCCTAATAGGTTAGAAGTAAACCACGAGGGTAAGAAGAGAGTTCCATCATGTAAACAAAAGGTTAAATGGCTGAAAATATTATATTCAAACTCAAACCATTATTTCTTATCTAACAAGTGACTTCATAGCTTAATAAGGATGAGTGGAAAGGATGAAAAACAAAGAAAATCAATGTCTGGAATAGGTATTGCCTAAAGACCTACCTACTAGACATAACCAAGACCGGAATAGAGACAAGCCCCATGACTAACCAAGTCCATTAAGCAAGCTAGAATTCTAAACACATCCATTCAATTTTCATAACACTATAAGGCCATAATATTATCAAATTTTACTCTTAAGGAGAGTAGGGTCAAGTGGGGATTCTATCAAAATCATGCCCTTTTAAAACAATAATAACAATCTAAGCGTTCATCCCATTCAGGACCTAACAACATAATCGAAAACACAGAGGTCTAAACCCAAAAAAATATATATATAATTGACCCCAAAGTTCTCAGTTTGGGTTTATACAAAAGTGCCAATTTCTAAACTCGTAACAAAAATCAAACTTGCACTTCAACTCGGCTTAGCCCACCAAGACAACGAAATGATACACATATACCCGATTAAGGGTGATTAAAACATTAAGGCTCACTGAGTGAAAGTCGGCCTACCAAAAACAATAAATATGAAGCCATACAACCCAGGAGGTTTAAAAATATTTAAAGCAAGATCAAAGATATGCCTTCTATCAACCCAGGACATATTTTCAGTCCAAAACTTCCTTCTTAACAAGCATATATATTGATCTTCTAATTTCCAAATACCCTAATAATTTGCACAATACACGAAGTGCATAATTACGCTTATCATAAACAAAATAATAATTTAACTGTATATTTTCCTCTAGGGCAATAACATAAAAGGAACCCAATACTAGTCAAAGCTGCAACGTTCCAGGGGCGATTACATACCCAGGTTCACAAAAGAAACAGCGACATTTTTGTAGAAGGAAGTAACTTAAGATTATATATATATATATATATATATATATATATATATATATATATATATATATATATATATATATATAAGCCGACAAGTTGTTAAAACCAGCGTACCCAGAAGACTCAATTTCTAGCACAGGGTATTTTTATCCTTACAGTACCATTATATATATATATATTTCCATATAATTAATCGAAGCATAAACACCGAGAACATTTTTTTTATATATATAAATGGGTTTGATCACTTCAACAAGAACAACCAACGGAGGCAAATCCAGAAATAACAAACTATTACCCATATACTGAACACAAATCCACAAAATCACAATTTTATACCAATTTCTAGAAAGGAAATGTTTCATTTTAAGAGGTCTGTTAGCTTCTAGCATATTATGTATATGGTTAGTCTATCTTGCCTGTTTTAACGCATCCACCAGTCGTGTACATCCAACAGGGACTGCTACAGCCACACGCCCTCCGCTTTATCCTCTGCTTCACTGGTCTTTTCTTGCAATATACCATACCAGGATTCCCTTTTGAAGGCACGACTAGAAGAATGCAATAGGTGGTTGTCCAAACACTAGATTGCTTCAATGCAGCTGCTTTGGGGGTGAGAGTCGAACTGCTTACCACTCAGTCCGTGAGCACTTGCGCTAGAAAGCTAAACACCAACCATGGTTTGAAGCTCGGACACAAGACATAATGATTACATCGCTCCTGGCTCTGAAAGGCATCTACCGTATTGATACATAAACCTTTTCCTTCATCAGATTTGGGGACAACATCAAACTCTCGGTGCAAACATTACAGCTGTAGCTTGTAAGGTATGATAATTCCAACAGAGACCTTTATGCCTGCCAACTCAGTGACTCGTTGAAGAAGCCCATATCATTGCAAAGCAAAAAGTGCTTCATGAATATTCTGATATGAAACAGATCCACCCCTATAAGATCTTCTTCCATGAGTTACATCGCAGAACAAGCAAGGTCTCCGTAGAGAATCTCTGTAATAAATTTCATCGGGTCTCACAGTAACACTCTTTGTCACTTAATCGATTTTGATAAAAATATCTTGTAGGAGAATCCGAATTTGAGGATGCGAGATCTGAGAACAGAAAACAACCTAGTTGGACAACTACTGTTGAGGTGCTCACTAAGGCTTCTACCAAATCAGTAGCATGCATGCTGTTGCACTGGCTATTTTATTGCTTGTGGCGATTCTTTGTGGATCCCAACAAGAACACACCTTACAGCTCCCAATGAAAGTGGAGGTAACACGCCTACATCCCTAGCTTGTTTCCACGCCCCTCCTCCACAAGGAACCAGTCTCCACTGGATGGAAGTGACTTTCCAAAATGAAAAGGCAAGACAGCTCAACTAAAACTTTATCTCGTTCTTCTACTACAGCTGCAAGATTTTGCAACAACTGATCACGACTGTGGTCGCGTGCAACCAGAACATCAGGATCAACACCAACGGTTCCTTGGGATCACCCTGCAGCAGCTGTCGCACTTAACTCTCTCTGGAGGCCACTGATTTTCTGGGATAAGTTTACTTCTCTACCCTGTAGCTGCTGCATATAGCCAATCACTTCCTCACGGCACTTTCTAGGAGAATTTCAGTTCTACGCTCCACTGAAACTACTGTACAGCACGATTTTGAGAATCCACACCCACCCACGCAACATCAGGGTGATAGACCTTCATTTCACCATCAATGAATCCACTATCCAGAACACGCCAATGCAAGCTACGCGGCCACCAAAGTTTCTTTGCGTGAGCAGGTCAAAATGAGGTGTCAGGGTTATAAATTAAGGTAGCTTGGTGAACAAGTAGGCATGTTGAACAATGAAGATAGTTGGTGGAGGCGCCCAACCACACACCACTTGCCAAAAGGACAAAACAACAACAGCCCATGGAACAACTTCTCCCTCACGCCAGGCAGGTCGCATAGATGGCCATAAAGGATGGCATGAAGGTAGGTGAATGCAACTATTTTCCATTAATTTTAAGCTTGCATGGAGCCAAGGGAAAAAGACTAGAGGTTGCAGTTTTTAAGGCAACACATTTGAATGGCTAACCAAGGCAACAATAATAGACATCCTCTTCAATTGCGTGAACCCAGGCTCGGTCTACGGGAGCGACCGACAACATAAAAAAACTTAACGATAATAATTAATACTTAAAATTGATAACAATTGAAAATAAAATACAATCACCAATCGACAATAATAACAATAGTATATATTATTATTATTATTATTATTACTTTGTAGCTTAAAATAGTTATTAATTATAATCGTAATGGTCAGAAGTCAAGCTCGACAATAGAGAAAAAAACTTATTATTATTATTATGGATATTCCTCTTTAACCGAACACATCCTAACACACCAAAACGTCATTCCAGCCCTCTACTAGGATAATAGAACACGATATGCCTTTAACAGGGTATTCATAAAGGACACTACGAGGTCTACAACCAGAGGCAACGACAACAAAAAGAGGAGGCAAGACGGAGACAAAGGATGCTAATCCTTCTCTGTGAAAAGGAAGAAGTCATCTAACGAATAAAGAGAGCACTCGCAAATGTTCAATGTTTAGCAACAGGGTCACCGAAACAAGGACTAGGGTACGCCAAATGGGGCATTACATTCTCCTCCCCTTAAGAAAGCATCGTCCTCGATGCGACATAACACAAAGGAAAAGAAATGGTAAGCAATAAGGATCAGATAAGGGTGAAGGTACGCTCTAAGTTTAATATTTCAGATGCAAAAGCATGACCATGGGGTAGCCTAGGGAACATTTGGCAGAAATTTTAACTGTTAAAGTTCTGTGAAGATTGGCAGTTCTTTCTTGTTCATCATTTCATTTGTCTCTTTCCATTAGCACTATTCTTAGTTTAATTTCTTTTAAAATTTCATCATTGCAGAGTTTTGGTTTATTCTTTATTGTGGGTGCCCAACATGAACTGCTAACACAACACCCTATCGGTTCACAAGACACTATAGATTCACAAGCACGCAAGTATATACTTCATGATTGTATTACACCACAAAAGGTTACTCAAATATGGAATAGAATAGGCACAGTCCACATAACGTAGTACTCGTCACACATCAATGACTGACACACAAAATACTCAAACAAAAGAGTACTACAATCCACCAGACATTCCCTCAATTTGCATCAAAGAAAAACTCACATAACACCAAACCATGCTACAGGTACATAGTGTCCACAAGGGAATCAATGACATAACCACAACATCACAACACATATCCATCTGACATGAGTAACACATACATCAAAATACCACTACCAAAACATCACAATAACTCAACGTATATCCTGAAACATCAACCATACACACAAACTCTTATGCCTCCCTCAAACTCTTATGCCTCCCTCAAGTCTCTTATGCCTCCCTGCTCTGCCTCCCTCAAACTCTTATGCCTCTTATGCCTCCCTGACTCTTATGCCTCTTATGCCTCCCTCAAACTCTTATGCCTCCCTCAAGGAGGCCGGTTGACCCTATGGTCCAAGACACATAGAGTTCGAACACTCCTAACCCAAGTGACATAATAACGCGTGGTTCAACAACCCGCTAGTTATATGTACTCCTTGGGGCGTACCCCCATACAACGAAGCGGGTCCATAGGTCCAACCAATCCATGGTGCATCCTATGACCCTATTCCACACATCACGACAATAGAACCAACACAACAATCCAATCCAAAGTGCCAAGTGGCAAAGTACAAGCCTTGGGCAAGGCGGTAAGAATTCCAAATTTAAAAGAAGACCCCAAATCAAGCTAAATAAATGGCCAAATAGCCATAGTTAGTATCAAAATCCCCATGTTAGTGCCACAAACCAAGGAAATGCCCAAAATTGTAAAGCATGGCAATCAAGAAAAGTTGCTGGTCCTTACAAAATAAGGTAAAAAGCTCAATTTATGAATAAAATCAACTTATAATAATGTCACATTACGATAATTGTGTGGCTTTATCTAGCCACCAAAGGGGTACTCAACGAGTTCTTAGCTTTTCGGAACATCGAGCCTCAGCTCATAAAATACGTATCAATAATACAACTGTCATCACCTCCATCTGAATCATCCCGCCACCACTTCGACAAGGCTAAACATAGTCATAGTTGCACTTAGGTTGCGTACATACAACCACATAGGGAGAGAGGAAAGAATCACATGTTATCTACTAAACCGAGTTTTGGCTCGAGTTATTGACCCATGGTACACCATTCCTCACTCTCAACATACACTTCTACCGATTTCCCTCAGGATCGGTTAGCGTAAGGTTCACAACATAACATACAACAACATCACTAACATAACGGTGGCACACACATAACTACCATAACATCCTACATATGGTACATATATACGGGGTAGATCACGATCATACATTCCTTGAGTGTAACACATCACTTTACCACTTTCTGCACCCAAAGTGCAATCACCATACGATAGGGTTCATACACTCACCGTATGACCCCAAATCACAACATGAAGCATTACATATTTTCACAGTCATACATACGATGAACATAGTACATCTCAACATAACATCCATTACTACATAACAAGGTGGTACACACATTTCTTCAAAACATGGTAAAAACATCATGATACAACTCATTTCTTTTAACATCAATCTAGTCATACAACACATTGATACACCCACATATCACAATATGTCACAATGCTCCAACACTACGTCATCCACATTATACTTCTTTTCACACATCACAAACAGTAATTCACACGTGAACTCTTCATAGAATCCACAAGAAGGAGAGAGAATACTCCCATCCCCAACATATCAACATGATCACAACACGCACAAGGTGACATACACATCATGTGCGTTCACAATAACACAATTACGACATTAATCACATCACGTTTAAAGCACATTACTCTTCCAATATCTACCACCATCATGCAACATCATCATCTCCATGAAACAACATCATGTAACACCATCACCATCATGTAACATCACCATACAACACCAATCCGGCCCATAGGTTCGAGAGCATGAACCTATGCTCTGATACCAAGTGTAACGACCCAAAAACCACACACGAACAACACGGTGAAATACAGGATAATTTTTTTGACTTGCTTGACACATAACACGATGCAACATGTCGTCACCAAGGAAACAACTAACACTGTGAACAACTTGATACAAGGATGGCCATAAAGGCAGCACGGAGACGTTCACACCTATCAAGGACAATACATACGTTTTTTTTTTTTTCTTTTTTGACAAGACAACATGGAAGTCCAACCACATGACACACTTACATTTAGGGCATCCCATGAGGAAAATTCTTGTTAAATTTTCTTGTTTACTAAAATGTCTCTTAATTCTTAACTTACGTTCTTATAAAATTTCATGTAATGATTCACACAATTCTTTTCACAAGGGAGAACTTCTTTCTTTTCAACTATTGACTAAATAGCTTAAGGCCAAGCTTTCTAAACTAGGATCATCAATTTTATGTCCAAGGCTTTTTATTCATTTGATTTTAGAACATTTTCCATTTCTTACAAGGTTAATTAAACTTACTCAAGCCACTAACACATGTTCCACACCTCTATTGCACAGGTGAAGGCATAAGCTCCGATTGAGTGGAAAGTACCGCTTAGGGTTCATAACAATAACCTTCTTGTTTAAGGATCAAATTTTGACCTTGCTTAAGAAATATCACCATGAATCAAGGCAAGGGTTAACAGAACAGGACAACAAAATTTAGCTTCAGGGTCACATTGTTTACTATCAGTCTTTTATTGAGGTTAAGAGTTTATCAAGATTGGTTAAATGTTCCATCTAGACTTTACTTAATTAAGTTTGACAAAGGAGAACATTTCAAACGATAGAGAGATATTTAAGGTTTTATTAATCAATTTCCCTCCTACTTATTAAATCCTATCATCTTCTAAAATCTAACCATTGATTTCACCATGAGATCATTTAAGGTTTCACCATAAAAGGATAGTGTTTATTGGTTTGGCTAAAAAAAATAAGTAATCATATTTCGTTACAAAAGATAGTTTCCTCTTGATTGTTCCAGGTCTCAAAGGTTATCAAGTAGATCACATCTACATTAATATATTCATATATATAAATTTTAGTTTAACTTTTATAAGGACTATCCAGCTCACTTCATAGTGCTTACAAACTCATTGCTACTATGCCTTAGAAGGATTTACAAGTCAACATTTTAACTCAAGAGCAAAGTTTAACAGTACTCGTTTGCGAGACAAAACAAGGTTACATCAATTCATTCCAACATGATGCACAAACCAAAGGGACATACCATCTCTATTGAACCATGACTAGGGAGCAAGAGAGTAATAACATGGGACATGCCCCGCTAGTATTCTAAGGATTAAAATACACTAGAATATCCCGTAACCAAGCGGTAATCAAATTTCATCTTTCACGTGATAACCAAACAAACCAAAGTTTCAACAGTTACAACAACAATACTCTACAATACATTTACTAAGGCACTGACCCTTCTTCTAAAATGTCCAAAGGCCCTTTCCAAATTTTATAACATAATACTCATTCGTACAAAGGAACATCATAACCAAGATTGATGCAATAATCTACAAGTCTTTCCATCATCTAACCACGTAAGCCATCTGCAACAATTAATAACCTGAGTCAGTTCGCGAGAACTGAGCAAGATAAGACTATACATAGCAACAATAAGCTACTAGCTAACAATACCATGAAAGGAAACATTCTATTTCAAGAAATGGATCAAAGTTCTAACCTCTAACAACCTTTTGAAACAAGATATAATTTTCACCATACCAACTAAGAAGAGAGCCCTATGTTTTAATTATGAACAATATCATAGAAAACCACAAAAGGTTGACAACCAAAATATGCAATACTATGGAATTTATAATGTTAGAACAAAGAGTTGAGAGTATTAGGATTTCAATCATGTAATCTAGTAGAATACGTGGTCGGAATCTAATATGCTGCCCATCAATCAACATTCTCTAGGTGAAGTCGAAAGATGAAAACCAATCACGATCTTAGTCACCAAAAACAAACAATAGTTCAACAATCATTCTAGAAGGCCATAGGCCTAATAGGTTAGAAGTAAACCACGAGGGTAAGAAGAGAGTTCCATCATGTAAACAAAAGGTTAAATGGCTGAAAATATTATATTCAAACTCAAACCATTATTTCTTATCTAACAAGTGACTTCATAGCTTAATAAGGATGAGTGGAAAGGATGAAAAACAAAGAAAATCAATGTCTGGAATAGGTATTGCCTAGCAGCCTACCTACTAGACATAACCAAGACCGGAATAGAGACAAGCCCCATGACTAACCAAGTCCATTAAGCAAGCTAGAATTCTAAACACATCCATTCAATTTTCATAACACTATAAGGCCATAATATTATCAAATTTTACTCTTAAGGAGAGTAGGGTCAAGTGGGGATTCTATCAAAATCATGCCCTTTTAAAACAATAATAACAATCTAAGCGTTCATCCCATTCAGGACCTAACAACATAATCGAAACAACATAATCGAAAACACAGAGGTCTAAATATATATATATATATATATATATAATTGACCCCAAAGTTCTCAGTTTGGGTTTATACAAAAGTGCCAATTTCTAAACTCGTAAAAAATCAAACTTGCACTTCAACTCGGCTTAGCCCACCAAGACAACGAAATGATACACATATACCCGATTAAGGGTGATTAAAACATTAAGGCTCATTGAGTGAAAGTCGGCCTACCAAAAACAATAAATATGAAGCCATACAACCCAGGAGGTTTAAAAATATTTAAAGCAAGATCAAAGATATGCCTTCTATCAACCCAGGACATATTTTTGGTCCAAAACTTCCTTCTTAACAAGCATATATATGGATCTTCTAATTTCCAAATACCCTAATAATTTGCACAATACACGAAGTGCATAATTACGCTTATCATAAACAAAATAATAATTTAACTGTATATTTTCCTCTAGGGAAATAACATAAAAGGAACCCAATACTAGTCAAAGCTGCAGACGTTCGGGCGATTACATACCCGGGTTCACAAAAGAAACAATGACATTTTTAGAAGGAAGTAACTTAAGATTATATAATATATATAGTAATATATATATAATATATATATATATATATATATATATATATATATTCTATAATATATATAAGCCGACAAGTTGTTAAAACCAGCGTACCCAGAAGACTCAATTTCTAGCACAGGGTATTTTTATCCTTACAGTACCATATATATATATATATATATATTTCCATATAATTAATCGAAGCATAAACACCGAGAAATTTTTTTTTATTTATAAAGGGGTTTGATCACTTCAACAAGAACAACCAATGGAGGCAAATCCGAAATAACAAACTATTACCCATATACTGAACACAAATCCACAAAATCACAATTTTATACCAATTTCTAGAAAGAAAATGTTTCATTTTAAGAGGTCTCATTAGCTTCTAGCATATTATGTATATGGTTAGTCTATCTTGCCTATTTTAACGCATCCACAGTCGTGTACATCCAGCGGGCTACTGCTCTGACCACACGCCCTCCGCTTTATCCTCTGCTTCACTGGTCTTTTCTTGCAATATACCACACCAGGATTCCCTTTTGAAGGCACGACTAGAAGAATGCAATAGGTGGCTGTCCAAACACTAGATTGCTTCAATGCAGCTGCTTTGGGGGTGAGAGTCGAACTGCTTACCACTCAGTCCGAGAGCACTTGCGCTAGAAAGCTAAACACCAACCATGGTTTGAAGCTCGGACACAAGACATAATGATTACATCGCTCCTGGCTCTGAAAGGCATCTACCGTAATGATACATAAACCTTTTCCTTCATCAGATTTGGGGACAACATCAAACTCTCGGTGCAAACATTACAGCTGTAGCTTGTAAGGTATGATAATTCCAACAGAGACCTTTATGCCTGCCAACTCAGTGACTCGTTGAAGAAGTCCATATCATTGCAAAGCAAAAGTGCTTCATGAATATTCTGATATGAAACAGATCCACCCCTATAAGATCCTCTTCCATGAGTTACATCGCAGAACAAGCAAGGTCTCAGTAGAGAATCTCTGTAATAAATTTCATCGGGTCTCCTGGTAACACTCTCACTGTCACTTAATCGATTTTGATAAAAATATCTTGTAGGAGAATCCGAATTTGAGGATGCAGAGATACAGAACAGAAAACAACCTAGTTGGACAACCTGCCTGTTGGAGGTGCTCACGAAGGCTTCTACCAAACTGTAGCATGCCTGTTGCCTGGCTATTTACTATTGCAGGCAGTTGCTGTGGATCCCCAACAAGAACACACCTTACAGCTCCCAATGAAAGTGGAGGTAACACGCCTACATCCCTAGCTTGTTTCCACGCCCCTCCTCCACAAGGAACCAGTCTCCACCTGGATGGAAGCGACTTTCCAAAATGAAAAGGCAAGACAGCTCAACTAAAACTTTATCTCGTTCTTCTACTACAGCTGCAAGATTTTGCAACAATTGATCACGACTGTGGTCGCGTGTAACCAGAACATCAGGATCAACACCAACGGTTCCTTGGGATCGCCTGCAGTAGCTGTCGCACTTAACTCTCTCTGGAGGCCACTGATTTTCTGGGATAAGTTTACTTCTCTACCCTGTAGCTGCTGCATATAGCCAATCACTTCCTCACGGCACTTTCCTAGGAGAATTTCAGTTCTACGCTCCACTGAAACTGCACATGACAAGCACGATTTTGAGAATCCACACCCACCCACGCAACATCAGGGCGACAGACCTTCATTTCACCATCAATGAATCCACTATCAAAACTGCCAATCACAAGCTATGCGGCCACCAAAGTTTCTTTGCGTGAGTAGGTCAAAATGAGGTGTCAGGGTTATAAATTAAGGTAGCTTGGTGAACAAGTAGGTATGTTGAACAATGAAGATAGTTGGTGGAGGCGTGACCACACACCACTTGCCAAAAGGACAAAACAACAACAACCCACGGAACAACTTCTCCCTCACGCCAGGCAGGTCGCATAGATGGCCATAAAGGATGGCATGAAGGTAGGTGAATGCAACTATTTTCCATTAATTTTAAGCTTGCATGGAGCCAAGGGAAAAAGACTAGAGGTTGCAGTTTTTAAGGCAACACATTTGAATGGCTAACCAAGGCAACAATAATAGGCATCCTCTTCAATTGCGTGAACCCAGGCTCGGTCTACGGGAGCGACCGACAACGTAAAAAAAAACTTAACGATAATAATTAATACTTAAAATTGATAACAATTGAAAATAAAATACAATCACCAATCGACAATAATAATATAATAATAGTAATATTATTATTATTATTATTATTACTTTGTAGCTTAAAATAGTTATTAATTATAATCGTAACGGTCAGAAGTCAAGCTCGACAATAGAGAAAAAAACTTATTATTATTATTATGGATATTCCTCTTTAACCGAACACATCCTAACACACCAAAACATCATTCCAGCCCTCTACTAGGATAATAGAACACGATATGCCTTTAACAGGTATTCATAAAGGACACTACGAGGTCTACAACCAGAGGCAACGACAACAAAAAGAGGAGGCAAGACGGAGACAAAGGATGCTAATCTTCTCTGTGAAAAGGAAGAAGTCATCTAACGAATAAAGAGAGCACTGCAAATGTTCAATGTTTAGCAACAGGTCGAAACAAGGACTAGGAGTACGCCAAATGGGGCATTACACTTCATAAAATATTTGTTGCAATTTTTTTTTTTGTTCTCAGTTCTCACCTTTATGAATGGCCTCTCGCTCCCATAGTTAGCTCCCAATGGAACCATCATTTCGTTCGTGGAGTTATAAGGAAGCGCACAGGTCCAGTACAAGATTTACCATGTCGCCCATTATTATTGCATTCAAGCGTGTGGGGTTCCAATCCTTGACACTGTGTCTAACCTTGTCATTGTCAAGACTCCACAACCATGTGGGATTTAATTACCATTCCTAATTTATTTGACTGACTGCACAAGGGATTTCAAATTTCTATTGCAAGGGATTTCAATTTGAATTTATACGAATGTCTTTCTTATATGGCGAAGCTAGACACTGAATTGAACCAAGCATGGATGAGGCTAATACATTGTGGATTTTTTAATGATTAAAAATGTAGTGGAAATTCTTGTCATTTTTGTTGCAAGCATCCAATAAAAATGTAAACTGATATTTTTCTTGAAAATAAAAATGTGTTACTAATACAATTTTAAGTTTTCAACTTTTTCCTTTTATAATTAGGCTAAATATTATTTTACAATTTTACGTTTTTATTTTTATTTTTTAACGATACTATAATAGATAACATTGAAATGATATTTTATGTTCCCATTATATTTTCCCTTATGGTGTATTCTCAACATCACAATTATAGGTGTCATTGTGGCCGTTAACACCCTCATGAAAGTACATTTTCCAATCAAAAAGGTTTGAAGAGATGGATGGCTTTGTCATCATACGTGAGCTTTTCAAAGGAAACCTTGCCAGACTACCCAAATTGGTTGTCTTCTCAAATTTCTAGATGGTGATAAAAAAGGAAGGAGATCAGATGTGACTTTTAAAATTTGTTTGAAGACAAGTGCTATCATCCATTTTGTATGTTTTAATGTTTTGCATTATGGTAGTCATGTTGATGATTCCACTTCAAGAATCATCTTTAGGTCAATATTGCAGCCAACAATACTTTCTATGGGAGGTGAGGGTTGACATAGTCAAAGGAAACTATGAAAAAAAGGATTTGTATACTTATTATAATAGAAAGAAATATGTTCCATCCACTTTTTAAGTGGCTATTTTATTGTTTTTTATATTTTAATTATTTTTTTTCTTTTTAGTTTTATTTATAATTATATTTTATGTGTACATAAAAGAACATACATAAATTAATTAAAATAATAAATAATTATATTTAGATATCATTTATTTCTTGTATATTTATTATTTTATTTATTATATATTTTGAAATTTATTTACTATATATTTTTCAATTTATTTACCGTGTTTTAAATGTAGACAATCCACATAAAGAATTATTTAAATGAATGTGAAATTGGTTGTTAATAGTAACTTTTCTACATTTTTTTAAAAGATAATTTCACAATTAATTATTGTGGCAATCAAATTGTAGCTTCCACCTACAAGTTTTATGTGGTAAAGATAATTGTAGAAAAAAATGTTGAAATTTCCACAAATATAACATTGATGAGAGATACGAAATTTTAAATTGTGGAATTTCTACAAAGATTGAATCTATAGAAAAACCACATTTTGGTGAAAATTGTGGAATACTAACAAAAAAAAATTGTAGAAATGTTACAAAAATCATGAAATGTGGACAATTTACAATTAAAAAAATGGAGGTTAGCTATAAATTTTATGAATTGTGGACCATCCATGGTATAATGAATTGTGGAAAAACTACAATAATATATCAAAATGTGGATTAGCTACACTTCTAATGCCACAATTTTAATTTTTGGAATACTATATAACCACAAAAATATTGTTGAAAAATTGTGGTAAAAGATCTAATATGTTGTAGTGGAAGTGTTTCATACTCCAAATTTTACTTACATATCTCTTACACATCACTTACACATTGCTTACACATATCTTACAACATTTAATACAAGAGTCAACCACTCCAATAATTACTTTCTTATGACCCAATTTGATTAATTTATTTTAACAATATGATTACTCACATTATATACCACAATTTATTTAAATAAAAGGGATAAACACATCACTTAATAAACACATACAAACATCAATAAAAAGGAACCAAATAAATAAATACACATAACCCTTGGTCACGTTTAAAGGTGATCCCCCATGGGAATCCCTAACACAATCAAACACAAACAAATACAAGTTGCCATGGTGACCTTGTTGAATTCATCTAGAATTCCAATGTGGTTGGTCTCCAATCCCCGATGTTTGTTGTGATATTTTAAACCTGTAAAATACGAATACCTCCTTCGGCCTCGTGGCCATATTAGAACATCCAAATGAATATAAATATAATTTCAAGATCATCGACATATATGTGAATCTCAACAAACATCAAGACAATCAGTAGTATCACTTACAATTTCATCCACAACTATATCATCACCAATTTTAATTCAATTCTCATTTTCTAGGTCTACTCAAAATATCCAAATATCACAAGTTCGAACAAAATCTATAATGTAACCATGTCAAACAATATATCAACATCAATATCAAAATGTCTCTAATAATCATCATGCACCATATATGAATCAAAGTCCACAATAAACCATGATCTAACATCTAACATCATGCTAAATTAAACTATAACAATGTCCATAATATAGTTAGCAATATCAGGATCAATATCACAAGGTGTCGAAGGAAAGCGGGCACTACACTTCTTATCACCATGGCTCACTCTTCTTGAAGTATTTACCCACAAACACTTCAAATCTATTAATGATCATATCGTTGCTCATACCCAAGATCTATACTTTTTCTTATATGTTTCTCGTGAGGAGGCCACCAACCTTTTAGATCTTACTTCTTCTGCTGCCATCCTCGCTTCCATTACTACTCAACGACCAACTTCTAATTATCTACCTATTTCTACCATCCCCATTTCTATCCCTACTCCCACTAACCACTTTACTCCACTTTGTTGTTTCTCATACGCGGAAAGTCTCTTCGGTAGGTACTATATATTTTACCTCTCTATATCAAGATCTTCAAGCAAAATTTTGTAGTTACAACAAGCCACCTCTCATTCATCTCTATCTTTGGATTCCACTTTATTATTACATAGTCCATTTGCACCCGCCATCTCCACTTACTCACTTCCTCCTAATTTTTTCATCCCCAAGATTCCTATTTTTAATGGGCATGGTGACTGCGACAAAATCTCTAAGCATTTCACATACCTTATCTATATTTTGTGGATGATCATATTCTCTTAGCTAAAATCTTCTCCCGTAGTCTCCTTGAATATGCAATGTGGTGGTTCTATGACCTACCTGTTCATTTGGTAACATCCTTCATGCATCTTGTTGATGTTTTTGTTACTCACTTTTCTATCAACATCAAATCTAAAATATCATATGCTCAACTTGCACAACTTAAACAAGGATCTAATGAACATCTCATTGATTATGTCTTAAGATACAAAAACAATCTAGCTAAGATGTCTAATGTGTTAGGCGAATTTGAGCTTCAAGACAAATTTGTTCAAAATATATTACCACCTCCTCAAGAAAGTGTTCTCTTTGACACCTCTCCTTCATTCAATCAACTTTGTCACACCTTTGTTAAACTTTATGAAACCAAAATTTTATCCATAGACAAGCTTAAATATCGGGAACATGCATGTCTGTTGGAACATAATGATTAAGTGGTCTAGCCAACCCTTAATGTATATGGGTCCATCACTAATATATAGGTTAATATTTAATAATATGAAATATTTATATTTCTATTATTAAATATGCTAACCTAGTATATACTTTAAGTTAAATATTTAATATCATGAAATGATTATATTTCTAATATTAAATATTATAAACCTAGGTGTATGTGTCAACCATTTTAGGTTGAAAAGGTGGGTCAGGAGACATACCCGATCACCTTATATAAAAAGGACTTTAGGTCCTCATTTGATATATTCGGGAAATATATCAAAGGTGTGAAAATCAAGTGATTTGGTTTTACCCTTGGTAAATAGGGTTTCAAAGGAAGAGGTGATCTTACTAGATGTAAAATAAGTTCTCTGAAGTAAAAGGTTATTTTCAAAGTGGTTTTTACCCTATTGGGGTTTTCCACTATAAATATTGTGTCACCTATATTATAATGTAATTTATTTTCTGTAAGTATTTATTTATTTACTTATGTTATGATGTAATCTTTATTTAAATATTTATTGTAAAATTATGTAATATATAAGTTGATTAAATCCGTATTTATTAGAATCCTCAAATTCTAACATGGTAACAGAAGCGAGGTAAATTAAATAAATTAAGATCAAATGTTTTATATTTTATTTATTTAATTTGTATGAGTTTTTTCAACCAACCCGAAAGAGTATTTAAAAGTATCTGGTCCCTTTTTTTTCCCAATTTATTTTGGCATTACATTTGTGTAGATTAAATTCTTGTTAAAAATTTAGGATTTTCAATTTTAAATCCTTAATGTTTTTTTATGGAGATGTAATATGATATGATTCTTACTTTCATTTACATTTTGTAAATTATATGGAATTAATGTTTGTTTGGAGATTGATGTGTGCATAAGTGAAAGGGACTTCAAATATTTTGGGAGGTAAATTCATACCCATGTTCTTTGGTCCCCCTCTAGAAGGTTTCGATTTGAAAACTATAGTTGATGGTTAATCTATAACTATATCCTATATAATTTGAAAACTATATTATTATTTTTAAATAAAAATATATATAATAAAGAATAAAGTTTATATAATAATTTATATAAGCATTTATATTATATATTTTTGTAAGGGCAGCCCCTTATTAAATTATATTTATATATTAGTTTATAAAAACTATATAAATAAACCTATTTAAAGGTTTTATTTTATATAAGAGTTGGAGTGGAGGAAAAATGAGATAATATCATAAAGGTATAAATGTGGAATTCTCAACTATAAATGGAGAATTAAAAACTAAAGTGTTTAGTTTCAATAAAGTGGCCACGTGATTCATTTTTAAAGTTTGTTTTAAACTTGAACAGTTTTATTATAAAACCTATTTTAAAATATTTCCATAGTTTTAAATGTGTGCATGGTAAAATTAAGAGTAAATGAAGGAGGAGACAAGGTTCATGAAAATAGGGATTTCATATTTTATTTCATTGGAAGTGAAATTACTTGTATCCGAAAAAATATTTAGGTTAATATACTCTATAAATCTACTTGCACTGGTAAAATTTATTTTAACTTTGGTTTATGTCCTTTAAACCCCTTTAATAAGGGTTATGTGTTTTATTTATATATATATATATATATATATAGTTTACTATAGTTTATAAATTTTATGAACTATATGTTTTTTTTATTTACATTCTATAAACTATATACCTTTTTTTTAAAAAGTGTATATATTTTTATATTATAAATTATAATAGGTTATTATAATGTATTAAAATATAACCTCCCTAATATTATTTTAATAAGAAGAAATTTATGAATTTCACATTGAAATACACAAGTTTTGGCTTCATTAAATTTGACGGTCAAATGACCGTTAGGGTAGACAAACATAAGACAATATCATGGTCATTTAGACGTCAAATTTAAGCTCATAGGTTCAAGAAATTTTCATTGTGTTAAAATTGACGGTCAAATGACCATCACGACAGACAAAAAATAAGCCATTATGACATTTAGGTCATTTAGATGGCGAGTAAATTTAAGTTGGCTAGATTTTTATCTACATTAATTTTTTTAAAATTTGAAGTTGTTATGCATTCTTAGGGGTCTCTTCTTCACTTCTATATGGTGAAAATATTTTTTATATAAATCTGGGGTATAATGCAGAGCCCTTTATATTGTGGGTTATTATTTTGATCATGGGAGGTTAATTAGTATGCATTATAATGACATAATTAGTTATGATCAAATAGTTTCTTTAGATCTATAAAATTTAGATATGATTCTATTAAAAGTGTTGTTTTTATTATCAATAAATATGTATCTAAAGCTTTGGTACATTGATAACGAGATCATACCAAGCCGAGAACACAGATCTTTAATCAAACACCACGATTAATAAGATGAAAGCAATTCATTAAAATAACTTTACATAAAACCTTTGCAAACAAATGATAAGAATATCATATATTATTATGGAACTCAAAGGATACATTAAGAATGGGTCTTGTTTAAATAGGCAAGGAATAACAATCTAAGAACTAGATCAAGGTCGTAGATCAAGCCATAAATCATGGAAATAACTAGTCATCAAAGAACTAGTCAAGACCATAGATTTAGGAGAGAACTAGATCATCAAGATCTAGTTAATACCATAGATCAAGGAAAGAACTAGTCAATACCATAGATCAAGGAAAGAACTATACCTAACAACTAGATAATATTTCTAATATCTAAATAAGATAAAAGAAATATCCACACACATAAGTGGGTGAGGATAAATACAATAAAGGTAAATAAAGTACATTAAACTAGGTGAACATGAGCTAAGGTAAATACCTACTCTAACACCCCCTCAAGTGAAGCTAGGGGCAAAATAGAAGTGGCATGTCCATGTGGTATGAGTCCCGAAAACTAGGCTCGATGAGGTACTCATGTAATAACTGGGTGAAAAGGACACATTCAAGGTACCCAAAACCAATATCAACAAAGTAAAGAGAGTAAACCCGCCCAGGCATCCCAAGAAGCTCGGCTCAAAAAAAATCGTATAATGCTGAAGAAGTTTGGTGTGTCCGTGATTACGAATCCACCGCTCGATCACAAAACTCAAAAACAACTCGACACTTTGGGATCACCAGAATAGCTCCAAGGAGATTGATCATGGAGTGATGTCGAAAGTGTAAAAAAAACACCAAACATAATTTGATCAAGCACTCTCAAATAGGTGTGCCACGATCCAAGAACAATAACCAAAGCAACAAGGCAAGGACACAAAATCTAGAGTGTCACGATCCAAGAAAATCAAGGTAACAAGGCAAGGACAGAAACGAAGAAGCAGGGATCAACACCACACCCTCCCATACTATGCATTGAATGGGTGGATTTGAGGCTACAAATCTGTATGAGTTATCCCAAAATCAACTACTCAAACACTAACAAAATAACACTAGACTTCACCGGAATAGATCCCCATAAGAGATACTCAACATGCTAAAAGTGTCGCTAAAAAGAAATAAGATATCTGAAAATATCTCAATAAAAAGAGAGATACACTACACCTTGCTAAAGAAAAATGCTCAAAACAAGAAGCATCACAATGCAGAAGGTATAGAAAGTGGAGCAAGAGGCCGAATGGTGGAGGAGCCACACATGTAGATTCCTCTCAACGAATTCCTATGTCACCACCATGAGTGATCAGATATCCACCCCAAATTAACATGGATGGATGAAGAAGATGTCTGCATATGACTTGGTGTAAAATGCACAATGGGTGCATGAAAAAGAACATCAGAATGTGTGTTAGGTTGATCATTTCTGATAGTTGAAATCTCAGGTTTCTCAAGCCTGAGTGAAGGTGCAAAACTCATGTGTTGCTCATGATCCTCATAAAGAGTTGAGTGAACAAAAAATGAGCTCTTTCAATGTGTGATCCCAATGAAGTATCTTCTCAAAAACAATGTCATGAAGAGAATTCCACTTAACATGTGGAATAAAGAAATAATACCCTGTGAATGTACACAATGACTCACTAGTGAGACCCATAGAATGGAACATGCGAGAACCGAATGCAGTGGTATGCTTCTCGAAAAAAGGCCATGCGGTTGAGTAGAAGTAGGATACACAACATGTGCTACTTGTAATAGGCACAAATGTGGAAAGAGCATGCATGCAAGTAACAAACCTCATAGGTTTATGAAGCATCAAGAGTAGGAACATGCTCAAAGACTGAACATATCAATGTCAGTGGGTTCAGGAGCAATAGCTATAAGTGGACTAGGAGCATGGATATGGCTATCCACAATATGATGGTGATGTTGTAGGCTAGAAGTTTTTGAATGACAGCAGGAGTGGATTATTGTATCCTTATCATGAATGAGTGATTGTAGAAGAGAATTTCACTTCTTGAGTGATCTATTTTCTTCCACAAATTTTACAATATCCTCTTGAATTCCATACTTAATTTTAGAGAAAAGCATATCATTCTTAGAATCCATGATAGGTACAAATGCTGTAACTCTCAAAGTTTAGGATGTCGGGATCAATTTGAAATTGAATCCAAAATTGATTTCAACACTCCTCCATATTTGACACTTTATAATTATAGTGAAAGTCTCAAAATAAATATTTCCAATGGAAAGAGCACGAAAAAATAAGCACTTTTACAGAAAATGACCTCAAAACTCGAGTTATCAATCAGAAGTTACAAAGCTTTTTAATATTTTGCTCTGTTATTTATTTTAGTTGGCACTAAATAAAATAAATTGTTGTTTGCTTTCACCAAACAAATAAAATTAAAGGGGGCTCAAGTTAAGCACTACTAGTAGGAATCACAAGTTTTAAGCCCTCATATGACCATACCATATGACTAAGGGCTAAGGATTTTAATGGTGGGTCAAGAATTTCCATTGACTTATAATTAAGAGGTGTTCCGTGTTTTCGAGAAAGTCACATCTAAGCTACCTCTTTGTTTTAAAATAAATACTATTGCAACAACAAAATATGACCAAATCCTTTATATATCAAAATCTGATAAATAACGGATTTTCCCAAAAAGTAAACTTATGTGACAACATCTTGTGGACCCAATTCAAAAAGCTCGATACCATGAAAAAATAAAAAAAGAACGTTTCTTAGCCAAGCGAGATAGATGCTAATCAAAACCATTTGACCAATAAGATGAAAGTAATTTGCCAACATAGCCAAAAAAATAAAACCTTTGAATTTTTTTATAATCAACATCGAATGGGAAAATGGAACGTTGTACTTCAATGTAATACAAAAACCCATAAAAATGGATGCCTTACTTAAATAAATAGCAAGGAATAACAATCTAAGTCGATCTTCAAGGGTTATCAAGCCATAAATCAAGGAAAATAACTAGTCAAGACCATAGCATTAAGGAAAAATGACATTGGATTTAAAATATACCAAATCAAAAAAGAACTAGTCAATACCATAGATCAAAAAGAATTTATTTGCAAACTTTAGATAATATCTCTAATATCTAAATAAGATAAAAGAAAATCCACACACATAAGTGGGTGATGATAACCATGAAAATGCGATAATCTCTTGTGGGAGATCTATTCAAGCCGGTGTTATTTTAGCATGTTGATAGATGTGGGGATATAATGTGAAGTCCAGTGTTATTTTTAAGATATAAGTAAGGAAAGAACTAGTCAATACAATAGATCAAGGAAAGAACTATTGCTAATAATGAGATAATATCTCCTATATCTAAATAATATAAAAGAAATATCCACACACATAAGAATGAGGATAAATATAATAAAGGGCATGCAAGTATCTCTTGTGGGGATCTATTCTTGTGAAGTCCAAAGTGTTATTTTAGTAGCATGATCAAAGCCATCCTTAAATGGGGGATCTATTTTGATGAAGTCTAGTATTAGATCGGTGTTCAGTAGATTTTGGGAAAGAACTAGACATCAAGCATCACTCGCACTCATTCAATACCATAGATGGGAGGTGAATGTGATCCGTATATCAAGGATAGAACTATACTGTAACTTACCTTGAGTTATAGGACTTATCTAATCATAAGATAAAAGAAATGTCCATTTCCACTTTAAGTTATTGTTCTTGGGTGAGGATAAATATAATAAAAGTGGCATTTTTAAATAAATTAAAATTATGTGAACTTTTTTTATTTTAAATACCTACTCTAACACACACATAAGTTGAGGATAAAAATGTTTAAAGGTAAAATAAAGAGCGATTACTATTAAAAGTGTTGAACATTTTTGAGCGATAAATACCTATCTAACACGTGGTACATTGTGTTATATTATATTATAATGGGGTGTGTTTTACACGTTTAGGAAAACAATGACGTTAAATATTTTTGTCTTGACAAAACCTTAGATCTGAATGAAACCAACTACAACATTTGGGTCAAAATAGAATTTATGGTGAGGAAACTTTGGATGATTGTTTCTGGATCTGAGGTTCTCCCACCTGGTCATCAAGCAACTGTAGATAACATGAATGCATTCTTGCAATGAATGCAAGAAGGATGCTTTTTATGATTTTGTAATGTGAACGATGAGTACCTTCTATACATTGGTAATATCAAACATCGAAAGAGGTATGGACACAACTAGAATCTATGCATGAAGGATACTTGGTATATCAAGGATAGTAATGAGAGTATAATAGCTGAAGGAATTCAAAGAAATGATCTATATATTTTTGATGATTTCTTTTCTACATCTTGTTTTATATCTCAGAGTTTGAATAATTCAAAACTATGGCATGAAAGGTTAGGACATGTTAATTATCGAAGCTTATATGAAATATATAGATATAATCTAGTGAAAGGTTTACATGTGTTGTCTTCTTCTCTTGAAGTTACTTCATTAAATGCTTCTAAATGATGGTTTTGATTCTGATTTAGTAAATGGTCATGATGATGTTTTGATGCTATAGATGTTTCTGAAACTCTTATCTTCCTAGATAAGAAATTAAATTGGGATCAATCTATGTTAGAAATTTCAAATCCTATTAACCTTAGGAAAATGATAAGAAGTCATCATATGTACCATGCATTAATTACCTTGTATGAACCTGAGCTATGAAGTATTATAGGGTCTAGGTGGATATACAAAGTAAAATATAATGTTGATGATAGTATTAAAAACATAAAGCTAGACTTGTTGCTAGAGGTTTCACTCAGAAACTTGGTATTGATTATGTTGAGACATTTTTGTAGCTAAAATGAGTATTGTTAGGGCCTTATTTGTAATTTCCACTCAATTTGGGTGGGAAATCCACCAAATAGATAAGAAAAATACTTTTTTGAATTACGATTTAAAAGAAGAACTTTACATGTTTCAACCTAAAGGATTTGAAGAAACTGGTAAAGAAAACTATGTTTGTAAGTTGAGAAATCCTTGTATGGTTTAAAACAAGCTCTTAGAGCTTGGTATGTGAAAATTGTTTCCTTCTTTAAACTGTTAGGTTTTGTTAATTGTTCTTCTAACAATGATATATTCATTAAGCAATAAGGCTCACATATTATCATTATATGTATATATGTTGATGATTTACTTATGTCTAGTGACAATTCTGATTTAATTCATAGGATTAAAGAGAAATTGAAGCAAGTACTTTGAAATGAATGAGTTAGGTCTCTCACATCATGTTATTTGTATGATTGTATTTCATTCTATTGTTATTTTTCAAAACACAATATGCAACCATTGTATTGAAATTTTTTCTTATGATTGATTGTAAACCATTTTCTACTTCAATGGAAGTTGGAATAAATATTGATCCTAAATCTACATATGAAAAAGGTTGATCCTATTTTATATATGTTGTTAGTTGATAGTTTGATTTATCTAACTATAACTAGATCAGATATTTCCTATACAAAGTAGGAATTACTTCAAGGTTTATGCAAGAACCTTTTTTAGAGATCATTGGAATCTTTGTAAAAAAAAAATTTTTAGATATTTGAAAGGAACAATCAATTATGGGTTGTATTATAATAAGAATGAAAATGCTATCTTATATGGATTTTGTGATTCTAACCATATTGATGTTGTGTTATAAAATATACTAGATATGTGTTCAAGTTTTTTGGTGTAGGAACCATTACTTGGAACAACAAATACAATCAATAGTATCCATTTTTCTACTGAGGTAGAGAAGTACAATGGAAGAAGTAAAGAAGCCATGTGGCTACAATGGATGTTGGTAGAGATACACATGGAAGCTAAAGGAAGTATTTCTCTTCTATGTGGTGTGAGAGTTGTATTACTCTTGATTAAGAATCTAGTTCAACTATAGAGGAAGAAGAATATTGAGATACATATACGCTTCACCCGTGTGATGAGTGATGATAAATCTTGAGTTCATGTTGGTTGAAGAGTAGGTTCTTTGACATCTTCACAAAGTCCCTGAGTGCTGCAAAGTTTTGTCACTTTCTTGAAAAGTTTGGATTGTCGGAGTTGCCATTGAGGGGGAGTGTGCATGACAATGTCACCTCCTAATGGAACTTGGTTTTTGTAAAAAGACCTTCGGGAATTTGTAAAATACCTTGAGCAAGTGTAAAAAAAGACCTTCGAGCAAGTGTAAAAAGACCTTTGAGCAATTGTTAAAAGACTTTCGAGGCATGTATACCTCCTTGGCTTCCTTTTTAGAAAGAAGTGTAGAAAGATCTTAAAGGTGGGCTGGTGTCTTGCAAATGTGTAAAGGATAAATTGTAAGTTTTCAAGCAAGACAACTTTCTCCTATCTCAAAGTTTCCATGTTTTGATCATACTTGTTAACCAAAATAAGCTCCCTCTTATTTTGGGTTAACTAGCTTCCTTTTTGTTCCTCAATCAAATTTTTTTGGGTATTGCTTCATCAGATAGAGAATTCTTTCCCCTTTCCAGAAAGGTAAGGAAGTCCTCCTAACTCCTTGTATTTTGCAAGTTATGGCTCGGTGGAGTTTGGAGGGGAAATTTTCCCTAGGCGGGCCCGTAGAGGTAAGGAGGAAATTTTGGTAAGGAAATTGGTAGGTTGGCAGAGGTGCAGAGAGAAATTCGACACTTAGCCTTTTGGCTAAAAAAATCAAAGGTAAAAAGTTCACCCACAAGCTTCCGCAAAGGAGAATGGAGAAAAATTGATTAAGTCCCCGCGTTTAATCACAAGGTGCCACATGTCCATTCATCATGGGGATCGAGCATCGAAAGTATTTTTGGTTTTTTGCCAAAACCATAAAAGCACAAAGGTGAAATGTTGGACCACATCTCCACATTGAATCAGAAGGTGCCACATGTCCACATTAGTGGAGGTCGGGCGGTGAAGGACTTTGGGAAAATTTTCCCTTGCGAGCAAAAATTGGGAAATGTTATTCTGAAGCCCGTGGATGAACCAGAAAGTGCCACGTGTCATCAAGATAGCGGGGGCTTGGAGATTTTGGGGAAAATTTTCCCAATTTGAAAAAAGAGGGAAAAAGGTCAAATTTTGGCCTGCAGACCTAAATTTTGCCCTAATTTTGCCAGTTTTGCCCTAAATCTTCAAGAGGCCATATCTTTCGATCTAGAGCTCAGATTTTTGTGTTTTTGGTATCAATGGAAAGCTGGTGAAATTATCCACATGATGGAAACTTCAATTTTAAATTTTGATGGAGTTTTATGGGAGAAAATTGAGAAAACATCTCTGGCATGCAAAAATGCAAAAAGTTTTCCCCGACTCTCGCACCAATGTTTCTCCGCCACGTGGATGGCTTGATTTCAAAGAAATTAGGGAAAAGGATCAAACAGTTCATATATGAAATGGAAAATTGAAATATAAAACGTATTTTTGCACACAGAAGCTATTTTTGGGCTCGTCAGAAGTGTTTTCTTTGCGGCAGAGGAATCTGGAAGAGGGGAAATGATCAAATTTTATTGTAACGACTTTGGGTTGAACGATTTAATGGTTTTTTGAAGTATTTTTGAAGGGAAGGCAATCAAATTTGGAAATTGGAAGCATTTTTTGTGAATAGAGGACAAAAAATGATTGTTAGTATTCTTATTCTCCTCCTCTGCATGTTTTCTTCTATTCTCCTCCTCTGCATTTTTTCTTCTATTCCCACTCGTTGTACAAGTTTTAACTCTAAGATCAATAAAAAAGGAAGGAATTTTATGTCCCCTCGATGGAAAAATCAATTGGTGCTTTGTGACCAGCATGTTTTATTCTGTCTTGTGCTCGAAATTGTAAATTTTTCTTTCTTCTATTAATTAATGCATGTAATGAAACTTCCAGTTGATGTGTGTGGGAATTTGACACTCTACCCACAACATTGATTTCCACCTCCTTCATTCTCACTCCCTCCCCTTTCTAGATCGATGTATTGTATAGCAAGGAGTATTATTATTGCCATAGGGAAAGTGGAGTGTTCCTGTGGATCTCTGGTTGAAAAACCACCATAAATCCACTTTGGTTTTACATGCTAAACAATGGTAGTTGCACCATTCAAATGTAGAGGGACTTAGATTCCCATAGCATTGGCTTGAAATCCACAAATTTGTCCACAAGACAAATTTTCTTGCCAACAATTTTGGCACCCACCGTGGGGCAAAGTTGCAGCATCTGCACCCAAAAATGACCACAAGGTTTTTAAAATATCATTAAGTTTTCCTTTGAAGTCTAAAATTCCTTGTGATCTAAAAATACAAAAAGATTCAAATAAAAGATTTTCGCGGATTGAGCAGCCATATGAACTATATGGATGTAACTCAAAATTCTTGCAAATCCTTCTAGAAAACCTTCTTTACTCGGTCATATCTAAAGGAAATAATTTCAAACCTTAAAGAGGTTACTTGGCATATTTTGCAGAGTGTAAATCATCTCACCATTGTTACAAAATTTTGAATTTGTGAAAAAGAAGACAAAGACAAATTCCAGCACCTCAAGAGAAGACAATAAACTTTCAAGCTAGCTGATAGAAGGTATACTCACCAACTGAGGTAAGGAGGAGTGATTGAACCTACTTTTGAGGAGTTGGAGAGAGAAGAAGTAGAGGTTATAGCTCGGTTTGACAAAGAGGAAGAGATTAGAGCTCAACTTGAAGAAATTGTAAGACTCAAGCTACAACAGAGGAGAGAGAGGCAACCTTAGCTAACCAAGAAACCAAAAATAGAAACAGAATGGGTGACTATGAATGTGAAGCACATAGGCCTATTGTGCCATGGGGAGGAAACACAAGCCCGCTTGCCCTCCAACAACCTCTTCATGATTTGCCAAGAGGCTCTAGAAATTTTTTTCCAAAATTCAGGGGAGATGGTTCTCAACTCCTAAAGAACATGTAACAACATTCATCACTTCTTGTGGTGTATTAGGAGTTGAGAATGAAGATGTGTCAGTCAGACTATTTGTGGAATCACTTTAGGAAAAGGCTGTTGAATGGTTTTACATGCTTCTGCAAGATCTATTACTGGTTGGGAAGATATTAGAAGAGCATTTGAAAACATATTCAAGAGCACTTGAAGATGGTCAAGAGATCTTTGGTGCAATTAGTCCAAATAAAGAAAAAAAGCTCGAATCCATTAGGGACTTTGTAGTAAGGTTTGACAGATTGACAAGAAGATTCCCTGAAGATGTGCTACCTCTGAGAAAATTCTTCATCGAGTGCCTTGCCATCGAAATTGGTTTCTTCCTCGAAGAGCCAAAACCAAATACACCGAGGAAGATCAAGAATTTTCCATTAAAACTAATGATGACTTAATCCTCTCTCGGAAAGGTGAAAGGCCCAAATGGGAAGTAGAAGGGTCTGATTCAACTTTAGTAACTACGAGATCCTATGTTTTAGAAAATGGAAAATGATTTGGTTGCCTTGAAGAAACAGTTGTCCCAAATGACAACAAGAAATGCTCTAAGGAGGCCAAACTTTCCTGATAGACAAATAATTGCACCACCTCCTCGCCAACTTGCCCTTGAAGCACCTCCTGTCAATGCTATCTGTGACACTAGAGAATAAAGAGCGGATGCTCAAATTGATGAACTTAAAGGAGAAATAGTAGAGGATTACGAAGGTACCTCAAAATTGAAGAAGTTGAATGCACAATTGCTTGTTTCAAGTTCGTTGATGATGGGGAAGAAGAAGAGGAAGCCCCAAGCTTCTCATGTGATGTCTTCATTCGAGCTCAATCCAAGAAAGATGATCTACCCTCCTTGGCTCAAGAGGAAAATAAAACTAAAGAAGATCCCACTCCAGTAGCCACACAAAATAAGATCATTAGCAGAGGCTCACCATTACCACCCTCAATGGCTTTAGCCAAAATGAAACTAGGCCAAATGGCTCAGAGTGGTTGTATCTAGTAAGTCACCTTTTCCTTCTTCTAGCTCACAAGTTATTAAAAACACTCCTCCCTCCAATGAAGTCTATTCTAAGTCAGCTAAAACTTAGACCATAGCTTCACCTTCACCTCCTTCTAAGCTGATGGCCTCACCCTCAGAAGACAATCCAATTTCCAAGTCAGCCAAAGTTCCTCAAAGACCCTTACCATGTAAACCTTCCCTCACTCTAGGAACTTCCCCCTCATCCAACATTGTCCCATTTGATTTTGTGGAACATGCAAGTAAGACCAAAGTGTAGCTCTCAGAGATTGAATACTTGCAAACACACCCTGCTCAATTTGATAGACTAATCAATGCTATTCGGAGCAGCAGTTCTATACCCTCAAGTTCAAATTCTAAAGGTCTTCTCCCGACACCATCTACACCACCTGCTCAAAACATGCTGGCCCTAAGTGCTTCCAAAATAGATAAGGTGGAACCCTTCTACTTGTCTCTTCTCATGAATGGTTTTGAGCTCAACAATTACATCATTGACTCTAGAGATTCTGATAATGTAATGCCACTCAAAGTTGCCAATGCTCTCAACCTAACACTAACCAGAGTTAATGGAGCTTGTTACTCAATGGAATCTAAGCAAGTACCACTAGTAGGAAGGATAAAAGATGCACAAGTGGCTTTGGATGAATACCCTGATAAGAAAGTACTTCTAACCATCTTAGTGGTAGACATTCCAGCATCTTTTGGCATGCTCTTGAGTAGAAGTTTTTGTAAAGACCTTGGTGGAGAGATAAAATGGATTAGACCTCTACAACTATTCTAGTAAAGGGTGAGATGAAGAAGTGCTTCTAGTAAGAAAAATGAAGTTTATAGAGTAAGAAGTTCTAGTGACCAAAGAGCTAATATCCTCTTTCAAGATTGTGGATTAGGAAACTATTTCCTTACTTCAAAATGAGAAGAAGACTTTCCACTTTCCTCGGAATTAGAGAAAGATTAGGTATGGCTACGGAGTTTGATGGAAGCCATTCCAAAGCGAGCTTAGGGGTTTGGTGTTGTGTTGTAATCTCCTTCCAATGTGATGCATCCTTTTGCATACAAACTGTAGTTTGACAACACCAACAATACAACAGAATATGAAGCTCTCCTCTTGGGCATAAGTGTAGTAGAAGACATGGGAATCAAAAAGCTGAGATGCCTTGGTGATGCAGAAGTGATAGTGAAGCAAATCCACTAGCAATACTAGGTGAAGAACCCAAGGCTCAGGCATTACAAGAATAGAGTGTGGGATTACATTGAATTCTTTGATGCATTCTCTATTGAAGCCATCCCAAGACAACAAAATGAAAGAGTTGATTCTCTTACAGTATCAACATCCCTATTGAATCCTCATCCTTCTTTTGGCAAGGAAAAAATAACCATTGAGATGGTTTTCAGACCAAGTGTACGATAACGATAACGAGATCACCGGCAAGTTTTCAACGATGACAATAGATTTTAGCCTTCTTGGAGAAAAGAGACAACTTCAATAATATCTTCTTTGAGGGAGGTGTTAATCCACATAGAGAAGCTATGATTGAAGATGCATAGATGAAATTGAAAGAGTGGATGATGAAGGCATGATTAGATTGAAAGGTAACAAGATCCCCAAAGGTCTAGTCTCTCTGGAGGACCTGTTTGACAAGCATGACATATTTATTCGTGAAAAAGAAAAGCTATCTTCTCGCTGTCCATCTAATTTTGACAAGGAAAACATTGGGACTTCTAAAGATCCAAGGATGGTCAACACTGGAAAATGCTCTCACCTGAAGAGAAAAGGAAGTTCATTTCTTTGCTTAAAAAGTACTACGATGTGCTAACCTACTCTTACGACGAGCTCAAATCTTTTCAACCAAAAGAAATGCATCATTCCATTCCTTTGAAGCATGATGCTAAGCCTTTAGGAAAAAGCAAAGACCCTATAATCCAAAGATTTCTGATGTTATCAAGGAAGAAGTGAACAAAATCTGAATGCTAGAATCATTTTCCCCATTCACCACTCAACATGGGTGGCCAACATTATACCAGTCGAGAAAGAAAAATGGGGAAATCAGAATATGTGTATATTTCAAAAATTTGAATCAGACATCTCTCAAGGACAATTACCATCTTCCGATCATGGATCATATCCTACAAGCAATTACTAGATTTGAGATGATCTCTTTGCTTGATGTATTCTCGGGTATAATCAAATCAAAGTGGCCAAGAAGATTGTATCAAGATGGATTTTACAACTCTTGGGGCACATTTGCTTACAACAGGATGCCTTTTATTTGATCAATGCGGGAGCCACCTTCCAAAGAGCAATGGATCTAGATTTCAAAGATCTCAAGCATTGCATTGTCATATAACTTGATGACTTAACCGCATTTTCAAAGAAGAGAAGTGAGCATATCTTCCACTTGGAGAAGATTCTTGCAAGATGTGGAAAACATGGTATTTCTCTAAATCCCAAGAAGGGTAAGTGTTGGGCTATTAAATGACTAGTGCTATTCAAGCACTATCTCCTCCTACCAAAGCAAGAAAGGAGTGCACTCATTCTTTGGGAAGGTAAATTTTCTTCACCACTTTGTCCCGAATTTGCTGAACTAACAACGCATATCACCTCTATGATGAAGCCTCAAATAGGTTTGAAATGGAGTAGTGAATGAAAATTATCATTTGAAGAAATCCAAAAGGCCATTGCCAAAGCTCCAATGCTGGTATCTCCAGATTTTAGAAGGGAATTCATCATGTACTGTTATGCCTTAGAACACACACTTTTTGCTATCCTAGTTCAGAAGAATGATGAAGGATTGGAAGCACCTATTGCTTTCATGAGCTGCCATTTGAAGAAGCATGAACTAAATTACAGTCAACCTGGAGAAGCATGCATACACAGTGGCAAGGAGATGAATAATTTCATATTTTACATACTCAACTCTCACACCATGGTGATGGTCCCTAAAAGTGCAATCAAGTCCATTTTGACACAACAAGATCCTAGAGCCAAAAGAGGAAATTGGATTACAAGGATCCAAGAGTATGACTTGGAGATTAAGCCCTCTAATCTGGTTAGAGAGACAATGGTTTGTGCAAGTTGATTGCAGAAGATGAATCTCTCAAAGTTTAACTTGGAGAAAGAGATGACACTTTCCCAATCTACTCAAAAGATTGCCAACAAGTTCTCTTTGTGAACACTATAGAGGAATGGTATGCAAACATCACTTTATTCTTACTATGGAGACTACCCTCCTCATTTTGATTACAAGCACCAAAGAACTCTTAAGGTGAAAGTAGCCAAATATGTGATTCAGAATCATGCATTCTAAAGGGATAAGATGGCTATTTTCTCAAGTGTGTTGACAAGGAACAACAAGAAAAACTCCTCAAAGCCTATCATGATCAAGCTTGTGGTGGACACTTTTCAGCCATAGTGACTGCCCAAAAAATTCTCAGAGGTAGGTATTATTGGCCTTCTCTCTTTATTGATGCACAGAACTAGGTTTCGAAATGCAAAGCATGCCAGCAATTTGTTGGAAAGCCTCAGCTAGCTGCCTTGCCACTCAAACCCGTGGTGATTGAAGAACCATTTCAACAATGGGGGCTAGAATTTATCGGTGTTCTGAACCCTCATTCAAGTGCAGGGAATTCCTACGTGCTCACCGCCATAGATTACTTCACTAAGTGGGTGGAGGCCATTCCAACCAAACAAGCTAGCTTTGAAGTTGTCTGTAATTTCATAAAAGAGAATATCATTGTTCATTTTGGAGTTCCTCAGAATATTATAGTAGACAATGCTACTTATTTCTCTTTGAAGGAATTGATATAATTCTATTATGGCTTTGGGATTTCTCTTGCTCATTCTTCTGACTACTATCCTCAAGGGAATGGTCAAGTTGAGTCAAGCAACAAAAATATTGTGACCATTATCCGCAAGCTTGTTGATGAGAATCAGAAGAATTGGCACAAAAAATTATATGATGCATTGTGGGCTGATAGGATCACTCCTAAGAAGGCAATAGGCATGTCACCTTTTTAGCTGCTATATGGAGTTGAAGCAGAGATTCCTATTATAATTGAAATTCCATCTCTCAAGCTACTTCAAATAGTGGAAGACAGCCAATACAAAGATTCAATTGACAAGAGGATCCTTTTCCTTGAGAAGCTAGAAGAGAGCAGATCCTAGGTAGTGGATAGAATCAAAGAACATCAGCTAAAAGTGAAGAAGCTCTTTGACAGAAGAGCCAAAGCAAGGGAGTTCAGAGCTAGAGATTTGGTCCTACTTTGGGACAAGAGGAGAGAGCCAAAGGGTAGTCATGGTAAGTTAGATTCTTTGTGGTTGGGTCCATTTCAAATTTAGGAAGCTTGTGGTGAAAATTACTTTCTCTTATTAATGGAACTCCATTGGGATTTCCTAGAAGTGGGCAATATTTGAAGTTGTACCATTAGTGAAAGTGAGTTATTTCTCACCCTGTACCATAGTTTTTGTTGTTTCCCCTTTTCTATTGTGTGTGTTTTGTTTTATTTTTGTTTTGGTGTGGTTTTGGTTTTTGTGTTTTCCCCTCCTTCCTTCTTCCTTCCTTCAATATTGTACATGACTCTGCAAGGCCCAATGGATAAGGCACTGGTCAATGTTATATGTTTTGAAACCGGTGATTCTAGATCCTCATGTCATGTCTTCACCTTGCTCAATCCATGCCATGTCCCTAAGCTAGAGCCATTTGTTGTCTTAAAAATGTGTAAAGGGGAAAATTTCAATTTTTCAAGCAAGACAACTTTCTCCTATCTCAAAGTTTCCATGTTTTGATCATACTTGTTAACCAAAATAAGCTCCCTCTTATTTTGGGTTAACTAGCTTCCTTTTGTGCCTCAGTCAAATTTTTACACATTTTAGGCACTCAAAATTTTCTAGGTATTGCTTCATCAGATAGAGAATTCTTTCCCCTTTCCAGAAAGGTAAGGAAGTCCTCCTAACTCCTTGTATTTTGCAAGTTATGGCTCAACGGAGTTTGGAGGGGAAATTTTCCTGGGCGGTTGGCGGAGGCATGGAGAGAAATTTGACACTTATCCTTTTGGCTAAAAACTCAAAGGTAAAAAGTTTACCCACAAGCCCACAAAGGAGAATGGAAAAAAATTGATTAAGTCCCGTGTTTAATCACAAGGCACCACATGTCCATTCATCAGCGGGGATCGGGGCATCAAAAGTATTTTTGGTTTTTTTCCAAAACCATAAAAGCACAAAGGTGAAATGTTGGACCGCATCTCTGCATTGAATCAGAAGGTGCCACGTGTCCACATTAGCAGTGGAGGTCGAGGCCGGTGGAGGACTTTGGGAAAATTTTCCTTGCGGGCAAAAAGGGCGAAATGTTATTTTGAAGCCCACGGATGAACCAAAAAGTGCCACGTGTCATCGGGTTGGTGGGGGCATGGAGATTTTGGGGAAAATTTTCCCAATTTGAAAAAAGAGGGAAAAAGGTCAAATTTTGGCCCATGCAGACCTGAATTTTGCCCTAATTTTGCTAGTTTTTTGCCCTAAATCTTCAAGAGGCCATATCTTTCGATCTAGAACTCAATTTTTTGTGGTTGTTGGTATCAATGAAAAGCTTGTGAAATTCTACACATGATGGAAACTTCAATTTTAAATTTTGATGAGTTTTGTGGGAAAAATAGAGAAAACATCTCTAGCATGCAAAAAATAGAAAAGAGGTTTCCCGACTCCACTCCAATGTTCTCCTACCACGTGGATGGCCTGATTTCAAAGAAATTAGGGAAAAGGATCGAACAGTTCATATGTGATTTAGAAAATTGAAATATAAAATGCATTTTTACACGTAGAAGCTCTTTTTGGGCTCGTTAGAAGTGTTTTCTTTGTGGAAGAGGAATTTGGAAGAGGGGAAATGATCAAATTTGTTTGTAACGGCTTTGGGTCAAATGATTTAATGGTTTTGAAGTATTTGTGAAGGGCGGGTAATCGAATTTGGAAGCTGGAAGCATTTTTGCGAACAAAGGAAAAAAATGATTGTTAGTCTTCTTTATTCTCCTCATGCATTTTTTCTTCTATTCCCACTCATTATACAAGTTTCAACTTTGAGATCAATAAAAAGGAAGGAATTTTATGTCCCCTCAATGGGAAAATAGATTGGTGCTTTGTGGACAAAGTGTGTTTTATTCTGTCTTGTGCTCATAAATTACAAATTTGTCTTTCTTCTATTAATCAATGCATGTAATGAAACTTCGAGTTGATGTGTGTGGGCATCGACACTCTACCCACAAAATTTATTTCCCCCTCCTTCATTCTCACTCCCTCCCCATTCTCAGATCAATTTATACTATAGCAAGGAGTTACTATTATTGTCATAGGGATAGTGGAGTGTTCCTGTGGATCTCTGGTTGAAAAACCACCATAAATCCACTTTGGTTTTACATGCTAAACAATGGTAGTTGCACCATTCAAATGTAGAGGGACTTAGATTCCCATAGCGTTGGCCTGAAATCCACAAATTTTTCCACAAGACAAATTTTCTTGCTAACACAGTATTTAGTAAACTCTTTAGTGCTAGTGAGTTTACTAGTAAACATCCAAAGATCTACAAGCATATTGTTAAGGAGGTCCTTGGTTGTAAAAGGTTCCTATACGCTTGGGTTCAATAACCTTTTATGAAAACTTGTGAGAACATGTAAAATCACAAATCATACTTAGCCACCGATCATGGGATGATCCTTGGGATTCCAAATCCTTTTGTACCAAAAGGTAAATTGAGTATGATGAAGGTGTTATAATTCCTTCCAACCGATATGCTATCCTAAAACATTTATGGTGTAAGGATTGAAAATCTGTAGTGTACCATGAGAAGGTAATCTATTGGAATATGGTATGTTATCCCACTTAACATTAAGGGAGAGTGTTGGAAGACAATGATGTAGTGGTCTTGCCAATCCTTAATGTATATGGGTCCATCACTAATATATAGGTTAATATTTAATAATATGAAATATTGATATTTCTATTATTAAATATACTAACCTAGTTATATACTTTAGGTTAAATATTTAATATCATGAAATGATTATATTTCTAATATTAAATATTATAAACATAGGCGTATGTGTTAACCATTTTAGGTTGAAAAGGTGGGTCGAGAGACATACCCGATCACCTTATATAAAAAGGACTTTAGGTCCTCATTTGATATATTCGAGAAATATATCAAAGGTGTGCAAATGAAGTGATTTTGTTTTATCCTTGGTAAATAGGGTTTCAAAGGAGGAGGTGATCTTACTAAATGTAAAATAAGTTCTTTGAAGTAAAAGGTTATTTTAAAAGTGGTTTTTACCCTATTGGGGTTTTCCAATATAAATACTATGTCACCTGTGTTATTTAATTCCTATAAGTATTTATTTATTTAATTATGTTATGATGTAATATTTATTGAAATATTTATTATGAAATTATGTAATATGTAAGTTGATTAATATTTTTTTATTCATGCATCTTTTTGATGCTTTTGTTATTCACTTTTCTATTAACATCAGATCTAAAATATCCTATGCTCAACTTGCACAACTTAAACAAGGATCTAATGAACATCTTGCAGATTATGTCTTACGATACAAAAACAATCAAGCTAAGATGCCTATTTTGTTAGCCGAATCTAAGTTTTAGGACATATTTCTTCAAAATATATTACCACCTCCTCAAGAAAGTGTTCTCTTTGACACATCTCCTTCATTCGATTATCTTTGTTACACTCTTAAGATTTATGAAACCAAAATTTTATCCATAGACAAGTTTAAATATCGAAACATGCATAATCCTCCATGCTTTCAAAATAAGTCATCATTTAAACTATATCGCCACCAAACCTATTGACAAAAAAATCATTGTCAACCCGGTAGTAGCTACTACCAAAGAGCTTCAGTCACAACCACCTCAGTGTACATTCACTAAATTTCCTATTGCTCCACATCTCATATTATAACAACTTCTTGAGAGAAATATTATCACACTTCCTCCACCACTTGAATTAGACCCATCACAACCCAAAAGACAAAATTACAATGAGAATTTTTAATGGGACTATCACATATATGTGGGTAACTATAAAATAAATGTCTCAAACTCCGCAACATCATCCATGATCTTATCGATAACAAAAAATTGAGTTTCTAGAGCCTACAGACTCTGCACTGGTCAAAAAAATTATAAGATGAATATATCAATTAGCTTTGCTTCCATAACGTGACAAGAAAATAGCTAATTTATTAGTTAATCATACATATCATGCACTACCTACTCCTACCTCGGGGACCCTTGTTTTCTTATTTTCTAACACTGACATTTTACCACCAGTCATCTCTTTTTCTTACCACGATTATCATGCGGTGTTCTCTTCTATCCACTTGTACATAGATGCATATATTGGATCTACCCCTATTACTAATACCAAAGGTTGATCTGTCATGGCTAATTAGTTCATTTTATTCCACTTCTCCTCACTATTGTCTACCCACCATAAAAAATCTCATATTTGAAGAAACATTCATATGGATTTATTAAAATTCATATTACTATAGGTTCTCTCACTACGCTTGTCCCATTTCTTGTGGGACAAGAAGTTGGCATGGTGTGACATGATCTTAGGTCTCAACTAGATTCGTAGGTCCTAGTCTATCCTTTCCATGAACCATTTGTGTCTAAATTTCATTCACAAGAATTAAGTTATTGTTATCAATGGTGTTCCTCCATATACCCCATGGTCACAATCTCCCATGATTTTCAATGCATCACCTATTCCATATAGTGTGCCACGACCTCTAAAACCATAAGAACCATCTATTCCAAGTTTTTCTACTCACATACAACCTACACGGTCTCATTGCTAGGATGGTTTGTGCATCTAAATGAAATCTCTACCTCATTTTATTCCACGTAGGGTGCATCACTGCAAATTTTTATTTTCATAGATATTCATCCCCTATATATGTTTTGGCTAACACACTCATCATATACTCATCCATTACATGCAAATAAAATTCACTCACCGAACAACGTTTATCTAATATACCGCCACTCTTAGATCATGGTCAAATGCCTTCATCACCACTTACACCAAGTTGAGGACCTTCCCCCTTACTTTCATTGGATAGTTCGATCACAAACACACACTTGGGGGCATCAAATTTATGCCCCCATTTAACATATAAAAATATATTATTATCTCATCACTTATGTTAAATACGACATATTCATATTCGCATCCACATCTACATCGTCACTACCCGATGACCCACTCTTGTGCTTTGGTTCACACTTGAATGCTAAGGGCCTCCTATACACATGAACTGCACACACCGCATAATAGATAATACATATTATACATATTCACACATCTTACATTATACAAATTCTAAACATACCTCACACTTTTTGCATTACATACTACAAATTTTACATTACACACATTACACATCTACTTTTACAAGCTGCACTCATTTCCTGATGACACACTCTAGTATCACGGTCTATAATGGACTATTGAGGGTATACATCTTAAATGAACCACATCACACTCACACATTCAACCATTTAACATTTTTCCCATGAGACATTCCTTGATTAGTCATATACGCCATAGTCTAAATCATCACTTCTTATACTCATATTGTGATATATGCTTTAGGATAAATCATCACTTATTCTAGAAACATTTAGTGATATACTCCATAGGTTAAATAATCACTCTTTTGATGATGTTTGAATGATATAATCTATAGGATAAATCAAAGACTTCTTGCATCACTTAGTGATATATGCCATAGGTTAAATCATCACTCACTCTGTTATCTTGTTGTGATATACGATTTAGGATAAATTATCAAACATTCTCATCTTTTTTTGCATATCATAAACACACATTCATCACACCACACTACACAAAAACATTTCTCAAACCATTTCTGATGACACACTCTCTTTTACGGTTCATTTTTTACTGCTAAAGGGGAAAAAAATGAACCTCACTTTGCATACAATTCAATTCACTCGTGGGGTAACGTGACTCCTATCACACACACTACATTCCATTCCATCCATCCACATCATATTACATATTTGAGTTAGATTTATCTTGCTTGAATTTACTTGTAAATTTTCACTTTATTACACATGACATATAGATATCTTCCATGTCATTATATTTATCATACAAACATGTTTGTTCACTTGCCTTTCCAGTTGTTATCGTAGACTATACAAGTGGATTACACACAACATTCTGAATGCTTGGCATAGTACTAAATGGAATGATAACAAGATTCTACCAAGACAAGAACACATATGCTAATCAAAAACCATGATCAATAAGATGAAAGTAATTCGTCATAATAAATTTACATAAACCTTTGTAAAAAATAAGAAACAATATCATATATTATTATGGAACTCAATGAATTAAATGAGAATGGGCCTTGCTTTATATAGGCAAGGAGTAAAAATTTAAGAACTAGTCAAGGTTGTAGATCAAGCCATAAATAAAGGAAATAACTAGTCATCAAATAACTAGTCAAGACCATAGATTTAAGAGTGAACTAGACTTCAAGGATCTAGTCAATACCATAGATCAAGGAAAGAAATATACCTAACAACTAGATAATATCCCCTACTATCTAAATAAATAAAAATAAATATCCATAGATAAGTGGGTGAGGATAAATACAATAAATGTAAATAAAGTACCTAGGTGAACATGAGCTAAGGTAAATACCTACTCTAACACCCCCTCAAGTGAAGCTAGGGGAAAAATAGAAGTAGCATGTCCACAAGTATGAGTCTCGGTAAATAGGCACGACAATCAAGTACAATATATCAATGAAGAAATCTTGAACCAAAAGAAGGAAAAATCCTGCTAGAAGGAAAGAGAAAGAAGAAGAAGAAGGAAGATGTTATCATGAATACCTCCGAAGAAGAAATTCGAAACCCAAAAATTCAACACAACGCAAGGTAGTGAGGTGATGCACAAGGCTTTGTAAATATGTTTACAACCTACTGCTGAGTCAGAATGTACTCCAAGCAAATAAATCGATCCTAAATGTTCTAACGAATGAAGTGAATATGTATCTCAATATACTTGGTCCGTTGGTGCTCAACTCGGTTTCAATAAAGAAATGTGAATTGCACTTTGGTTGTCATAACAAAGTACAGTCGGTGAATCTTGTGGGAATACAAACTCTATCAATAACTATCGAAGACAAAGAATCTGCTTGACTCATATAACTGCGCCCTATACTCTACCTCCGAAGATGAAAGTGTAATAGCCTATTGATTTTTACATGCCCAAGCAATTGGAGAATGACCAAGAAAAAATATATCCGAAGTGGAATGTCTATCATTAATAACCTTCCCAATGTGAATCAGTATACCCAACCAACTCATAGAACCACTAGTGTAGTGTAGGCCAAAGTGGAAAGTGCCCTACAAATAGTGTAAAATCCTTTTAGTAGCCTTCCATTGACTACTATGAGGATAATTTTAAACCGAGATACAAGCCCTACTATAAAGGAAATATCAAGGAGAGTATGGGTTAATTACATGATACTCTCAACTAACTACCTAGACAATGTAGGATCACAAAGTGGTGTGGTACATGTGGAAGTAAGAGTAACCCTAGAATGAAAAGGAGATGGAATTGGCTTGCAATCATACATATCAAAGTGCCGAAGGATATTGTGGGTATACTTTTTTGACTCAAATAAATCCCCGAATATGTCGAGAAATCTAGAAACCAAGGAAATAATGCAATAACCCAAGATATGTCATGTCAAACTGTGTAGAAAGAGCCCTCTGAATAATCTCAATGTGTGAAGAAGAGCTGCCAGTAAGTAATAGATCATCAACATACAAGACAAGTATCACAATATCCTCACCAACATGCTAGAGATACATTGTATGATGGGAGTGGAAACAAACAAAAGTAGTCGATGGAAGAAAATAATCCATCTTCTCATACCAAGCCCGAGGGTCTTGTTTGAGACCGTTGAGAGACCTTCAGAGCCTATAAAAAGAGAATAATCCTAAAAAAATCCAACCGCCTGCTCCATGTATATTTCCTTTATATATCTCCATGTAAGAAGGCATTCTTCACATCCATCTGGTATATGGGCCACCCCTGTGATGCAACAATAACAAGTACAAGACGTAAAGAATCCATCTTAGTAACGGGTGTAAAAGTATAAGAGTAATCAATACCTTCAACTTAAGAAAAACCTTTGCAACAAGATGATCCTTATACTTGTCAATGGACCCATCAACTACGTATTTGGTTTAGTATACCCACTTACACCTAATCATATTTCTTCCTTTAGGATGAGATAACAAATCCCAAGTATGATTCTTCATGAAAGAAGAATAATCAGTTACCATCCCATCATCCCACTCATGTATCCCCTGAGCCTTTGAAAAATATTGTGGATCCTCAAAAACTACCTTACACAAAATTCCAAAACCTGTAGAATGTGTGTGATGATGCCTAGTGGGTGGAAGATCCTGTATGAAAGGTGCTACCTTAGAAAATGTAGTACGATCCCACTTAGACATAGTGACAAAATCGGTGGGAATAGGATCCTCAATGACATTTATGACCTCCTCATCAATCTCCTCAAAGAAAGGATCCTCAAGATGAGATGAAGAAGAAGAAGGAGACATGGAAGAATACGAAGAATCACGAGGAGTGAAGCGATCATCAAACCGAACATGTGTTTTAAAAATAACGTTATGTGTATCAAGATCTAAAATTTGATAAGCTCTTATGTCCTCACAATACCCTACAAAGATCAAGGGTTTACTATTCTTATCATAAGATTTAATTTTCTTCTTTGGCATAAAGGCCCAAGCATGGCTCGACTCAAAAAAATGAGACATCGGCTTAGTGTTGGACCAAGCTTCCTCTCGGATTCAAATGCTCAAGTGCTCTGTGTGGTGTGCGATTCTTAATGTAGTTAGCACAATTAACTTCTTTTACCCAATAGATAAGAGGTATATCTCTATAATACATCATACGATTAGCCATTTCCTTCAAAGTTCTATTCTTTCGTCTTCGCTAAGCCATTACATTATGGAGTATGAGGAACATAATCTTTGGTGAATAATGCATTGAGTTGCCAAAAAGTTAGAAAACACATTGTTGAAGTACTCCCCCATTATCATTACAAAGGTTCTTTTTGCAACTAGAAGATTGTTTCTCGACCAAAGCCTTGAAGACTTTGAAGTATCAAAAACATCACTTTTGTATTTGAGAAAATAAACCCAAGTACGCCTTTAGAAATTATCAATAAAGGAAAATGCATACTTAGCTCCATTAAAGAGGGGGTTGGAAAAACCATCAATAGTTACTATGCACAAGCTCAAGTCGTGAAGAATCTCTCTTCCAAAAATTATTAGGAAATGGATCGTGGTGTTGTTTCCTAATGCATAGTCAAAGAAAAACTCCTCAAGAAAAAAAAATATAGGGAGACCATCTACCATACCATGAGTACTCAACTCCTTAAAATATATCGTATTTAAGATGTCCAAATCTTTCATGCCAAAGCTTACTCTCTAAATCTGCATGAGAAACCAATCATGTCCCTATAAACAAAGTGTCATCAAAACCCTCAAAGTGATATAGTCTATAACTATTGTCAACAATAAGATGAGAAACAAGTGAATAAGGCTACAACAAAGTTCTTAATTCTGCCCTGTGTGTGGTGTAAAAGTCACTATTTTCCCTTGACCAAAATGAATTTTTTTATATAAATAAAGAAAATTTGTAGTGATGTTAGGAACATATAGTGCATCTTGGATACTATCACCATCAAGTTGTATATCACATTTTCCCTTAACAGAAAGAAAGGAAGAATCTCCAACCTCAATTTTTGAAGTAGAACTCAAACCTAGAGAAACAAAAGACTCCTTGGAAGAATTCATGTGATGAGAAGCACCAGAATCTATAACCCAACTGTTTGCAAGTGGTGACTAAGATCTCCCAAGAACATTAAGTGATTTTCCATGCTGATTAGGAGGTGGAGTGGAGATAGATTTTTTTGTTTCTTAACTATATCCTCTAAGGCTTAGATCGCTTATAACACCTATGTTCTTCATGACCAATACCCCACGAAAGGAGCATGAAAGGCTATATTTATTCTTGGATTTAGAAGACTCCTTGGGTATAGATTGGCTTTGTTTGGGTTTAGGAGCACTTTGAGATGGAGAAGAGGTGGATTTGGTTTTAATTTTTGATTTTCCTTTTCCCTTAGGATTAGATGCAACTAATGCCTTTTGAGAGGTATAAGACTCAAGGTGAGACAATTAGGATTCTTCCCTAGTAAGTCTTTCACAAAATGTTTCTAAGTCGGGCATTTTTAATGTGTCACCTAAGGCATCCATGCTAGAGAAAAAAGTAGAATAAAATATTTGAAATGGTCCTCTCGACTTGGATAGAATCATGTAGAAACACTCTTCATATTTCGTATCTCTTCCACTCCCCTTCATCTATGTCAAAAATACTTGAACTTGGTAAGATAGTCTATAATTGTTAGAAAATCTTCGGGATTAAGAGAGGTGATCTTAATTTCAAGTTGCATGGCTCTCATATGATCCACTTTACCAAATAAATCCTCCAATTTCTCCCATATTTTCAAAGGAGAGTCATAATTTTCTAAATGAAACAAAAGACTGTCACTTACATAAGTTCGTATCAAACCCATACTTTCATCAAATTTGCACTAGTACTTAAATTTCTCATATTATCTAGTGAACACTTTGGTTGTTCGAAGAAGTTAAATCCCATAATCCTTTCCGCTTACTTATTGTTTCCATTCTTGGTTTCCATGTGTGGTAATTATGTGTTGTTAATGGTTCAATATGATCTAATGAAAAAGTAGATGCCATCCTCAAAAAATCACGAAAATAAATACAAGAACAAACCAATGCAACAAGACCCCAAGTAATGCAACAAGAGCCCCTCAGATTTTGTTCTAATACCATGTATGATTTTCCATCACACCAAAAGCTCAAAATTGTAATGGAGAGGGATCTCATCATGTTAACCAGCTACTACACCAACACACCCCCACATGATGGAGCCAGATGCAACCATGTGAGCCCTAGGCCCACCATGTATTCACCAAATTAGGTCCAACAACATTAGGAGGAAACAACACCGAGACTTCCCGAGAGGTCACCCATCCTAGTACTACTCTAGGTTAGGCATGCTTAACTATCTGGATCGACACCATAAAAGGAACAATAAACAAATTTTCCCAAGCCAAGAGCACAAATTTTAATCAAACACCACAATCAATAACATAAAAGTAATTTTCCAAAATAACTTTACATAAACCTTTACAAACAATTAAGAAGAAATATCATATATTATTATGGAACTCAATGAAATAAAATAAGAATGGGCCTTGCTTATATAGGCAAGGAATAACAATCTAAGAACCAGTCAAGGTCATAGATGAAGCCATAAATTGAGTAGAAATAGTCATTAAAGAACTAGTCAAGATCATAGATTTAGGAGTGAACTAGACATAAAGGATCTAGTCAATACCATAGATCAAGGAAAGAACTATACCTAACAACTAGATAATATCCCCCTAATATATAAATAAATAAATAAAAATATCCACACACATAAGTGGGTGAGGATAAATACAATAAAGGTAAATAAATTACCTAGGTAAACATGAGATAAGGTAAATACCTACTCTAACAAGTACCTAGTACTAGTCCCATAATGTCTCTTAGGGGCATCCACTTTCGTACACTACATGTGATATTGTTTTATAACTCACTATTTTATCAGATTATACACACTTTTACATACTTTTTATCTTTCTAAAATGCTAACGAGTACTTCATCCGTAGAATTTGTTATGCAAGATTAATTTTTCCTTGATTGTTTTTACGTGGTATGTTATTATTTGTTCTTGTTTGTGGGATTTTCCTTTTTCTTATGTGCACAATTTTCTATTTGTGGCCATTGCGGCCTTAAGTGTCTTGTAACATCGTGAGTGGTGTCCCATGTTTACAACCCACTTTTCATGGTCTATATTGTCTTCTTGCATGTTTACTTGGATCCTAAGTTACACATTGTCTTCGTAGCTTACACTTGTCTTCTACATGCATGTTTGTTCATACTAAAACTTTCTTCTAGCCACCTTGTTTGTATGTTCCTTGGTTTATACCTAGAACATCCGCTTCCCCATGCAGGGAAAAATTTCAGCGGTTGGTCCTCTTTTAGGCTACATACTTCTTCGGCAAAATTACATGCTCCCCTAAAGGGGGCATTATTTGGGTGAATCAATCACCACATACAACGTGTAGTCACAAAATCCTACACTTAAGATAATATTTATCCTAGTTTCATAGTAATTTTTAAAAGGTTATTGAGTAAAGAAAGTATTTATTAACCCCCATCTTTTGGCCATATTCATTTATTTTATTTCATCATTCGTGAACTTTGACATCCATATGCATAGTTTGTTTCACCCACTTGGCATTATTTTAGCCTTGAATGGGGTTCCCATGGCTGCCCTAGCCCCACCATGGGAACCTCAATCCTTCTTGAACTTTGCCTCCACTTTTTGGGCTCTTTCTAGCTGTTTCTCCTTTAAATTTTTTGGTAGTCTTCCATTTGGGATTAATTATGAAATTATTGTTATCTCAATTTTTCCCCCAGAAAAATTGGATCAACCATGACCCTATGTTGAAAGAAATCCAAGGGACAATTTTGTCGTACAAGCCCACGTTTCAAATCCAACACATAAGTTACAGGCGGGCTCTACAATGGAGTAGCAAAGTCGAGGAAGGAAGCAAATAGTGTTAAAGAAAACCAGAGGATCAAAGGAGAGAAACAGAGAAAGGATCAAAGTCTTCGGGCTTTACAAATGATTCAGAGTGAGCCCAAATTGGATAAGTATGGAAGAATCAATAGAAGCTTCCATGTGCCTCATCGACACATCTCCAAGGGTTAAACTCAAAAAGTAGACTTAAATGAGCATGAAGCTTCCATGTGTCCTAGGCCCGAAAAGGGACAAGAGTCGGGTGGAAAATTTGAAACGAGCGGAAAGAACCACTTGTCACTTGATGAAATTTCAAAAATGGGAGCCCAAGGTAGAGACGCAAACTAGTGCAATCCCTCCACGTTGCCAAGGTTCAACATAAGTCAAATGGAAATTAGGCCCAAATCGGTTAAGTATAAGAGTGTCAATGAAAGGCACTAAGTGTCTCAATGGCACACATTCAAAGGCGCGGCCTATACCGGGAGACTCAAATGAGCGCAAGGATTCCATGTGTCTAGGGTTCGAGAAAGGCATCAACCCAAATCGACTAAGTATCACTGGACTCGTGGAAGGAGCTATTGATCAGAGAAAACACTTAGTAAAACTCACACATAGAGTCGTGCATGGGAGAACAACATAGGAGCAAAGGCGTGAAGGTATAGGAAGGCATTGCACATAGAGGTGTAGAGTCGACTTTCGGGACTTAGCTGATTTTGAGATCAGGCTATTCTTAGAGGTTGGCATGCGGGTGGATATTTTAAATAACACGTCAAATCACTCTTGCATGGGCGTAAGCTAAGAATAGATCCACCACTATAATTAACTATTAGTGATCTATAGATAGCATACGTACATGTATGGCTATAGTTGTAAAAGGTCCGTGCCTATTATTAGCATGTAACCTATTTTGGTAGATTTAAGTGGTGAAGGGCTAGTCCCATACCCTATATATATGTAATGAATTATTTAGTAAGATATAGAAGAGGGACACATACCGCTTTGAAAAGGTTAGAGATACATGAGTACACGAGACTAGATAATTGTAGAATGAGATCCATGCGCGCATGTCCGGTATTGTATGAAGATTTTTCTTGTTGGTACGATGAATATTTGAATAATATTGGGTGAACAACAATGTCCGATATGTTTGTCAATGTATACTATTATTATCATGATGATTTACATTTAAGCACTTATAGATGCAGTGCAGTGTAATGATGTACTGAGATGGATTAGTTTCTAAATATATGTTTACTACTTCATCATGTTACCATTCTACTACAACAACCCTTAAGAGGGACCTGGTACCTTTGCGTGCTTCGGGTGAGTGCTCAGCCTAGGCTGAGTGATGTGCCATCGCAACTAGGTGTTATCTGAGAATTCTAGGCTACATCATTGGTTCATTCTTTGGGACCTCTTTTTCAGTTGTTTCAGAATGGTTCGCGATGAAGACATACCAGCTAACTTTGGCGAGCGTTGAAGAGTGGATTCATGATCTAGAGGAAGAATACGCACAGAGGTTTGACACTAGATCCAGATTTAGCACATGCACTTGGGTAGAGTAGAATCTGTATGATAGTTTGTACGAGAGCTTCTTTGCTATCTTTCTAGTAGAATTATATGAATGGTTGACTGCATATGCATCTAAGCAAAATTGGAGGTATCGCACACTTGTTTGGACATAGGAGGAATTTCAAACACTATATGATGCTTGACTTGAGCTAGACTCATGCGGTAGATACCTGGTTTCACGGTGTTCTAAACAACTATATTCTGGAGTATTCAATTTCAACTTATTCATGCTTGGAGGTAGCAGAGTTCCAGTTCCTACAGTATCCAGAGGGACGTATTTGCAAGGTATTCCACTGGCAATCAAAATACTGATGGTAACGTTGAACTTGGAAGATAAACCCATGGAAAGATAAAAATCTCCACGCAGGGGCAAAGGAATAGGATTGGTGAAAGATGGCAGACCTAGTGGCAGCATGACAAAGGGAAGAGAGGTGGCTGAAGTATGATGAGGTGCGCGAGAGGGAATTATGCAAGAAACAAGAAATTACAGAATAGATGGTGTTGTGGAGAGAGATGGCTTGTGAAGGATTTGAGGCTCATGGGGAGGAAGAAGAGCAAGAGCATCAGGAACTCCCCCATCTAGGAAAGCATGATAGAGAACCCTCTTCGGCCTCACATGGAAGCGTGCCAATAGATATGACCTAGGCCACGGGTGCACATCTAAGCCAACCCACTGACCTAGCCCTTGTGCTTGGTTTTCCAAGTATCTAGTACAATAGGTAACCACGTTTTAATTTAGGAAGTGAAAGAGTAGAAATAAGTCGATAGCAAGTAGATCAATGGCAGCATGCATAACTTTGTTATTCTTTGGAGGTATGTTTTCTGTGCTCATCATCTCGCACAAAATATGAGCGCGCGCCGAGTGTGGGATTCACCTCAGAACTCGGGACTACTTCACGTACTATAGGGGTCCAATATAGTACCCTTTGTTGGGACATAGGGAGTGTATCCACGGGCCCTATTCCAAATCCTAGAGGAGGATCGGGCAAGTATGGGCAGTTCTAGTTGTGGTGGTTCGGGTGGTTTTGGAGGAAGAGGAAACCAAGGAGGTTCTGGGATGGGTGGTCAAGGCCCGCAGCAGAACCCTGAACATTTATATGGAGATGTCCCTTCATCTCCCAGAGTATAGAGGTATCAAGGATGCTTTCTGAACATGTTCATATGTGTGAAATATTTTGGCACGTGAAAGGTATCACGGATTCTAAGCGCAAGGAAACTCAATTTGCTACTACATTATAGGCGCATGCATGCAGGTGGTATAGGAATTTTGATCTGAATTAAACTTGTATTGACTATGTAGCATTTAAAGATGCTCTTGAAAGAGTTCCATATCCCGAGTTTGATTAGAAGAGTATAAGTGCACTCAAGGATATAAAGCAAAGCACTATTGAAAGTGTACATGAGTATGATGCCTGTTTTAAAACACTTCTATCCAAACTCTCCTATGAAATTCATGCAAGTTAGCATGCACAATGGTTTGTCGAGGGATTGATTACCCCATTTTGAAGAGCACTGTCGCATAAAACTTATACCAACCCACACAAAGCATTGGAAGCCACTTTACGCGTTGAAGTAGTTGGGAGTATTGACACTAGAGTTAGTCCATTTTTAGAAGCTCAGATAGCAGCTATGGTAAAACAATTAGAGAAATTATCAGAAAACTCAGCTCATGAAATGCACTTAGGAATCTAGTGTACAGATTGTGAAGTAGAAGGCCACACCAAGGATAGTTTCCTCGTAGAACTGTATATTCGTTGTTGTTAGTGTGATATTTTCCATTAGAATCATGATGCTAGTCATCGCACCCTACTATAATGCATGATCAGGAAGAATATATCCACCTTTTGTAAAATTTGTAGGTCCACGACCCATGATGCGGGGACCGTAGATTGATTGGCTAGATCCATGATGCCATTGATATTAGGGTAAGACAAAGTGGTGTGGCTGATAATTCTAAAGGAAAGAATGAGCATCGGATAGGGATTATAATCAAATGCACTATGACATGAATGATGGAAGGTTTGAAGGAGTTCAACGAGGATATTGAGGCCGATATGAAGGACAAGGCTTAGCTGGAGGAAGGAGTGAATTCCTTGAGGAACTTGTTATAAATGTCACTCACCGACCATTATAGGTGTGAATGCCCACAGAATATTTCCTATTCATTTTGTGGAAAGAGGCATAGTTATGAAGAGTGTCCGTACTTGTATGAGCATCTCAAGAAGCAGCACAAGCAAGAAAACAAAGGTGCAGGGATGGTTATAATCCAATGTGTAGTAGAGAACCAGTGGATGCCCAAGTTAACACTAGAACTTGAGGTAAGAATCAAGATAACCACACGATGAGGGCGGCACGCGCGCAAGAGAGTTTTTGCAATAGTTTGACAAATCGGTAGGGAGGAGGTTTTACATGCTAGGTATCTAGATCCAACTCATCAAAAAGAAGTATATCAGGAAACGATGGAGGTCCTTAGAAGCCTTCAAGGTGAGATATAGGGTTTGAGAGAGCTGTCTCATAAATTAGAGCATAAGGATATAGAACAAGCCCCGTAGGATATTGACAACATCGAGAGATATGTAGAACGTTGTGCCAGGAGAATATTATTCATTTATTAGGAAATTGGTTGAATGGAAATACTCCGCACGAGAAATGAGACTAGAAGACAAATACTTCATGTGAATCTTCCCTGATAGCACTAACTATGACAAGGAGATCACTTTGAATGCTGTTGTGGATGGGTGGTTGTTGAGCAATATTTTGATTAACACCGGTATGAAGTGAATGTACTTGCATTGGATGCATGGTAACAAATGGGGAGACCCCCATCGCAACCATCATCTAATGTATTGTTCATGGAATATAGAACGAAAGCTACTCCCATAGGAGTTTTGAAGGATGCATCTATCACTACACAAGAGGCCAATTTCACAGGAGACTTTGAAGTGCTAGCAATTGCGGAAGTAGATAGCTTCCCATCTTTGCTTGGGTGCCCTTGGTGTTATGCAAACAATGCTGATTTGAGGTTTAACAAGGGGTATATCAGCTTTGAGAACAAGGAGGAAAGGGTCATAATACCATTGACAGATGGGAAATCCATACCATATGTGGAACCTTTAAGCGAAGAGGACTTGAATAGAATCTATATACGTGTTATTCGGGACCTGAGGTCAATGAGCCATCTAAGGAAGGAATCCTTCATTGGGAAGATTCTCAGTCAATCAGCGATACTACTAGTATTGCTTGTGATAATTAGGCTCATGACACTTATGAACTGGTGGGGCACGAAGTTAAGCACGTGGTTGCTTTGCAAAAGGGTTTGTGCTCTATCCAATGTAAAGGTCGCTCAAAGACCCCGCTATACTAGATCTGAAGATTCACCTGGATTCTTACAGCCATGAAAGCAAACTGGGTTGACTAGCTTAAATGACAAGATATGTTGTCATATACTTTGGGTGGGACAATATGCACGTACCTGGTGGGTGGTCCACAGGGATAATCTCTTAGAATGGGGAATGATTGGGACCACCTTATCAACCAAGTTTTCAAGAAGTAATGCACCTACAAAAATTTCCCTTATCGCGGTGATCAACCCGCTCATCATCATATCTAGCAAAGTGTGAGAGACTCGGATAGTAGGACAGAAGCATTACCACCCTCACTTTGGGTGCATTGGTTTTATTCTACTCTACAAGGTTACACGCGTGCTTGGTATGTAAATGCTGAATTACATCGTGACACCTGCAATTGGCAACATTTGACTGCAGGATGATCCAAACTTTTGACTTCTTTTCATCTACACCACCAAAGTGGACATAGATTTAAGCTTTATCAAGCACTTAACCATGGGAGACAAAGTCAGAAAGTAGAAGAACTTATTCAGGAATTATTTGGTGAGACAGAGACAGGGACGCGTTTTACAGATGAAGAAGATGATATCATATTACTTGAGCGCGCTTCTCGGAAAAAGATAAGGGGAAGATGGTTTACATAATTGATGATGAAGAAGTTGAGCACTTAGATGTGGATCATTCACATGGAACACGTGAAGTGTTAGCCAGTGTGGATGTAGATGCACATGCATATCATGAACCTATGAAGAAAACAAAGGTAAATATAGGCACGAAATGTTGAACCTAAGGAGGTGATAATTGGGGATTACTGGTTAGAATCAGAAGTAGCAAAGATCATAGAGTTATTTAGAGACTATGAGTACTTATTCCCAAGAGGATACCATGAACTTAAAGGCATGCATAAATCACTTGGAGAAATGAAGATAAAGCTTAAGGAAGGTGCGTGCCCTATTAGGAAGTGACCTTATCGAATGAATCCCAATTTGCATGAGAAATTAAAGGAGGAAATTGACAAGATGTTGAAATATGGGATCATTCAACCATTGGATGAGTTCGAATGGGTCAGTCCTATGGTGATAAGCATCAAAAAGGATGGTAGGATTTGAATTTGTGTTGATTATAGAGAGTTGAATACAAAATTTGTTACAAATCCCTTTACTATGCCATTCACAAAGTAAATATTAGAAGTGGTTGGGTGCAAGATATATTCATTTACGATGGGTTCTCAAGGTATCATCGAGTTAGGATTACCCAGGAAGATCAATAGAAGACCACCTTCACTCCCGAATGGGGAAGCTTTGCCTATAATATGATGCCCTTTGGATTGAAGAATGCACCCGATGTATTTTCAAGGATAGTGGTACAAGCATTCAAGTATTTTATTCACAAATTCTTACAGTCTATCTTGATGATTGGACCGTTTATGGGCTAATTAAGGATCATTGTGACAATCTGCGCTTAATGTTTGAAAGATGTAGACATTTGAGTATCTCATTAAACATCAAGAAGTACATCTTTACTACTCCCTTTGGCATACTTTTAGGACACATTATCTCGTAAGGAAGGGTTCTAGTTGATCCAACTAAAGTTGCAGTCATCGTAGGCTTGAAAGCACCGCTAGTGTGAGTGAGGTGCATGGATTTTTGGGTCATAAAGGGTATTACAGGAAGTTTATAAAAGGATATGTAAAGTTGCCACGCCCTTGAAAGAATTACTCAAGGGAAAGGTACATTCTATTGGGGGATTCATAAAGCATAAAGCGCGTTTGAGATATTGAAGAAGAAACTTACTACCGCACCTATCTTGTGTTTTCCTTCATGGGATAAACCTTTTCATGTTCATGTGGATGCTTTGGCACAACCATTGGTGCTATCTTAGCTCAACTAGGAGAAGGTATCGTTGATCATCCCATTTTCTTTGCTAGTAGGAAGTTGACCCCTGCAGAATAGAATTATACCACTACAGAGCGCGAGGCCTTGTCCATGATCTATGCCTTGCACAAATTTTTCAGTATTTGTTGGCCACACCATTTGTGTTTTATATAGATCACATGGCATTAAAGTATTTGGTGAACAAGCCCATTTTACAGGGGCACATATGCCAATGGATACTCTTATTTCAAGAGTTTGACTTTACAGTTGTGGTAAAACTAGGCAAAAGCAATTCTAGACCGGATCACTTGTCTAGAATTCAATCAGGAGAAGAGGCACAAACAATAGAAGAGACCATGCCTAATGCATAGTTGTATAGGTTACAATGTGCACCATCGGAATTAGAGGACATTGATGTCTTTCTAAGGACTGGTATGGCACCAGAAGGTATGAAAGCTTTAGAGAAGAAGCAACTTGCTATATGCATGCGAATCATTCATTAATCGGTGGTGATTTGTAAAAATTAGGCAAAGATGAGGTATTACGACGTTGTGTATTAGAGCATGAACGAAAGGATATAATGGAAGAAGCACATGGTGGTATTGTAAGTGGCCACTATACAGTGTGATGCAACAACATGCAAGATCCTACTTTCTAGTTTATGGTGGGAAAAGTTGTCATGACAAGGATCAGTAAAGAGTATTGAAGACATGTGACCATTGTCAACATCTTGGTCAACCAGACAAAGGGATGAGATGCCTCTACAACAAATTAAAAGTGTAGAACCCTTTGAGAAATGGGCGATTGACTTTATCGGGCCTATTTCACTAGCCGCACGCAGACTGGATCACACTATATCATCACTTGTACAAATTATCTTACCCAATGGGAAGAAGTAGCACCCATAAAGGACACAGATACAAGTGGCTACAACAACAAGGTTCTTATGGGAGAATGTTCTTACAAGGTATGGCTGTCCTTAAGTTTAACAAGTGATAGGGGCACCCATTTTTTGAATGACAATACGAATTTTTGTTAGATGAGTTTATGGTTGCCTACCATAAGACTACACCCTATCACCCTCGTGCAAATGAAACTACCGAGGCTTTTAACAAGATTTTGAGCCACACATTGACTAAGATTTGTGATGTTGGAAGGAAAGATTGGGATGATAAATTATATGTTGTTCTTTGGGCTTATAGAACAACATACAAGAGATTGAACAAAGCCACACCTTTACAATTGGTGTTTAGTTAAGTTGTTCTTCTTATAGAATATATGTTACCTTCTTTGCGTATTACACATGCTGGAGGTCTAGCTGATGAGAAAGCCTTGGAAGAATGGATTGAGAAGATGGTTCAAATACATGAGCACCGAGCCATCGTACACCTGGAGTCAAAAACAAAGAGTTAAAGCACCCTAAAAGGCATGACATGATCGATATATCAAGTGATAAGAAACTTGGTTGGACAAATGGTACTTTGTATGACTCCAAGTTTTTGTGCCATCCAGGAAGCTCAAGATGCATTGGTTGGGGCCGTATATTATCACTCATATTATTGAGTTAGGTGCTTACTAGTTAGAAGCAATTGATGGCACGAGGTTTCCCGGTTATTTTAACGGGAGTAGGTTAAAGCCCTACTATAAATAAGTCTTCTTGGTGTTTGTAATAAGGTAGTATTTCCAGATAAATTAGGTTTCCCTTTCTGCATTTCCTTAATGTGTTTCTTTCATCATCGCTATGCTTTGTCAATTTAATTCTTGTTCTGTGTAATAAGCACACTTGTGCGCATGAAGCTAACTACAATATGAAGCATGTTGATGCGTAGAGGACTGCACATACTTTTAGTGTGGGGTGGATTGTTGGTGACTCTTAGGTATATGCTGCGAAGATTTAATGCTGTGGGTGTTGAGAAAGAAGGTTGCTAAGGGTGATTGACAAAAGATTTCTTCTCAAGATAACCAAGGATGAAGATGAATGAGGGAAAGTATAACACGAGGTAAGTGGTAGCCATGGTAACTACCAGGAGATGGTGCGTGATGAGGTACTCGGGCACTAGAGCACGTGTACCAAGAGAAGTCTACAACAAATGGTAAAAACGTGCACTAGAAGGTTATAGCTTTTGGCGCAAATATGTACATCATGGAAATGATAAAAATGGGTAACAAATGAGGATAATTTGGTAGGTGGAGGAGCAATTAATGAAACAAAAAGTAGAAATCTATATAAGGATGAGATTCAATTTCTTTTATACCCTGCGACTATGAGAATTTGACAAAGAGCTACATGTGAAGAGCCAAGTAAAGTAATTCAAGGTGGGAAGCAAGAAAACTAGGTGCAAAAGACAGATCTCGTTTATTGGAAGGGCTTGTATCCCCGTAGGAGAAGGGTTTGAATGAAGTAGAGTGACAAAATAGAGCTAGGGTGTGTGATTTTGTGATTACCAATTAGGGCATGGTTGAATCGAGTTAGGGTTTGAAGCAAACTAATAAAAACTTCTGTAGCAGTAAGGTCTAGAAAACAAAACCCAAAGAGAAGAATGGCCCCAAAGGAGAAAGTGGCACCAATAAAGGAAAAGAAGAAGGTGGTAGTAGAAGAAGAGGAAGAGATGGCCCCGTAAAGCAATTTTTCGAGATGTGGTACCTTGAGGAAGTAATCATGGGGCCAAGAATGGGATATCCACATACGACGAAGAGTAAGATAAGTGAGTATAATCACCAAACCAATGATAACCGTAAGAAATTAGATGACTTGCTCACTTCAATGAAACAGATTTAACCGAGGATGGCATGCCAATATATGATGACACTGGGAAAGGCTAATGAAATCGATTGGTGTCTACCGGTTGTATGACCTCCCATACTTTGGGAAGTATGCACCATTGTATAGATGGTGATGAGCCGAGTCCATGAGGACTTTTTCTATTTTGCAGGACGGAGGGTAAGATTGACACCCATTCTTATTGCTACCATAACTAGAATAAGGGCAACAGTGCGAGGATATTAAGGTTGACCTAGCTGACAAGAGTGCCATTTTGGAGACACAAAAGTGTTGGGCTATCGTAGAAAGGACCACACGGAATGCACATTTATAAAATAAAAATTTGTCCAAGAGTATAGGCAAGTAGCAACACCCCGATTACAAAATTGAATGACCAAGAACGTTGGTCACAAGTTAACTCTATGTGGCTACATGTGGCAAAGTGCATGTTAGAAGGAGTCACCTATAACATTGCCATATGCAGAGAAAATAGTAGAGGAAGTGCATAGCAGAAACAAGATAAGCTTTGGTTGTGTTTTTCTAAGTTTGGTATTCATGGAGATTGGGGTACCAGATGGCCCAAAAGAGAATATATGGGAATACCCCATGAATCACAAGTCTCCAACTGAACGATTCAGCAAGTATCTATGCAAGGGGTCAATGAAGGATGAGGTGAAGGAGTGAGTAGATATGTGGTATGACAGCTCCATGCAGCGTTTGAAGAGGAATGTCATATACCCAAGGAGTTGCCTTCGGTTCTAGGGAAGCAGCCATAGTTTGCATAGCCTACCAACACTTTTTCAGATTACGTGCTTTCCAATGGTAGATGGGTCGTGGAGCCCCTGGTGCAAACTACCTTACGCATTTTCCGTGCGATACTTCCAAGCTTCAGTTCATCGGTTCACCAACACACGAAGGTTAGTGTTTAATGTAGACAAGGTGGACTGTGAATACCACACCTTGCGGAAAATGTATGGATATCTAGGGAAGAATGCATATAATGAGAGAAATATCTTAGAGATTTTGAGCATCAAACCAGAGACACTTTCCATTATGGATATCAGGGCCACGCTGATATACCTCCAACTTAAGCCGAAAATGGAAAATAACAAGTATGTGGAAAACAAGTTCGTGCTTCCAGGGCCACCAAAGGGGAAGCATACCATGGAGAATGTTCCGCACATAGGCCCTTTGAACCCAAGCAAGATGATGAGGAAGAGGATGAAGAGTAGGAGGATAGTGGTGGCTTAGTGCGTAGGAAGAAGCAACCATCCTGGAAAGAAGGAGAAAGCCAAAAGGAGAAGGAGTTACCGGGGAAGAGCAGGGTGACCAAAGATTTAAGAAGGTATTCAAGCACACAAGGGCGCAAGGAGAAACCTAGCAAGTAAAGGATCCAGAGGAGAAGAAAAGAAGAAAACTCAGGCTAGGTGAGGAAGTAGAAGAATCGAGGAGAAGGCACCCTCATCTCTAGCAGAAGAAGAGCCTCAACACGAGGAGGAGGAGAAAATGGAAGGAGGAGAAGGGGAACAATTAGAGGCCACACAAGACAAGGGTGAGGATACATCTAGTATTCCTAACCTTGATGTAGCCATTCCAAGAGGGCCAAGATCCCGTTGAATAGGTGAGGATGCCAAGGCACATACAATGGGATATGTAGAAGACCCAAAGCTGATTGTTCGTGCTCGGTTTCAAAGCACCATCGAGCAAAAGGATCTATTTGGATGGGTGCTCATGGATGAGGACAAGGTGACTCTCGCATACACGAAAGCAACTTTCATGGTCAATGCACACGCATATGGATGAGCCAAACTTTGATGTCGGTGAAGAATCATGTGTGTCAAGATGATTGAAGAAGGCACCTGAAATAAGGCACATGAAAATCAAGCCAACAGTGATGACAGATGAGCAGGTAAGCAATGCTCTAGTAAAGGTATCTGCTGAAGTAGCAAGAAGAAACATTGATAAATATGCTACCATTAAGGCACTGACAGAGAAGCTGAAAGCCAAGGATGTGGAGATAGCGCACCTAGTGTAGGAAAAGGACTTGATTAAGAGAAAATATGACACTTTTGTTAGTATGGTGGAGGAAATTGGAGATGATGTCCTAAAGGTACACCCACATTTGGAATCCCAAGTACCAAAATAATTTCCTTCTGTGATGCACTATGTAAAGACAATGATAACATTAGTGTTGGAGGATGAAAAGGTGCGTATATCAAAACAGCCCAAGGACCCCTGAGAAGAGTCAAAGAAAGTGTAGGCTGCAGAAAGGAAGATTACTACTTATGAAGGCCTACTGCAAGCCATCCATAATGAGCTAAAGAAATCCAATCATGCACTAATGATAGGCACAACCCTAGATGCGCTGATTGTGGTAAAAACATTGGAGGAGGAAAATGAAGTGCACAAGGCATGAAGGATACAACCCAGGCCAAGTCGAATGATTAATCTCGTGAAGCAAAAGCACGAGACACTAGCTACAAAGCACATGCACCGCATAAGGAAAGGTTAGATGAGCTTGGAAAACTCATTACTCAAAAGATGGTTATATTGGAAGGGGTGCAAACCTCTATGTCAAGCATAATGCTTGTGATACATAATGAGCAGGGAAAGCTAACTATGGAAGATCTGCAGTCTATCATTGTAGACATGCTAGAGAAGGTAGGAATGGCATTGATAGAGTGGGAGAACTTGGAAGTAGATATAAAAGAAGAATATCTAGAGTTGCTGCTTCGAATGAAACGGAGGGCTCGAGGCTTGAACAATTTTGTTTTTTGTGTATACCTTATTCAAAATTCTTTATTCAACCATTCTTTATTTATCCATTCTTTGTGTAAGTTTTGGGACGTCACCATTGTCGAGGGGTGACAATGAGATTAGTATGGGGTAATGTTGATAAGAGAAAACACTATGTAGAACTCACACATAGAGTCCGCATGGAGAAAAACACAGAGCAAAGGCGCGAATGTATAGGAAGGTGTCATGCGCAGAGGTGTAGAGTCAGACTTTCAGGACTTAGCCAATTTTGGAGATCAGGGCTATTCTTAGAGGTTGGCGTGTGGATCACATAATGCGATGCCGAGACTTGTGCGCCACTCTTCATGGAGATTTTAAAGAGCATGTCAAATCACTCTTACATGGGCGTAAGCTAAGAATAGATCCACCACTATAGTTAACTATCAGCGATCTATAGATAGCATACTTGCATGTATGGCTATAGTTGTAAAAGGTGCGTGGCTATTATTAGCATGCGGCTTATTTTTGTAGAGTTAAGCGGTGAAGGGCTAGTCCCCACCATATATATATGTAATGAATTACTTAGTAAGATATAGATGGAGGACACATATGCTTTAAAAGGTTAGAGATACATGAGTACATGAGACCGGATAATTGTAATGATCCATGCGCGCATGTCTAGTATTGTATGAAGCTTTTGTACTATTGGTACAATGAATATATGAAGAATATTGGCTGAACAACAATGTATGATATGTTTGTCAATGTATGCTATTATTATCGTGATGATTTACATTTAAGCACTTATAGATCTAGTACAATTTAAGGATGTATAGATGGATTAGTTTCTAAATATATGTTTACTACTTCATCATGCTACCATTCTCGCTACAAAACCCTTAAGAGGGACCCGGTACCTTTGCACGCTTCGGGTGAGTGCTCAACCTAGGCTGAGTGATGTGCTAGCATGACTAGGTGTTATCTAAGAATTCTAGGCTGCATCAGAGCCACGTGTTAGCCCAATGCATCTTCAAAGGTAAATATAAAAAGTGGGTCCTTAGACAAGCGCCAATTCTCCACATGTCCTAGGTTAGATATATGGCCCCACCAAACAAAATGAATTAGCCAAAACATAAAGGAATAGAGAAAAGATGCGGAAGGTGCCACGTGTCCCTTGGTGCAACTTCAAAAGAAAAATCTAAAAGTGGTCCCCAAATGCGCCATCTCTACATGGCCATGTTCAGGAAGGTGGGTCGTCGGAGGTAATTTTAATTTTTAGCTTTGTTTCCAAAGTGTAAGGTATAAAAATGAGCCGCACTCTCACCGATGCCCAAGGAGCCATGTGTCAAGGCCTAAATTACATACAAGTTGGCCAAAAGTGGGCTGGGAGGACTTTTCATCCAAATGAAAATGTGGAGCCAACGGGCCCAATGATGGTTTTTTGACAAAATTGAATTCAAGGGGTGTGGGACATTTTTGCATTTTTGTATTTTGTGCAAAGGGAAAAGTGAATTTTGGGTCCGTGGACCCATTTCGCTAAATTATTTTTCTCGCCATTTTTGTATGAACTGATTCAAATATTCAAATGGGACATATCTTTCGATCTAGTGCCCAAAATCAACAAATTTGGCACCATTGGAAAGATCTCAACCTGTCTACGCCATGGAGATATGAAAATTTAATTTTGACAAGGTTAGGTGGGTAAAAAATGGGAAAACATCTTCATGCCATTAATATAGGATCCGATTGCTCCAACAACTAGATCAGATTTGATTTGATCTGTCATTCTTCCTTCTTCACAATGCAAAAATAGTAGTAGGTGGAGACTTGACAGATTGTGGGTGGATTTGTAGGGGCATTGATGGCGGTAGTAGTTGAGCTTCAAATTAGTTTTTCCCACCTCTCTCTTCTTCTCTCTCTTGTTGCATCTATAAAAGAAGGAGCTAGGCTCATTGTAAAGGGTTGGACATTTTTGTTTTACATCCTCCCTTCTTCCCTTTGTTGCTATAAGTGAATTTGTGGAGTTTTCCAAACCTCCCATTCAAGTTGTAATACAAAGTTTTTCCTCTTGGCACTTTGTAATGTATTGTATCAACTCTGGAGCAATAATATATGTTTGTGGATGATTCTCAACCCTCTCATGTGTTCATTTTTGTCTTTTGATCTCTCATTACAGTTTGGTTATATGTGCATGGTGGTTGTATTACATTTCTATGGTCTGTGTTAAATTACAAAATGAGTGTTTAACATTCCTTTGGTGCATCACCTTGTTAGCTTAGGTTTATTTTTTCATATCTTCTCAACCCATGTCTCCTTAGTAAGATAGAGTAGGTTTTAGAGTAGATCCTCTGCAATTTATTTGTGTGCACCTGAACAAAGGAATAGGAACCTGACCTTCATCCAGAGAGAGCTCTCTGATTTCAAAGTCCCACACTTTGAGAGATGCTCCATGTTGTGTAATCACACTAAGAGTCTCAACTCATCTAGTTGTAGGACACTCAAGGGTGTTGTGATTTTGCACTAACAATTTTGGCATGCCGGTGGGACAAGAGGTCTCCATTTTTATTAGCAAGATTGATGTGCACTTGTTGTAAGTTTTAGCTTTTAAGAAGCTTTGAAATTACACATCCGTGACTCCAAAAGGATCAGAATCCACTTGGTTTCAATAGTCCAAGCTTGTCAAGTTCATGAGAAGGATTCAAACAAGATCAAGAACTAGAGAGGAGGGATTATTTTGTCTATCTACACTTGTCCCCAGACAGAGGGAGAAGGGGAAGAAGAGCTCAAAGGTCTCCATCTCCACCAAATAGAACCTTGTCAACACCTCCTCCTAGTAGGCCATTCATTCAATCAACAAGGGTTCTCAAGGCCAATCATAATGGCACAACCACCCAACCCCTATGTCAACTTCACTAGCAAAGCAGCCCACTCACTCTCAATGCACAAAATCTAGTCCCAGTTGTAGCATTAAAGAGCATCCCATATTTCACTGGAGAGAACCAAACTTCTCCTAGTGACCACATTCAAGACATTGCAAATGTCTCTACGTAATTCATGAGATCAATGAGATGGACATTGTAGTCAAATTTTTAGCCTCTTCACTCAAGGGTAAAGCTTCACAATGGTTCAAGAGTCTAACAATAGGCTCTATTCAGAATTGGGACCATCTGTGTAGAGAGCTCTTCACAATCAATTTGGAGAGAAGGGAGATAATCTATCCTTGTTGGAGCATTTGACAACCATCAAGAGGGCTCCTAATGAGCAGTTGATAGATTTCAACTTCAGATTTCAAAGGACATGGGATAGGATTCCATTGGTCAGTAAGGCCCATAGATGAAGGTGCTTTCTTATACTTTCTTAGAGCTTCTAAATTCTGATATTGCTTTAATGATTCAATCAATGGGAGGCACAACCTTACCTGCAGCCTATAACATTTCCATTAGAGCTGAAAATTGTTTAATTCAAAGGCTAAAAACTTGCTCCTAGGCCACCTATGCCTCTATACCTAGAACTAGGAGATCCAAGCACTAGTCAAACACCCACATTAGCTCCCATACCTACTCCAAGGAATCAGAGTTCAGCTGAAGCTTCCACCTCATCCTCTAGCACTTCAAAAGAGCTACAAGAGGTTATGAAACAACTACAAAACCTAGGGAATGAGCTAGTGACTATCAAAAGGAAAGCAAGCTCAGAGTTCTAGGCCATATCAGCCTCAAACTCAATATCAGGCTAGACCCCCATATCAACAAAATAGACCACCAACTCAAGCTGCAAATCAAAACCAAAACCAAGGACAACCTCAAGTTACTAGGCCTTTCCGACCATATGATCCAAACACAACTTCAACATCAAGGGCCTTGGTTCCAACACAAAACAACATGGCACAAGAATATGATTGGTGTTTCCCATGCAATCAGCCCCATAACCAATCAATGTGTTTTAATGGTGCACTAAACTAGGCCTTGATGGTACAAACCATTGGTGTGTCCCAAGAGTCTAGCCAAGAAGAAAATCAAAGCAAGGAGCTCAAAAGAGGCACCTCCAAGTGAGACTATGCTTGTCAATTGGTAGGCTAAAGATTTCTATGGAATTAACCAAGCCCCTTCTCAAAGTGTAGCTACCAATACATGGTCCAAGAAAAGGAATATTGGAGAGGGAAATCATCAAACTCAGGTAATCCTCAACCCTCTATTATTCCACAAGGTATTGGCACTCAAAGTGCAACTCCCAATATGTGTAGAGTTCCCAAGCCACCTTCCAAACCCACTCAAACACCGGTTGTAATGACCCATGTGCAAGAGAAAAATGTACCAGGAAAGGGGCAAAAAGGATAGCTCATCCCCATTTAACATCATTGAACAAATGAAGAAAAAAATGTGAATATTTCAATGTGGGATTCATTGGCTATCCCAGACAGAGAGACTTGTTTAGAGCATGCTATGGCCAATTGGTCAACCTCAAATCAGCCCCCTAACCAAACAAGAGAAAGTGTTTACCAATGCAGCTCGGCCCAAGGAAACCATGGAGGACAACAAGGTAAGAATCTGAAGCCCCCTCCATTCTATGTTTCATTGATCATTGGAGACAAATTGGTACATAATTGCATGATTGATTCAGGGGGCAAGTAGCTCTGTAATGCCAAAACAAATAGCCGATCGATCATTGGGTCTTCAATACGAAGTCATCTCCAAGGGTGTAGTGCAATTGGATGGGACAATGGTAACAATGGTTGGAGTCATCAAAGGATTTGACCTCACATTACACGCATGCCCCAATGTGACTATATTGCAAAATGTATCAGTCATAGACTTTGCCACCACATTTTGCATTGTGTTTGTCAAGAGACTTCACTACTAAAATTGGAGGCTATTTGTTATTGATTGGTTGCACATGATTTTTAGAACAAGGTATGGAGCTAAGGCTATGATCAGATCTGAGCCCATTACAGATTACCATATTGAGCCTTATGTACCCATCCCAATCAATGCCAATTGTTCACCTTTGATCAGGAGGACCTCCCAAGCACTTGTGAGGTAGATACCAAGGTTGGGTGTATTCCAGACTTGACCCTCGATGAGTGGGTGAACAAGAGGCATGCTTTTGACCCTATAAGGAGATGGAGGAATCTGAGCTAGGAGTCTACTGTTTGCATGAGGAGAATCATCCTCTTCCTGACATCATTAAGCCAGACCACAAAGATGATAATGAGGTATGGTAGTTATTCTTTGATGGCTCAAGAAGTAGACAAGGAGCCGAGGAGGAGCTATGCTTGTTTCACCTCAAGGTATGAAATATTACTACTTAGCTTTCCATTTCCAATTTTCTTTCTCAAACAACACAGCAGAGTATGAAGCCTTGATCCATGGACTGCATTGGGAAAGGAAAAGAGGGATAAAAACTTGCAAGTGTTTGGTGACAAGTGAGCTAGTTATGAATCAAGTCCGAGGACAAAATGCTGCCAAGAATGATCTGTTAAAGAACTACAAGAACTAGGTATGGGACCTCATCGAGGATTTCAAAGCATTTCAACATCAATTCCATCCCAAGGAAGAAGAATGAAGTAATAGACAGATTGAAAGCAATGGGGCAGCATTTGATGTTGTAGAGAGTATCAAGAGTGATAAGTCTCAGCCCCATATCAAAGTGGTTGTGAGACCAGCTATCCTGATAATAACACAAGTTGGCAAGTCTTCGAGAATGATCAAAAATTGTCAACTTTCTACAAGAAGAAGTTGAGTTTCCTCTAGAAACCAAGACAAATTGGAGGCCACAGATATGGTGATCAAGTGGTGCAGTGAGAACCAACAAACTACCAAAGGGTCTTGTAACTTTGGAGTCAATCTTCAACCCAAATGATCAATTCCAAAAGGAGAAGGAAAATATTTAGGTAAAGGGTGAAGATTTGAGCCCATTTCCATAGAAGAAGGAAAACATGTTGTGAATTGGCAAGGTAAGTACTCAACAAGAAAAATATGAATTTATTCAACTTTGTCAAGAATTCCTAGATGTCTTTTCCTGGACTTACAAAGATTTAAGAGGTTTCAACCCAAAGTTGGCACAACACACTATCGAGCTTGGATCCAGGATCTAAGCCTTTTCAGATAGAAGCAAAGGCCAGTAAATCCTCACATTGAGCCTCTCATGAGAAAAGAGTTGAACAAGCTAATTGAGGCCAACATCATCTTCCCTATCAAGCATTCAAGTTGGGTTGCAAACTTGGTGCCTGTGAGGAAAAGAAATGGAGAAATCAGACTGTGTGTGGACTTTTCATGATCTGAACAAGAGCATCACTCAAGGATCACTATCCACTTCCATCAATGGAATAGATCTTATAGGTTGTAGCTGGCTCTGAGAGGTTTTCATTGCTAGATGGATACTCAGGCTATAATCAGATAATGGTGAAAGAGGAAGATCAATTCAAGACAACCTTCACCACCAAATGGGGTACATATGCTTATAAGAAGATGCCATTTGGACTATCAAATGTCAGAGCAACATTTCAGTGAGCTATGGACATGGCATTCAAAGGCTTAATCAACAATATAGTTCTGGTGTATCTAGATGATATCACCATCTTCTCAAAGAATGTTGCAGACCATCTCTTCCACCTAGACAGGTATTTCAGAGGTGTAGAAGGTTTGGAGTGTCATTAAACCCAAAGAAGTGTGTGTATTCTTGGCACATGAGGGAAATTTTTGGGCCACATTGTCTCAAGAGAAGGGTTAACAATTGATCTGAAAGGGTTGAAGCCATCCAAACACTTCCATTTCCACAACACAAAAAGTCTCTCCAAAGCTTCTTGGGGAGAATAAACTTTGTTCATAGGTTTGTGCCTGATTTTTCCACTCTTGTGAAGCCTTTAACAATGATGTTAAAGAAGAGTCTTGCATTTAAATGGAAAAGAAGGAAAAGAGAGTTTTGAGGCCATCAAGCTCACAATATCACAAGCCCCAACTCTTATTAACCCAAATTTTCAAAGGACTTCATGTTATATGCTTTTGGAGGGTCAAACACAATCTCAGCTATCTTGGTTCAGCCTAACAAGGAAGGTTTAGAACAACCCATAGCCTTCTTCAGTCAGAGCTTGGAGGATTATGAGGTAAAGTATTCTTTCATTGAAAAACATGTCCTTGCTATCATTAGGATTTTGAAGAAGTTTCAGACACTTGGTCTCAAACAATAAGATTCAACTACTAGTGTCTCATGTTGGTGTCAAGGATTTTCTCCTAAACAAGGACTTGAATGAGAAGAGAGTAGGTTGGATCACTCGGGTAATGGAATATGACATTGAAATCAAAGTGACCAAACTGGTTTGTGGCAAGGGTTTGTGTGAGCAGCTCACTTCCAAGCAACAAGCTGAGTCAATGGATGAAAAGAGGTTGTCCTATTACTACAGAATGATCAAGAACAACTAGCTAATGATGCACCTATTCCATGTTGGACTCAAGCCTTGGTGCATTATCTCCAAATAGGTTTGTGCCCTCTAGAATGGAACAAAGAAAAAAGGAGATACTTTAGACTACAAGCCATCCCATATGTGCTTGTTGGTGGTGTCTTGTTTAAGAAGGATATCAATAGTGTTCTATTGAGGTGCATTGGGACAAGCCAAATTGAGAAGGTGTTGCATGAGTTCCATGATGGAGAAGTAAGAGGCCACTTTTCTCCTTGAGTAACAACTCTCAAAATCATGAAAGCTGGTTATTATTGGCCTATGGTGTTTAGGGATTACTACTCATGGATCAAGAAGTGCAAGAAGTGTGCATTCTTCACATAGGAAGGAAAAGTTAGCAGCCCTGCCCCTTCATCCCATTTTAGTGGATCAGCCATTCATGCAATGGGGACTAGACTTCATTGGGAGTGATTAACCCAAATTCAAGCTAGGGCCACAAGTGGATACTTACAACAACAAACTATTTCACCAAGTGGACTGAAGCAGTGGCACTTAAGGAAGAAAATGAATCCAACATCTTGGATTTCTATGAAGGAATAGCCACAGGTTTGGAGTCCCTACCACTATTATATCAGATAATGCATTGGCATTCCTTAGTACAAGGATCACTGAATGGGCTGTCAAGAATGGTGTATACCTCAACACTTCATCAAACTATTACCCTCAAGGTAATGGCCAAGAAGAGTCCACAAACAAGAACCTATTAAGGATTATCAGAAGGAATCTTGATGAAAATCAGAGAACTTGGCATACAAAGCTCAAATCAGCTCTATGGGCTGATAGGATCACATCCAAAAGGTCCACAGGAAGCTCCCCATACAAGCTTGTATATGGAAAAGAGGCAGTATTGCCCATATCATTGGAGTTTCCCACTTTGGAGCTCATGAAACAGTTGGAACTAGCTGAGTTTGAACCTATGGAAATCAGGTATGTAGAGCTGATGGAAGTAGGAGAGGCAAGAGAGCATGCAATGTAGATCATGGAGAAGGATCAAGCATTGATCAAGAAGAGTTTTGATAAGAAAGCAAGAACAAGGACCTTTCAAGAGGGGGACTTAGTTCTAAAGTGGGATGCAGATCGGGAAAAACCAGGAAGCATTCCAAGTTTGATGCCATTTGGAGTGGCCCCTACATGATCACAAGGTGCAAAAGTAGCAATGCCTTTCTATTGGCTAAATTGGATGGTGAAGAATTGTAGATTCCTAGTGAATGGGATCCATCTCAAACATTGCTACTGAAAAGGAAGGTTCCACCCTTGTAAATATTAGCATAGGATTTTAATTTCCCTAAGTGTGTATGCACATTGTCTTGTTGTAGCATAGGTTTTATTTCCCTAAGTGTTTGGCACACAAGTTTTTTTTTGCTCTAGGTTTGTCATTATATATTTTGATGTGCTCTCTCAGTGAATGCACTAGGCCTTCAACACATTTACAAAAGGAGACCCATAGTTTCCGTAACAATTGCTCATTTTAAAATAGAAAAAATACAAGAGAAACTAAAATCGGGTCTCAAAGGGTCCATTTCTAGAAGAATTCAAGACAAAACATCAGGCCACCACCCATGACTCCATGCCCAATGGATACAACAAGGCAATTGATCTCTTCATCTAGTAGGAAGATGTCCCCTGTGAGTCGCCAAATTGTTATCTCAATTTTCCCCTAGAAAAATTGATCAAACATGACCCTGCATAGAAAGAAATCAAGGGATGGTTTCCATGTCATGAGCCCACATTTCAAATCCAACAAACAAGTTTACAAATGGGCTCTAAAATGGAGTATAGGGAATGGGGAAAGGAAAAAACCATGTCAAAGAAAACTAGAGGCTCAAAGGAGAGAGAAAAACGGAGAAAGGCTCAAAGTCTTTGGATTTACAAATGATTCAGAATGAGCCCAAATTGGCTAAGTATGGAAGAATCAATGGAAATATTCCACATGTGCCTCATCGTGCACATCTCCAAAGGTTAAACTCAAAAAGTAAGACTCAAATGAGTGTGGAGCTTCCACGTGTCCCAGCCCGAAAAGGGATAGAGTCTGGCCATTGAAAAGTCCAAACGAGTGGAAAGAACCACGTGTCACTCGGTGCAATTTCAAAATGGGAGCCCAAGGTGGAGACTCAAACTAGTGCCAGCCCTCCATGTGGCTAGGGTTCAACAAAATTCAAATGGAAAGTAGGCCCAAATCGGTTAAGTATAAGAGTGTCGGTGGAAGGTGCCAAGTGTCTTAATGACACACATTCAAAGGTGTGGCCCAAAGTGGAGACTCAAATGAGTGCAAGGCTTCCACGTGTCTAGGGTTAAGAGAAAGGCATCAACCCAAATCAACTAAGTATCAAAACTCATGGAAGAGGCCATGTGTCATCTGCCATGCATCTTCAAAGGTAAATCTAAAAGTGGGTCCCTAGATAAGCGCCAAGTCTCCACGTGTCCCGGGTCAGATATATGGCCCCGCCAAAAAAAGGACTTAGCCAAAAACATAAAGGAACAAAGAAAAGCCATGGAAGGTGCCATGTGTCATCCTTCGACGCAACTTCAAAATCAAAATCCAAAAGTGGTCCCCAAAATGCACGCCAACTCTACACGTGGCCATGTTCCAAGTCAAAGTGGGAAGGCGGGTCATCGGAGGTAATTTTAATTTTTGGTTTTTTTTCAAAAAGGCATAAAGTATAAAAATGAGCCACACCTCCACTGATGCCCAAAGGAGCCATGTGTCAAGCCTAAATTACATGTGGGCGGCCTGACTTGGTGAGAGTGATTTTTGCCCAAATGAAAAATGTGGACGATGGGCCCGAAGATGGTTTTTTGACAAAAAGGTTATTGCGGGGCTGCAGGGAAATTTTTTTGCATTTTGTATTTTTGTGCAAAAGGGAAAGTGAATTTTGGGCCCATGGACCCATTCTGCTAACTGGTTTCCACCATTTTTGTATGGACCCGATTCAAATATTCAAATGGGCATATCTTCTGATCCAGTGCCCGAAATCCAACAAATTTGGCACCATTGGAGAGATCTCGACCTCATCTACACCATGGAGATCTGAAAACTTTAATTTTGATGAGGTTAGGTGGGTAAAAATGGAAAAACATCTTCATGCCATTAATATAGGATCCGATTGCTCCAACAACTAGATCAGATTTGATTCTGATCCATCATTCTTCCTCCTTCAATGTGCTGAACAAGTAATCAAGGTAGATTTGATAGATTGTGGGTGATTTGTAGGGGCATTGATGGCTGGTAGCTAAGCTTCAAATTAGTTTTCCTACCTCTCTCCTTCTTCTCTCTGTGTTGCATCTATAAAAGAAGGAGTTTGGCTCATTGTAAAGGGTTGGACATTTTGTTTTTCACCCTCCCTTCTTCCCTTGTCTGCAAGAGAATTTGTGGAGTTTTCAAACCTCCCATTCGAGTTGTAATGCAAGTTTTGCCTCTTGGCCACTTGTAATGTACTGTATCAACTCTAGAGCAATAATATATGTCTGTGGATGATTCTCAACCCTTTCATGTGTTCATTATTTTCTTTCCTATCTCTCATTATAGTTTGGTTATCTCGTGCATGGTGGTTATATTGCATTTCTATGGTCTTGTGTTAAATGAAAAATGGGTGTTTAACATTCCTTTGGTGCATCACCTTGTTTAGCTTAGGTTTATTTTCTCACTATCTTCTCAACCTTGTCTCCTTGGCAAGATAGAGTAGGTTTATGGGATTCGTAGAGTTGGGATTCTATTCTATTCCATGCACACATGCTATTACATTTTCTACATTTAATTATTTTCATGCTATTATTTCACAAAGTGTGATTGGCACAAAAGAACCTAGGGCATATTATACACACACCCACTAGAACTACATTTAAGTCCAAAATGCGGTGCAATTCTTAGTTAGTAAGTCCTTTGTTGTGATAGATGAGGTCAGTCGACCCATTAATTTGTATTTGTATTTTTAGGGATTGATGCTTATTTATGGTTTTACAGTCTCTCTATTCATCTTGGATTATTGGTGACATTCGGTATGGGGCAACGAATCTGATGCTACACACAATGAGGTTTTTAGACCACCTACCTTCCCATGAGATTCAGTTTGAGCTTTTTCTTATACTAGGGTAGCCATTTTATAGACCAGAGTTCCCGCAGCATCCCGATCCCTTCCCGGGAGCTCCACTAGGGAATCATTCTAGATCCATAATTTTTAGAGATTTTGTAGATTCATTACTACTTCCATATTTTATAGTCACCACTGTGACATAGTCCGAAAGCATATGTATTCAATGAGTTCTTTCCTCTACTTTTTGCACATTAGGGTTAGAATTTCCTTTTGCATAGTTGTTTAGCTAATTTACATACTTTTTTACTACATTTATGTACTTTATTTAAAACTGTTCATAACTTAGAATAACTATAGATACACCCCATTATCAACATTTTAGTTAATCAAAGAAGTTTATGTTATGTTTGTCAGGAGCCTGTTTTCATGTTAGAGTGTGTACACCTTCTATGTGTTACATTTGGGTATTTTTACGGTGGTCCCGCTCACCGGTGAGCGGGTCAAGGGTTTGGGGGTGAAGCCCCCGAAGTAAATTTTCATGGGTGGTTTATTAACCCATGGGTAATGGGTAACCGTTATGGGCTATTTTTGGGCCCATGGTTTTTCGGTACCCATTGTTTTGATACCCATGGTTTTTGCCCATTGTTTTGATACCCACGGTTTTTTCCCATGGTTTTGATACCCACAGTTTTGTATCAAACTGCTTAAGCAATTGTCTATTTATATGGTCTTATGCATATGATAGATAGACAAGAAAATGTATTGCAGATGTGCTTTGAATTTAGGTGTGAATTCTATAGAGTTTGTTGAGCATAGCTCCAAATGGATCTGGGTATTATATTGAGAGAGTGGAGGCTTGTAATAAAATATGAGCAAGTGATTCTTGGTGGACATAGCCCAAATTGGGTGAACCACGTTAAATATTGTCTCTTTGTGTTGTGTTATTTATTATGCACTTTTATTTGAGATCTGTAATATTTTTGCATATTAGTTTCTCATTGTTGCGATTCTGTAAGGGATTATTCCACATATTTTATCTCTTATTTCCTAACGGTTTACACATAATACACAACACACCAAAGTACTAATATAATATAGTTAAGGGTTTAGAATTAAGCTTGGGTCCTTAGTATAGTGATGCCTTTCTTAGAGCACCTATAACTAGGGGTATTTACACAACGATTACTTTCAACATATTCTACATAACTCATACACATCAGATTTTATAGGGAAAATAGTCCTTAGCAAATGCATTTGGTACACACCGTCTACGATGGTGTTCTATTCGGGAAGTAGTTAAAGGTTAGAGGATAACACCAGACCTTCCTCTCTACACTACTTTTGTTGTTGTAAGTCAGATTGCTCGAAAAACTAGACATTACGAGAGATCTCTATAGTTTTAAGAAGTAGTTAAATGTTGGAGGAAAACCCCAGCATGAGTTTCTCCTACAATTTTTGCATTACATTAGTATAATATTGCCCAAAAAAATAGCGTGCATCGATATCATCTACATGTTCTTTCTACACTATTCTTTCATCACAGATCGAGATGCACATGTTCCCTTTTTCACATTTTTAGCGTTTTAACATACTTCTTTACATGCTTTTTATAAATATATATGCATATTTGACTACTTGATCATCTTCTCTTTTTTAGGTTGTTTGTATGGGAATAAAGCATAAAACATAACTCAACGTCATACATATTGACACCGAAAATAGGTACATCACCGACATCGTCATATACACGCACATTTCTTCCCTAGGTTCATTTTTATCACCTTTTTACACTTTGGCATATTTATTCCCCTCGCTCCATATTTTTATCAATCTATGATTTTTCTAGTTTCTCGACACGTTACTTCATCAATCTACATAGATTTAGGTATGCATCTCTATCTACCTTATGTTACTAAGCATTTTTCTCACCAACATAAATTGGGGAAAATGTAAACACTAAATCACACACTTATGGTAATTATCTAGTGCAAGTTACAGGACTACTATTCATATGATTCCTAATCTAGAAAAGTACTTATTAACCCTTTTTTTCCATCTTGATTTCCTTTTCGATGACACTTTAATTTTTACACTTTCACTTGCTTAGTCTAACTGTAATTTTAACTTTCATCATTTGACAAGTTGGACACGAGTCCCTAGCTAGGATGCCGGTGTCAGTGCCCTCATACCCTCCGGGTGCTCTGTCCCCTTTATATTTTACTCACACTTTCTATACCTTTCTATCTATTTGAGAAATTTATCTTTGTGGTAGTCGTCCTTTTCATGGTTGATTACGAAATTTGAAGCAAAGGAATCATATACATATAAAGTTATGTGACCATAATTAAGGACCAAACACTATGCATTAATAGAACCACCTAAGTTTTCATCCATCAAGGCATCTATAGCTCCATTTTCATCCATCTAGCTCCATCACAAGGGAAAAATGATGGTTTTCGCATACACGCATAGGAGGGGATTTCATTTTGTTCCATGCACACATTATTTACATTCTACATCTAGTTACTTTCTTGCTACTTCCAACTGCGACATGCAAAACATAAACCTAGGGAAAAATTCACACACACACAGAACTACATTGGGTTTGAGATGTAGTGCAACACTCAGTGATAAGTCCATCAATTTGGTAGTTGAGGATAGTTTGACCCCTTCATATGCATCTTTATTTTTAGGGTTTTGATGCTTTACTTGGGGTTTTTAGGTGACTTATTGATTACAAATTTACAAAGACATCAAGTAGAATTCAATGACATACATGTGACAAAAGGAGAACAAGTGTGAACATCTAGTGACCTTAAAAATTTTAGTTTTAGGCCATTTACATAGACTAGGGAACCTATAAACTAGTACCGGGGCACCCCAAGTGCCACTATCTCTCTACAAGCACCGAGTCTAGCTAAATATGTCATATCTATAGTTTCCTAGAATTTTTGTGAAGGTCCTCCATTTCCTATTTATCTGGTCTCCTTTGTGACACATTCTAGAAACCTCCATGAATAAGATAAGACTAGATTCTAACCCTCTTTGCACATTGGGGTTTCATATTTTTATTTCTTAGTTTCTTGGGTTAATTTTTGTATTTATTTTATTATTCATTTACTACTCCTATAACATCTATATATAGGCTACATATACCCATATTTATCATAGTCACCTTTCTTGGCCCGGTTCTAAATCTATGGTATTAAAGTGGAAATGATAGCCACTTTATTAGTAATAGAAAAAATTCTATCCATATGAACATTATTAAAAATGGCATTATTTTTGTCTTTCCAAAGATGAAAAATAATGCTAGCTATGAATATGTGCCAATTTGTTTCATAAACGGTAGGTAAAAATGTCGAGTCTCCTAAGAGAGTCATTTTCTGGTTAAAAACTATGGAGAAATGGGTTGAAACAACGTATGAATTAACTTCCATGCTGATTGAGCTCGAGGAAAAACCAAAAATTCTCTTGATAGACTGCTTGATGAAAGACTAGATAAGTAGGGTTAAGGCCCATATTCTTAAAGCCATAGATAAGTAGGGTTAAGGCCCGTAGAAGTCAATCCCTAGTTGGAAGCCCTTATTATAAATACATCAAATAATGATATTTTTGGGTTTGATAAGAACATTGCAAACCATCTAAAACCCATGTTTCCAGATAGAATTTTGGGAGGAAATATTCCAATGATGATTACAGTGTCAATGGGAACCAAATGAGGGGCCAATAAGGAGTACTCTAGGTGGGGCTTGTAATGGTAGAAAGGAGTAATAGTGAGACAATTCCAATATCACAATCATAGAACACCCGAGGTGATGCCCACCTTATGCACATATTCATCTCGGTATGAAAGCAATGTTTTTTGTAATTGGTTACGTATCTTGATGTTGAATATTGAATTTAGTAACAAGTGCACCCTAGGAAAGCTATTATTTGAAATGTATGCAAAACAAATCACCTACCACCTTGATTTATTTTCTTAAAATTTTAATTGATTTAGTCTAAGGAGCAAATGCAGAGAGAGTCATCATGAAAAGTGAGAATAGACGTCTTCCAAATAAAGTGAGAGTTAATAGAAAAACCAGATTTGAAACCATCTCCCTTATAAATTATGTGTGGCTTAAGCAACTCCCAATATTTTCAAATTATTCGTGCAATGGAGGTAATCTCAATTTTAAGCTGAAACATGGCAGAGAAGAAAGGGTCGAAATTGATACCTTTCTAGGCTTTCCTACTAAAGGAGATCCTTGATAAATTTAATGTCGGATAAAAATATTGTAAGCCTCATTAACTTAAAGGCTGCGGATTAACCAATTAACATAGAGAATATGTCCTTGATTCCCTAGCTTCTTTAGGCCAACAAAAAATATCCCAAGATAAAATTTGGAACCCTTTATACCCCTTAGAAATAGCCTAGAGAGAGTCCCATAGAAGTTTATCAAGTTTGACATAAGTGTAGATAGAAATCAACACACTTTGGGGTACATTTTCTAAGTCCTAAAGCATACTAATGTATACATGATTCCTAAGAAATAAAAATAGTTATTGACAATTCTTTTTGGCCTTTTGGTTGCTTTATCTCTTACACATTATTTTTGAGCTTAACCTGAGCATCCTTTTGGATTTACACATCTTACATTTCTCTACCGACACTTGACTACTTTACATTTTGATGGCCTTGGACACTAACGCCTAGTTAGAATAGAAGAACCATGCACTTCTATCCCTCCCGTGTGCTCTTATCCCTCTTTTTATTCTTCTTACTATTTTGGTTAATTTCGCATCTTGGTCACATTTTAACACTTTGGGTCGGCATTTCTATTGTCAATTATAAAATTTAAACAAGGTAATCATATATACACTTATTTTCTACTTTCAAATAAGGGTGCAAACACTTAAAACATTATCTATCACCACCTAATCTTGCACAAAGGCATAAGAGCACTAAAAGTACATATCTAGAACATCCATACAAGGGCCAAGGGATGCATTTATCTACATACAATGCATAGAAGGGGAGTTTATTCTATTCCATTGTACACATTTTTCATATTCAAGACAATCTATATCTGTCCCACAATGATTGTGTAACTTGCACGTGGGAAACCTACAACACGGGAAATAGATACACACACACGGAGAACTACATGGAGTCCAAAATGTAGTATATTGCTAAGTCATGAGTTCACTCTTCGGAGTGACCATTGGGGTCAGTATGAATCCCCATTCTATATCTTATTTATTATATTTGATGTGGTTTATGGTTATAAGAAGGTAGCTATCTATTTTACGGGTTATAAGTGTAATTAATGATATAACAACGAAACCGGATAAACAAAGACAAACTTACAAAAAGTATTTCTACCTATAAAAGCTCATAACATTGGCATTTTACTGACACGAGAGACCTAGATTAGTCTTTAGCACCTAAGGCGATCCTACCATCCTTGGAGCACTTTTTCCCTATACATTTTGAGTTTTTGAACCCTCAACAAGCCATTTTGACATTGTTTCAAAAATTTCCAGCTAATACATAGTCCAGGTTACTCTCGGGTTATATAGAATAAATTAATTCATCCCCCTCTCATTTTCTTAGGGTTTACATTATTAAATGCTTGTTATTTTCATATTACTTGTACTTAATCTTTTTAAGATCATTTTCTAATGTATGTTACTTTAACAAATGATTTAATTTAAATTAGATTAAATCATTTGGTGAACCCCAACTCGTGATTGACCACTCAGATCCTTATTTTGTATATTATATCATATTTGTCTTTCCCTAACTCAAACCCTAGTGTATAAGGGTTCATATTTCCAAAGCATGCATTCTAAAATTTCCTTATAATCTTTGCATTGTATTACCACAACTTATCAAAATCAATCTTATTATGATTCCACCAACGTTAAATATAGATCAATCTCACTCAAATGGATGTACTTATGAAAAAATACTCGATGTGACTATCATACCTACATTGGTAATCCTACTTGATCTATGTTTCAAACTCAAGCATCGATTCAAGATCTTATTGAAAAAAAAATTGAGCTCCATGATCCTTGGTATCTAAGATAGTCAAAGAAAAAAATCTAAAAATATTTAATGATCTAGTTCCTAAGAATGACAAGAAAGCTTCCAATTCTTCTACTAATCATACATATCATGATGTAACTCCTACTTTATCAGGGCCTTATTTGGGTTAACCCATATAAAAGCATTGCACAAATCAGATAAAACATACAAACAATGAATGCGGAAATAAACCGGAAGATAAAATAAACAAGAGAAAGATAACATCTAATTTAACATGGTTCATCAAGGTGTGGGCTACGTCCACCAAGAAACAACCAATATTATTATTTAGTTCTTTATAGAGGAAATAAAAAAATTCTTCCAAAACCTCACATGATGTTCTATGTTTTTCCCTCACTCAGCCTACTCTTTATTTCTCACTAAGAAGACTAACATGCAAAACAATTGCTATTCTCTTCTCTCATACCCTCATACAATGCATACATGCATATATATCTATTATGGGAAACTAACTATGATTTAACAATCAATAAATCATATATAAAGCAAGAGATTTATTCTAATTCTCATTTAAAGAACAAAGCATTGTCGCACATGTAATTGATGTCGGTCCTACTACTAACCCAGTCACTTCTTAATCGATGTCGATTAACTCTTGGTGATGTTGGTTTCCTCCTTACCAATGTCTATCAATGTCAAAACTAGTAACATGTAAAAGAAAGCTTCTTGTGAAGCAATTAAGCTCCATACTCAAAAATCTCCCACTTAGAGATCAATTGCTGCACTATATTGTGCATCACCATCCTTGGTTCCTTTTCCTTGGCCCATTTCTTCCTCTTCAAGTCTTAAACTTGAAGACCAACGCCCAAGTGGAGTGAAGCTCCAACGTATTCCTTACCAATGGATTTGTTAGCATGTCCGTAGGGTTATCATTCATATGGAATTTCTCTAACTTTATCTTCCCATCCTCCAATTCCTTCCATATGAAGTGATACCTCAACCGAATGTGTTTTGTTCTTAAATGAAATCTTGAGTTCTTTGATAGATGAATCACGCTTTGAATATCACCTTGTATAATCTACAATCCTATTGCTCCTTTCCCAACTCTTCTATGAACCTGCTCATCCATATCATCTCCTTGCTAGCTCTCGTGTCATTTAACATACTATGTCTCTATAGTAGACAAATCCACAACCTCTACAATCTTGAAATCCAGCTAACTTTCATTCCACCTATTGTGAAAACATATCTAGTGGGTCTCCTCCTACCATCTAAATCCCCACCATATACGAATCAAAATAGCTGCGTAAATAAGTATTTGACCCTCCATAACATGACTCCATGTCGGATCTCCCTTTCGATTACACGAGAATTGATTGGACTTCTTTCAATTTTCTTTACCTAGATTAGCCATAAACCTGCTCACAACTCCCACTTCTGTGCAATGTTTGGTATAGTACAAACCATTGCATACATAAGAATTCCTCTTTGTTGAAGCATATAGAACACGTGTCATGTACTCAACCTCCTTGTGTGATGAAGGATATTGATCTTTCCTCAATTTGAAGTGTCCAGGCTATAGGTGTACTAACAAGTTTTGAATTTTGCATGTTAAACATTTCCAACACCTTATTGATATAAGTCTCCTAAGAAAAATACAACTTCTAGTTTTTCCTATCTTGGTGAATTTGCATGCTAAGGATTTTCTTTGCAACTCCCAAATCCTTCATTATAAATGTGTGAGCTAACCTTTCTTAAATTTTACAGAATATTCGCATACTAGATCTTCTGCAATCAACATATCATCCACATAAAGTAACATAATAACATAGCTCCCATTTTCAAGCTTCTTAAAGTGAACACAATGGTTAGATTCACATCTCATATAAATATGCTTCTACATTAAACTATCAAATATCAAATAGCATTTCCTTAGGGATTGTTTGAGTCCGTATAGGCTCTTTTTCAATTTACACACAAGTTTCTCCTTACCCTTGACTTCATAACCAAGTGATCGCTGCATATAAATATCTTTCTCTAAATCACCATGAAGAAAATCTATGTTAACATCAAGCTATTCTAAATGTAAATCTCATGTTGTGACAAAACTTAGAACAATACGAATATAAGTCATCTTAACTACAAGAGAAAAATATCATCAAAGTCAATACCTGCTTTTTGTGTAAATCCCTTTACCACAAGCCTTGCCTTGTACCTTTTCAGTCCATCCTCTTCTTCCTTGATCCTGTAAACCCATTTTTTCTACAGTGCTTTCTTACCTCACTGGAAACTTGACCAAATCCCATGTCTGATTTTGTTCTAAGGAGTCCATCTCCTCATCCATGCCATACTCTCACTTCTTGTGGGTATCTACTGCATTGCTTCTTCAAAACTTTACGGTTCACCACTATCATCAATAATAAATAAGAAAAGGAAGGTGAAAATATTTCTAGAGATCTACTTACTCTTTGCGACCTTGTCACTAAGATCTAGGGTGTTTGGGGCTCATTCTGTGCTTGTTTCACATTCATGTCAATCTACATTAGTAGTGATCGATGCTTGGTCACACTGTAACCAACCATGGTTACGTAAGTGACCATAGTCCCTCTTTCTACCGATGATTTGTAGTTTCCTTACCAACATCGATTCTAGGTGTCTTGACACCTGGTTCATGTAGCAACTGCATTACGAACCAAATCTTGTAATGCCATCAATGCGGTTAGCCTAAATGACATCGGTTTTAGTAGAGGCGATGTCGGTGTCTCTGTGGATATCTATTTTAGGTCTCGAGAGTTGATTTTCCTTCAAAATATGGTCAACATGTTCATGTTTAGGCACTAAAACCTTATCCCTGTACATTCATTTTCATTCTAATCAATGTCGTGAATCCTAACAATATTAGAATATTCTAAATCCTAAAATCGATATCTGAAATAACTAGAGCCATAACCAATGAAATTACATCTCTTAGATTTAGCATCCAAATTACTCCTATTTTCCCTATCAACATGCACAAATGTTTCTGAGCCAAAAAATCTAAGAAAACAATAATCTACCTCATTTCGGACCAAGCATCTTCTGCTATTCCATCATCAGTGTTGTTGAAGTCTCACGGTTGATCAAGTACACTACTATATGCACTTCTTTTCCCCAAAATTTCAAAGGCAATCCGGCATGTATCATCATGCTTCTAGCACATTCCATTATTATTTTGTTCATGCTTTCTATAACTCCATTCTCCTGTGGAGTTCTAGGAAGCCGTTATTTTTCTTTGTATTCCATTCTTTGAACAATAATCATTGAAAGCCTTCTTTGCATTACTCACCACCATTGTCGAGATCTAAGGAACTTCAATTTTAAGTTTGTTTCATTTTCTACTGAGGATTTCCATATTTTAAAAGTTTCAAAAACATAATATTTACGCTTAATACAATAAATCCATACTTTCCTTATGGCATCATCAATGAAAGTCACATAATATTGGGATCCTCTAATAGAAGCTACCTAAGCTAGTCCCCACACATCTGAGTGTACAAGATCTAATTTCTGCTCCTTCTTTGTTGACCCAACCTTGAGAAATATCACTCTCTTCTACTTTCCAAATATGTAATGCTCACAAAATTCAAGATCTAATTGTTTCAAATATGATAACTTACCCTTATCCTTTAAGATCTACATTCCTTTTTCACTCATATGGCCTATCCGATTATGCCACATGGTTGCATCTAAATCTATAGTAGATAGCATAGAAAAGGAATCAATAACACATGTAGATAGATATAAATTTCCTACCTTCTTACCTCTTTCCACAACAAGAGATCCCTTGGTAACCTTCCAAGAGTCAGGTTGTGAATGTAACCACGCATCCAAATTCACCAAGTTGCCCTATAGATATTAGATTTATCTTGAGGTTTGGCACATGCCTCACATCTTTAAATATTGATGGATTTCCATTTTGCAACTTTAGATAAACATCACCTTTACCAGTAATATTGCATGGCTCATCATCTCCTAAATAAACTTGTCCAAAATCACCCTGAACATAATTTCTGAAATAACCCTTATTAGGGGTAGCATGGAAAGAAGCTCCATAATCTAAAACCCAAGATTCTAATTTATTATCCAAGGAGAGAATAAGGGCATATTGCTTTACCTCACTTGCAATATTTTCCTCTTTACCTTTTTATTTACCTTTATTCTTTTGTATCATCTTTCTTTTCCTTGGATCAATACTCCTTTATGTGTCCTCTCTTTCCACAATTCTAGCAAAGTAAATCTCTGTACCTAGATCTAGATCTTCCATGTCTTGAATTTGATCTCCCATTCTTATTTCTCTTTGATGATCTCTCCTTAGATCTTCCCCTGCTTTCTACATTTAAAGTGTTTCCAGATGATGCTTATCCTAAGCTTTTCCTACGTATTTTCTCATTAAGGATTACACTAACCACATCATAAAATTTCACACATTTAGAAGCGAGTTGTTCTATTACTAATAATCATTACCAAGTTATTCCAACTATTTGGTAAAGATCATAATAATAAAATTTATTTCACTTCATCATCAAATAAAATTTATACTAAATTTAACTGATTTACAATAGACCGGAAATCATTCAAATGATTAGATATAGATCCACCTTCTTGCATCTTAGAATTAAACAATTTTTTCATCAAATAAACCTTATTTGAAGCACTAGGAGTTTCATAAAAATTTGCTAAATATTTCATCAACTCTAATGTGGTTTTTTTATTTGTAAAATTCAAAGTCACGATGTTGTCAGGATCAATCTTATAGATCCCAAATCCTTTCTGTCAAGAACCTTCCATTCTTCATTAGTCATCGTGTCCGATTGTGCATGCTCATCCAATGGTAAGTATAGATCTTTTTGATACAAATAATCCTCCACCTACATCTTCCATAGTTGATAATTACGACCGTCAAATTTCTCTACTCGATATTTACTATCTTTTGCCATTGTTCGCTCCCACTTTGAATCAGAATATTCTCTATGAGTAAATCCGGTCAACACAAAAACCTCTAAACAAAGATCGATACTAGTTTTGGGGTTGAACAATATAATAGTGTTGCACATATCAAATAAAGCATACAAAAAATGAATGCGGAAATAAACCGAGAAGATAAAATAATTAAGAGAAAGATAACACTGCATTTAACTTGGTTCACCCAAAGTGTGGGCTACGTGCACCAAGAAACAAAAATATTATTATTCAGTGATTTACAGAGGAAATACAATGAAGATATGCTATCTTCCAACACCTCATAGGATGTTCAATATTTTTCCCTCACTCAACTACTCTTTCTTTCTCACCAAGAAAACTAACATGTAAAACAATTGCTATTTTCTTCTCTCATACCCTCATACAATGCATACATGCATATATATCTATTCTGGGAAACTAAATATGCTTTTACAATCAATAAATCATCTTTAAAGCAAGAGATTTATTCTAATTCTCATTTAAAGAACAAAGCATTGTCGCATAGGTGACCGATGTCGGTCCCTACCTTACTTATTTTGATCACTTTTTAAGCGATGTCGATTACGTCCTAAGCGATGCTAGTTTCCTCTGTTGATTCTAGTCACTATCAAAAGCATTAACATGTAAAAGAAATCTTCTTGTGAAATAAGTAAGCTCCATACTCAATAAGCCTCTTGATTTTATAGTTACTAATACGGATGCATCTCCACCACTCATCACATTCTACATGTACATGCTCTTAGAATATATTACATATGAATGTTTTGATTAGCAATCATACTATCAATAACACAATGATTGATCCATCGGTTCATATGAGTGTGTGCTCTATTGCACTCCTCATCACTATCAACTACCCACTCTCTCATATTTCATATCCAATTTCGCTTAATCTTATGACTATGTCAAGCTTACTATTACACTAGGCCTATCACCATGCTTGTGTCATTCACTTATGGCATCTACCATTAAATGTCGTGACATGCTATTAGGTATTACTTGGCTCCACGTTGCTCAATATATACCTTCCCTAAATCACTCGTGTCTAAAATTCATTGAGAATAAGAAAGTTATCATTATCATAGGTATTTTTCCATACACAACATGGCCTCGACCTCCTCTTGAAGTTTTTCATTGCACTAGCTAAATCATCTAGGTCCCCTGGGCCTCTCAAATCTAAGGCACATTTTGCACCTAGTTCCCCTATTTACACATATCAGTCCACTAGTCCATCTTGTCAGACCTAAGTCCCCTACTCGGGAAACCCCTTCACATAGGAGTTCATTACCTTCTTCACCTCCTAGGTATCCTTCACATAGGTTTCCATCACCTCTTAGGTATCCTTCACATAGGTTCTCATCACCTCCTCAATCTCTTTCACATAAGTGTACCACCTCAATCTCCTTCACATGGATTTTCACCACCCCCTTTAGCATATAGGTCTCATTCACCAATACATTTTTAGTCTCATACGTTAATGATCTCATAGCATGGTAACACACTTTTATCTCCTCAAACATCGGGTGGAGGAACCTTGCCCTTCACTTTTGTTGGATAGCTTACTCATCATCATAGACTTGGGGGCATAATGTTTACTTCCTTCCCCATTTCCTAACATCAATAGGTGTTTATCATCTCTACTATTACGCTCTATGCTTTGTACTTCCTATTTCTAAGCATCATCAAACATATTGATACCAAACTTGTATCATCGTTACCCTATGATGTAATCTTTTTCTAAGGATCACACTTGAGTGTCAAGGGCTCACTACATTCACATACCTCACACATTGCACATTTCATGCTCCGTTCTTTATGATACATCCTTCTAGAATTTTATTCTCATATAACATACTACTCTATGATTTACTCTAGTTCCATGGTTCGTACTAAAATATTGAGGGTATCAACACTGAAATGAACCTCACCTCACTCACACTCTTTATGCTCTATGCTTCATTGTTCATATCTTCCAAGTGCACATTATCAAACCATTTCCCAATGCCACACTATTGTTTTATGGTTCATTATTGATTGTTGAGGAGCCTTTTATATATGAACACCATTTGATACTCATCCAAATCCACTTGGGGGCATGTTGCTCATATCACATTCACATTACATAGCATTCCATCTTACTCATTTATAACATTTGCATATCTTGGTCGCACATATTCTTGTTTTCTTATGCTAGTTACATATACACTTTGTTTCACATGCTAGACATATACTTATTGTGTCAATACATCTTTTCTATATACACATGCGCATTATATTTTCTCTAGTTGTGAATGCAGACTTTCTATAGATCCTTACATGCTGCAAATGATGCTTGACATTATACCTCTTACCGGTCCCACCGAGGCTCCTAGGGGGAATCTACTTTCTCATACATCATAGTTATTATCATTTATTTTTACTAATTCAACTTCCTAGCACATTACTTACCTTTGATACATACACACTTTTAAATAATTTTTATGTTTCTAACATTCTAAGCGGGTGCTTCATGCATAATATTTTCCTTACATGAACTATTTGCCACATAGTTGTTTGTTACACTTTACTTTCCATTGTTTACTACTTGTATGCCATTATTTTCTGGGCTATGCCCTATGTCTTGTTTTATCATTTCTTGTATGATTTTAACCACTTTGGCCTTGATTGTCTTATAACACTATATGTGATTTCCTATGTTTGAAACCTATTTTCTGTGGTCTATCTTGTATTCTTACTTTCTCGATTATATTTTTATTTCTATATGCATACTTTTCTTGATTTCACTAACACATATTTGTAGCCACTTTTTGTATGTACCTTGCTTTCTACCATGCACATCCTCCCCCTTACAGTGCAACCACTTCAACATAATTTCAGGCCATCTCCTTTGGGTGCATGCTCGATATTTGTTGCATGCATCCTAAATGAGGGGCATACATTGGGTGAACCATTCACCCCATACAAAATCTCAGAAATTCAACACAAGCCTACACACTACATGAACATAAAAAGATACAGTCATAAAATGATCTCGAATATGACTTGGGTCCTCAATATAACATAGACACCAACACCCAAAACCATAAAGTAGTGCTTGGCCACGTGTGTCCTCCCGTGAGTGCCTATGTCCTAGGGACATATACAAAATAGTTATCAGATTAGCAATCTTGTCGATAGTAGTTCAAATAACACTTTTATACGATAGGGGTCCAAACTAAGAATACAAAATGCACATAATCACCTAAAATATCCTTGAATTGGAATGATAAATACATTTATAACAATACATAACAAACATGAGACGTACCATTTGTAATGGTGCTTTTCGGGAAGCGATCATGGCACAAGAGTAACACTAGAATTCTCTCCCCAACACTCTTCTTTTGTGGTGTGAGATTGCCTAAAAAAATCGTACTTGGTGTGAGATCACCAAAATCACTCATTCTTGGAATGAGATCACTTGAAAAAAGCTCGCTCTTGGTGTGAGATCACCCATAAAGCTCACTCTTCTACAAAACTTCAGAAATTTTATATCCTTTTCACTTTCATGGATCAGATGCACACTTTCCTTTTAATACTTTTGTAGATTTACATACTTTTATAGAATTTTCATAATACATGATTTTGACTACTCTTTCTCTCTTCTTTCATAGGTTTGTACTTAATACGGAATAATAAGTAGCCCTAAATCAAGAAGAACAATAGGCAAACAGTGGTAAAACACAATATGATTCACCCCTAGGGTCACTTCCTCTTTTAGCTTCCATGTTTCATTTTTATCACTTGACGATTTCACTTGAATCCTCCTCACATTATTGGCATCACATTCTACATGGTTATTAAGTACGCATGTATTGGCTAATTTATATTATCAAGTATTCACTCAACAACATATAGTGGGGGAAACTCTACACACAAAATCATGCACTTGGGTACATTTCTAGGTCCTACCAATATAATTTCATTTACATGATTCGTAAGCAAGAAAACTAGTAATTGAAAGCTATCTTTGGCCTCTTTGCTTTGTTTCTTGTCTTCTTTTTGGTCTTTCACAAATTACAACCAAATTTTAAGTTTATTTCTCTATCTTTCATTACTTGGAGACGCTAACACCGTGTTACCTCATTTCCTCACGGGTGTGTAGAGACTAAATCTTGCACCTTGGGTATATTTATAGATCCCGATCACATACCACTATTCATATGATACCTAAGAAAGAAAAGTAATAATTGAAAATGGTTTTGGCCCTATTTATATCTTTCTAGTTTCCTTATTATCCTTACTCACCCTATTTCCGAGTATAAGTTTCTATACTTCATCTTTTCGATTGTCTAGAATCTAGCACCTTCTTTGGGATTTGAGTGCACAGTGCTCCCATCCCATCTCAATGCCCTCGACCTCTTTGTTTCTTGCTTGCGTATTTGGGTCCTTTCTAGCTATTCAACATCTTATTTTTTGGTGGTTTGCATTTTAGTGGTTAATTAAGAAATTCAAAAAGGAAATCATCTAAATACAAAGCTATGTGACCATAATAAAAGACTAAGCTCTAAGCATTTACTATTACCACCTAATATTTCATTTAAATGTGCTAACAAGAGCATCAAAGAATCCTTCTAACATCTATTTAAGTGAAGTCTTGCATTCTTGTCCATACACTCCATAGGAGGGGAAGATCATTTTTCCATGCACACATGTACTTACATTTTGTACATCTAACTATTTCTTGTTAACAAGTGCAACTTGCACAAGAGCCACCTTGGGAACAATTCTACACACACGAGAACTACATAGATTCGGAATGTAGTGCAACACCTAGATCATAAGTTCACTCGGTTGGGTGACCATCACATAATTATGACTCCCCTTTTACCTCTTTTTATAGGATTTGATGTGTTTTAGGGTTTTCCAAGTTAACTTTCTCTTTATAGGTTTCAGGTGAAATCAAAAATCAATCAACTTTGTCATACATGAGACTAATAGATACATTTAGTGAACATCATGTGACGATGTAACATTTAGTTTCTAAGATTTTGTGTAGTAACAAGTGCCTATAAAATGACCCTAACACCCAGACGCCCATGACCTAGTCCAGGCACCCAAGTCCCAACATTTTAGACATCTACAAAATTTCTTGGATGATTTCTGCAACAATCATTCCTCATGTTCCAATAGTTTTCCAACTTTGTACAAATTCAAGATTATCACAAAACCAATTAAGCACTTTATCCCTTCTAACGGCACTTAGGGTTTTAAATTTATTAACTTACTTGATTGTGTCAATTATGTTCTTCATTTCTATATTATTGTGTTGTAAATTAATTAGAATTTAACATTTATATTTCAATATTTTAAAACTCAATTAGTGAATGTATCGCTCGTACCCACCTTAGCTATAGGTCATTTATCATCTTCTCATTATGGCTCAATTTTATGTCAAATTTACTAAATCCCTCCTTTAAGAGCTTAGTGATCATATTGCTAAACATCCTTAGAATCTAGACCTATTAATATTCACTTCTTATGAGGAGGCCACCAATATTGTGGAGCTTAATGTTCCTACATCCATCCCTCTTCCATGCATGTTCTTTACTCAACCACCTACTTCCACTCTTTTGCCTACTTCTACTATTCCATTTTCTATCCGTAATCCCAACAACCAATTCACTCCACCTCTTGTTTCTCATGATTGAAAATTATGTTCCACTAGCACTCTAGAGTTAACCTCCCTTTATCAAGATATTCAAATTCTAATATGTCAATTTTAATAGGCTACTTCTCTTGCATCTCCATCTCTAGATTCCATTTTACTACTTAATACTCCTTTCACACTCACCATTCATGCTTACCCACTCCATCCTTATTTTTCACTCCCCAAAATACCCATTTTTAAATGTCATCGTTACCCTCAAGAGCATATCTCGATAATTTCATGTGGCATATCTAGATTATGCGAATGATCACACTTTACTAACAAATCTATTTCCTCATATCCTTGAGGTTATACGATGCATTGGTTCTATGACATACATGTCTACTTGATAACACATTTTCAGCATTTAGCTAATGTTTTTCTTGCTCATTTCTCTATTAATATTTTCTCTAAGATATCATCTACTCAACTAGCACAAATTAAACAAGGACTAATTGAACATCTAGCAGATTAGGTTTACGATATAAAAAAACTTAGCTAATATGTCTAATATACTTGCGAGAGTCAAAATTAAAGATTTATTTGTCGAAAGTCTATTACCGCTTCTCTAGGTGAGGGTTATCTTTGAGAAATTTCCATCAATCAATCATTTATGTCATACTCTTAAGCTACACGAATATAATCTCTTGTTTATAGGAAAGCTTAAGTATTATGAGAAAGATTTATCTTCTATGCTTTTTCAAAGTAAATAAAATTTTGAGCTATCTACAAAACCTACTCAACCTAAAGTTACTATCAATCTTTGTCTCTAATATTGAAAAGCTTCAATGGAAACCACCGAAGCATACACTTATTAAATTTACTTGTGCAAGTGTACTTGTCTTTGCACATATTCTATTACCACAAATCATTGAGAGTAATATATTTATGCTTCCTCCTCCACTTAATCTAGAAACATCTTCTCTAAAAGGTTGTGATTTCAATTAAAGTTTTATATGTGATTATCATAAATGAATTAGGAACTCTACAAATTGATGTTTCAAACATCAAAATCTTATTAAAGATCTTATCGATAATAATGTAGTTGAACTTCCTAATCCTACTGACATTTACACTTTGATTAATAAAAATCACAAGCTCAAAATCTTTACCAAACCTCTTTTGTAAAATGACAAGCAAGAAAATGAATCTTCGCAAATAATACATATTGTGTGGTGCCTCGTCCTTCATCACGAGGCTCTCAATTTTCTAGTTTCTCATGTTGATGTATTTACGTCATTCATTACATTCTTCGTTTGTGAATATCATGCTACATTCTCTTCTCATTTCTTATACATCAAGTACTTCAATGGATATATTTCTATCAATAACACCATGGTTTATCTTTTGTTTAACATAAGTACGTTCTCTAGTGCACTCCTTATTACTATCAAATGCCCACTCTCATATATTTCATACCCAGTTCCTAGATCTTATGGCTATGTCAAGCTTCCAATTACAGTCGGTCCTCTCACCATGCTTGTGCCTTTCCTTTTGGCACCTAATGTACAATATTGTGACATGTTATTCGGTCTACCTTGGATCCTCATCGTTCAAGAAATTATTTCCATGCCTCAATTATGTATTAACTTTATTCATAACAAGTGAGTTGTCACTATACAAGGTATCACTCCATACACTCCATGACCTCAAACTCCTCTTGAAGTGGCCATTGCTCTCATTAGAGCATCTATTTCCCCAAGAACTCTAAAATATAGAGCACAATATAATCCTAGCTCTTTAGTTTGCACCACGGCCTACTCGGTCCCATTGGTCTACTATTCATCCTCATCACCTTTGGGCCATTGATAGGATGACTCCTTCATCTAGGTGCACATAGCCTCATCACTCTCCTTCATTTAGGTGGAAATCACCTCATCACTCTCCTTCATCTAGGTGTACATCACCTCATTACTCTCCTTCATCTAAGTTAACATTCGTCATCACTCTCCATCTACGTGCACATCACCCTGTCGGTCTCCTTCATCTAGACCCACCTCACCTTCACAGTCTCAGTATTATCGGTATCAACACCTCATATCATACTCCATGTACATCATCAGTCCCATTCACCACCACCTTTAGAGCATGGTCACACATATTTATCTCCTCATACATCGGGTGGAGGACCCTTGCCCTTCAATTTTATCAAATAACTTGCGCATACTCATACACATGGGGGGCATCACACTTACTCTTCCCCCCTCCTAGCATCATTGCATATTTTACATTTCTATTACATCACTTCATACTTCATATCTATTCTTGCACACACATTTTCATACATATTGATAAATTTGTATCATTATTACTCAATGAAACACTCTTGTGATATGGTTCACACTTGGCTTTTGAGGGCTTACTACTTTCATGAACCTTGGATTCTACACACTATAGAATTCATAGTTGGCACATTCAAGATACATCCTTTTTACACACATTCATCAATACACAATTACCTATGATGCACTTTAGTTCCGGTCTTCATACTCGACCACTAAGGGTCTAAATCTAAAATGAACCTCACCACACTCACTCAAGCTCGTGCTCTACCCTTTTCGATAATATTTTTCTAGCACACAATTCGATCCTTTTCCGATGACACACTCTTGTTCTATTATTCATTCTTGATTGTTGAGCGTTAATTTAGAAATGAAACTCATCTCATGCATACTCATTCACACTCACTCGGGGGGCATGCTGCTCCTATCACTCACTTTGTATTCCATTGCATTCAAACTCACTGCATCTGACATATTTTGGTTATCAATTTTCTTGTTTACTTATGCTCGCATGTTACACTTTGATTACTATGTTAGATGTATATTTTGTATGTCATTATATTTTCTATATACACATGCACATTCACCTTCCATCGAGTTGTGAATGCAAAATTTATAGATCTATTACCTGTAGCATGTATTCTTTGTCTTGTCCATCTTACCCAGTCCCAAGTGGCTCTTAGATGCATTTACTTTCATACATATTGCATTTGTTATTGTTTTGTTTTATACTATTCAAAATTCATACTAGAACACTAGTTTATATCAAATCATACACGTTTTGACATACTTTCTATCTTTTTAAAATGCTAATGGGTTCTTCATGTGTAACATTTGCTTTTGAGAATTATTTCTACCATGGTTGTCTATTACTCTTTCCTTTCCACCTTGACAATTCTTGTCATTTTTACCACTTTTTGTGGGCTTTTCCCTTTCTCTTGTGTACACATTGTATGCTTTTAGCGGATTCATCATAGATTGCCTTGTGACATTGTGGTGATGTACCATGTTTGTGAATCACTTTTCACAAACTACTTTGTATGGGCTATTGTTTGTATAATTAGGTTTTTGTGTGCTTAGATTACACTTTGTCTTCTACATGTGTATTTTGCATTTTTGCACTAACACATGTTTTAAGTGATTTTTCTTATGTGTGCCTTGGTTTCTACAAATAAAATATTCCCCATACGGGTTATGAGTCACATTTTAGTAGTCGGTCCTCCTTTGGGACACATTCTCCTACCAATGTTGCATGCACTCCAACAAGGGGGTTTCATTGGGTGAATAAGTCACCCCATATAATAGTTCATAGTCATAGTATAGTTTAGTTCGATCTTGGTATAACAAAGTCTTCGGTGTTAGAAACGACCTAGAATAAAACTTGGGTCTTTGACACATCACGGATAATAGTTCCCAAAACAAAGACATGAGTTCTTGGGTTATTCTAACCCTTCTTGGATGGATATGAGCAAGTGGAAGTTACAAAGTTTTATCATATTAAAACAATTTCTGGCAGTTTATACAACAATTTTCTCAGTACAAGCATAGTTCTTCAACAATCAACATGCATGTTTTCACCTTTTTTCTATTTTTGCGGTGCATCAAATTGGATCAAATTTGAGCACACCATCTTTAGTGGTGTATACATTTCAGGATGCATTAAAAGGTTGGATAATAACACTAGATCTTTCTCCCTACACTTCTTCTAATGTGGCATGAGATTGCCCAAAAACTCATTTTCTACAATTTTTTAACATCCTTTCTACTCTCTTCACTCATCACAAATCAGGTGCACCTGTTGCTTTTCACATTTTTACATACTTTATAGACACTTCTACACGTTTGTATTAAATTTTTCATATACACATCTTTAAATACTCTTTTTATCTTCTCTTACGCAAGTTCATCATTTTGGGAAGCAACAATCACATCATAAAGCATCAAATGACATTGACATGAAGTAAAACACAACATATACACATACACTTTTCACTCCTAGGGTCACTTCCTCTTCTCTAGCTTCTACACTTCATATTTTACTTTATTCTTTTTCTTGTCTTCTCGGCATGTTTTTCGCCATCTATCTACATGGTTATTAGGTACACATCTCTTATCTACTTCGGGTTATTGATAATTTTCTCAACAAAAGCTGGGGAAATGGTAGACACTAAATCATGCACTTTGGGTATATTTCTAAGTCATGATCACATACCACTAGTCATATGATTCCTAAGTGATAAAATTATTAATTGACCATGGTCTTTGTCATATTTTCTTTCTTTACGGTTTACTGTGACATTTCTCATACCCTAGTGAAAAATTTCAACTTGAAACTTTATTTCTCGAGATAGGAGGGGTTGGTCTAAGTGGTCTAACTAAAGGGAAAAGGGTTTGAAATATTGCTCTGTTGGTTTCACAATGTCAACCTTTTACCTAAGATGTCTTTCCAAGTGTCATCTCGATCATGATCATGCATCATTCCCTCGAGAGCGATGCAAGACCCTACCACGGGACGGGAAAGACAACGGGATTGAATATGGAAATCCCAAAACTTGGACGGGGACATTCCATTCGAGAAATTGAAGTAGGTTGTTTCCTATCTTTTATTCACAGTTCAGTTTTATCAAGTTACTTTGAGTTCATTAATTATGATTAAGTGAAAAATTCCTAGTGTACATGAGTTGCAAAGAATTCATTTAACATCATGTTAATGAAAAATAATGCAAAAATAAGTATTTATAGCTCATTACAGTAAGATGTTTTCATTTATTTCACAAATTAAAAGTACAATGAACCCACACAAGCTGTGGGGAATAACTCTGAAAATCAAGTACATTAAAAGAAAGTACATGTGTATAAAGCTATGAATAAAAGAGAAGGAAAATCCATCACTGCCTCTTCAGACGGATTTTCTTGGAGTCGGTTCCCAGTTGTCCTTTCCCACTCCTCTTCTTCGTCCTTAGCAAGTGCCGGAAAGACAAAAATTCAATGGTTAGAGCTCCAGATTTTCATTCCTATTGTACTCACAACTTCAAACAAGTGGACTTTCTTAACAGTGTACTTAACATTTCAGATAGTACAGAAAGGAATGTAAGATAAGAATGATACTTTCAGCATATCGTAAGAAAAGATCAACAAGATAACGAAAAGAAAATCCTTTGGCTTTCACTTTTTCTAACTAGTTTTTCAGTGTGCAGGTACAAGTGGAATGACACAAATTTTGTAAAATTGACATCAAGAGAAACGAATATTCAAGAAAAACAAGGCTTTCATACAATTTAAGTGTCAAAGAAAGATCTGTTATACTTATGCAAGCGATAAATGATACATGTTTACCAAAAGGCACCAGCAGATTTAAGAATGTCAATCTATAGGATTAACAAAGTAGCCATCAAGCTTCATGCTGGAAGTTTATAAAGGATTGCAGAACTAAAAGGAATAGGCATGTCATGAAAGTACAGATTTCAGTTTTCAAGTCAACCATGAAACAAATGAACTTCAAGAAGGATCAAGTACTTGTAGCTAAGAGCTATAAAAACTACATTAGTTTGAAGTAACTTTTTCTTGATTCTACAAAGCACAGAATGAAGATGTAGTTCAGAATAACTCCACTGAGTCCTATGACAACCATGTTGATGTTCGAACAAATGCCTTCCATTCCTGACTACTTCAATCATTTATTTTGAGACAAAATAAATTCAGTTTACCTTGCATGATGGTTGAGAATAATTTTTTTGTAGTAGTTATAGGCTCAGAGTATTCGTATTAAATGAAGGGTGATCAATATTAAATACAATATCTAAAAAAGTGAAATTTTTCCATGATATATCATTAACGAAGTTTCAACAGTTAAAGGCATACAAATTTCATATTAGCTGGGCATCCATCAATTATAAAGTATATGAAAAAGTAATGTAGATTTCAAGTAACAGAATTCGAACTTCTTTGCATAATGTATAGGGAAAATATTGGAATGTATATGAACCTTCAAGATTGCACTAACTTGTTAAGTTTCAAAAGAAAACAACGTTCCAAAAATGAATAGGGACTTGGAGCTTAAGGTAATTACAAATATCAGAGATCACAGTTTATAGGTTTCAAGTGATCATTCTACAAGATAAATGCAACACATATAATAAAACCCAAAACTGGACAAGTTTCAATGGCCACAAATGCACCAAGCTCAAGATGGTAAGAGACCATATAATCATAACAATGCACCATGTCAGGAACTCATACAGGGTGAACCCTGAATAAGGAAGACATCCTGGAGCACAAATTTGAGAAGAATAACAAGCCATAATTAATGAATGCATGGGTTAAGCCATCTGAAGGGTAAGCTACAACTCAAATGTAAAATACGAGCTACCTAAATATCTCAACCCAGATTTGGGTAGGAGAAAAAAACAAACAAACATGGGTACAAGTAAACATTATAGTTGTTTTCAAATTAAAAAAACAATACAGATTTACCATCGACCCAGAAGCTTTTTCAAAGTGCAAATAAAGAATAATCTACAATCATGTAAGGTAGATCTGAACAAGAGGAGCCAATTTGAAAAATAAAGTAAATATAAGCTCAAATCAGGAGCAATGTACAGTCAACACGAGACACCTCCAACAGATCAAGGAATGAGCTGCAATATGAACCCTCAAGTCGTGCCTTTAAAGCACACAGAAGGTACTGAAGAACAAATGTAAGAAAATAAAACCCAAATGGTGTGTAAACTAGAGTTAAAAAACGACCATTCAGGGAGATCACAAAGCTCCAATGCTTAAAAATGGCGGCACGCCGTACAAGCAACTATAGCATCTGGAAAATATTCACGGCACCAGGTTGAATGGAAGGAAAGCAGCAAATTTCCTTTCATCATCAAAGCTAAGTTATCCAGTTTGTAAGAGAAGAGCTCAAACTGTAATGAAATAAAATAAATCTCTAAACAAGTGAGCAAAATCTCAGACACATCGAGCCAATACAAGAATACGGTAAATGCTGCAAATATATGGCCAGGCCGTATTAAACAAAAGCGACCAAGATCTCAAATATCCAGTGACAGCCATGAAGACCCAGCCAAATTCAAAGGGAGAGTTATAAGTAATATTAAAATTCAACATACAGCCGGATCTCAAGAAAAGAGATCAATTTTAATAGTCATTTACCCAGGTCGAAAGAAATACTAGCAGTTTGATAGAAGGGCATAGCCATTACGCCTTAAAATCAGTAAAAATAGAGGGCTTTCCTTAAACACTGGTGGCCATTGATAATGCACAAATAGAAGAGGGAAACACACAACCCAATGCTTGTAAACGCCGAGAAATCCACAAAAACTAGAGCAAATATGGATACATGGTATAATAGCAGAGCTTCAAGCTCGTAAGAAACAAAGGTTTCTCCATATGCCCATAGCTAGCATGAAAACCGATACCATTCAAGAAGGAACAAGCTAAGACCCATCACGAACTTGAGAAAAGAAAACCAAAAGAAGAAAGAGCTCCAGATTGACCTAGCATGGCCACAAAGATTGAAAATTGCAGAAAGTTAAAAAAAAATCCATGGTGGATACAAATTTGAGCAGGCTTTCTCCTATTCCACCACCTCCTCAGGTGAAGCACACAACAACTTGATGAAGGGTAGAAACGAGGATCTACGGAAACTGCAGAGTCTACGGAATCTACAGAATCTTCCAAACAACAATAGGAAATAAAATGCAGCGGATTTAAAGGATCCAGAACAGGGGAAATGAGGAGAAGCTACAGAAATTTATAACAGCAAAATAAGATAAAACTCTTGGCTGCAAATAACACAGATCTGGGCTTCAAATTGCTTGAGCAATACAAATATATTTGTCAATAATGAACAGCAGCTACAGCTGCACACAAAACATTCATTCATACATTAACAACATTGAAAATGAAGGAATTCTTTCAACAAAACCAGTCCAGACTTGAGCTGGGACTGCACATTTTTCTTCTTCTCCCAAATCTGAGTTTTTCTCCTTCTTCTTCTTCTTCTTCTTCTTTTTCCTTTTTTCTACTTCTCCCAATAAAACATAATGCATTAATAATAAACACCTACACAAAAACTTGCCTTGCAAGTCAACACAAAATCTCGACAGAGAGATAATCAGGGAGAATAATCAACCAAAAATAAATGTGCAGCAGTCATAATTAAATGCAAATCTGATATGTCGGGAACTAAATGGGAAAATCAAATATTAGTTGCACAATTAAATTTGATTTGAATTTCCAACACTCCCCCTTAATTATGAACTGCTGCAGATCATTAGAAATATGAATCAAGTTTGTTCAAAAACTGTTGTAGCATTTCCGTAGCTAACTAACAATTTTCGGAGCTGCTAACTTGTGCAAAGTCACAAACTCCTAAGCCACTTTGTAAATACTCAAATGTCTCTTTTTCCAGTGCTTTTGTAAATATGTCAACCCATTGATCTTTAGACCTGCAAAAATCAAGACAAATTTCTTTGTTGCTTACAAGCTCTCTGATAAAATGATACCTCGTATCAATATGCTTAGTTCTCTTGTGAAACACATGATTTTTAGATAATGCTATGGCTGAACTGTTATCAAAGAATATTGTAGTGGCTTCCTTTTGATCATGCATCAAATCTTTCAACATCCTTCACATCAAACAACTTGACACGCAGCACTAGTGGCTGCCACATACTCAGCTTCAACTGAAGAAAGAGTCACAATGGGTTGTTTCTTTGATGCCCATGACACAACACCTATACCAAAGTGAAAAGTATACCTAGAAGTACTTTTCCTATCATCTATGTTGCCTCCACAGTCACTATCAGTGTACCCAACAAGACTGAAATCATCTGAAGTGGAATACAAAATACCAAAATCCTTTGTACCACTTACATACCTCAATATCCTCTTACCGGCCTGCCAATGTGAGTCTTTTGGAGACTCCATAAACCTTGAAATCAGACTTACACCATACATGATATCCGGCCTTGTGGTTGTTAAGTACATAAGGCTTCCAACCAGCCTCTTGAACAATGTAGAATCCACACATGCTCCATCATCTTCCTTGCTTAACTTCATCCCTGTCATAACCGGTGTTGGGGATACCTTGCACCTTGCCATATTAAATCTCTTCAAAACTTCATTTGCATATTTAGATTGAGAAATAAATATACCATCATTGGATTGATGGACTTGATCCCAAGAAATACCTCATAAGACCCAAATTAGTCATTTCAAATTCATTCTTCATTATTGATTTGAAAGAATCTATGTTTAGATCACCGGTAAAGATTAGATCATCCACATACAAGCAAACAATCAAAATGTTACCTTGCTTGTTGACCTTGATGTACAATGTTGGTTCTGACCACTTCTTTGGAAACCATTTTGAATGAGATAGGAGTCAATGTGGTTGTACCAAGCTCTTGGAGCTTGCTTCAATCCATAGAGTGCCTTCTTCAACCTATACACCTTGTCTTCATGACCCGGTAGCTCATAGCCTTGTGGCTGTTCCACATACACTTCCTCCTCTAAATAGCCATTTAAAATGTAGACTTTACATCCATTTGATATACAGGCCACTTGTTGTGGGCAGCAATAGCTAAAATAGTCCTAACTGTATCCAACCAAGCAACCGGAGCAAATGTCTCATTGAAGTCTATACCGGGCTGTTGTGTAAAGCCCCTTGCAACTAGCCTTGCTTTATGCTTTTGCACTTTCCCATCAGCATCTTGTTTAGTCTTATAAATCCATTTGACACTAATTACATCTTTGCCTTCCGGCAAATCAACCAACTCCCATGTTTGGTTCTTTTCAATGGATTCAATCTCCTCATCCATGGCTTTTGCCCATATATCACTACTCACAGCCTCTTCAAATGTTAATGGATCATCAATATGAGAAAATAAAGCAAAAGCTGAAAATGAATTAGTTGTGTCAACATTATACAACTCACTCAAACTCCTTGTTTTTCGTGGCATCATGCTTGCTAGAGTTGGATCGGAGATGAAGAACTACTTGGAGTGCTAGATGGTGTTGCTCGAGGATACCTTGATTGATGTAGATGCCGGTGTAGATGCTTGTGAAGTTTTTGTCTGTTGGTGTGGACAAGCAGCCTTGAAGATCTCCTTGGTGTGAATGAAGGTGTAGCTTGAGCTGCAACTTGTGGTACCATCCTGGGATTGGAAGGAGCTATTGTTTGAGTTATATTTGGTGTTGGAAACACTTCATCCACCATATTATCATTTGGGATAGCAGCTGCAATTCTAACAGTCCTCTCTATGCTTCCATCCCATGCTTCATCCTCCACGAACTGAACATCACGGCTGATTATAACTTTCCTATTGATAGGATCAAACAACTTATATGCTTTTGTTTCCTCTGAGTAACCAACAAATATACATTTTTGTCCTTTATTATCTAACTTCCTTCTCAACTCATTTGGAACATGCGCATATGCTATGCATCCAAATACCTTCATATGAGAAACACTATGTTTCCTTCTTGTCCAAGCCTCTTGAGGGACTTTGTTTCTTACGCTCTTTGTTGGGCACCTATTCATGATGTAAACAGCAGTTGCCACTGCCTCAGCCCAATATTCATTTGGTAGATGTTTGGCTGCCATCATGCTATGAGCCATCTCCATAATTGTTCGGTTCTTCCTCTCCGCCACACCATTTTGTTGAGGTGTATAGCGGGCTGTAAATTGCTTGTGTATGCCATGAGATCTACAAAAATTTATAAATTCATTAGATATAAATTCACCGCCTCTATCCATCCTTAGAACCTTGATGTAGTGGCCACTTTGCTTCTCCACAAGTGCCTTGAACTGCTGGAAATAAGCAAATGCATCAGATTTGTGTTTCAAGAAATAAACCCAAGTTTTTCTTGTGAAATCATCAATAAAAGTAAGAAAATAAGTGCAGCCTCCTATAGACGGTGTTTGCATTTGCCCACAAATATCTGAATGCACAATCTCAAGTGGAGTTGTAGCTCTATTTGCCTTGCCAATCGGAAATGACTCTCTATGTTGTTTGCCCATAATACATCCTTCACAAACTCTTTCCGGTTTCTCAATTAATGGAAAACCTTTTACCATATTCTTCATATGTAGTAATTTCAGTGCTCCAAAATATAAATTCCCAAATCTAAAATGCCATAGCCAAGAATCATCCTTTACTACTGATTGAAGCTTGCTTGAGTTTCTATAGAAACATCATTTCCTCTTTGGAGCTGTTCTGGCCATTTCGTAGCTGTCTTGGACATTTCCGTAGCTGTCTTGAACATTTCTGTAGATATTTTGAACCTTTTTGTGGCTGTTTTGAACATTTCCGTAGCTGTCTTGGACATTTCCGTAGTTGTCTTTGGCTACTGCTGATTTTGTATCTTCTACCTTAAAAGCTGCTCCAGAATTTATAGTATGTGTCTCATGAATAGCTTGAGTTGTTTTTCCTTTCATGGCTGGCCTTATTTTTAATGGAAACATGCGGTTTGAGTCATTTGTACCTTGGCAATAAGCATATTGCTTGGAAGCTTGTCCAAAATAACACATTCATTATTTTCCATGTACACTCTATATCCCTTTTGTATCAGTTGTCCAATGCTCATCAAGTTGTGTTTTAGACCAGCAACATAATATACATCAGGCATAAATTTTGGCTCCCCCTTTTTGGTTAGAATATTAACCATACCTTTACCCAAAACAGTGACTTTGTTGTTGTTACCAAGTGTAACATCAGTTTGAACTGATTCTTCCAAGCTAGAAAACAAATCTTTATTACCTGTCATGTGATTACTGCAGCCGAATCTAAATACCATATGTCACATGGGCTTTCTTGAACAACATTGCACTCAACTGGAGAGTTTGTAGGGATTGCTTCAGCAATCTTCGTGCATGCAATGAACATGTTTCCTGAGGGAGTGCTACTTGACTGATTTTGACCTTGCTTCTGTTGGTCATACTTTTTTCTTGCATTCATGAGCATAATGCCCAAACTTCTTACAATAGTGACATTGAATGTGTGATTTGTCAAATCTTTGGCCACTTGGGTGATTGAAATTCTGATTTTGACCTCTACCACCAGCATTTGCATAACTGCTGCTACGTCCACTTCTAGGAGAACTTCTCCCTCTTCCTCTAGGACTGAAACTCCTCCTTCCTCTTCCACGATTTCTGAAATCTGAGATGAAAATGCATTTTCTCTTGAACTATTTGATCTATTCGAGTCTATATTCATGATTGATAAGAGAGAGGCATGTAGTTCATCAACACTAAAGCTGGCTCAAATCTTTGGTTTCCTCTAGAGCCACAACTCTGACATCAAATTTAGAAGGAGACTTCTAAGTACCTTTTCAACAACCTTCCTATCCTCTATGACCTCTCCATGGGACTTCATTTGATTTATCAAACCAACAACATGAGTAAAGAAAGATTCTATTGAATCTGAGTTTCTCATTGATAAATTTTCAAATTCTCTTCTAAGGAGCTGTAATTTAGTAGTTTTAACCTTGTCCATACCTTGATACATAATCTGGAGTGTGTCCCATGCTTCCTTGGCTTGCTTTGCTACTGCTGCAACTCTTGGGAGTATGCTCTCATGCATTGCTTGATGGATATAAAACAATGCTTTCCCATCCTTCTTCCTCTGTTCCTTCAAGATGTCCTTTTGAGCTTGTGTAAGAGCATTGTATGCTGCACAGTTTCTTTGGTTCTAGTAACCATTTTCAACCATTTCCCAAATGTCTTGAGACCAAAACAAAGCTTTCATGGTGAAGACCAATACTCATAGTTCTTTCCTGTGAAAATCGGAGTTTGCACACTAACCAATGATGCACAGACGTAGAAGCCATTAATGGCTGCCAAATGAAAAACTAAAAAACCTAGAAATGAAATAGAAGAAGGGTTTAGCCAAGCTCTGATACCAGATGAAGGGAAAATGAAATGAGGATCTACGGAGGCTACGAGTCTACGGAATCTACAGAATCTTCAAGCAACAATAGAAATAAAATGCAGCGGATTTAAATGATCAAAATAGGGGAAAAAAGGAGAAGCTACAAAAATTTATAATAGCAAAAAAAGATAAAACACTTGGCTGCAAATAACACGAGATCTGGGCTTCAAATTGCTTGAGCAATACAAATATATTTGTCAATAATGAACAGAAGCTACAGTTATTTGCACACAAAACATTCATTCATACATTACAACATTGAAAATGAAGGAATTCTTTCAACAAAACCGAGTCAGGACTTGAGTTGTAGGACTGCACATTTTCTTCTTCTCCCAAATCTGATTTTTCCTCCTTCTTTTCTTCTTCTTCTTTTTCTCTTTTTTTTCTACTTCTCCCAATAAAACATAATGCATTAATAATAAACACCTACACAAAAAACTTGCCTTGCAAGTCAACACAAAATCTCTGACAAGAGATAATCAGGGAGAATAATCAACCAAAAATAAATATGCAGCAGTCATAATTAAATGCAAATCTGATATGTCGGGAACTAAATCTGGGAAGACAAATATTAATTACACAATTAAATTCTGATTTGAATTTCCAACACTTGAACCCTCATATTCAAATAATAGGACTTCATAGGAGCTTACCTTAATGGCCATTAAAACTCAGAACCCGACTCGAGAATGGAGGAACAAAAAATTAAGCGATAAGTCCAAGTAAAGAGACCAATTCATCAACTCAAAGATGGGCTTTTTAGTAAGATAGAAAAGCTGAAATGCCACTGACAATTTGCTTATCACGACACATAATATGGTAGAGTTCTCAAGTCTCTTGCAAAAGCCTCAATTTATGATTTCTTTAATTATCTAGTAGCATAATAAAGTAAAATGTTTTATGCCCATCAAAAGTGTTGTTTGTGCTCCTTGTAACATCTCTGTGCTTACCATCTACATATTCATCCAAATACCTTCTGTAACAAATTCCATAGACACTCTCTTCAAACTGTCCAGGAAACTAGAAAAATTTGTCAAGACATACCTAATAGGAAATTGATGTTTACCTGTCCCTATAGTAATATTTTGAATCACCACATTCTTAGATTGGTGTATATGAATTCCATTAGTGTTTGGACTGTCATGAGGAGCAAAGATGTTCAGTCCATGTGCTTTAACAACATTGCAAAATTCAAAGTTTATCTGAACTTGCTAAATTGTAAGGACTACAAATATACATGAACACAATTTAGTCATTAGACTCTATTCATGTACTACCACAAAATAGTCATTTATCAAAGGAAAGATAAATACAAAAATATTGCCTTATCTATTTATTCCTTCTATGAAAGTTTTTAGATGATATTTTATGAGTACTAGGTGGAAGAATTATTTGTAATTAAATCCTTTCGTAGCAAAGGAAGGTCTTACAGAAATGTAGTTTTGCAGATCATTATTTGGTGAATTGCTAGAAACCATTGTTGGTGAATTGCGAGAAACCACTGTTGGTAAACTGCTGCCAGAAACCACCTTATTTCTTTACTTTCATCCATGAGAATCAATTGGTATTTGAAAACAAGATATTGCTATTAATTTAGGTGTTTGTCCCTCTTATAAAGCCACATCAATGAATTGAATTTGTTTCCTATGAATAGTTTTTTTTGGTGTGTTCATAAAATGATATGGTTGTAAAGTTTAGAATAGTGACATATGTCATCAAGGAAAAGTGATTTGAATTTTCTATATTTTGAGTTGGGGTGATTGATTGTGTTGCCTTTAATTTCCATGGAGACTATTCTAGATTTGTATTATAGTAAGTATTTGAGCTATATATATGTAATGCTATTGACTTGCACTTTTCTTCATGTTTTTTTTTTAAAGTTATGTTGATTAATTGTGTTGTCTTAATTTTCCATGAAGAAACCAATATAGATTTGTTATTGCAAGGCACTAGGTTATCCACTTTCCTTCATGGCTCTATTGCAAGGCACTAGGTATTTGAGTTATATATAGGTAATGTTATTGCAAGGCACTGGGATATGCACTTTCCTTCATGGCTCAACTGATTACCACATACATTCAATTTTATTAATTTCTTCTTCACTTTTTTGTAGGATATTTGTGATTCTCTTTCTCTCGGCGGTAAAGAAAAGAGTGTTGTCTCTAGACAAACTTCAGGTGGGTTTCAATATTGATTGAAGTATTTATTCAATTGTTCTGTTTATTGCATGTTATGGACTAAAAATTATTGTAGAGTTTTCATGTTATTTTTTTGGATTGTTTCATTTATATTTATAGTTGGCTCCAATCCTTTTCTGAAGTGACATGTGGGGCATGTGCCTTCATCAATGACATGATTCATTATGTGTTGAGGGGCTCATTCCCCAATGAGGCCATTTCAAAGTGTCCCAAGTTGGATGTTAGAATGATCGAGTGGAAAAGGATTTTAAAGCTTCCCGTCATACCTAAGAACATCTTGTTGGACTAACATACTTCTTTTCCCTCTCAGTTTAATATGATGCAGACTAGAAACACAATTCCCCTCCCCACAATGGGATTGACATTAACTATGCCTCACTTATAGAGGGAGGAAGAGTTTAAGCATCTTCAATGTGTTGTTAATGTTTGTTTGCATCAGAAACCGAAACCACCTAAAACAGTGATAGCTGAAATGATTAGAGATCGCCTCCACTTGATGCCAACATCCCTAATTTTTCTCTCCAAAATCTGAACAATTGGAGATCATTCACATGAGGCTTTTAGCTTGATTTATGATTCTAACGAAGATGCACTGAAATATGAACCACCCCAAAAATTGAGGAGAATGGGAATACCAATCGAGGCATCTACAAATGGACAAAAATACAAGAAATGTGCAAAGAAAATTACACAAGCAAAAAGCAAGAAATTTGATTTAAAAAATAGAAATAGTTAGTTTGTAGTGTTAGTTTATAAGTGTTTTTTATAAGTGTTTTTGAAACAAATTGTAAATCGTACCAAATAATTCCATGTATGCATTGTGGCAATATATATCGGATAGAGAATCAAACTTTTTAAACACATGTTCAATTTTTGTAATCCAACAACTATGCATTTCAAATTTCTTTATCATTGTATCTCCATATAAATACCTATAGTTTTCTTACTTCAAGTGTACATATTGTTGTTATTGTCTTCCATTCTATTTGCTTAACATAATAATCTGTAATTTGTTTCAAATAAATGCATGTATATATTGTGGTGGAACATATGGACACAAAATCTAAATTTTCAACATATGTGTTCAATTATTCCTTTATACAATTGATCACTTCTTTATGTAAACAAACAACACATTTTTAATGTGTTCTTCATAATATCTACACACAAATACATATAGTTTTAAAATGTTGAGAAATAACCATGCAAATTTTAGTTGTTTTCATCCAAAGCTTTGTACATTATATCACTTTTTGCATATTGAATTGTTAAAGGGTTAGACTTCATGTTTGCACTTTTTAGAAAATATAAATGAATAAGGAAGCAAACTTTAAAGGTTCTCATTGTTTACAAATGCATGCTTCCTAAACACATCCTTCATTTCATGTTTGACTACACTACAAGTTTACATTTTCCACCATATATTTGTAGAACTCCCACTATCTCAAGCATCTTTTAGTTTTATGGAAATAAATTTGACACACGAAGGCATTTCTCAATTGATTGAGGGTGGTTCCAATGTTGACCCCACATTTCAGATACTGCACTTGTCCTCCCTAAGGTCCATTCTCAACACGGGTGCCCAACATCGTGTTGACCTTTCAGATGGGATACATTTTAGACAACACTTCTACCCTCCAAATTTGCAAGCCATGTAACCAAAAATCAATACAAGAAGGCTCCATTGTGTGCTTACACAAATCCGCGTTAGAATGATCAAAAGTGAACTGTAAGCTTCATCTCCTGCTCAATTACCAATGTATATAAACTCTATATTAATTATAATTTCTTTCTATTTATTTTTTCCATCGTTGCTCAATTCTAATTCTATCCCAATTTTCTTTTCCATTTGTAGATTGTTCTTATCATTGAAATGGATGTTGTTGTCGAAACACATTTGATAATCGGTGCTCCAACCCGACTACCAACAAATGATCTCTCAAGACAGTCAATTTCCACAAATAGATGCAAGTGCAAACTAGGTTAACAAATATTTTGCGAGAACACCAACTAAAATAAGTGGATTGAATACATATATGCGCATGTGGTATGTAGAGGGTCGTGCCCTAGCAAAACAACCCTTTATGAATATCACAATGCAAGGGGAGATGGTTCCATGTTTGGGTTTGATTTTGTGGATCAGGAAGGAGGGGAAATCCACATCACCTATTTCAATGAGGCCGTGGAAGCATTCTATGAGTAGATTGAAAATGGGAAGCTATATACAATTTCTAATGGGAGGATTGTGAGGATTTGATGCAAAGCTATGTTACAACCATTTGAACAATGCTTTGGAGATTTTCCTGCAACCTTCCTCAACCATATCTCCACTCATAGAAAATGAGGATACAATACCTTCCCATCACTTTCACTTCACCAAAATCAAGGACATACCTGCAAGCTGATGAAGGTTCTACAATTGATTTGATTGGCATTGTTCTTGATGTCACCATGCTCAACAATTCGTAGGCATGACAAGTTTGAAACAAAGAGAATAACTCTACAATTAAAGGACATGTCGGGATTCAATGTAAGTGTCACATTGTGGGGAAAACACTTAGATGAGATAAGAAAAGAACTTGAAGACATGCTTTCTATACCACCTCTTCCGGTCCTTGCCTTGAAAAGCTTGAAAGCTTCTCACGTCTCTAGTTTCAATGGGAGCTCAGTTGACATTATTTCAAGTACCAAATGTTATGTCAACCCTCTAATTTTCAGAAACCAATACACTTCATGATTGGGTTGATTTTGATGACTACTCCCTTCCGACACCCTCTATCAAGCCAATTTTTTTGGGCCCTCAAAAATATTGACCTGTAATAATGATTTTTGGGTACTACAAATGGGGAACATTGAGAGAAATGAATGGCCATGGTTACTGTAGAAATCACAAATATCAACATGGACAATTTTTTTTTACAAGGCATGTCCTCTTTAAAAAGGTGACAAACAATGTAAGAAAAAGGTGAGAGAGAATGGTAATGGTTCATGGTTTTGTTTGAGTTACAATGTACAAGTTCAAAACTATGATTATAGATATGCACTCAGGATCGATCTAAAGGACCCAATAGGAGAACTTCAATCAGTTACCACTTTTGATGAGACAATTGAGTTAATCATGGTGTTATAGCTAGCGACCTCCATATATTGTCTATAAACAAAGATTTGACTAGTGAAATTATAAGTAATGTCATCGGCGCAATGAATCTTTGCTTCACACTTTCACTGAAAAAAAAAGAGACATAATGCGAAACAATGGATTGAAATGTGTCATCCTTAGATTTCAAAGAAAGTGGAAAATAATGCAACTCCTCCGTAACCTTTACACAAATATTTCTAACCCACCCATCCCTTCAAAATTTACACCCTCACCCATCCCATTCTATACTTTGAACTATCACCACTATGTTTCTTATTTCATATCTATGTTTCACTTTTTTCCCTGCTTCAAAAGAAAATTGTTGTATTCCCTTATACACTGACATACTATTGTCTCCTACTACTATGTGGATTGTAAGTACTTTTAAGAAAATAAATAAAAATTACTTGCACTTTTGTTATGTACGTATTTGCATCCTTGTATACTATGTGAACACATTGTATGTTTCTATATAACTAATACTCTTTTCCTTAAGAAAAATGCAGTTTTTCTATACTCAAATTGTTACCTCTTACACGTATTTCCCATTGGAACTCCACATGCATTACAATTGTATATAGTTTTATATTTTGACTTATTTCTGCATTTGTATGTCATCAAACAATGTATCGTTCCTTGCTAACCCACATGATTTTTTTCAACAGGTGGTACTCCATAAGTCTGTGACTTTGCAATCATGTCGACTCTAAAACGAGCCCAATGAAGAGAGAACAACACAAAAAATAAAGTACACATAACTGTTGAAAGACAATATTGTAAATTAGAGCATAGAACAACAAAAATCTCTAATATCCTTCAACTTACATCGACCAACAACCTACGATTCCCTGACATTCCAATCTTGCCATCAAATACAACTACTAAAGAATTTCCAACCAACATTACGCACGTAAATTCCATGGAAACAAATTTTCATGAGCATACCAATTCCTTCCATATGAACCCATCTTCGCTAACTATTGCCAATTTTCCCAAATATCTGGGACACCACATGAAACTGTCTCAAGTACTGACCTTTCTTGGTTCATCGCACATGTACAACCAGTTTCTCCTCTCCTTTTGACTACTTTCCACCTTGCAATCCACAAACGACTCAAACAGAACACCCCACCCCTTCAATACATAAATATTTCCCATATTCCCCTCTCGCAACTATGAAGCCCAATGTTGGTTTCACAAAAGAATAGATTTGTTGGAGAACATCCAAACTTGCTCAATCTGTTTTGAAAATTACCCTAGAATTAAAACAATTTCCTTTGAAGGATTTCCCTCTTGTAACAGATGCAAATATGAAAAACAAGGCCATGTTTCTCTTCATGGAACAACATGGACCTTGAAAAGCAACCTACTATTCTTGCGTCTTTAACCCAAATTAGGAGATGCTTATCGCATGAGTTAATCCATTCCTGCAAGTCACCCAAGTACGTGGTGGAAATACAAATACTCAGGACACACCATAAGTTTCCCACAAAACATTACTTCAATAAAAATACCTACCCCACCGCCTTGGAGATTTGGACATAGTTCTCATACAAAGGGAAGGATCTAATTTAAAAATTATGATTTCTACATCAGTAGATCTCGTGTTTGGGCAGCCTTGCAATATAAAATCCAACACGATCCCTATTACAAAGATGTCTTAATCGATGATGACACCCTTTCCTCTCTACCATCCGAGTCATCAAATGTTTCCTCCTCTCTTAACACATCCATAGTGGAACTTCCCAAATGCAAAGCACCTCTACTAACTCATGGTATTGATGTTCCCATTAACTTTGATGAAATGTATGAACACTCATCGTCTTTCATGCCAACACCTCACAATATAGGAACAAAAGAAGAGGAAATCAAACAATTCTTGCTCAACCACGATGGTAACACTCCATTTACCATGCCATGGCTAGAACTTGGGCTCTCACTAATAAATGAATACAATATGGAGGGCCATGTTCTCAATGGATTTCCCAACTTTGTTTTAGATGGGAAAATTAATGTGGCAATAGCACACATATAAAAGAAGTTCCAATGCATGAATACACTCTTCATTTGATGTGTTACCATGATGGGCGCTTTGGTTCCCACCCAAGATTTTGTTACTTCCTTCTAAACCTCATAATGCGACACAAGATCCAGTCCACAACAACAATTTTTATGAAACAAAACCTCAAATTTGGAATCCTCTGAAAATTAGAGATCTGCAAAGATAAATAATGGAATACCCCAATGAAAACCTCCCATACAACTTAATGCACTTTGGATCGAGCCTTCAAGGAATATGTTCATTCTAGGCAAAAATTAGAAGTGAGATTTCAAATATGGTTGAACAATTGGGGACACCAACCTTATTCTTCACTCTAAGTGCTGCAGACACTAAATGGATAGATCTCCACAATATTATGTTTGGTGAATTCCCAGCTGATCCTCGAGCCACACAACATTGGAGAACACTTAACATTGTCTCTAACCCTCATCGAGTATCAACATACCTGCATCACATATTCACAATATTTCATGAAGAAATATTACAGAAGGAACTTGGAGCAGTAGAATTTTGGTACAGGTAATCAAATCTACTTATTTCAAAGTTTTTCCAAACTACATAGCTAATATTTATGTTCCCTCATCTCGCAGGTATGAATGGAAACATAGAGGCTCCACACATGTCCACGGTTTATTGTGGCTCGAGAATGCGCCTAAAGTTGATGAAATGGACTGGGAGGATACAATAGTTATTGAGGTGACAAAACAATACTTTGATAAGTTCGTGTCTTCCTGGAACCTTCCCATTGACTTGCACCATGCTTGGATTTTGTTTGCAGGTCACTCCTAGATGACCCTTGCTTGCTAGATACAACAAAAATTCTATCCTCCTCCCCACATGTAGACCTTGAAGAACTACTTAATCGTGTTCAACACCACACTAAATGTTTAGAGCAAACATGCTTGCATAGAAAGAAGTCCACAACTACGGTGCAGTCTAATGCCCCAGGCCCATGTAACCTACTTCTTCCTTTCACATTGAAAGTGATGGGAAAATTAAGTACCTCCCTTCCAGAAATGATGACAGATTGAACATCCACAATCAAACTATGATATACATATGGAGAGAAAATGTCAATTGCCACTGGAACTTTCCGCCATGTCTTTCTTAAGTATATTGCAAAATATGCTTCAAAAGTAAACAACATTTAGAAACCTATCATGAAATGCTATCCATATTTTCAAGAGATGATGACGCAGATTCTCCAGCACATATTGTGATCTACAAAATGCTCATAGAAAGAATTTTTTAACATGACATAAGTACACATGAAACATGCCACATGTTACGAATAATGCCACTTGTTATGTGCAGCCATTCATTTGTATCATTAAATGTTGGCATATAATCCTGAGACGTGTCGTTGAAAGTGACAACGATGCACAACAAACAACCGCTTTCTTGGATGCATATAAAGTTCGTCCTATAACCATGGAACACCTACCACTTATTCAGGTTGCTTGAGATTGGAGCTATAACAAGAACCGTAAAGGTGATAAATGGAAAATGTGACCGACTCAAGAAATTGTTCGGGTCCACCCGAGATTTGTGGATGTCCCAACTCATGATTCAACATCATATGACCTTTTTGTTGGTCAGAACTCCTTTTATACAAGCCTTTTAGAAATATTTCTCCGAATTTGGGTCAACCCCACATGACATCAATGACACTTGGGACATGTTCAAACAAAACTACATACCATGGCATGTTTTATGCACTACCATGAGACATAGGACATACTACATATGTTAGTTTTGACTCTAAGCCCGAATGCATCATTATTCAACACGAACCATTCAAGAATGGACATGTATTTGCACAACTTCACATGGGAAACAACATGGGTCTTGACAGTCTTGACATGTTGGGGAAGCGAGATTTCAAATATATACAATAATTGGAACATATATGACATTCCCCATGATTTACATATAAGCTGGTTCATCATTCATCGAGAGAGAGAGAAGAAAAACACAAATAACAATAGCATTTAGGCCACACCACCATCTTCCACACTTCCTTTTCTCCAAAACAACAAATATCTCTTGATACCATACTACACCATTCGGAAACAAAACCCTTCTACCTCCACTAAGATTGATAATTCAAGGAATGACTAAAATGGCGCAGGAAAATCATTTACGATAAATAAAATCAGAATTCATTCACATCATCAACCACATCTCCCTCACCTCTACTTGTGCTCGCCCCTACCGGTGTTTTGACATTCAACATCTCATCGCATCCACAATCCATGCATGGCCTGCGTATTCCAATCAAAGAAGCTGAAACCCCTTGAAAGCAAGTGCATTATCATCTTTTCAAGAGTCGTTAAAATATATAGAATATGTTCTTATTGATGAAATGAGTTTCATCAACCCAAAGTTACTAGAAAAATTGATAGTAGGCTATGTGAATCTTTCATACACTCAAGAACATCTGAATTTGGGAATAGATAGTCATCCTCCTCGTGACCTTGATCAATTACCACCGTTTTGGAAAGACCTCTTTATGTAAGTAATTCCATAGAGCCACCCTTTGGAAGGGATTAAATTCTTCCATTACATTGAAAACAATATTTTGGAAACAAGAAACAACCAATGCACAAGTTTCATCCTGGAATAATATACTACTCACATGCGAGATTCAACCTCTTATTGAGGTCTAGGAACTCTTAATATCTCACTAAACACACACCTAACTCGGCAAGAGCTCATCATTTTTAAGGATGCACCACATTTGTTTTACAAAAAATGATCGGTGGATTCCACAACCTTCATATGTTAAAAGGCATTGAACATTCCGATTTCCTAATCCATTTCTAAAAGTAACATGTAGGATGGACTAGGAAATCTTGATGATGATAAGTTGGAACACAAAATTTATATTGAACAAACAAAAAATCATGCTTATTACAAATCTATGGGTTGACACGGGCCTCATGAATGGTGCTACAGGAAAAATCACGACATTGTCTATTATGCATCAATGCAACCACCAACATTACCTTTATTTGTTGTTGTCAAATTTGATAGATCTGATGGCCCATGTTGGATCCCTCCTAACCGTTACATATTCCTATACCCCCTATTTCAAGAGGGAAATGAAGACAAAATTATGATTAAAATGGCCTCGGGATTAACTATCCACAAGTTCCAGGGACTTACTTTTCATAGAGAAACCATCGACATTGGAACCACTAAAAGCGAGTCGACATTTACAAATTTCTCCGAAGTTCCCTCACTTTCAAATACGCATTTCACTGCTTTTTCATTCGAAAGGTACTCAAATATAGTGCATGTACCAACACTTGGAGCAAGAATAAAGGAGGAAGCAAGAATACTATCACTCATTCCATCGTAAATACTACCCTCTGGTTTGATAGCAACTCCATTACTACTATACTCAAGACTTCTTGTATCAAATAAAAGCAACGTTTGGCGTTCAAGGGATATCAAATGTAATCATGTTTAGTGAAACTAAAATTGTCCACTAAAGGCTACCATTCATGACATAAATACTACAAATGTATACATGTCTTCATTATGTGTACATAGATCTTCATGTATTTGATGTTGTGAAATATGATTTGCAACTTTAAATATGAATCTGTAATAGAATTAAATGTACACATACAACCTTTCAATGTAATGTTTCATCTATATATTCCTACACTACCACTATCAATCACACACATTATCAATTGTACAATAAAGATTTTTTCAACAAAACACCAACCAAACAACCGACGCACAACTAACACAATTAACCCGAATTAAATACATACAACATCAACTATAAAATTAATTAACATCAAATGTATTCATGTACAAATTTATAACAAGTTTGAAATGTATAAACAACCTTAAAATTAAGTGGGTCATCTATATTTCTACACTTACAAAAACAATCACACCCCTTATCAACATCAACTACAAAAGTAATAACTATACCTCTAAATCAAATAACATATACCGTTCGGCGTTCACATTGCATTAAACACATGAAATTTGTAGTTATTTGTAATGTCCCTTTGGTGTTGACTTCCATTCTTTTTCCTTTATCGTTGTTGTTAAACATTGAATGTTTGTGTGCTCTTCCCTTTTATCATTAGGTGATTACAATATTGTTCAATGAAGTTAAATTAACGTCTTTTATTTCCATCTTAGCTTCAAGTGCCATTGTAAATGCTTGTTAGTTGTTGATGGTGTTTCGTAACATCTTTTATGAACATTCTCATTAAAGGCTTATCGTATTCTCATCTAAATGGGTTGCTTAGCAACATTATTGTTTAAAATATCTAAAGCATTATTCAAAAACTTAGGGTATTTTTGGGTGTGTTTTAAAAGGACTATTATTATTTAAGCTAAGTTTAATTACATTATTGATCTCCTCCTTAGACCTAGCCTTGACTTGCGTGGGAGGAAGGAGTTTGTTGTGTTTTGGTGGTGCAAGGATTACGAATGAGACTAATAGTTTAGTGATGGGTTTAATGCATGTGTAACGCCCACAAAAATGACTTCTAGGAACACGCTAACACACGACACAACTCCCAAAATTGAGACTATTATTTTTTGATTAAGTTAAAAGAAGGTTACAAGGGTACTTAACCTTTAGGATTCATTAACTTAACATACACTACTTAACTCAACTTTACGATTGAAGAACCGGGTCTAGTAAAAGTTTACAAGTTTTCAAAATTATCTCTAGGGTTCATCAATCAATTATTCAAAAGGAAGGGTAATGAGGATTAAAATGCTTAATTTTATGTTTTCCTCTCCTTAATAATGTTAATTCCTAATTAGGTTGACCCCTTAGACAATTATTATAAAACATTATCTTAAGATTTAGAGTATTTTCTATTACAAACACAAAAGCTTGATAAGGATTATCAAGGGTTTAACACTCTAGGGCAATAAAATGGCCCAACTCCCAAAAACACATACCCCTAAGGTTTTGAGAGACAACATTAATAAAATTCATTTTCACCTAACCAATGTAGGGTTGATCCTCCACCCTTGGATCAAATCAATCTCAACCACAAGATCCAAGGGTTACAAACAAGCCCCAAATTTCCTTATGAGTATTTAATAAATTCTTTCCTTTATTTTTTTACCTCATTTGGTCTATTATTTTTGCTAAAAATGCAGGTTGGAGAAGAGGAAGACATGGGAGAAAGGAGGAAGAACTCATGGAGGATTCTATAAGGGCCAAGCTTTAGAATTTTTAGATTGTAGGTTCATATTGTTTTCATTTTCATTCAAGGATTGGGAGGGTTCTCTTCCCCCAATCTAGTTTTATTACAAAACATTATATTTGGTCTCTCAAATTTGAGGCAAACACTACCCCATTGTTAGAAATGAAAGCGACTAGTTTTAGATCCACCATTGAATGTTTTATTGTGCAAATCCATAGGATTACTCATTTTTCGTTTCTTTGGAAGCTATTAGATGAATTTTACATTTTATAAATTAGATTGAACTAGTTACTGATTTACGCACATGCATGGATCCATTGGAGCTCTGTGGTGAGTGTTCAGAACCCTTGCCGAGACACAGTTTATCTAGGCGGTCTGGGATTATAGCCTGCTGGGTGACAAACCATAGACCACCACTTTATCTGTGGAGCGGTTAAGGGACCGGACGCTACCCTACAGCGATGGTCATGTTTCTGAAAAACAAAACCTTTATGCCGAGATTTTCACAAAAACTTAAAAGTTACTAAAAGATGTAAAAATGCATTCTTAATTTGTTTTTGTTCATTTAGAATTCCATATTTTAGGTGTATTTCTCTTTTATCCATTTCTTAGTTAGATCTACTCATTTTAAAGTATTTTAAATTCTAATAAGACTCATCTACTTACAAGAATAATTCCATTTGTTCATCTATTTTCCTTTCCATTTCAAGAGCAAGGTATTTAAATCTATTACTCTACATTGTCATTTTCTTGCTATAAAAATCAACACTTCTAAATACAATATATTGAAACTTGTTCTCTTTCATTTCACTACAATGTACATATATTCAAAATAGCTAAAATAAGTTCATTTTTCCATTTATATAACTTAAACCTTTTAACACAAGGAACTACTTTTCTCACAATCCATTCAAGATTTCAATAAGGATAATTACTTTCTTTTCTATTTGCAAAACTAACTCTACAATATTCACAATGAAGAAAACTTCATTTTCCATTTCATAACTAATTCATACAAATCTTTTATTTCTTTTCAAATATATAAATATTTGAATGCAAAATCTTTCCACAAGTTTATTACAAGTCATCCACTCAAGGTGGAAATAACACAAGAATGTAAATAAGGGAAAGCTACAATAATACAAGTTCCTCCACTCTAAGTGGGAATACAAATAAATTTATTCACAAGGATAAGTTCTCAAGGTCTTCAACAACACTTCAAGCTCCACAACTCTAAAAGGATAGCTCCTCCAAGATTTTTAATTCAAAAAAAAAAAAATAGGGGGAGGCAACACTCTCCACCCAACCAAGACATCCAATGAAGAGGAGAAGCCATCCTCTCTATTGGCCCCGAGCCCCAACCACATCACAATGGGAAATGATTTCAACACATGGCAACAACAAGCTTCCACAACACTTAACAAAATAGTTTGATACCCATTCCATTCACATTCAAACACAACCACAACACAAGTAAGAAGAACAACTGAAACAATAATATAACAAGGATTATTAAGAAATCCAAAAGAGCAAGACGTATGGGAGGCCACTTATGCCTCGCAATGGGAATGGGCGCCCACCTTAAAGCCTCCAATGCATGTCTCAAGTCCCCTACAACTCTTATGCCTCCCTCAAGTACCCCTTATACCTTCATATACTCTTATGCCTCCCTCAATCTCTTATGCCTCCCACATAACAAGAAACGAGAATAAATGCAAGAATTCCTCATACAAGTGGGGAACCCAACCCAAACTCCCTCCAATAAAAGATAAACTATTATGCCTCCCTACAAGAATACTCCCCATAGTCTCCTCCTACTCAAAACATAGGCAATCTACCCACACCCAACAAGCATTCCAAAGGGAAACAAATACTCAACACAACATATAAACACAAAAATAAAAGTATAATTATAGCAAGGTAAAGCTCCTACCTCTCCATAGTAGAGCTTGTTCCAAGAATGAAGTTCCAAGCTCCTCAAACCAAGAAAGCATCCACAATATCCAACAATCCACAATCTCTCTCGAAAAGCATCTCACTCTCCAAAAATATAAGAAAAAAATAATGAAGTAACCCCCAAACAAGCCAAAAGATTTCAGAAAATAGCAAGAGGAGAGAGGAGGATGATGTGGGTCCAAGTAGGATGCCACCTCATTTCCTCTCCACTCCACATCACCTTATTCAACCTCATATTCAAATGTACCAATAATAAGTGGTTGAAGGAATGAAAGGAAACCTACACGGTCCATCTAAGCCCACTCCCCCTAAGGACAAAATTAAATATTTGAAAGAAAGTGAAATTAACATTTCACCTTTTTCTCTTCCCAAAACACCTAATAGGGCCTAATTTTTACCCTCCAACCCATAGGTATAGTTTTCATAGACATTTAAGAGGTGTGGGACAAGTTTGAATTGTCCCATAAGCTTCCAAATTTGGCCTCTAAGGCCAAATTCGAGTTTCCCATGAAGGGTAGAGTGTACTACACTCAAGACTCAAGAATACAACACTTAACACAAAATTCAAGAGTAAATCAAGTTTAATAAATGAAATCCTTTCTTGTTACATATTTAATTAGTTTAGGATAAGGTCAAATTAGCTTAATTAAGACACTACAACCCGTCAATAATAAGGGGTAAAATACATACATCACAAAATATAAATATTTCAAACAAGTAAATTAGATTACTAAAAGAAACACATACTAACATTAATAAAAAAGGGTACTAATAATAAAATACAACACATAACCCTTGGTCACAATTTTTCCCTAACCAAATAATTTTAACACACACACAATTACATGTTGCCATGGTGACCCTAGTTGAATTCATCTCAAATTCCAATGTGGTTGGTCTCCAATGCCCCGATGTTGTTGTGAATATAATTATACCTGCAAAACAGAGAATACCTCCTTTGGCCTCGTGGCCGCATTAAAACATCCATGCCAAAATATGTAATATAAATCTAAAATCATCTATATACGAATTAATATCATCTATGCAAATATGATATCACTTACAATTTCTAGCAACATTTCTATTCCACATTTCATCCATGTCAAAATGATCACAACATTAATCCAATTATCAAAGGTCTACTCAATATGACTAAATATATCACATGTCAAAAATATTTATCAACATCAAATGTCTCTAATAATCCACATGCATCATATATGAAATGAAATCAACAATGTCCAATATCTCTAACATCTAGTATCATGTTGAATCAAAAGGCTACAACAATGTCCATAAGTGTAATCGACAGTATCAAAATCAATAATAAAAAAAAGATGTCTAGGGAAGTGGGCATTACATCCCCCTCCTTAGACTCGACTTCCTCCTAGAAGTCATTAAAATAGGTGTGGGAGCTACACTCGAAGTAATTTAGCATCCTCCCATGTAGCTGCAGTCTCATCATATCTATTCCACCGCACCTCAACTTGGTCAATCTCTCTTCCACGAAGGCCTAGGGTCCTATGCTCTATAATGTGTAGGGCTCCACCATCACGTGCCCCCGATCCCGCACATGCAATGCTATCCAATCTAGCATGTGAGAAGGATCAAAACATATCTCCTAAGCACAAGTAATATGAAACACATTATGGATGTGAGACAAACTAGGTGGCAATGCTAGACGATAGACCAAGGGACCGATGCGATCTAAGATCTCAAAGGGACCCAAAACCTAGGAGAAAGCTTAGAACCTTTTCCGTAATGGATAGGGCTCTTATGAGGTCTGACACAAAGAAACACCTTCGTGCCCACCTCAAAACTATGATCTATCCTATGCTGGTCCGCATACTTCTTCCGCCCGTCCCCGCACCTCCCGTAATCTTGTCTAATCAAGGTAACCTATTGCTCCATATCCTATAATAAGGTGGCCCAAGAGAAACCTTGTCCTCTAACCTATCCCAACTAAGAGGTGTCTTGTAACGAACCGTTACACCAAAACCTTGAGGCGTTAGTGAAATCCACACATGAGGATCATAACATCCCACCATGCTTCCGTAGAGCCCAACTCGGGATGGGTTTGCACCCACACTCCCATACATACAAGCCCCACTTCACTGATGTTTAGGTACCCCACGGGCCTCGGCTACATGACGTAACCAACCGAGTGGGATTTGAACATGGGTGGTCACTCTGATACCAAATGTAATGAACCATTACACCAAAACCTTGAGGCGTTAGTGAAATCCACACATGAGGATCATAACATGTCTGGACTCTTTACCATACAATTCTTGAAAAGGAGCCATGCCTATCGAACTCTGAAAACTATTATTGTAGGAAAACTCCACCAAGTACAGATACTCCTCCCATCTCAACTAATGATCCATAATGTACATCCTAAGCATGTCCTCTAGGATTTGATTCACCTGCTCAGTCTATCCATCTGTCTCATGGTGATATCTTTGTCTTTGAAATTGATCCTCATCCCGAGAGCATGTTGTAACATTGTCTAGAAATGGGAAGTGTACAAAGGATCGCGGTCATAAATGATCTTCCACATAATCCCATGTAATCGACAATGTCATCAAGATATACCCGTGCCACCGCATTATCTCTCGTAGGTGGTCTTCATCGAATAAAAATGAGCCACCTTCGTCAATCTATTCCACCGTGACCATGATGGCATCATGGTGGTATCTCGACGCGTCGGTAACCCGAGAATGAAGTCCATGGAAATGGTGTCCCACTTCCACTCCGATATGGTGTGAGGAAAGAGAAGGCCGGTTGGATGTTGATGTTTGGCCTTCACCCTCTCGACACTATAACTAGTGTGACAAAAAATCAGCTACATCACTCCAAAGTCCTCTCCAATGGTACAACTATCTTAAAGTTTCATGCATCTTCTTCACCACTGGGATGGGCTGAATAAGGGGAATGATGAGCCTCTGTCAAAATGTCTTGTCTCAAGCCTCCATCTATACGGGCATATACCCAACCTCTGTGTCTAAGAAGGCCATCTTCTTCTAATGAAAATTCATCAAATCTCACCTCAAGGGTATCGAGACTCAATCTCTGCTCTATCTGCAAGGTAGAAGCCGTCATAAGGAAGCTACTACAAAATCCTACTCTGCAAGTTTGTAACTACAGAATTAGCCATAGCCACATGCCTCTCTGTATTCTCAAAGCACCTATAATGACATTCTCCTTCCCCTTCACATGCTATATCTCCATATCTTACTCACAAAGGAACTCCATCCAATGCCACCGACGAGCGTTAAGATTGGGATGCACGAAGAGGTGGCAAAGAATCAAGTGATCATCCCGATTGTGAATCTCCAGCCAAGGAGGAAATGTCTCCACCACACTAAGTCATGCATAACTACTACAAACTCAAGGTCATGAGTCAAATAATTGAGCTCATAATCTTTCGGTTTATGAGACTCAAAAGCAACTAGTTTTCCTCCTACATGAATACACACCTCCAAGTGCGCGCAAAGAAGCATTTGTGCAAATATATAACTCACCACAGAAGATCTGGTACTAAGGGAATAGACATCGTTGTAAGGCATTCCTTGGTGTCTGAAGGCCTACTCACATCTGTCAGACCAAACAAACTTCTTCCCTTTCCACTAAAGGGAAGTGATGGGAGCGCTTGTAATTTGAGAAACATCACGAACAAATCCCCTTTAATATCCTACCAAACCCATGAAGGCTGCGCAAGTCCACCTTTGGTGGGTACTTGCCAATCCATGATAGCTCGAATCTTGGAAGGATCGACTACGATACCTTCACCAGAAATGATGTGGCCCAAATACTACACCTATGTCTAAAAGAATTCACTCTTCTCCGTGTTCTTATAAAGATCTTTGCTCACAAAGACACTTGAAGAACCACGGTGAAGATGCTCCTGTACTCCTCGTGCGTACGTGAGTAAATAAAAATATTTTAAAGGAAAATAAGCATGAAGTGATCTATAAAAGTCTTGAATACCCCATTCATCAAGCTCATGAACACTGCAGGGAATTCGTCAGACCAAAAGGTACCACTGTGAACTCGTAGTGGCCATATCTCATACGAAAGGTGGTCTTATGAATATTTTCTCTGTAATCCTTTCACGATGATACCCCGATTTTAGATCTATCTTGGAGAAAAATGTGCCCCCTTTAGCTGATAAAACAAGTCATCAAATTGCATGGTAGGGGGTAACGATTCTTGATCGTTACTTTGTTCCAATTGGTAGTAATCAATACACAACCATAGAGATCGTCGTCCTTCGTATTCACAAAATCACCGGTGCACCCCAAGAGGATACATTAGGATGGATTAGGCCTTTCTCCGAGAAGGCCCTTAAGCTACAACTTGAGCTCACATAGCTCAAGGGTAGTCATATGATAAGGAGCTCCCGAGATAGGCTCAGACCGAGAACCAAATCTATATGAAAATATATCTCATGTGGGAGAGGTAACCCAGTAGCTCCTTGGAAAAACATAAGAAAACTCTCTCAAGATGGGATAATCATCAAGGCATGGTTTATCAAGGGATCATTATTGAAAGTTCCCTAAACATCCATAAATGGTGTCGGTGCTGAGAAGATAATCTCGAGAGCTTTCCAACAACTATGAGAACGTGACAAAAGCAGACACCTTTGGGAGCTCTAGATATGTCCGGTCAAAGTTCAGTCAATGAGAAAGTCAACTCTAGTCAACTGGTCAATATTGGACCAATGACACTATGACATGCGGCAAAAAGGAAAAGGGAGTAATTTGTTGGTTGTCGATCTCAATGGGTCTTCAAAGGTCGTAAAAGATTACTCGCAGGACCATTGTGTGGACTATGATATTATCGTTGACATGGTGGGTCCACAAGCCACCACGTGGTTTGCCACCATGAATCGAATACGATCGATTTACCTATCAAGGGATGACATTGAGCTATTTAGCTTAGTCCTGTAAGGACCAAGTTAATTATTTATACAAACATTATATTTGTCATTATTATTTTATCTTGGTAAGTCCACTTTCCAAATGCCACGCATATATGCCAAACCGCAATATATATTAATGTTTATACATTAGTATTAAACCATACAAACCCACCAACCGCCAAACATGCCAAGAATCCATGTAGTGGATAAGTAGTGGAAGCTTCCATGTGGAAGGAGGTGAAGTAGTGTAGGGGGGCTAACCCATGCGTGGAGATCCACGTGAATGAAGGGGTGGCTAAGGTTTAATTAAAACCTTAGCAAAAATAAAGGGGCCACCTAATGTGGGATATACCCACTTAACTAAAAGCCACTCCCTATGGGATTTTTATCCCATTAAATATGCAACGCCGCCCAATTTGGGATTTAATCCCATTAAACATGCAATCCGTCCAAATGGAGATAAGCCTATCCCAATTTTCATGTACGGGCTATGGTATTTTTAGCCTAAGGATTATATGTAATGCATTTTTTAAGGGCCCTAAATTTGTATAAATAGGGAACCCATGTTATTGTAATACACACAACTTGGAAGCTCAAAGCAAGAGCTTGAGGAATATTGCCCAAGCAAGCGGAGGAGATTTTTATTTTGATAAGACCTATTTATTAGGCTTATTATAAAGTTGTGAAGACCTATTTATTTAAATAGGCATTATTGTGGCTAGGAGTTATTAATACTACCTAGTCGGCCCATAATGCCACACAAATTATTGTGAATCCTGGAATATTGACGGAGTGCCATAGGGTGTTATGAAGTGTCTAGAAGGCCGATCGAGAACCGGAGGATTCGAACAATGGATCTAGTGCCATCGAGCTTGCCGAATATAGCCAGGAAGGTGGAAGTCGGGTGATATTTTTCACCCTTGTCGTCCGAAGGTCTGGTTATTCTTCTAAGCAAGTTTAAATAGTTTCCATTAGGTTTTCTTGTGAAAGTACTATTGTAACTTACAAGTTTTGACTAGTGGAATGGTTTGACCATGAACCCTGGAGACATAAGCAATTTCGAACTCGTAATCAATCATTGTGCAATTTTCTTTATTGTCTTGCATTAATTTTAAATTGATTACTTAAAAGGAGAAAATTATCGACAAATATTTAAAGCCTATAAGGGTTCGAGATCAAGTAGATAAAAACTTGATTATTTTCGGATCAATTTGGTATCGAGCAGGTGATCGACCTTGCAAACTTGGTTGATGGCCTTCAAACTACTATCTATCAAGTTGGTATCGAGCAGGTGATCGACCATTTTGTAAACTTACTAATCTGAACAAGTTGGTGATTACTTTAATTTGGTGTAGTTGGTTCAATTTGTGTGAATAGGGTACATGTGCACCATGGGCAAGATGTATAAATAGGTGAATATCAATGAGGTTGAAGCTTATAATCACCAGATCTAGGAAGATAACTCTCTCCTGCGATCAATGTATTACTCCTTGGAAGAGAAGAATGCTCATTTGAAATCAGAACTACAAACCAAGGATGAGCTCTTGGCAAGGTTACATTGTGGTGATCAGAGAAAGGAAATACCTTCAACTTCAGATACAGTGACCATGACATATGATTGCACTATAAGTTGTTCACCACTAGAATCTTCTTCTTCCTCCCATTCGGTTTTGGATTCAGGTAATGAAGTCTTTGGTTTGTTTGAAAAGCATACTAGAGGCATTAGATCCAAGTTACTAGATAAAATGGGATTTAATGGAAGAGGCCTTGGTAAAAATGGCCAAGGCATTGTTAACCCAATACAGGTCGAGGATCATCCTTGTTTTACAGGTTTGGGTTTTTTTAGTGTGGGAATGGATATGGAGAATGCTCCAAGAACGCTGATGGGAGACAAGCTTCCGAAAGAAAAGTAATATACCCCACTAGTTCTACAAGAATATTTTGAGTAGAAAGTTGTGCTTTGTCATCACAAGTAGGATGTGGTAAGAGAAATCAACAAAGAGGTAATGAGATTCCACCTCTAGTTTCTTACCATAATCATAAGCACAATAAAACTTCTAATCCACTTTTTCAGCTTAAGAAGTATGGTTATGATTTTAGAAGATGTGGAATTCCTTTCCATGTACTTTTTGTGGATTGCATAATCATTCAGTGGCTAGATGCTGGAAGAGAAGGACATTGATGAAGAAGTTGATGCCATTCATCAGGAACAAGGCAAACCAAAAGACCAATCTCGTCATGCAGAGTCGAGAAATGGTAGAAAGAGTTCCTCATCCTAGAAAAGGATATTAAGAGGAATTTTTGTGCTCATTGCTAGAGGAATGGGCATCTGGTGGAAAATTATTGGAAGCGCATCCATCTCCATAAGAGTAATGGCAAACCAAAGATGGAATGGAGGCCTATTGCAAAGGAAAAGTAAGTTTCTACTCCACCACCAGTTGACAATTCAACCCAGGACCAAGTAATACTTGAAAGTGAAAGTCCTTTAAAATGGGTAAGTCAACAATTTTTCAATTATATATTGCATAATTCAGATTGATGAATAGTATGCAATATTTATTTGGAGATTATATTTTGTGAGAAAATGTTGAGAGAAAGGTTTACAATACTCAGTGGATTTTCTTAGAAAATTTGATTAATGCTCCAAACATATCTCCTAATCAGCATGTGAGTACCTGTTACAACTTGGATACAGAATTAACTCATATAAATCTTGGAGATTGATCTGCCATTTGTGTAAACAGTAGAGTTCACAGAGATCAGCTCAAAACTTCATTCTGTGTAGAGGCATTGTGACCGTGAAACATAATGGTAGCTAAATCACCGTTGGCATGGACATTGGGTCAAAACTTTTTTTTGTGAGAAGACATCATGGGCATCTAGCAGAATGGTACCTGATATAATTTTTCAACAAAAGGAGCTCTCAAAAGATCAACTCGAGAACTTCATTCTATGTAGAGGCATTATGACCGTGTAGTAGAATGGTAGTTGAATCACCGTTGGCATTGACATCAGGTCGGAACTTCATTCTATGTAGAGGCATTGTGACCATGCAATAGAGTGGTACCTAATATTAGTGTGTCAACAAGAGGAGCTCTCAAAGGATCAGCTCAAAATGTCATTCAGTGTCAAGGCATTGCGACCACACATTCGAATGGTAGTTGATCAACAGACTTAGCATCGTGCATTGGAGGCTCGAGGTCTTGAAAGAGGCTTAGCATCATGCATCGGAGGCATTGAGGTCTATAGAGACTTAACATCATGCATTGGAGGCTTGAGGTCTTGAAAGAGGCTTAGCATTGTGCATCGAAGGCATTGAGGTCTGAAAAGGGACAAGTCATTATCCATCATCGACATCGGATCGATCATAGCTCTATGTAACATGGAGTTCCTTCAAACTAGTTTGGATTCTACGGAATCAACTCAGAGCTAGGAGTTGTGTTATAGAGTAAAAGAAGATCCTTGTTGTCAGATATCAAGAAGCTTAGCACCACACAGAAAGGAGTGTTGAGGTTTCATTCAGAAACTTAGCACCATATAGCATGAGGCATGGAGGTCTTCTTCGGATATCAGAGTGGCGCATGGAAGCATCGTGGGCCCATAACCCATAGGTCCCAAGATCAGAGAAAGGTTGTTGAAGTGAAAAGGTTGTAGAGGAAGAGACCCAAGAGTCTACTACTAGTAGAACTTTTGAGGTGGTAGTAGAGTTTCAGATTCAGGACGGCATGGAAAAATGTTCCAATATAAGATTTTTGGGACAAAAAGCCTTTCTTAGTGGGGAGGTGTGATCAGGGGATCATTTTTGAAAGTTCCCTAAACATCCCTAAATTGTGTCAAGTGCAGAAGATCATCTCAAGAGCTTCCCAATAACTATGAGAATGACGACAAATGGACATCGGGAGCTCTAGATATGTTCGGTCAAAGTTCAATCATTGAGAAAGTCAACTCTGGTCAATTGGTCAATATTGGACCAATGGCACTGTGACATGTGGCAAAAAGGCAAAGGGATTCATTTATTGGTTTTGATCTCGGTCTTGACGGTCGTAAAATATTGCTCGAGGCTCAACTTTTGTTACGGTGGTCTTCGTGTGGACTATGGTATTAAAATGGTGGGTCCACAAAGCCACCACGTGGCCACCACGAATCGAATACGATCAATTTACCTATCAAGGGATGACATCAAGCTATTTAGGACTATATGCAAGGACCGAGTTAATTGTTTATACACACATTATATGGGTCAAAATTATATTATCTTGGTAATTCCACTTTCCAAATGCCACACATATATGCCAAACCTCTATATTTTAATGTTTATACATTAGTATTAAACCATACAAACCCACTAACCGCCAAACATGCCAAGAATCCACGTAGTGGATAAGTGGGGAAGCTTCCACATGGATGGAGGTGAAGTGGTGTAGGGGGGCTAACCCATGTGTGGAGATCCACGTGAATGAAGGGGTGGCTAAGGTTTAATTAAAACCTTAGCAAAAATAAAGAGACCGCCTAATGTGGGATATACCCACTTAACTATGTAAGCCAAGCTCCCCTATGGGATTTTTATCCCATTAAATATGCAATGCCACCCAATATGGGATTTAATCCCATTAAACATGCAATAATCCAAATGGAGATATTATCCCAATTTTCATGTATGGGCTATGGTATTTTTAACCTAAGGATATATATATAATGCATTTTTAAGGGCCCTAAATTTGTATAAATAGGGAACCCATTTATTGTAATGGACACACACAACTTGGAAGCTGAAGCACAAAGAGCTTGAGAGAAAGCTGCCCAAGCAAGCTTAAGAGAGTTTTATTTTGATAAGACCTATTTATTAGGCTTATTATAAAGTTGTGAAGACCTATTTATTTAAATAGGCATTATTGTGGCTAGGAGTTATTAATACTACCTAGTCGGCCCATAGTGCCACACCAAATTATTGTGAATCCTAGAATATCGACCAGAGTGCCATAGGGGTAATTATGAAATGTCTGGAATACCGATCGAGAACTGGAGGATTCTAAAAGTGGAGCTAGTGCCATCAAGCTTTCCGAATATGCCGGGAAGGTGGAAGTGGGGTGCTATTTTTCACCCTTTTCATCGAAGGTCCTGGTCATTCTTCTAAGCAAGTTTAAATAGTTTCCATTAGGTTTTCTTGTGAAAGAACTATTATAACTTACAAGTTTTGAATAGTGGAACGGTTGACCATGAACTTGGAGATGTAGACAATTACCGAACTCCATAGTCAATCATTGTGGAATTGTCTTTATTGTCTTGCATTAATTTTTAAATTGATTACTTAAAAGGAGAAAATTATTAGTAAATATTTAAATTCTATAAGGGTTTGAGATCAAGTAGATAAAAACTTGATTATTTTCGGATCAATGGTCCACTTGACTCATCCTCAGATTTTTCACTAACCGTAACAACATACATCTGACAACCTCGTCGCACACACCGCTTAAGATGCATAGTGGAGATGGTGCAAATAGAAACGGGTCTCCTAATCCCTGCTATCACGGACTCCACTCCTAGATAATCTGTAAAAGCAATAGTATTATGGTAATAGTCCACTCTATCTCTGCAGTTTGCATGGAAAACTATTCCATGCCCAAGATGACACCATAGGAACCAAAAGGAAGGATTCGAAGATCTGAAGTAGTGGTGAAGGGTCCCAAATCCACTACACACTCATTAACTAAGGAGTCTACAAATTATTTTTCTAGAGAAGCCATCTCAACATCCCAACTACGACCTTACCTAACTACCACCAACCTGCAATGCTCTACTAAGGATGGTGCAATAAAATAATTAGAGGAACCAAAATCAAATAATATAGAGGTGGAAACACCACCAATACTACCTGTCGTCTCTATCACGGTACTCGGTGCTCGGCTTTGCGGTTCTCAACCGTTGAGTAGATCCGATGACTCCATGCCATATCTCAAACAAAGTAGGCTCATAGATCGTGTCTTACCCTTCTTTCTAGGGTTATATGGGTACTCTCTCTAATGGTGTCTAGCAACACCACAACTATAACTTGATTGTTTGGTTCCCTCCGGTGGGATGAAGCTCGATTGATACTCTAGATGTCTACGCAATGGATCCCGATGACCTGCTATAGGCTCACATGGTCTCTCCTAACGAGCTCCTGCTGGCGAGCTCTCTAGGCACCCTGTGTCCCGATGGGACCTCTTAGAGGAGGCCCCATACTCGGCCCGCCTCGTGCGTCAAATCTTTGAGGAGGTCTTTGAGGTGGGCGGGTCTCGCTTGGTGCTACTACTAAGATGGCACGAAGGAAGAATGTCCCAAACTCGTCTACCATGAGGAGGAGGAAGTGACCCCCTTGATATACTATCCTACATTTGTTGGTGGTGCTTTGTTGAGATGGCTCGAAGGAATAATGTCCCAAACTCTACCCACCACGAGGAGGAGGAACTAACCCCCTCAATATATTATCCTACATCTACCGAATGCGGCCCAAACTCGTCTCTAGCGTCACCGTGTCTTCCCCGTGTCTCCTTTTAATATAGGCCTTCTCCATGGCCTCTACTAATGTCTGTGGGCAGTGAATGTGTACCGCACCACCCAAATCCAAATTCAGGCCCCAGATGAACATGTGAATCCATACCTGCTCATCCTACATATAGTCGACATACTGGAGTAGATCCAGTAAATTGACTCTCATACTCGGCTATAGTCATAGATGCCTGGCGGAGGTCATGAAACTCGTCTATCCACTACTTGAATGAACCTCCGAGAAAATACATACTCCTAAAACGCTCCTAAAAAATCTCCTAGGTAACTATCTTTGAGTCAACATGGAGCTTCTACTCCTCGGTCCTCCACCAGACTCCTACTCCATCCCTCAGAAGATGGATTGCAACACAAGCTTTCATGTTGTTAGTACAAGGGTAGAGCTTGAAGCATCCACTCAAGCTCACCAACCAGGCCTCTGCCTAAAAACCTCTTGTATCTCCAGAATAATGAGATGGTTGTAGCTCAATATCTCCCCGATATGGTCTACCCTGATGACCGATGACCCCTAGGTCTCTCTACATGCTCCTCCCTCTGTCTAGGGCTCTAAGACCTGTCCCTATGACCTGAGATCTTGTCCCCATGTCCTCTCTATGGTGAATCTACCCAGCCAACTCCGCATGGAATTTCTCTCGCCCATGTTCCTCGCTCTATTGAGGAGATGCCCTAGCCTCAACTGATGGCTCCATATCATGTCTAGCAAGTCGTCCTCCTAGGGACCCTCCGCCTAACAACATTCACGTCTCTGGGAAGCATCTGTAAAATCTGAGGAAGAATGGCCGCTACTCCCTGATCTGACAGTGGTATACCTAGGTCTATATGAAAATACCCCTCGTCTGGTCCGCGCCTCCTACACAGATAAAGGTGAGAGTTAGTTCATCATTTTGGTTTTGTTTCAGTTTTCTAAGTTTTCTAAAATTACCCAAATATCAGCTAGTGTGGTTTTCTAGATTTAAAGAACAAGTTTGCACTAGGTTAAAAAGTTCATGTCTTCATGTTTTCTAAGTGTGCCCAAGGGTCCAAGCTTTGAACCCACAACTCTGATACCAAATGTAACACCCATAAAAATGATGTTCTAGGAACATGCTAACACTTTTGACGTAACTCCCAAAAATTATGAATAATTTTTTTTGTTTAAGTTACAAAGATGGTTACAAGGGTACTTAACCTTTGATTCATTAACTTAAGCGACACTCTTGAACTCGGCTTTGTGATTGAAGAACGAGGTCTAGTTAAAGGTTACAAGTTTTCAAAATTATCTCTAGGGTCCATTAATCAATCATTCGTAAGGAAGGGTAATGAGGATTAAAATGCTTAATTATATATTTTACTCTCCTTAATAATGTTAATTCTTAATTAGGTTGACCCCTTACACAATTAGTATAAAACATTATCTTAAGATTTAGAGTCTTTTCTATTACTATCTAAAGCTTGATATTGACTATCAAGGGTTTAACACTCTAGGGCAAAAAAATGGCCCCACTCCCAAAATACACATACCCCCAAGGTTTTTAAAGACAACATTAATAAAATTTATTTTCACCTAACCAAGGTAGGGTTTATCCTCCACCCTTGGATGAAATCAATCTCAACCACAAGATCCTAGGGTTACAAACAAGCCCTAAATTGCCTTATGAGTCTTTAATGAAGTCTTTCCTTTATTATTTTCCCTCATTTGGTCTATTATTTTTGCTAAAAATTTAGGTTGAGAAGAGGAAGACATGCGAGCAAGGAGGAAGAATTCGTGGAGGATTCTACAAGGGCCAAGCTTTAGAAGGTTTAGATTGTAGGTTTCATATTGTTTTCATTTTCATTCAAGGATTGGGAGGGTTCTCTTCCCCCAATCTGGTTTCATTACAAAACATTTATTTGGGTTCTCAAATTTGAGGCAAACCCTACCCCATTGTTATAAATGAAAAAGACTAGTTTTAGATCCACCATAGAATGTTTTATTGTTCAAATCCATAGGATTAATCATTTTTTTATTTAATGGAAGCTATTACATGAATTTTACATTTTATACATTAGATTGAACCAGTTATAATTCACGCATAGGCATGGATCTGCAGAGTTCTATTGTGAGTGATAGAACCACCGCATAGAGCGTACCAATAGTCCTGGGACCGCTGCTCTTCTGGGTGACAAACCATAGACTACCCCCTACCGAGCGGAGGTATGAGACCCTTCGCCTTAGCCTTTCGAGTGGTGGTTACGAGACCAACACTCTACACAAGGCGGTGGTCTTGTTTCTAAAAAGAAGAACCTTTATGCCGAGATTTTCACAAAAACTTAAAGTTACTAAAAGATGTAAAAATGCATTCTTAATTTGTTTTTGTTCATTTAGAGTTCTATATTTTAGGTGTATTGCTCTTTTATTCATTTCGAGTTAAATCTACTCATTTTGAAGTATTTTCAATTCTAATAAGACTCATCTACTTATAAGAATAATTCCATTTGTTCATCCATTTCCTTTCCATTTCAAGAGCAAGGTATTTAATTCTATTACTTTGCATTGTCATTTTCTTGCTATAAAAATCAACACTTCTAAATACAATATATTCAAACTTGTTCTCTCTTTCATTTCACAACAATGTACATACATTAAAAATAGCTAAAATAACTCTATTGTGCAAATCCATAGGATTACTCATTTTTGTTTCTTTGGAAGCTATTAGGTGAATTTTACATTTTATAAATTAGATTGAACTAGTTACAATTTACGCACATGCATGGATCCACTGAGCTCGTCGTGAGTGACAGAACCATCCTTTGCCCAGAGCAGCATCGGGCGGTCTGGGATTACAGACCACCACTGGGTGACAAACCATAGACCACCACTTTATCTCGTGGAGCGGTTAAGGGACCGCTACCCTACACGAGAGCGATGGTCATGTTTTTGAAAAACAAAACCTTTATGCCAAGATTTTCACAAAAACTTAAAGTTACTAAAAGATGTAAAAATGCATTCTTAATTTGTTTTTGTTCATTTAGAATTCCATATTTTAGGTGTATTCTCTTTTATCCATTTCTTAGTTAGATCTACTCATTTTAAAGTATTTTAAATTCTAATAAGACTCATCTACTTATAAGAATAATTCCACTTGTTCATCTATTTTCCTTTCCATTTCAAGAGAAAGGTATTTAAATCTATTACTCTACATTGTCATTTTCTTGCTATAAAACCAACACTTCTAAATACAATATATTCAAACTTGTTCTCTCTTTCATTTCACTACAATGTACATACATTCAAAATAGCTAAAATAACTTTATTTTTCCATTGATATAACTTAAACCTTTTAACACAAGGAACTACTTTTCTCACAATCCATTCAAGATTTCAACAAGGAGAATTACTTTCTTTTCTATTTGTAAAACTAACTCTACAATACGCAATGAAGAAAACTTCCTTTTCCATTTCATAACTAATTCATACAAATATTTTTTTCTTTTCAATATACAAATATTTGAATGCAAACTCTTCTCCACAAGATTATTACAAGTCATCCACTCAAGGTGGAAATAACACAAGAATGTAAATAAGGGAAAACTACAATAATACAAGTTCCTCCACTCTAAGTGGGAATACAAATAAATTTCTTCACAAGGGTAAGTTCTCAAGGTCTTCAATAACACTCCAAGCTCCACAAATCCAAGCAAGATAGCTCCTCCAAGATTTTTTGATTCACAAAAAATAGGGGGAGAGGCAATGTTCTCCACCCAACCAAGACATCCAATGAAGAGGAGAAGCCATCCTCTCCATTGGCCCCCGAGCCCCAACCACATCACAATGGGAAATGATTTCAACACATGGAAACAACAAGCTTCCACAACACTTAAAAAAAAATGTTCTCATCCATTCCATTCACATTCAAACACAACCACAACAAAAGTAATAAGAATAACTAAAACAACACTATAAAAGGCTTATCAAGAAAGCCGAAAGAGCAAGACCTATGGGAGGCCACTTATCCCTCTCAATGGGAATGGGTGCCCACCTTAAAGCCTCAAATGCAAGTCTCAAATCTTCTACAACTCGTATGGCTCCCTCAAGTACCCCTTATACCTCCATATACTCTTATGCCTATCTCAATCTCTTATGCCTCCTCATAACAATAAACAAGAAGAAATGCAAGCATTCCTCATACAAGTGGGGTACCCAACCCAAACCCCTCTAAAAATAGTTAAATTTCTTATGCCTCCCTACAAGAATACTCCCATAGTCTCCTCCTACTCCAAACTTAGGCAATAAAATACTCAACACATTATTTAAACACAAAAATAAAATTATAATTATAAGCAAGGTAAAGCTCCTACCTCTCTATAGTAGAGCTTGTTCCAAGAATGAAGTTCCAAACTCCTCAAACCAAGAAAGCATGCAAAAGCTCCAACAATCCACAAGCTCTCTCAAAAATCCTCTCACTCTCCAAAAATACAAGAGCACAAAAATAATGAAGTAACCCCCAAACAAACCAAAAGATTTCAATAAATAGAGAGAGAATAGAGGAGGAGGATGTGGTTCCAATTAATGCCACCTCATTTCCTCTCCACTCCACATAACCTTAATCAATCTCATATTCCAATGCACCATTAATAAGTGGTTGAAGGAATGACAAGAAACTTACATAGCCCACCTCCGATAAGAAGAAAATTAAATATTCGAAAGAAAGTGCAATTAACATTTCTCTTTTTTTCTCTTCCCAAAACACCTAATAAGGCCTAATTTTGACCCCCCAACCCATGGCTAGGGTTGGCATATACATTTAAGAGGTGTGGGACAAGTTTGACTCTTCCCACAAGCTTTCAAATTTGGCCTCTAAGGCCAAATTCGAGTTTCCCATGAAGGGTAGAGTGTACTACACTCAAGACTCAAGCATACAACACTCAACACAAAATCCAAGAGTAAATCAAGTCTAATAAATGAACTCCTTTTTGGTCACATCTTTAATTAGTTTAGGATAAATTTAAATTAGCTTAATTAAGACACTACAACCCATGAATAATAAAGGGGTAAAATACATACATCACAAAATCTAAATAATTCAAACAAGTAAATTACATCACTAAAAGAAACACATACTAACATTAATAAAAAGGGGACTAATAATAAAAGACAACACATGACCCTTGGTCATAATTTTCCCCTAACCAAAGAATTCTAACACACACACAATTACATGTTGTCATGGTGACCCTAGTTGAATTCATCTCAAATTCCAATGTGGTTGGTCTCAATCCCCCGATGTTGTTGTGAATATAATTATACCTGTAAAATAGAGAATACCTCATTCGGCCTCATGTCCGCATTAAAACATCCATGCCAAAATATGTAATATAAATCTAAAATCATCTATGCAAATACAATATCACTTACAATTTCTAGCAACATTTTTATTCCACATTTCATCCATGTCAAAACAATCACAACATTAATCCAATCATAAAAGGTCTACTCAATATGACTAAATATATCACGTATCGATATATATATATATATATATATATATATATATATATATATATAAATAACCATGTCAATAGTATATCAATATCAACATCAAATGTCTCTAATAATCCACATGCATCATATATAAAATGAAAGCAAGAACAATCCAAAGATCTCTAACATCTAGTATCATTTGAATAAAAAGGCTACAACAATGTCCATAAGTGTAATCAAGGTATCAAAATCAATAATCAAAAACGTTGTCGAAGGAAGTGGGCATTATAGCATGCAACCACCATTCACCTACTTTGGCAATGACCTAGCCTCAATCCATGGTTTTTACCAAAAAAAATTAATGTTTGGTACTCATGTTTTATCCTTCTTACATTGGATTCCATGTTTTATTATTATTTATTGTTGGAAAGTTGGTGTGTGGGGTTCTTTGCCCACTGTTCTTCTTTATTGTTTTATTCACGACATGATTTGGCTCATGTTTTATGGGTATGAAACACCAAAATATGTTGTTGGCCACGTGGACCGTAAAGAGATCGAGGATTTATGCAGATTTGTGTTTTGTTTGAAATGGCTTTGAAACTTTCTAGCAATGCCGGTCATAGGCGAGATCCACATCCCTGTTGTTGCCACACCAAGCTTATGTCATCGGTATCCTAGAGCAAGAGAAGAAACCCAAGAAGAAAAAAAATTAGAGGAAGGTGGTTTGATGGTACCATTTGCGAGGGCATGGTATACATTTTTGCAAGTCAAATGCTTATAACAGACATGATAAACACTACCGCTTTGATTTTATGTTATCTTTAACAATCTCATGAAATGAATTGTTGTTATTTTCTGAAATTGTATTTGACATGGGGTTCTGTGTTTGTTTTATAGTTTTTATTCTCAGTAAGATATTCTTCTAGTTTTCCATAATTATTTGGTTCTAAAAAAATTCTTGTAAAATATGGTGTGTATGGTTTTACACATGAGGTTTCACGTATTCTTTCTTTGTTTTGTGCATCATTGGTTATTCGGTCTCCTTTGATGTTAGGAATGGAAGATATGAGATTTAAGATTCGTACCCTTATAAAATAATGAACTAGGTGTCTTGTTTTTGATAATTTAATCATTACTCAAAGGGCATCATGGTATCTTATGAGGACAATGGGTTCATTCATCTCTCACATGGATTTGATTTGTTAAAAGGTATTGGTGGCTTTGTTTCAAACCTGGTTTTGTTGAATAAGTAGTAGGGTTTTGGAATTTTTGTATATCCCCTTCCCGAGAGACAACAAACAACTTCCTGGAATAGATCTCCGTAAACCCTTTTTTGGTCTATGTACTTTCATTTATTTTAAGCCACCCTTTTTATTCGGGTTAGCATGATTTGTGATCAACTAGGCTTATTTTCCCCTAGCCATTTGTTGTGACTTCTCGTGGCTTAGGTTTGTTGTCTAGAGCTTTAAATGCCTTAGGTTTCGTGTGGATCCTCATTAAGGGCTTTCAAAGTTTTTGTAATTTATCTTGAGTCATGTTATAATTGCATGCGTGCTGGGATTCATCCTTTGGTTCGATAAATTATGGCTCTACTTTTCATATTTTGTTTACGAAGATCTCGTAGTGTTGGCTAAAGAAGCTTTTATGGGTTCATATATCTCTACCTTACACTTTCTTTCTTGAACCGTTACCTCAAGTCAAATTCTTGGGGTTATGTTCATTGGGTTCATTGACTTGATTGTTTTCTCTTTAAATATATAATCGCGAGACTTATCTAAGAAGGAACTAGAAGACATTTTTTCTTTGTAAGATTTTGTTGTTATCATGCTTGATTCAGGTTGTTATTCTTTGCAAGTTAAGTTATACTTCTAAGTAGGGATTGTGTATTATGTTGACCCATCATATCAACCGTAAAAAGGAATATGCCCTTTGTAATGTAGTAGTTGAAATTTCATGTCCATTGTGCTTGTTAGATCATTAATGAGATTTCTATTAAACATGTGTTTCAGAGATAGGGCACAATATTCTTTTGGAAGTTCTATTACTTTCTTTTGCCATTATGAAGTCGTAGATAGTTTTGTGGTTTTTAGTTGAACTTTAGTTGGGTTGTAGTCGATTCATATGGAACCACATTGTCTAATATTAGTATCATTTATGATTTGTGTTTAAATTAGTGGATCTTTATTGTCAACAAACTTGGTAAGACTGTAGCATGAAATTAAATTTAATTGTTCGGTTATTCTTACCGTACATGATCACTTTTGCACATGGCATAGAAAGATAATCAGATGTTATGTGAAATTTCCTTATATGAAATTACTCGTATCCTAATTTGCAAGAAAAAAATATCGTAATGTTGTGTAGTTATTTTAAAAGGCGGTAAATAGTGGTTAGGTAAATGATGTTAGAATTCTAACTAAAAATCTATTAGATCATATGACTTATTTAAGGAAATTTTGATTGATGGTTTGAGTATTGGATTTCAATCATATAATCTATATGATTACATGATTGAAATGCTAATACACTCGACACACTTTTGTCATTTTTCAAACTTATCATTGTTTTAGAAACAATGTTCATTTACATCTACTAGAATGATTGCTAATAAAATCTAGAATGATAATAATAATAATAAAGAAAGAAATAAATGAAATTAATGTGTTTGGTTTTAGAAGTGATGGTGGCGTAGAGACGTGGTGGAGTGGGTGATGGCAGGTGGTTGAGAGGTGGTGTGAGGGCATGAGAAACCTGTTAAGGCATGTGGGCAGCTGAAGGAAGTCAGACATGTCTTTTTCCTTGGACAGTAATACAAAATGAACTTTATTTGATATTGGATGCTTAAACCATGCAGAAACCCAAGTTCGAGTTGTAAATTTAGTAGTTTTTTTTTTGGACAGTGCAATGTGCATGAGGCATGGTTTTCCTCATGACAGCTCACTATTCAAATTACAACACAAAGCCCCAACCTGATCATTTTACATTCACCGCTTATTCCCAGCTTGTGTGCCAAGTTGAGGTTTTGTCAGATGCTGTAGTTGGAGAGATGGTTTGTTGGACATACATGCATGCAAAACGTGGAAGAATTTTTTGAAAAATGCTCACAAACTTTCAGGCAAATACATGCGCAGGTGTAGAGCCTCCTACCCTTTTCCAACTTCCTCCTATCCTGCGCCAAAATGGGGATTTGTCAGATGCTTGGTTGCAAGTGCCTGGTAGTCAAGTACGCATAATGGGAAGCTCACATAAGCCAAGTATTTATGTTGGGGGAAACACGTGAGAGAGAGGTGGTCTAATGGAACACGCCCGACCATGTAAGCTTCATTTTTGTTTTATTTTAAAATGCAAGCTCATAGGTTTAGTGGGAAAGGGTTGTAAATACTTCAATGGCATGAGTGTTGGTAATAACATTCCACCTAGAACTGAATATTATGCCTACTTGGTTGACATTCCCTTGTGGTGCTGGCTATCTCGAGGGGACTCTAAACTTTATCATCAACTCACTAATTAAACTGTGGTGGTTGTGTGGACGTGTTTGGTTGGTACCCCTGTAGAGCACATAATAATATGGGGCTGCAATAAATTTCAACTCTTCTTTTGAGGTGGATCGTTGAAATGCTACAACTTATGTCTTCTATCAAACATCTATATTTAAGGAGAATAACCAGTCAAAAGTTTCATTTTATTGAAATAAATGTGTTTCTAAGCTCCGTAAAACTTTTCCAACATTCTCCTAGCTCGTGTTTCAGTATGGAGCCTTGAGTAGGCCCTAGAAAACCATCAAAACTTAATGGGAAACATATTCTGTTGGAAAATTTCAAGTGATTGGGAATATTTGTATGTCATAATGGAGGTCAGATCAACACTTGTGAACTATTTAACAAAATGCCCAAGTGAGATGTTGAACCAAATCCTTGTGGGTTTGACCGACTTCATCCCTCTGGCATGGTTCATCCCTCCTCATCTCTCATAATTTTTGTTCTTTAGTTTTTCTTTTGCAATGAAATGAAAATTATAACTAGAGGATTTTTCGTATATTATACTGTATAAAATAAACTTGTTTTAAAAATAGTAAAACTTTGTATCGTAACTTACAAGATCCAATATTGCTTGGTAGACAATAAACTTGAACACTCACGTCGTGATGATCTAGTAAACATCACAACCAAACTAGATTTCTACATTACCCTTTTTAATTGACAGGTTGAAATTGAGTTCCCTATAAATGACTTGACCACTCCCTTGTTTAATTAGATAAATTGTAATTTTTAGGGACTCACAAAGTAACCTTCGTAACTCCGGAAAAGGGAGGTTAAGATTCCTTCGCATACCTTGTTATGTGAGGTGTCACTTCAATCCTTGGATTGACCCCGAATGAACATTTGTGATCTTTTTGATGCCCTTATAGGAGCCCTATTACACTATTTTGTAGTGATAGGAAGTTGTTAAATCTAGAAAGTTGGATTTCGTTTTGAACCGCCATTCGAAACCTGGATAGAGAAATTATTATCCATCTTTACACCTCTAGTGTTTTTACTAGAAAATTACATGGAACTTTCAGTTTAGGGAAAAACACTTTTCTAGATAGTTTGGAAATGGCATTTTGTAGGCCTTTGGTCACAATTTGACTAGGTCAAACTAGGCCAATTATGACCGGTGGCTCTAGAAAACATGTTGTCCATTTGATAACTGTTTTCTAATTCTAGTCCATGTCAACTTGGTGAATTCTCCATATAAAGAGGAACTTGTAGGATGTTTCTCATTTCACATTCATCCAGTGGACGTCAGTTTTGGATGTGGTTTTCTAAGCCCTCGAGCTAACTTTTATTCAATTGCAACTAGGTCAATTATGACCGATGGCCCCAAAAACTAGCCACCAAACGTAAACCATTCGCTAGTTCCAAATTCTATCAGTTGTTATGAACCCTTGGAATATAAGTGGATATGTAGAAATTTAACCATGATGTGTTTTCTCATCGAAGACAACATTTGAAAGTGGTTTCTTAGCCTTGAGCCTGATTTGAAATTTTTTGTAGCTAGTAAGAAAATGTAAAAAAGAAAGTTGTAGGACCCTCGTCGGGTTGCCAAACCACCGTGGAAAATTTTTGACACATGTAAATAACTATTTGAAAACTCTATAGTGTAACTTGTTGTGTGAAATAGAACTTTTGACAAAATGGTGTTTCTCTCTCTTCCTTTCTCTTTCTCTCTCCTTGGTTATGAAAATGAAGTGAAATGAAATGAAATGAATACATGCCCCTAAACCTTTTATTTTGAATGCAAATTGTAATTATTATTATATGTAAATGGGAAACTGAACAATGTTAATTATGTTAGATTAGGGTGGATGCCATGCCATGATTTATCGTTGATTTCATCCTCACATGGTTTTGCAGGATGCAAGAATGATGGCGAAAAGGTGATGTGTAATTCATTATTTATCATTGTAATTTATATAGTTCATTGTAAAATGAATACATGTATAATGTAGTCTCATGTTATAAAAAAAGTTATATTTGAAATTTGCTAATATGTATGAGATGCTAGTTTTAGGGACATTTAGGAAATGTGTATTTAATCATAGTTTCAATTTGATTCATAAGACGTATGGTAAAAAGGTTTGATATATATGGTAAATGAATTTGAAGTTAATATATTGTAGTAATGTTTTTTTAGTGTTCAATAAACAATTAATTAATTATTGTGTTGTATTCTTACCTTGTAAATGTAATAAAGAGATTTAATCAAAACACTCAACCCTAGTATAAGATCTATGCATAACATGTCTTCATGTGTGATCCTTTTTACCATAGAAGAGATTGAAACTATAGAATGAACTTAAACTTTACACTCGATGGAACATCCTAGTTTAGGTAAATAAGAGCCCAAGAATGGGTTTATCATCTTATTTGGTATGTTTAGTGACATCATCATAAACCTGACAGATAGAGAGCACATAGTCAAACTTTATCTAGAGTAAGTAGAGCTAACTCTTCCTTCGTATCCTAGTGGACTACCTTGTCTTCTAAAGATAGATTTAGAATTAAATTTCTTCATCGAATGAATTGCTTGTGGGATCTAGATGATGACATCATGGAGAGTGAAATAGTTGTGTACTATCACTTAAACCCTTGTTAATGAACTCTTTATATCCTCTCAACTAAATGTCTTATCTTTGGCTAGTGACAATATAGTGCCTTGATCTTTTACAGAGGGTTTATAGGATAAATATGTTTTAACCTTAATCTAATCTATAATAGGGCGTAAATCCTGAGTGAAAATTGGAATTAAACTAAACCTTAGTTGATTAGGAGGTTAACTTGTGGGTAGAAAATTATAAGTAACTCTTTGCAAATGAAATTGATTTGAAAGATGTTGACTTTAGAGAACCCAGGAAAATGAAATTTTGTCCCGTAATCCCTTGTTATGCCCTTTTATGACATTAAGAATAAAATAAATTTCACATGTGGAATCGTGAAATGCAGAAACATGGGATCTTACCTTGAACACAAATCACTTGTGGTTCATGTGTAGTTTATGATGCTTCCAACCATGTACTTCTTTAGATGTTCAGGAAAGTACTTTCGTAACTCTTTTGTTATAAAGCGAGGGTAATAATGAGACCAGAATGTGATGTAATAGTAAAGCATATAAGAATAAACATGAGATTTGAGGTTAGGAATAATGCCACTCTTGGAGCCCTTATAACCCAATTAAACATTTTCATGTGTTCTGAAAAGAATATGAGTTCCCTTGGTGAGATCAAACTTTGAGTAAAAAATATATAAATATATATATTATATAATCTAAATACAATTTCTTGTTTTGGGAATGTTGAATCGGGAAATAAAGATACCGTGATCGAATAATGTTTATAGGGAAAAGGTATCTTGAATCTAAACCACCCTCCCTTAAATCCTAATATTGCTTTCTAGACATCAAGTCAGATTCACTTGAGTTGCAAGGGTAAAATGTAGACATTGAATAAACATTTGAGAAGCATATTCTTAACATAAGAACAAGATAATTAAGTACTTTGTATGCAATTTGAATTATGCCAAATAAGTATGTAAGTTATGGAAATTTCCGTAAAGGATAAAAAGCCAACTTAAAATGGTCGAATAAATTAAATGTGGAATGAACTTAAGAATCTGTAGGTGGAAAAAGGAGGAAATTATCCTTGCTCAATAATGTTCTTGGAATGTTAATCGTAACTAAGATGCAATTAATGAAATGATGTGTTGTGGGTTTTCCAATCCTTGAGTCCTTTTCTTGTGGTTGGGTCATTGCTAGTATTCATTCATTGGGAAAAGTGTGGCATCGACATGTCTATGGTGTTGTCATGTGTCTATGTGAGTCGATGACTTGTAAGTGTCGTATGCATCTTTGAGTTTTCTTTACTTGGAGCCCTTGTGGTGTTGTGTAGTGAGCAATGTAAGTAAAAAAAAAATTATCCTGGTATTTTTATTGTTGTTTTGTGTGTGAAAAATGTGGGCGTTACACATTTGGTATCAGAGCGGAGGTTCATGCTCTCGAACCTCTGGGGAATTGGAGTTGTGATGGTGTTGCATGATGGTGGTGGATATTGGAAGAGTAATGTGATATAAGCGTGATGTGAACTATGTCGTAATTGTGAAATTGTGAACGCACATGTTGTGTATGTCACTTAGTGTGTATTTTTTATCATGTTGATGTGCTTGTGATGAGAGTATTCTCTCTCCTTTTCATGGATTCTATGAAGAAGTTCATGTGTGATGTACCACCTTATTGTGTAAAAAAAAAAGAATGTTATTGTGGATTGTGGAGTGTTGGAGCATTTTGGCATTATGTGATATGAAGGTGTATTGATGTATTGCATGAAAAGACTAGTTGTAAAGTGAATTGGATTTTATCGTGATGTCATCACCATGTTGTGACAAATCATGTGTGTCACCATGTTGTAATTGGAATTGACTATATGTTGTAAGGTTATACATTGTGTTCCTCATACGTATAATTCATGTAAAATGTGATGGTTCATGTCGTGATTTAGGGGAATATGGTGAGTGTATGATCCCTAGTGTACATAGTGATTGCACTTTGGGTGCAATAATGTGGTAATGTGATGTATCATAACCCATAAAAGTAATGATTATGTTATACCTATATATATACCATGCATAATATGCTATGGTTAATGTGCGTGAATCACCATTGTGTTAGTGATGTAGTTATATGTTATGTTGTGGACCCTACACTAACCAACCCTAAGGGAAATTGGTAAAATGTGTATGTTTGGAGTGAGGAAATGTGTACCATTGACCAGTCACTCGAGCTGAGTATGAGATAGGAAGTGGAGCCTCACATAGGCTGAAAACCCACTTTTGTTCATTTGGTATGTGTGACACTTGCTCAACGGGTGTCATGCATATTGTGTTTTGTGGACACCTTAGGCTCAGTAGATGGTGACTTGTACTCCTTTCTCTCTCCCGATATGGTTATCGTATGGATTCAACCTATGTGATTTTGACTATGTTGAGCCTTGTCGAAGTGGTGGCGGGATGATTCAGATAGAGATGATGATAGTTGTATTATTTGATATGTTATTTTACGAGCTGAGGCTCGATGTTCCGAGTGCCAGCAACTCATTGAGTATACCCCCTGGTGGCCATATAAGGCCACATAGTTATTGTAATGTGTTATTCCTATACACGTATTTTATTCGTAAATTGAAAACTTTCCCTTTTCTTGCTAGAACCAACAATTTTCTTGATTGACATGTTCTTATATTTTGGGCATTTATTTGGTTGATGCACTAACATGCAGATTTTTGCACTAACTATGGTTATTTGGCCATTTGTTTTGCTTAGATTTAAATTTTTTTTTAAGTTTAAAAATTTTTATAGCCTAGCCCAAGGCTTTAGATCTTTCCACTTGGCATTTGAATGGTTTGTTATGTTGGTTCTAATGTCATAATGTATTGGAATAGGGTCATGGGATTCACCATGGAGTGGTGGGACCTATGGACCCGCTTCGTTGTATGGGGTACACCCCAAGGAGGAGTTATATAACTGTGGGTTGTTGAACCATGAGTTATTATGTCACTTGGGTTAGAGGTGTTTGGACCTTATGTGCCTAGGGCCATAGGGTGACCGACCTCTTTTGTGGAGCGAAAAGGAAAATTTATCTTTATTTTATTTTTGAGGGAGGCATAAGAGACTTGAGGAGGCATAAGAGACTTGAGGGAGGCATAAGAGGATTGAGGGAGGCATAAGAGACTTTGAGGGAGGTAAGAGACGTTTTTTGTGGGTGTGATTGATGCTTTGGGAGGTATATGTTTGTTTATGATACTTTGGGAGATATATGGAGTTGTTTTGTGATTACTTTGGGAGGTATATGGAGTTGTTTTGTGATTCCTTGGGAGGTATATGGAGTTTTTTTGTGATGTTTTGGGAGGTGGATGAAGTTGGTATTTTTATTTATGTGTACTCTTGTGAGTCTGGTTAGACATTGTTATGTTTGAGGATTGGCGTACTCCTCTTGGATTATTATGTACCACTAGATATTGTCTTGGCACTATGTTGGTATAGTCCTGGATTTTTGGGTCATGTGATACCTGTTGTATATGTATCAGCATGATGATTTTGTTTATCAATCACATGTGTGTATTGGATCTATGTCTATGACATGATTATTGGAAATTATTTGTTATGTGGACTACTTGTTGTCTTTCCATGGTGGAATTAAAGAGGCCTTGTGATGTGATACAGTCATGAAAGTATGTAGTAAAATGTCTCATGGGTTGTTTGTGTTGTGTTAAGTTTTGTGTGACATCTTGATGTTAGTTATTGTTGGGTACCCATGAACATAAGACAATTGAAATTTAAACAAACAATATTAAGAGCTTGAGATTAAGAAATATTGTAAAAGAAAATACTAATTGAGTAGTAAAGTAAAGTAAAATAATAACTACCAATCTTCACATAACATTATAATTTAAGATATTGCAAAAATTAGTTTTCTTCCTTGTGGTCATGTTGTACCAACCAGTTGTTTTGATACATGACATGTGTCATTATTATCTTCTTGCCTACATATCCTCTAAGCTTTGGCATTGTGTCGCATCGAGGATGATGCTCTTATAAGGGGAGGGAAATGTAATGCCATACATAAAATCTAGAATAATAATAATAAAAAAAAAGAAATAAATGAAATTAATGCGTTTGGTTTTAGAAGTGATGGTGGGTGTGAGAGTATGTGGTGGAGTGGGTGATGGTGAGGAGAGGAGTTGAGAGGTGGCGTGAGGGCATGAGAAACCTGTTAAGGCACCATTTTGAAGGAATGAAGACATGTAAATATTTTTCCTTCAACTACAATAATAAAAATGAAATTAAATTTGATATTTGGATGCTTAAACCAATAATAGAAACCCAAGTTGTCAAGTTGTAAATTTATTAGCAATTTTTTTTTGGATAGAAACAATGAATGGATGAGGCATGGTTTTCCTCAGATAGGCTCACCATTCCATTGCACACATGAGATCCCGATTGGTTTCCATGGTTTCCATTCTCCCACTTATTCTATTCCCCATGTATGCCAAGGTTGAGGTTTTTTCAGATATTTGTAGTTAGAGAGAAGGTTTGGTTTGAGACATGCATCAAAAATGTGGAAGCATTTTCTTGGCATGTGAAATTTGAATTTCATGAATACCTAATGTGCAATGTGGTCTTTGGCATCTCCAATGTTATGCATGATAGGATATACAAATGGGTTTGTTGAAAATCTCACAAACTTTCAAAAATACAAGCAAGTGTAAGTCTCTCTCTGCCCTTTGCCAACTTCCTCATATCCTATCCGTAAAAATGGGGATTTTGGGATGCTTGGTTGTTTGCAAGTGCTTTGGTACAAGATCAATACAATAAATGGGAAGCAATCACATAAGCAAAGTCATTTTTATTGGGGAAAATCAAAGAGAAGCTGGTCTAATCTTGTAGAAATGACATGACCTGTAATGTAATTTCATTTTAACATCATGATTTTTATTTTAAAATGCAATTTTTGAAAGTTTAGTGGGAAATGGACACCCATTAAACATACTTCAATGGCATTGTTGGTAATAACATTCCACCTAGAGCTTCTGAATATTATCCTACTTGGTTGACATTCCTTGCAAGCTTGGCTATCTCGAGTCCACTCTAAATTCTAAATATGGATGATGTTTCAAAATAAACATTCATTTTTTCAAGATTCATTAATAAACTTTGGTGGTTGTGTGGATGTGTTTGGTTGGTACCCTTATAGAGCGCATAATAACATAGGGCTGCAATAAATTTCAACTCTTCTTTTGGATGGTAAATGAAAATCTACAACTATGTGATTTTCAAACATGGTGTATATAATTTTTGAGAATATGGAATCTAAAAAGTTTCATTTTATTGAAATAAATGTGTTTCCAAGATTGTGGAATAAAATACCATTACAATTCCATTACATTCTCCATTGAAAGATCAAATATAAAAGTTTATATATTACCACCTTGAGTTTCCTAGAAAACCATAAAAAAGATGGAAAAATATTATGTTGGAAAATTTAAACTTTGTGATTGGGAAAATGGGATTTGAAAATAATGAATGGGATTTTGATGAAACACTTGTAAAAATTTGACAAAATTTCCCAAGATTGATGTTGAACACAAAAAATGAACCATGGGTTTGACTCGACTTCGTCCTCTCCAGGCATGGTTCATCCTCTCATCTCTCATAATTTTGTTCTTTAGTTTTCTTTTGCAATGAAATGAAAATTTATAACAAAGGATTTTAATATATTTATTATATAAAATAAACTTGTTTTAAAAATAATAAAATTTGTATCGTAACTACAATCAAAATAACCATTTGCTTGGTAGACAATAAACTTGAACACCTCATTTTGATGATCTAGTAAACGTCACAACCAAACTAGATTTCTACATTACCCTTTTTAATTGACAGGTTAAAGTTGAGTTCCCTGTAAATGACTTGACCGCTCCCTTGTTTAATTAGATAAATTGCAATTTTTGGGGACTCACAAAGTAACCTTCGTAACTCTAGAAAAGGGAGGTTAAGATTCCTTTTGTACCTTGTTATGTGAGGTGTCACTTCAATCCTTGGATTGACCCCGAATGAACATTTGTGATCTTTTTGACGCCCTTATAGGAGCCCTGTTACACTGTTTTGCAGTGATAGGAAGTTGTTAAATCTAGAAAGTTGGCTTTCATTTTGAACCGCCATTCAAAACCTGGATAGAGAAATTATTATCCGTCTTCGCAAACCTCTAGTGTTTTTACTAGACAATTACATGGAACTTTCAGTTTAGGGAAAAACACTTTTTTGGATAGTTTGGCAATGGCATTTTGTAGGCCTCTTGGTCATAGTTTGACTAGGTCAAACTAGACCAATTATGACGGTGGCTCTAGAAAACATGTTGCCATTTGATAACCATTTGCTAATTCTCAGTCCTGTCGACTCTGGTGAATTCTCCATATATAGAGGAACTTGTAGGATGTTTCTCATTTCACATTCATCCATTGGATGTTAGTTTTGGACGTGGTTTTCTGAGCCCTCGAGCTAACTTTTATTCAATTGCAACTAGGTCAATTACGATGACCGATGGCCCCGGAAAACTAGCTACCACCAAACGTAAACCATTCACCAGTTCCAAATTTTGTTAGTTCCTATGAACTCTTGGAATATAAGTGGATATGTAGAAATTTAACCATGGTGTGTTTTCTCATCGGAAGACAAATGTTTGAAAGTGGTTTCTTAGCCTCTCGAGCCTGATTTGAACGTTTTTGTAGCTAGCAAGAAAATGTAAAAAAGAAAGTTGTGGGACCCCTATCGGGTTGCCAAACCACCGTGGAAACTTTTGACACATGTAAATAACTATTTGAAAACTCTATAGTGTAACTTGTTGTGTGAAATAGAACTTTTGACAAAATGGTGTTTCTCTCTCTTCCTTTCTCTTTCTCTCTCCTTGGTTATGAAAATGAAGTGAAATGAAATGAAATGAATACATGTCCCTAAACCTTTTTTTTGAATGCAAATTGTAATTATTATTATATGTAAATGGGAAACTGAACAATGTTAATTATGTTAGATTAGGGTGGATGCCATGCCAGCGATTTATCATTGATTTCATCCTCACATGGTTTTACAGGATGCAAGAATGATGGTGAAAAGGTGATGTGTAATTCATTATTTATCATTGTAATTTATATAGTTCATTGTAAAATGAATATATGTATAATGTAGTCTCATGTTACAGAAAAAGTTATATTTGAAATTTGCTAATATGTATGAGATGCTAGTTTTAGGGACATCTAGGAAATGTGTATTTAATCATAGTTTCAATTTGATTCATAGGACGTATGGTAAAAAGGTTTGATATATATATGGTAAATGAATTTGAAGTTAATATATTGTAGTGATTTTTTTTAGTGTTCAATAAACAATTAATTAATTATTGTGTTGTATTCTTACCTTGTAAATGTAATAAAGAGATTTAATCGAAACACTCAACCCTAGTATAAGATCATGTGCATAACATGTCTTCATGTGTGATCCTTTTTACCATAGAAGAGATTGAAACCATAGAATGAACTTAAACTTTACACTCGATGGAACCTCCTAGTTTAGGTAAATAAGAGCCCAAGAATGGGTTTATCATCTTAGTCGGTATGTTTAGTGACATCGTCATAAACCTGATCAGATAGGAGCAACACAGTCAAACTTTATCTGGAGTAAGTAGAGCTAACTCTTCCTTCGTATCCTAGTGGACTACCTTGTCTTCCGAAGATAGATTTAGAATTAATTTCTTCATCGAATGAATTGCTTGTGGGATCTAGATGACATCATGGAGCTAGTGAAATAGTTGTACTATCACTTAAAATTTTGTTAATGAACTCTTTAGATCCTCTCAGCTAAATGTCTTATCTTTGGCTAGTGACAATATAGTGCCTTGATCTTTTATGAAGGGTTTATAGGATAAATATGTTTCTAACCTTAATCTAATCTATAATAGGGCGTAAATCCCTGAGTGAAAATTGGAATTAAACTAAACCTTAGTTGATTAGGAGGTTAACTTGTGGGTAGAAAATTATAAGTAACTCTTTGCAAATGAAATTGATTTGAAAGATGTTGACTTTAGAGAACCCAGAAAATGAAAATTTTCTCGTAATCCTTGTTATGCCCTTTTATGACATTAAGAATAAAATAAATTTCACATGTGAATCATGTGAAATGTAGAAACATGGGATCTTACCTTGAACACAAATCACTTGTGGTTCATGTGTAGTTTATAATGCTTCCAACCATGTACTTCTTCAAGATGTCAGGAAAGTACTTTCGTAACTCTTTTGTTATAAAGCGATGGTAATAATGAGACCATAATGTGATGTAAAAGTAAAGCATATAAGAGTAAACATGAGATTTGAGGTAGGAATAATGCCACTCTTGGAGTCCTTATAACTCAATTAAACATTTTCATGTGTTACAAAGAATATGAGTTTCCCTTGGTGAGATCAAACTTTCAAGAGTAAAAAAAATATATATATATATATATATAATCTAAATACAATTTCTTGTTTTGGGAATGTTGAATCGGGAAATAAAGATACCGTGATCGAATAATGTTTATGGGAAAAGGTATCTTGAATCTAAACCACCCCTCCTTAAATCCTAATATTGCTTTCTAGACATCAAGTCAGATTCACTTGAGTTGCAAGGGTAAAATGTAGACATTGAATAAACATTTGAGAAGCATATTCTTAACATAAGAACAAGATAATTAAGTACTTTATATGCAATTTGAATTATGCCAAATAAGTATGTAAGTTATGGAAATTTCCGTAAAGGATAAAAAGCCAACTTAAAATGGTCGAACTGTAAATTAAATGTGGAATGAACTTAAGAATTTGTAGCTAGAAAAAGGAGGAAATTATCCTTGCAATAATGTTCTTGGAATGTTAATCGTAACTAAGATGCAATTAATGAAATGATGTGTTGTGGGTTTCTTAGTATTTTGTATGCTTAAATGTTGTAAAGGTAGTAGTATTTGAAGGAAAAGTTAGAAGGACACAATCCCCAGTATTTTGTATTTTTCGAGTAGTGTTTTAAAATGTTGAAACCAAAACTTGTAAAATGTTATCAGTAAATGATATAGAATGATCACGACATTGTTATGTGTATCTTATTGTATAATTGTAATTTTGAAGAAATTTTATCTTTGCTTTGACCAATATTATTACCTATTTGTTTCCAAGTCAAAGTACATTAGAATATTTTTGTCCACCTTTGGTTGTGTGTCGTGTTGGATACGTAACGATGTATCCATTTCTAGTTCATAAAGGGTAATGGTAAACAAACCGGGTTTTATCTTTGAGTTAGTAAATCTTGTTAAATTTTGATAATAATGTAATGTTAGGTATAACAGAATGTTATTATAATCCTTATAATGGTTATAAATAAAATATATATACGATGTTGTAAACAAATTGATGAAGTAAAGAGTCCTTAAGTGAAAAAAAGGAAACTATCTTCTTGTGTCAAAAAGATATACCTTATTTCTCTCAACCTATACTGGTAGTTTTATCTTTAGATTTTTTGGGATATAAAATTATATTAAGTTGTAAACTAATGTATGGTAATTTGGAAAGTTAACGAGGTCATGCTAAATGGGATAAAGGATCAAGAAATCTTTAAATCTAACTTATCAGTTATAAATTCATAATTGTAATCATTTAACGAACTTAAATCCTTACGCTTAATTACATCTCCTAGCTTAAATCTATATGAGCCCAAGTTTTGTCTTTGTCTTCCCAAAGATGCTTGGTATTTTGCCATAAACCCGACAATCAGGAATGACATAGTTATACCTTATCCTGGCGGATGTTGTTCCCCATTTAATTGATTGTTGGGTGTGATTTAGGATAATGAATTTTCGAGAGTAGTTTCCATAGGAAACCAATTTCTATCATATTGTAAAACCCTCTTGGCTGGACCACTGTTGATCGCGAAGACCACCAACTAATCCCGATTGTCACCTTAAGAGTTAAGATCATTAATAAACCCAATGCCTAATTTATTTAGCATTTGCTTCTATGGATAAATTCTTTGAAATTCTTGAGAACTATTATAACCTTTGAGTGGTGATTGGTTTGTTGGCTTGTAACCTCTTTTAGTGAGTGAGGGAAAACACGACCCTAAATGAAAAAAAAGAAAATGTGAACTTCACCTCCTTTTGACTTTAACTTTTATGTTGCATAAGAAAGTTTTGATATAAGGTTAAGATGCATGCCCTTTGGAGTGAATCCAAAGGATAATGCCAAGTATCCTAGAGGGCATGTATTAGCCTTCGAGTAATTGAATACCCCTTTAATAAACAAACAAATTAAACAAGTAATTGACATATTATAGATGATCCTTATTCAGGAGTTATATCTTAAGCTAAATGTTCAATAGTATAAAAAGGAAATCTAGCAACATGAGAAGGAATGTATGAATCACATAACATGAGTCTTCTAGAACTTAAGTTAAGAATTGAAATATGTTTATAGTAAATACATAACCCTAAAAGATTTTACCGTGGGAAGACCCTACTTGTAAGTGTGTATTGTGGTTGGACTGTTATGTTGTGCCTTGTCAAAAAGAAAAGAGAATTGGTCTTGATGGGTGTCATATGTTTCCTTGTTGCCTATGTGGGTCAATGTTGTGTCAAGCTTATTGTGAATTGTGTGTAGATTTTGAGACCACCTTTGGTGTCATATAAACTTCAAGCAAGTAAAAAAAATTATCCGTCATTTTCTATGTTGTCTTTGTGTGTGTTTTAGTTGGCATTACATTATTTACTATTGTGTGTCGCTCATTATCCCTTTGAAACATTCTTATCCATGTCATTTTTCATATGTGGCATTGTTATTGCTGTTTTTTTCTGGGTTAAAAATAACAATATATAAGACTATAAACACATACCGAATTCTATTTTCACTCTTATTTATAAACCGCAAAATTTCATGATAATGAATACAAAGATTTTCAAATGAAATTATATTAATTTTAAAAAATTAAAATATGACATAATAATTTAATAAGTGTTTTGACATGAATAGGTCATCTAGGATTCTCAAATCGATAAAAAAAAAATTACATCTTAAAATATTGTGATAAACATGGCCACAAAACTATATTTCGGAGATTCATGACGAATAAAAGTTTCAAAACACCGTAAGCCATCGAATTCTAGAGCTAATACGATTCCTTGTTTTAAATCTGTTTGACTCGACATCTTTTTCATAAGCCCCACCTTTCCGTTTAAGTAGACATCAACTGGAAAGGTCGGAAGGAACTACTTAATTTCGCCATTTTATGTTAGGGTTTTCGCCAAATGCAGAAGGAACTTTCAATGACTTCAAGGATTAATATAAAATTTTTTACCGACTTTAATAATTAAATTTGACTATATATAGCATTTTCACATTAATACGATTTTTCACTTTAAAATAACATCATGAATGAGCATTGATAGAAGAAAAATTAAAAAGACTTCACAGAAAAATACATTCAATTTTTTTGTTTTATCCTCAGCAAGTAATATATATATATATATATATATATATATATATATATATATATATACTTTAAAACAACATCATGAATGAGCATTGACAGAAGAAAATTAAAAATACTTCACAGAAAAATACATTCAATTTTTTTGTTTTATCCTCAGCAAGTTTTATATATATATATGTGGATATGTGTATATATATATATATGGATATGGACTGAAATTATGTAAAAAAATAGTGAATGATTAAGGAAACCCGTAATTTCTGTATGTTCCTTTTAATGGTTCATATTAATTAAAAAATTATTAATAATATAAGAAAACTCGTAGTTGTCTAGGCTTTCATTTAAATCTTTTAAATTAAGGAAAGTGGAACAACTATTCATGCTAATTGTCGGGCCATTTTTAGGGATATATTTTTGTTGTACTAGGACTTGACACTGCTCACACCACAGACAGTCAGTGTTTGGATCATGGACAAGTGTAGGATGACTACAGGGAGGAAAGTCGGACTCAAGATTCTTCTCTTTATCAGACATAAAAGACTGAGCAGAAGAGGATGCAGACAATCTTGGCTTTTCAGAATTAGACTTTCTAAATGATATGGTAGCCTTACCTTTGTCCTCAGTGAAGAAACAATTAAAAAGTACACATTGTGGAAATTCTTAGCCATCGCTGCAAAGATTCTATCCTATAATTAATCTAGTATTAGTTACTACCAATTTTCTTAAATATAAGTATAAATATAGCTTGCATGATTTTTATTAATATAATATTGTGAAGGACATTGCACTTATAAAAGAATTGAATGAATGATAATCTTAGACAGGAAAAGACGAGAAGCAGTAAAACGGCGAGAATGAAGTATTTTGAAAGGCTGCCAGAAGAAATTGAGAGAGAGAGATTCTGGTAAGGGTTTCATACTTACATTATTGCAAGCTTAAGGCTGTATGCAAAAGGTGGAAGATTATTTTGGAAAGTTCGGAATTCTATAAAAAGAGGATCAGTAGCCAACGAACATCTGAGAATTTAATATGTTTTCTGGAGGGATTTCCAATAGTAGGGGGTGATAGAATAGCTATGTATGATCCGGTTCATAACACATGGGGTTGGTCTCCTGGCATGCCTACCACATACAGGGTTACACACCATTCCCATTTATTTTCTTGGAGAGAGAGTATTCGTGATAGATTTAAGACTTCACGGTATGCAAACGCAAAGTATTTTGATTTTTGATTTAATCTCTTTTGCATGGAAGGTGGGTGCGAGGATGACCAGCGATGTTGAAACCCAGTTTGCATGCTCTGCATCGCCTGAAGGACTGGTTTACATAGCAGGAGCGTATGACCAAAACAACCAGGCTGTGTCTCAGGCAGCAGTTTATATAGAGGAAGACAAATGGAATACTCTTCCTGACATGCATGGAAAGCCTCGTCACTGTGATAGAACATTTTTTCGTGGCATGTTTTACGTTAGAAGTCAGGATTTTACTGTAGTGGACAGATTCGATCCAGAGAACCAAGTGTGGACGATTTTCCAGCATTTTCCATTAGGTCCACAATATTTTCGATCTTTACTCGAGATAGTTGGTGGCTTATATTGCAGTGGTTGGGAGTGGGAAAGAAGTATGAAGAAATATGATTCTGAAAATAATGTATGGAAGACGGCAGATCCTCTTCCTAAGAAAGTTGTATTTGTTCATTCAACAGTGGCAGGAGATGCAATTTTCATGACCGGGTGTAGAAAGAACTCGAAAGACCAAATGAGTGATCCGGTTTTTTATATGTATAAACCTGGAGCAGTGATTTCAGAAAGGTGGAATCTCATTAGGAGGCCTGCAAGCTTGGGAGGAATGTTTTCTACCATCCAAATTTGATTCAATGTTTGCTATACACATATATGTAAACGGATAGCATTATTTTACTAGCAATATCACCTTTGGTGATATGAACAGGCCGATAGGCCTGTTAATAATTAAAATTCAATTATATTTAAAAATTAATGAAAATTAATATTAAAAGTAAAAAAACATATATATTAAAAATAATAAAAATATAATTATTAAAAATAAAAAATAAAATAATTAAATTAATAAAATATAAAAAATTAAAAATTAAATTCTGAATTAAAATTAAAAAATAATAAATATTAAAAATAAAAATTATAATTAATAAAAATAAAAAATAAAAAATAAAAAAATAAAATTAGCAAATATTAATAAAAAATTTAATAAAATTAATGAAATTTAAATATTAAAAAAAAATTAAAAATCAAGAAAAAGATTAAAATTAATAAAATCGTTAAAAAATTAAATAATTGAAAATACAAAAAAATTGAAATTAAAATTAATAAAAATTTAAAAATGTTTAAGTAGTTTAATTCGTCCACAATGATAAAAATTAATAAGTAGTTTAATTCGTCCACAATGATAAAAATGTTTGATTAATTGAATATGTATTATTAAGTAAATAAAAAAATATATTCATTCCTAGTGTAGTGTAGTTTTCAAAAATTCAATATCTTTCTATTGTAAAGTTTAAGTGCCTCGAAATATATGTTTTGGTCAATATAAAAAAATCCATAGCTTTATATGGAATATAATAATTACCGTAAATTAATATAGATTTTTACAAATTTAAAAATTAAAATTGAAAATGAGCATACTCGTTCAAGCTTGTTCATCACCTTTTAGAAGAGAAAAGGTGTCCATAAATACTGCATTATTAGTTAACAAGTAGTAATAATAACGATGGCGGTGTAGATTTTTAAGTACCTTTTCTATCAATATTGCACTCTTTTAATTTGTGCAAACTCTTATAAAAATATTAAATTACATGTTTAATATTTGAAAAATTAAAATTGATAAGAGTTTATTTTTAGGACTCTTTTTCTAGAGTTAATTTGTCTATTTCATATTTGTCTCCGTATTTTTAATGTATGAGTAAAAATTTTAGTTTGTGAAAAACAATTTCATGATAAAAATAATGGAAAGAGAGTGTTTTAAGAGTTAATTAATAAAAGTGATATAATGATGTGAAATTTTAGATAGATTCTTACATATCTTGGTTTCTTTAAATTAAATTTTGATGGTGTCTCTAGAGGGAACCCGGGATTTCTAGTACGGGTCAGGTCTTGAGAGATGTTTCAGTGGTCCTAAATTCATATTGTTTCCTTTCATTTATGTTATGGTACATGTATCAATGTCAAGGGTATGGTCTTGGTCAAAGGTCTCCAAATGTTACAAAGTTATAAGATCGATCAAATAATTATTAAAAGAGATTCTATGTTATGGTTTAGGTCATACAACCTATAAATTTGAATAATTTGAGGATTGATAATATACTTTGTTAGCATCACCACTGTCTCATTTGTATCTTTAGAGGTGAATCCAACAAGGTGGCCAACCTCCTTGTCAATTTTTGGATTGTTCAAGCGGTGAATTCTATACTCAATAATATTTCCACTCTTTGGCATAACTTGTGGGATCTTTTCCAAGGATCTATCAAACCCTTCATCCTCATAAGAAATTGGTATTTTTTCATATGCTTATTTCCTATTGGTGGGGTCTCACTTCACGTGGGAACATTCTTATCCATCGGCCAGTTTTCATCTATGATATTGCTATTGGTTTGCATTTAGATTGCTTTCACAAATTGGAAGGGTGTTTACCCATGGTATCTTCTTTTTCCAAGTCGTGGTAATTTCACATTGCCTCACTTATTTTTTGGTGGGTCTTACTCTTACCAATATGGACTTGGAAGTGATGGAATCATGCAATATATCTCCTTAAAGCTCATAGTTTTGGGCATGTTGTGTTGGGCGGAACTGTAATGCCCCGCTCTACTGCGTTACACTGTTCATCCTGTGGCGATCGAAAGTGCTAAGCATGGAGTGTTGTTGTGCCTTTGCCGACCTTGATTGTTGACCATTATGACTATAATTGATAATTATTTTACAAGCTATAAAATGATAATAATGATGACATTATGATTGTATTATCGATCAACGATTGTATTTTATTATTACCTTCTTTATATCGATTGTTATCGATATCATCCTCTGTTATCGTTAAACTATCCTTTTGATTTGTTTGTCGCTCCCGCTGATCGAGCCTCGTTGCGCAAATGAGGAAGAGTATGTTTTGTGGTGGCGCCACGGTTTGGGAGTGGCGTTCGCGTAAATATTTCATTTAATTACTCAACCCCGTTCTCCTCCTGGGTCGACCGATCCCGCAATCTTAGAATTGTTTTAAATTACTAATTTTAAATATAGATTTTTATGTCCCCAACCTACCTTGTCTCTCCCTTTTGATCTCCTTGTGTACCACGTTTGGCGTGGGGAAGGAAAGGTTAATGTTTTTTTGACTTTGTTTCCTTGGTCGGCTGGAGGTGGGTGGCTTTAATGGCCACCTGCCATTGCATTAAAAACCCCCTGCACCTTTCTTGGCGTGTTCAACTTCCTGGTTGGTGGCCGCACATGCCCCATTTATTAAAATGTTGACTTGCAATCTGCTGTCTCACGTGGTCTACCTGTTGTTTTCTGCCCTAAACCACGAATGCTTGTTTGCGCTCCATCAAATGCTGCAACAGATGAATTGCTACAGCGTGTTCTGGATAGTGGATTCATTGATGGTGAAATGAAGGTCTATCGCCCTGATGTTGCGAGGGTGGGTGTGGGTTCTCAAAATCGTGCTGCACAGCAAGATCAGTGGAGCGTAGAACTGAAATTCTCCTAGGAAAGTGTCGTGAGGAAGTAATTGGCTATATGCAGCAGCTACAGGGTAGAGAAGTAAACTTATCTCAGAAAATCAGTGGCCTCCAGAGAGAGTTAAGTGCGACAGCTGCCGCAGGGTGATCCCAAGGAACCGTTGGTGTTGATCCTGATGTTCTGGTTGCATGCGACCACAGTCGTGATCAGTTGTTGCAAAATCTTGCAGCTGTAGTAGAAGAACGAGATAAAGTTTTAGTTGAGCTGTCTTGCCTTTTCATTTTGGAAAGTCGCTTCCATCCAGGTGGTGAATTTAACATGGAAGAAGCTCGATCAAATCTTGAGGCAAGTTTTGCAAGTGAGGCTGAGATTGCGTTCACTACTGTTTCTAGTACTGACCGGAAGTTATTCCAGCGCCTAGCCCATGGGTTTGATATGGTGGTTATAGATGAAACTACAAGCTAGGGAAGTAGGCGTGTTACCTCCACCTTCTTGAGTGCTGCGTAGATTGTTGATGAATTTGGAAGACTAATGAGGGAAGGGGCCAGTGACAGTGAATCAGATGGTGTTCTATATGGTGGGAAAGCACATAAAACATCTCGAAGTCGGAGCATCAGTCGGTCTCCTGTTGGCAGGAGTCGAAGGAGGAGCAGATCTCACAGTTGGTCACCGAGGAGAAAAAGGAGCAGAAGCAAGACACCTCCACCTGATTTCAGGCGTGGCGATGAACATGTGGAGGGAAGAAAGAGGAGGGGCACTGTTCAGAATGCATTTATTTTAAGAGAGATGGTAGGTGTTTCCGAGGAGCATCGTGTAGGTTTATCCATCATGAGGTCCCTTCTGAAAATATTAGCAAGTTGACTGGTGGTGAAAAGAATAGAGAATACAGAGAGTCTGGGCAGGACTTTCAAGGCTCCCATACTGCCATAGAAATATCTGCTAACATAGAGGAAGGTAATGTGAAGAGCGTATCTCAAGATGGACTTTCTAGTCACCAAGGTGGATTCATTTTAGAAGAAAATCCAACCGAAAAGGAAAAAAAGTTAAATGAGGCTTCATTGAGTGAAAAGTAATGTCAGGATGGAGTGAAAATCATGATTTACAGCCACCAGTACTAAAGGTGAGTACTGATTCCCAGATACCTGAAGAGAATGCAAATCCTGATTCTGATTCACATCCAATACCTTCAGAAAATGAAGCATTTCTGAGCGCTTCCAACAAGCAGGTTGTCCAACTATGTTGTTATCTGTTCAGTATTGAATGCATCCTCAAATTCGGGATTCTCCTTCAAGGTATTTTTTTATCAAAATCGACTATGTGACAGTGAGAGTGTTACCAGGAGACCTGATGAAGTTTATTGCAAAGATCCTCTATTGAAACCTTTCTGCTTGTTTTCGATGTAACTCATGGAAGAGAACCTCATAGAGGCCGATCTGTTTCATATCAGAATATTCATGAAACACAATTTGCTTTGCTATTATATGAGCTTCTTCAACGAGTCACTAAGTTGGCAGGCATAAAGGTTTCTGTTGGAATTATCACACCTTACAAGCTACAGCTGAAATGTTTGCACCGAGAGTTTGATGTTGTCCTCAAACCTGATGGAGGAAAAGGTTATTTATCATTACGGTAGATGCCTTTCAGAGCTAGGAGCGTGATGTAATCTTTATGTCTTGTGTCCGAGCTTCAAATCATGGGGTTGGCTTTGTAGTTGTTTTTCACCACGTGAATGTGGCGCTAGCTTGAGCTCGCAGAGCACTTTGGGTTAAGGGCAAGCAGCTACATTGAAACAATCATATGCATATGGAGATGGCGTTTTAAACCAGGCATGTTAAACCTGCCCTTGCAATCTTCTGCTACCCTTTTATTATGTCATGAATTGAATGTCCTTCTATTTTTTTATCTGTTATGGCTTTTAGAATGGGCTTCTGCTTTTTCCTTGTGAATCGACCCAAATTGAAGGAATGGAAGGACTGTTGGGAGTTGTTTGTTTTTTCATACCTCGGTAGAATCATGTGATAAAGCATGTATACACTCCTTTCTCGCCTCATTTTTCTTTTCGAAATAAAAGAGTAACTGCCATGTGATAGCAAAATAATGGTTGATGTTTTATACTGTGGGTGTTAGATCTTTAACCTGGGTGTTTCCTGCTTAATTCTTCAATTCGGGTGACGTTTAGAGACAATAGTGAACAATGGCTATTGATTTCGATTTCTAAACCAGCAAAAGAGTGCGTGATATAAACTTGAGCCATGAATAACGTTAGTGGATATTTGTAGATTTGTCGACTCATGGCCAGTTTTAGGCTAAGTGTTTGTTTTTGTCTTGGTAAAAGATTTTCTTGGGCTGAATCTGTGTGTAGACCTCGCATAGTGAGCATGATGTTTTCTTAGAGGCCTATGTGAGTGAAATATTAACTTCTCAATATAGATCCCTGTGGACGTGAGACACTCATGTATCATAAGATAAAAGAGTTCAATCGAACTCGTAGTAGCGTGAATGTTTTCTTTGGAGCGACTATGAGGATAGGTTGAGTAGACTGTTGGAAATAGATGGGTATGCCCAAACTATTCATATGTGTTTTAGAGACTAAGAGAAGGCATAGTTCGTAGGAAGAGTATTTTTCTTTGTATTCCTCCTTCACGATCGTTAAGCTTGTGATTGGTGACTCGAGTTGGGTCACAGAGAGGATCTTGTGTCAATTCACTTATACTTTCAATGCACTATCCTCGCTTGTTTAAATCCAAGTATCGAATGAGATGGGTTCCTATTAAATCCATTTCAGAGCTTAGCAAACCTTCAATAATTTAGGTAGGGACTTTCGAGTAAGTGTTGATTGAGGCATGTATGAAAATAGAATGGTTACCTTTCTTTGAATTGGGTTAGACTTGTATGAAAATGGAAAAGGTAGAATCGACTGGCTTACATATTTTGGTGAGCTAAGTCCTTAACTCTTACAATGATCATATGAGTGGTGGATTATGGGTTTATTATTGTTTATGTGATGTAAGATAATAACAACCTTTGGTGAAAAGACCTCTTTGATCCTTGCTTGTGTAATCCAACTATAGTTGTTGAATGTAATTTAGTTAGATAGAATCTAATTTGAATATGGGATTCCTCCTTGTTGGTCTGGTATAAATCTCGTCATCTTGTGAAACATATTGATTAGTGGTTTGTGATTTGATCCATTCTTGAGTTTAGAATTTTACTTTCATGATATTATAAAATGTTAGCTTACGGTCGTAATGGGTAGTCTTAACATGCTCGGTTCTAAGCGAACCGACTTTAGTTAATATTTGTGCGAGATGGATTATGCGAGTAGACTAGAGGACAAGGGTGTTAAGGGTTCATCTGCACAATTTATGAAGTTCCTTGTAAAAATGTCCAATGTGTTGTAAATTGTGTAACATTGCTTGTAAAGAGAGTGTATATGACCTCTTGCCTAGAATTGTTCAGAGAATTACGTGAAGTAGTAGTTTGTCCTTTTTTGTATTTTGGCTGGTAACTCTTCTTAGTGAGAAATAATATTCAATCTCTTCACCGGCATGAGCAAAGTGTAAAACTTTGATCTTGAGAATTAAGTGTTAATTTAAATCTTTCTAAGACTTTGTATTGATGGGTTATATGTAACCTTTAATGGGGTGGCTTTTCCTCACGTAAGTTACCTAAAAGTTTTATTCAAAGAAATATGTTGTGGTTTAGATCCTCTTGTAAACAAACAATACCTTAAGTAATCAAGAGTGGGACTATCCTTGCAAAGTGATTTTATATAACGTGTTATCCCTAACTGAACTAGTAAACACTACTCTTTTGGTGAACGCTAAAGACAAGCTTAAAGGAAAACAATGGTTAGTTTCTAATAAGATTTAACAAGTAAGAGAAGAAAATTTTGAAACCACTCAATTTATCTCTCAGCCTATTTAAAAGTAAGTAGCTTCCTCTTGATAAGCTCTTTCGGTGAAGCCTAAGTAAGAGCGCTATTTAACTACGTATAAAACCTCAAGCTTCAATTAAACCTTAGTAAGAACTAATGACGTCTTAAGGGTGAATTCATTTGACCTTCTTCCTTTAACTTTATCCAGGGTACCTTGTAATTTTCTCTTAAGTTTGTTGAACGTGAACCGATGTTGTCATAAGGGCATGAACGAGTTCTAGTAATGTAAGTGTGAATAGATGGCCTTATGGAATTAAATTACCATCTTTATCAAATAAATATATAAAACAAATAATGGTTATAAAGGAGAAGAATTTAGCTTAACTACTCTACAAAGGTATAAGAACATAGCTCATTGGTAAGATGAATTTGTGCGAATCATATATTGAATCCTTCTGAAAACTTAAGTCATGAGTTAAAGGGTGTCTTATCAAAATAAATAACCTCCAATCATTTCTTACTGTGGCTTGCCCTAGCTGTGAGAGTGTCATGTGGTTGGGCTTCTATGTTGTTCTGTCAAAAAAAAAAAGAAAAGTATATTGTCCCGATAGGTGTGAACGTTTCCATGCCGCTTTATGACCATCCTTGTCAGACGAGTTGTTCATAGAGTTAGTTGTATCCTTGGTGACGACATGTTGCGTCATGTTATGTGTCAAGCAAGTCAAAAAAAAAAAATATCCTATCTTTTACTGTGTTGTTCGTGTTTGTGAATTATTGGGTAGTTACATGAACAGAAAAATAGTTTGGTGCTCATTGCGAAATGGAGGTCATTTCAAGATGACTTTATGAGGTGCTCAAGTATTTTTGTGGCATTCTCTCATCTCCTTCAACCTTGCCTCTATTTGAGGTATATTATCTCTCTTCCTACAATGGTTTTTTTAGATTTATTCCCTTAGTAGACGGCTCAATTCTCGTATATTATTAAGCCATTTTTATTGAGAGTTCTATATTGTTTTAGGAATAGGAAACAACTTTATTTTTAGATTTTTCCTTTAGATACATATCCATGTAAAAATATAGCGAATCGCTAAAAATTGCATAAAACTATGCCAAAAAGGTGTTTGAAGATGCTTCTAACAAAACAACTTGCTATGCAATATATAAGTTATTTCAAGGAACTTAATCATTTTATTATTTATTAGTGCTACTTGAACTCAACTATATTAAAATTGGTGCACATGATAATTGACAATAACTAGGAGGTAAAACATAAAAATTCAATAAACTCGTAATCACATTTTCCAAAAACCGATAGAGCATGTGGAGATAAGCATCGAGCAATTATGGGGTGGCATATGAATTCATGGACTATGGATTCAATTTTTGAATTTTCTATAATAGACCAATAAAATTTGATTATTACAAACCACCCATATGAAACAAAAAAGTATAACATATTAAACAATAAGAAACAAAGATGTGAATAGGCCATTTCAAGTATTTATAGGGTAAGTGCACTAAGTTGAGGGGACAAAAGGGGATCTTAAGTGGACGCATTTTTCTAAAAAATAAAAAACTTCAACTTGTACGAGTTTTTTGAAATAGTTACACTCAAAATCGGAAGATGTTGTATAAACATGAATTGTAGCATTTTGAGTCTATTTTCTAAGCTACTAAAGTTTATTGAAAATGGATAAGTTCAAGTGGGTAAAATAACTAAAATACCAACATATGCTCCTGTTTTTTTTAAAAAACACAATAGAGTGACATTCATGCCCCCCACCATTGAACGACCCAAAATCCACACACGAACAACACAGTGAAATACAGGATAACTTTTTTTTTTTTGCTTGCTTGACACATAACACAACACAACATGTCGTCACCAAGGATACAACTAACACTGTGAACAACTTGATACAAGGATGGCCATAAAGGCAGCATGGAAACGTTCACACCCAAAAAGACAATACACTTTTTTTTTTTTTTTACATGACAACATAGAGGTCCATCCACAGAACACACTAATAGTTAGGGCCATCCACAATGAGATATTCTTGAGGATTATTTATTTTAAAAATACATCTTGCAATTATTAGTTTACGTTTTCAAGGATGCTCAAGGTATGATTCATATAATTCATCTTACCAAGATAAGTTTAATCTTTTTACACTAAGTAATCATCTTTAATCTTCTCTATTATGACATTCATTTGCTTAATTCGTTTATTTAGAGAAAGGGGTAATTTAATTTCACAAGGCCATCTATTAACACTTACGCTACTAGAACTTGTTCATGCCCATATGACAACATGGGTTCACGTTCAACAACTTAAGAGAAAATTACGAGGTACCTTGGATAAAGTTAAAGGAAGAAGGTCAATTGAGTTCATCCTTGAGACATCATTAGTTCTTACTGAGGTTTAATAGGAGCTTGAGGTTTTATACGTAATTATTAATTATTTTACTTAGGCCTCGCTGGATGATTTTACAAAAGAAAACAATTTACCTTTCAAATGGTTGAGGGACAGATTGCGTGGTTTCGAAACCGATCCCTCCTACTTATTAAATCTTGTTAACTTATATCAACTAACAATTTGTTTCACCTTAGGATCATTCTAAGAATTCACCATACAAAAAGGATAATGTTCACTAGTGTAGCTAGGGATATCAAGTTATAAAATTTTTACTTCACAAAGGATGGCTTCAATTTGATCACTCATGGAATTATTTGATTTCAAGTAGATCACCTCTACATTTATTTGTTGAATATAAAATCATTATTTGTTTAGCTTCATAAGGGTTAACCGACCCATTTTACTTTACTTATAAAATATTGTCACTAAGTCTTAGAAAGATTTAACTTAACAATTTATTCTCAAGATCAAAGTTTTACAATACTCATATCAATGTAAAGATTGAATACCCATTCTTACAAAGGTAAGTTACCAGTTTACCTACAGAAGGACAAGACAACATCATCACGAAATTTCAGAATATCCCAAGGCAAGAGGTCTTCTAAACTCCTTTGCAAGCACTATTACAAAATTTACCTCACATTGGACATTTTTACAAGGAACCTCATAAATTGCACTGATGAAAACTTTACAACTCTTTCCTTTAATCTACTCGCATAATCCATCTGCACAAATACTAGCTAGAATCGGTTCATAGAACCGAGCATGTTAAGGCTACACATTGCAAAAGTAAGCTAACATTTAACAATATCAAGAAAGGAAAGTTCTAATTCAAAAATGGATTAAAACACAACCCATAACTCCAAAATTATTCGCATGAGAAAGAAATCTAAACCATCCAGCAAGGAGAAAGTCAAAATACCAGTAAGAACAAAATCACCTAAATCAAGGTAAGACCTTATGGGTTAGGAACAAGAAGGTCAAGAGTGTTGATATCTCCTTCATGTAATCCTATGGATTACGTGATTGGAATCCAAAACTTACTCCATCCAACTAAAGGGGTCCAAGAGAAGACAAAACATACTAATTATGATCGTAGGCGCGAAACAAAATGACGTTATCCAAATCTCCCAGGGGGAGGCTTCATAGCAATAATTGGGTTCGACGCCCTTAAAAGAAAAACAACTATAGTTTCAGTTTTAACCAAGGAGTTTTACCACTACCTTCTTATAGGATTTCTTAAACGTAGGACTAGTTAACAATACAAAACCACTCTTCCAAAAGCGTACAAGGGAGATACAAAAAGGGCCATTATTCTACCAACAAACCTTATCCTAAACGTCAACTTCTCTACATAATATAAGGGGAGGCTAAATCCGAAAGTCGATAATAAATTTTTTTATATATTTCCGACAATGCCAAAAGTATTTTAAAATAAAAATAAAAATTGATTTCCTTAACAAAGCCACAAAATGAGACTTTTAGTAACCAAGTTCGAAGAATACGATATTCGAGTCCGAAAACAAGGGGATTCGATACGCAGAGGGTAAAACACCAACGATGCCCCAGACTCAAAAGACCCTACCATGAGTGCAAGCACAAAAAAATAGGAACCAACACACATATCCATCAGGAAGGTTACGCAGTGCAGTCAGGCCTAGAAGTTCTATGAGCTCCTGGCCAATGGTATAGAAGATGGAAATTTTACCCGATCCATGTGGGCTTATCAAGGACATGTCTAGACAAATATCAAACAAATGAGCATAATAACCACCTATTATATTATCACTGTAATCAGCTGTCATCTAACAGGAAACGAGTTCACGAGTTCAATACCATGGATTCACCTACAACTTTTGTTTCAGTCCAGCTATTAATAACTTGCTTGCGACCCTTAATAAAATTTGTAGAGATTTCATTCAATAAAACTTACAATGTTTCCCCCTTACTTTAATCAAACAAGAGTTTGAACCAGGAAGTAGGTAAAGAAATTCTCTCGACACGTAGAGGCCAAAATAGATGTCAGGTTATTCATCCTCTAGAACTAGGTACAACAGTCAACCATGTACAGTTCTAAAACAAAACCCACATGCCATTTTCTAATCAAACAAAAAGTAAGGAATGCCCACAGGCTTAAACAAGTTTTAGAACACAACGTCACTATTAATGCACCTTTTAGCAAAACAGGAGAGCCCTAAACAGGAAATACGTATTTATTCAACCAAATAGAGATATGAAGGCTTAACCTTCCATTTAGTAACCTTCAGTTATAACTACCATCACAGAATTCTTTTAAAAGAGAGTCATATAAGCAAACAAAACTCAATAATGTTCCCTTCCCTACGAACTAGATTGCATCACTCAAAATTGCAGTAACCCATTTAGACAAATATGAAATAGAGTAAGCTATAAGGGAGGAAAGAACATTCCAAGCAAAACCAACGAAATTAGATTGATATTTAAGGGAACAACCAACACAATCAGGAAGCGATATAAACAACCACGAAAACATTTGTCTAGGCGTTATTCAATAGGAAAGAAAATTCATTTCAAGATACTGAAAGAAGGTAGAAAACTATTACAAGGAGTAGATTTAACATGCCTGTTTTAAACGCTATATCTCATGGCCACGCACGTGCAGACCCCTTCTCCCCGCAGTCCCAAAATTATTTCTCCACCAAACTCACGCTTCTCACCCACACGGTGTCCCAAATACCACGCAAAAGAAACAATAACCATTCCGGTAAACTGCATAGACACAGGCAGAAGGAGAAAATTCATTCTAGAGCAGTTAACCCCAATTCCCAGTATGTAAATCCACGAAACAACAACAGAAATTTGGAATAATTAACAGGGTTTTGCATGTCCTTGCAATATGCTTTTACTCTTGAGTCTAGGTTCTAGAACAAGATCGGAAAGTCTTGCGTTCAACTATTCAAACAACTCATGAATTGCTTTCCTATTTAAGGCATTGTAAATTAGTTTTTTTAAAGCCATTAGGACGCACCTATTACATTAGTTTACCCATCAATTTGTGCGCAAAGAAAACATTCCAGAAACTAAAATCAAAGTTGATTCATGCTTACCATTGGAAGTCTCACACATTAGCTTGCTTCAATTAACATTACTTTTATCCTCCACGCTAAGCAAAATTTCTTTGAAGCATTTTGTCAAACAGTTTGCGCGTAATCTACTCCAACGACGTGAAGCAACATTGCCCAACATTGGAAAGGATATTTGTCAGACGATGAAGTAGTTGCAAGAGCTCTTGATATTAAATACCCGCAGCCTACCTGCCGCTCAAGCCCTAATCCTCCTCAAATTGAGCTGATACTATCTCAAAAGAAAAGCTTGCCCCACACAGGTGTAGAATTAGAACTAGAATCATATATAGCCAAGTTTCCCATCTGGCTGAAGGCGCAGAAAACACAGCTGGTCTACATCTCCTGTAGTATTACTGTGCCACAAGCATTTGGCTGTACTGTGTATCAGTTAATACAAGATTACAACCTCTTTCCATTTCCAGCCTTATTCTCTGGTCCGGAGATGTGAGATACTCACCTGGTGCAAGACCATTCCAAACACCATTGTCATGACTGAGCAGAAGAAATGGCCACAGAGGCAATCCACAACCCGGTTTTCTCCATTGGGGTTTCAAAATTAGAATGAGAACACCGCTTCCTGGTCTCAATCAGTCCACGATCCGAAGCCATCACATCAAGAAAAGCATAGGCGTTGGATACAGAAGCTCATGAATAGCCCTGCAGAGCATATGGTCTGAGATAGGGGATTGTGGCTTTGAAATCACGGGCAGCCATTGTCCTGGCACAGATTCATAAGTTCCCACTGTGCAATACTCTGTCCAGCAGACATATCTGGTGATGACCACATTGGGTGTGGTTAATTTGTGAACTTCTGCAAATGCAAGGCCGCTGTAATAGCGTTTGGAGGTGCTGATTTTGTTAGGTGTCATCAGATTTGAGGACAACATCAAACTCTCGGTGCAAACATTACACACCGTCAGCTTGTAAGGTGTGAAAAATCCAACAGAAACCCTTATGCCTGCCAGCTTAGTGACTCGCTGAAGAAGCTCATAAAATTGCAAAGCAAAATGTGCTTCATGAATATTCTGATATAGTACAGACCCACGCCTATGAGATTCTCTCCCATGAGTTACATCGTAAAACAAGTAAGGTCTCAATAGAGAATCTCTGTAATAAATTTCATCGGGTCTCCTGGTAACACTCACACTGTCACTTAATCGATTTTGATAAAAATATCTTGAAGGAGAATCCCGAATTTGAAGATTGTTGACATCGAACCGAACGCAACATAGTTGGACAACCCACTGTTGGAAGCGCTCAAAAATGCCTCTACTACTCTGCAACATGCCTCGCTCTGGCTAATCACAGTTGCAGGACAGTGTTGTGGATCCCCGACAAGAACATGCCTCGCAGCACCCAAGGGAAAAGGAGGTAACATGCCTGTTACACTAGCTTGCAGCTGTACGCGGCCAACAGAAGAAGACAACGCTCCTTTCTCCCCCAAACGCATCCAGAAACAACAACAAACCACGTCTACCCGAGCTTAGGAGCAGCACGTACAGGTGAAGACCATTTTCTTTAGATTGTAGCTTCATCTAACCATCATATCGAACCCACGCGGCCCGCAGGGAGAAAGGAAGGCGTCCAGGAGGAGCCAGGAAGGAAAACGCCTTGGCAGGAAGGATTTCAATGGCCTCTCTGCCCACGCAACAGGAAGAACACGTCTCTCAACCACTCCACGCGTAGAATATCCAAAGGAGATCTCACGCGGTTCGAGAGGAGGAAAAATAGGCAGTCAGACAAGAAACAAGTAAGATTTGCAAATCAGAAATAAATGAGTGCGGCCAGCAGGGAGAATTTCAACATGCCAAACTTAATACTCCACCCTCCACGCCAAGAAAGAGACAAGGCTGACCGTGACCAAGTAGGTTGGGGGCATTACATTCTCCTCCCCTTAAGAAAGCATCGTCCTCGATGCGACATTACACAGAGGAAAGGAAATGGTACGCAACAAGGGATAGATACAGAAGAAAACACACCCTATGGTTTGAAATTTTAGTTGATTAAAGCACGGTCACAAAGTAGCCTTAGGAACATTTGGTAGAAATTTTAACTTTAAATGTTCTGTGAAGATTGGCAATTCTTTCTTGTTCATCATTTCATTGGTCTCTTTCCATTATCATTATTTCTAGTTTTAGTTTCTTTTAAAATATCATCATTGAAGAGTTTTGGTTTATTCTTTATTGTGGGTGCCCAACATGAACTGCTAACACAACACCCTATCAGGTTCACAAGACCCTACAGATTCACAAGCACACAAGTATATAATCCATGATTGTATTACACCACAAAAAGGTTACTCAAATACGGAATAGAATAGGCACAGTCCACATAACATAGTACTTGTCACACATCAATGACTGACATACAAAATACTCAACCAAAAGAGTACTACAATCCACCAGACATTTCCTCAATTTGCATCAATGAAAAATTCACATAACACCAAACAAATGCTACAGGTACATAGTGTCCACACAAGAATCAATGACATATCCACAACATCACAACACAACATTCATGGCTACATAACAAGGTGGTACACACATTTCTTCAAAACATGGTAAAAACATCATGATACAACTCATTTCTTTTAACATCAATCTAGTCATACAACACATTGACACACCTACATATCACAATATGTCACAATGTTCCAACACTCCGTCATCCACATTAGAATCCTTTTCACATGCCACAAACAGTAATTCACACATGAACTCTTCATAGAATCCACAAGAAGGAGAGAGAGTACTCCCATCCCCGGCACATCAATATGATAACAAATACGCACTGAGTGACATACACATCACGTGCGTTCACAATATCACAATTACGACAATAATCACATCACGCTTATACCACATTACTCTTCCAATATCTACCACCACCATGCAACATCATAATCATCATGCAGTATCATCATGTAACACCACCACCATCATGTAACATCACCATACAACACCAATTCGGCCCATAGGTTCGAGAGCATGAACCTACGCTCTGATACCAAGTGTAACGACCCAAAATCACACACACGAACAACACAGTGAAATACAGGATAACTTTTTTTTTTGACTTGCTTGACACATAACATGATGCAACATGTCGTCACCAAGGATACAACTAACACTGTGAACAACTTGATACAAGGATGGCCATAAAGGCAGCACGGAAACGTTCACACCCAAAAGGACAATACACTTTTTTTTTTTTTTTTTTTTTACATGACAACATAGAGGTCCATCCACAGAACACACTAACAGTTAGGGCCATCCACAATGAGATATTCTTGAGGATTATTTATTTTAAAAATACATCTTGCAATTATTAGTTTACGTTTTCAAGGATGCTCAAGGTATGATTCATATAATTCATCTTACCAAGCTAAGTTTAATCTTTTTACACTGAGTAATCATCTTTAATCTTCTCTATTATGACATTCATTTGCTTAATTCGTTTGTTTAGAGAAAGGGGTAATTTAATTTCACAAGGCCATCTATTAACACTTACGCTACTAGAACTTATTCATGCCCATATGACAACATGGGTTCACGTTCAACAACTTAAGAGAAAATTACGAGGTACCTTGGATAAAGTTAAAGGAAGAAGGTCAATTGATTTCATCCTTGAGACATCATTAGTTCTTACTGAGGTTTAATATGAGCTTGAGGTTTTATACGTAATTATTAATTATTTTACTTAGGCCTCGCTGGATGATTTTACAAAAGAAAACAATTTACCTTTCAAATGGTTGAGGGATGATTGCGTGGTTTCAAATCGATCCCTCCTACTTATTAAATCTTGTTAACTTATATCAACTAACAATTTGTTTCACCTTAGGATCATTCTAAGAATTCACCATACAAAAAGGATAATGTTCGCTAGTGTAGCTAGGGATATTAAGTTATAAAATTTTTACTTCACAAAGGATGGCTTCAATTTGATCACTCATGGAATTATTTGATTTCAAGTAGATCACCTCTACATTTATTTGTTAATATAAAATCATTATTTGTTTAGCTTCATAAGGGTTAACCAACCCATTTTATTTTACTTATAACACATTGTTACTAAGTCTTAGAAAGATTTAACTTAACAATTTATTCTCAAGATCAAAGTTTTACAATACTCATATCAATGTAAAGATTGAATACCCATTGTTACAAAGGTAAGTTACCAGCTTACCTACGAAGGACAAGACAACATCATCACAAAATTTCGTAATATCCCAAGGCAAGAGGTCTTATAAACTCCTTTGCAAGCACTATTACAAAATTTACCTCACATTGGAAATTTTTACAAGGAACCTCATAAATTTCACTGATGAAAACTTTACAACTCTTTCCTTTAATCTACTCGCATAATCCATCTGCACAAATACTAGCTAGAATCAGTTCGCGAGAACTGAGCATGTTAAGGCTACACATTGCAACAGTAAGCTAACATTTAACAATATCAAGAAAGGAAAGTTCTAATTCAAAAATGGATTAAAACACAACCCATAACTCCAAAATTATTCGCATGAGAAAGAAATTTAAACCATCCAAATGAAGGAGAAAGTCAAAATACCAAAGAAGAACAAAATCACCTAAATCAAGGCAAGACCTTATGGGTTAGGAACAAGAAGGTCAAGAGTGTTGATATCTCCTTCATGTAATCCTATGGATTACGTGATTGGAATCCAAAACTTACTCCATCCAACTAAAGGGGTCCAAGAGAAGACAAAACATACTAATTATGATCGTAGGCGCGAAACAAAACGACGTTATCCAAATCTCCCAAGGGGAGGCTTCATAGCAATAATTAGGGTTCGACGCCCTTAAAGGAAAAACAACTATAGTTTCAGTTTTAACCAAGGAGCTTTACCACTACCTTCATGTAGGATTTCTTAAACGTAGGACTAGTTAACAATACAAAACCACTCTTCCAAAGCGTACAAGGGAGATACAAAAAGGGCCATTATTCTACCAACAAACCTTATCCTAAACGTCAACTTCTCTACATAATATAAGGGGAGGCTAAATCCGAAAGTCGTTAATAATTTTTTTATATATTTCCGACAATGCCAAAAAGTATTTTAAAATAAAAATAAAAATTGATTTCCTTAACAAAGCCACAAAATGAGACTTTTAGTAACCAAGTTCGAAGAATACGATATTCGAGTCCGAAAACAAAGGGGATTCGACATGCAGAGGGTAAAACACCAATGATGCCCCGTAACTCAAAAGACCCTACCACGAGTGCAAAGCACAAAAATAGGAACCAACACACATATCCATCAGGAAGGTTACGCAGTGCAGTCAGGCCTAGAAGTTCTATGAGCTCCTGGCCAATGGTATAGAAGATGGAAATTTTACCCGATCCATGTGGGCTTATCAAGGACATGTCTAGCAAATATCAAACAAATGAGCATAATAACCACCTATTATATTATCACTGCAATCAGCTGTCATCTAACAGGAAACGAGTTCACGAGTCCAATACCATGGATTCACCTACAACTTTTGTTTCAGTCCAGCTATTAATAACTTGCTTGCAACCCTTAATAAAATTTGTAGAGATTTCATTCAATAAAACTTACAATGTTTCCCCCTTACTTTAATCAAACAAGAGTTTGAACCAGGAAGTAGGTAAAGAAATTCTCTCGACACGTAGAGGCCAAAATAGATGTCAGGTTATTCATCCTCTAGAACTAGGTACAACAGTCAACCATGTACAGCTTCTAAAACAAAACCCACATGCCATTTTCTAATCAAACAAACGTAAGGAATGCCCACAAAGCTTAAACAAGTTTTAGAACACAACGTCACTATTAATGCACCTTTTTAGCAAAATAGAGAGCCCTAAACAGAAATACGTATTTATTCAACCAAATAGAGATATGAAGGCTTAACCTTCCATTTAGTAACCTTCAGCTTATAACTACCATCACAGAATTCTTTTAAAAGAGAGTCATATAAGCAAACAAAACTCAATAATGTTCCCTTCCCTACGAACTAGATTGCATCACTCAAAATTTCAAGTAACGCATTTAGACAAATATGAAATAGAGTAAGCTATAAGGAGGAAAGAACATTCCAAGCAAAACCAATGAAATTAGATTGATATTTAAGGGAAAACCAACACAATCAGCAAAATGATATAAACAACCACAAAAACATTTGTCTAGGCGTTATTCAATAGGAAAGAAAATTCATTTCAAGATATCGAAAGAAGGTAGAAAACTATTACAAGGAGTAGATTTAACATGCCTGTTTTAAATGCTATATGTCATGGCCACGCACGCGTGCACCCTTCTCCCCGCAGTCCCAAAATTATTTCTCCACCAAACTCATGCTTCTCACCCACACGATGTCCCAAATACCACGCAAAAAGAAACAATAACCATTCCAGTAAACCGCATGACACAGTGCAGAAGGAGAAAATTCATTCTAGAGAAGCGATTAACCCCAATTCCCAAGATGTAAAATCTACGAAACAAAGAACAGAAATTTGGAATAATTAACACGGTTTTGCATGTCCTTGCAATATGCTTTTACTCTTGAGTCTAGTTTCTAGAACAAGATCGGAAAGTCTTCGTTGCTCAACTATTCAAACAACTCATGATATGCTTTCCTATTTAAGGCATTGTAAATTAGTTTTTTTAAAGCCATTAGGACGCACCTATAACATTAGTTTACCCATCAATTTGTGCGCAAAGAAAGCATTCCAAAAACTAAAATCAAAGTTGATTCATGCTTACCATTGGAAGTCTCACACATTAGCTTGCTTCAATTAACATTACTTTTATCCTCCATGCTAAGCAAAATTTCTTTGAAGCATTTTGTCAAACAAACAGCACGTAATCTACTCCAACGACGTGAAGCAACATTGCCCAACATTGGAAAGGATATTTGTCGACGATGAAGTAGTGTAAGAGCTCTTGATATTAAATACCCGCAGCCTCACCCGCCACTCAAGCCCTAATCCTCCCAAATCTAGCCGATACTATCTCAAAAGAAAAGCTTGCCCCCACAGTGTAGAATTAGAACTAGAATCATATATAGCCAAGTTTCCCATCTAGTCAAGGCGCAAAACACACTAGTCTACTATATCTCCGTAGTATTATCGTGCCACAAGCATTTGGCCGCATTGTGTATCGCTTAATACAAGATTACAACCTCTTTCCATTTCCAGCCTTATTCTCTGGTCCGAGATGTGAGATACTCACCTGGTGCAAGACCATTCCAAACACCATTGTCATGATTGAGAAGAAGAAATGGCCACAGAGGCAATCCACAACCCGGTTTTCTCCATTGGGGTTTCAAAATTAGAATGAGAACACCGCTTCCTGGTCTCAATCACCCACGATCCGAAGCCATCACATCAAGAAAAGCATAGGCGTTAGATACAGAAGTTCATGAATAGCCCTGCAGAGCATATGGTCCGAGATAGGGATTGTGGCTTTGAAATCACGGGGCAGCCATAGTCCACGCATGCATTCATAACTTCCCTTTGTGTAATACTCATTCAAAGCAGACATATCGGTGATGACCACATTGGGTGTGGTTAATTTGTGAACTTCGCAAATGCAAGGCTGCTTTGTAATAGCGTTTTGAGGTGCTGATTTTGTTAGGTGGCATCAGATTTGAGGATAGCATCAAACTCTCGGTGCAAACATTACAGTTGTAGCTTGTAAGGTGTGAAAAATCCAACAGAAACCCTTATGCCCGCCAAACTTAGTGACTCGCATTTGGAGAAGCTCATAAAATTACACAAAATGTGCTTCATGAATATTCTCGATATAAGTACAGACCCACGCCTATGAGATTCTCTCCCATGAGTTACTTCAGAAACAAGTAAGGTCTCAATAGAGAATCTCTGTAATAAATTTCATCGGGTCTCCTGGTAACACTCACACTGTCACTTAATCGATTTTGATAAAAATATCTTGAAGGAGAATCCCGAATTTGAAGATGCAGTCGACACTGAACCGAACGCAACATAGTTGGACAGCCTGCCTGTTGGAAGTGCTCAAAAATACCTCTACTACTCTGCAACATGCCTGCTGCCTGGCTAATCACAGTTGCAGGACATAGTGTTGTGGATCCCCGACAAGAACATGCCTCGCAGCACCCAAGGGAAAAGGAGGTAACACGCCTGTTACACTAGCTTGCAGCTGTACGTGGCCAACAGAAGAAGACAACACTCCTTTCTCCCCCAAACGCATCCAGAAACAACAACAAACCACGTCTACCCGAGCTTAGGAGCAGCACGTACAGGTGAAGACCATTTTCTTTAGATTGTAGCTTCATCTAACCATCATATCGAACCCACGCGGCCCGTAGGGAGAAAGGAAGGCGTCCAGGAGGAGCCAGGAAGGAAAACGCCTTGGCAGGAAGGATTTCAATGGCCTCTCTACCCACGCAATAGGAAGAACACGTCTCTCAACCACTCCACATGTAGAATATCCAAAGGAGATCTCACGTGGTTCGAGAGGAGGAAAAATAGGCAAATGACAAGAAACAAGTAAGATTTGCAAATCGAAATAAATGAGTGCGGCAAGCAGGAGAATTTCAACATGCCAAACTTAATACTCCACCCTCCATGCCAAGAAAGAGACAAGGTTGACCGTGACCAATTAGGTTGGGGGCATTACAACCATTTTTTTAGCACCATTTAGTATTTTTGAAAACGCTTTTGTAGAAAGATAGATAGGAACATCTAATTTGTGCTAGATTTTTGTATAGATTTTTTAGTTATTATTATATTTTTATGATTTTTCTTGTATTGAAATTTATATTTTGAAAAATAACGAAGCTCCAACTATGCCCCCCAAACTACCTCAAAAATATCGAAAATTATATTATTATTTTTGAGTATGTAGAGAATTAGGCCTAGTTTGTGCTAGTATAATTTTGTTTCAATTTTGATGATCCAAATAAAAGTTTTTTTATTAGATAAGGAAAATATTGTAAAGGGATCTGAAACCCTGGACAAAATGAAAGATAAAACATTGAAGCACACAAATCCAAAGCAACAAGGAACTGGACTGCCGAGGCCCAAGGAGAAACAAAACAACAAGCCAAAAAAGAAACCAACCGAAAAGAAGACCCCAATGGTGAAAGGGCCCTAAAAATACAGTGAAGGTGACTTGACCATCAAAACCAAAGGGGCAAGAAAACTACCATGGGTAGTTCCATGATGGGATATAAGGCTCATCCTTAGAGGAGAGATACAAGCTTTTCCTTTCTTCTTTTATTCAAAATATTCCATCTATCCCCCCCATTGGGATCTACATTCTCATCTAGGTGGACAGGTACGCATATCTCAAGAACCTCATTATTTTTAGAGCTTTGATTCTACATGAAACCAAGAGGTGTCACTATTCATTCTTCCTCCCTCCAAGAAACCTGATGTGAAACATTAATCGATCCAAAGGTGGGAATAATTTCACCCATCTTAACTTCATGATTATCCCTAGAACTACTTGAATATTCTTCTTTATCATTGTCTTCAGCATCATTTACCACCAAATTATTGGAATTAAAATATTTCCACCATGATACCTTGCCCTTAATCGACTTCTTGGTGATGGGGCAATTAGTGGCTAGATGTCCAAGAGAAAAACAATTTTTGTATCTAAACGGGAACCCTTCATAATCTAAATTTTGAGTCCATACTAAATCCTTAACCTTAAGATCCATTATGTCGAAAGTCAAGAGACATGTTTATCTCCACTAAAATCCTAGAAAAAGTGGTGTGATCAAAGGATTCAGTCTTGGGATCCACAACAACAAAATTTCCCAAGGCATCCCCCATAGCCCTAAAGCAATCCTCACTCTAGAAATGCAAAGGAAAATAAGGGATCCTTATCCAGACCGGTATCATGTTAAATTTTTTTAGTCAAAGGGTCAAGGAAGGGAGCCAAGGCTTAACATGAAGAATATGCTCCTGGTAAGAACAAAATTTTCCTAAAATGGCCTCCTTATATAAGGAGATATCAAAAACAATGTAATACCCAAGAAAACAAAGTATAATATAAAATTAATAAATTAAAAAAAATGGGTGCGTAAGTAGGTGGGAAAGTGGGTGAGTGGGGTAGGTGACTCCCCCGCCCCCTTAAAGGCACATGGGTACCGTAATAACCAATCGACTAGTCATTTCCCTCACATAAAATTATTGGTTCTATTTGAGATCTAGAAGGTGGAACCATGTCAATGTGGAGGAGGCCATAGTTTCATCGGAGACATTCATAGTAGTTCTCAATGCAGCAAACAAGTCACTAACCTAATCAGTTCACATTTTCTCGATACTCCTGCAAACTGTGCCAAAATGTTAGCTCAAAAACAGGTATGGACACCAATCTATGCATAAAAGATGGAGGAATTTTGCAGATGTTGTAGTTGCTCATGCTGGAATATGCATATGCGAATATGGAACCTTGCGCAAGGGGAAAATGAACTGTTTCACATAATGAATATTAAAAAAAACATGGTTCATGGACATCATTAACTGTTGGATATGCACAAATGGGTTTGTTGAAAAGGATTATAAACTTTCAAGAAAATGTGATTAAAAGTTGCAGTGAATGGATCATAGGAGGACGTGCAGGTAATGTACCAATGTCAATGTGTAATGATCCATTTCCAATAGCTACAGAAGGTATTTTGTTCTTGGAGAAGCTATGAAAATATCCAGAGGACCACTTAAGTCAAGATAGAAAATACAAATTTTATGGAAAAAGGAGTTTCAGATGGATCAATAGTATGTATTGTTCAAGAAATAACAATGTGGCCAACTGCGAGCAATGTTATTCCTAGAAGGTGACATTTATAGTGGATATTTGTGCAAAAGTGGTCATTATATGAGAAGTTATAATTTTTGAGTTGACTGAAAATATTTATAAATTTGGTGATAAGCGATTTGTTTCATGCTCCATTGAAAAGAATGTGTAGAAGTTTAGTTTTGTGGATGTTTGGCACAAATGTGTAAAGGTTTTTATGCAATTAGAGATCTCCTAACTGGTGACATTAACATAGAAGAAGGTTGTCCAAAGGAAGAAGCATCATTTCCATTTACAAATGGTCAAATTGTATGCCTGAAACAATAGAAACAAAGCCAAGGAGGATGCCTCAGGGAGACATGCCATTTCTATATGCACACACGGGTATCTCTCTGACTGAAAAAGTAAACCAAGTGGTAAATATGGGACTCAAGTGAAGAAATAGTGCATGGTATGCAGATAGGAGTGTATGGAGGTGTTAAAATGATTTAGGAACTTCAATAAAATGGTAGTGGCAAGTGCAAAACAAAGATCCTAAATCTGTAGCAATATTTCCTAGTTTGTGCCAAGAGGAAAGCTTTGAAATGGGTATGTACCCATCAAAGCATAACAAAAAGTGGGTTTCTCAGTTGTAGTAGTTGTCTATACCTTGGTAGAAATGTTTGTAAAGGGGATAAAAGTGTACAAAATTCAAATGGAGGAGTTTCGAAATCACACAATCTGTTTGACGAAATGCTAAAAGTCATTCAACACCTTATGGAATGTGGATGAACCCGTCATACACTACGGATGAAAATATATCCTAGGCATGGTTCATCTCTCCTCATCTCTCATAATTTATGTTCTTTAGTTTTTCTTTTGCAATAGAATAAAATTTTAAATTGAAGGATTTTCATATATTTGATTGTATTAAATAAACTTGTTTTAAAATAATAAAACGTTATATCGTAACTTATAGAATCTAATATTCCTTGGTAAACAATGAACTTAAACCCTCACTTCATGATGATATAGTGACGTCCCAACCAAACTATATTGCTACAATACCCCTTTTTATTAACAAGTTGAAGTTGACTTCCCGGTAAATATGTTGACCATTTCTTTGTTTAAGTAGATAAATTGCAATTTTCGGAGACTCATAAAACAACCTTCGTAACTTTGGAAAGGGGATGTTAAGATTCCTTCGTGTACCTTGTTATGTGAGGAGTCACTTCAATATTTGGATCAATCTCAAATGATCATTTGTGATATTTTTGATGCCCTACTAGGAGCACTGTTACACCATTTTGCAGTTGTAGGAAGCTACAAAACTGAAAAGTTGGCTTTCATTTTGAACCACCATTTGAACCCTAAGCAACAAAATGTTTATCCACCTTCACAAACCTCTAGTATTTTTACTAGACAATTTCCTGGAACCTTCAATTTGAGGAAAAACACTTTTCTTGATAGTTTGGAAAAGCCATTTTGTAGGCCTCCGGTTGCATTTGACTAGATCAAACTGGACCAATTACGACTTGTGGCTCCAGAAAACATGTCGCCGTTTGAAAACAACTTTCTTGTTCTCAGTTCCGTTGACTCTGATGAATTATCCATATATGGGGAAACTTGTAGGAAATTTATCGTGGCACGTTCATCCATCAAACGTTAGTTTTGGACGTTGTTTTATGATCCTCAAGATAAATTTTAATCATTGTCAACTAGGCCAATTACGACCGATGGCCTCGGAAAACTATCTGCCAATCATAAACCATTCACTAGTTTTGAATTTTGTCGAGCCCAATGAAATATTGGTATATAAGTGGACACATATAAATTTAACTATGGTGTGTTTTCTCATCAGAATTCAACGTTTGGAAGTGGTTTCTTAGCCTCCGAGCTTGAATTGAATGTTTTTGCAACAAGGTGAAATGTAAAAATAAAGTTGTAGGACCCCATCGGGTTACCTAACCACCATGAAACTTGTTGGCACTTGTAAATAAATTCTTGAAACTCTACTGTGTGACTTGTTGTGTGAAAGTGAACTTTTGGAAAAATAGTGTTTCTCTCCTCCCTATTTTGTTCTCTCTCCTTCGTTAAGGAATGAAATAAATACACGTTTCTAAAATTTTCCTTTCGGATGAAAATTATTAATGCAATTTATGCTAGATTTGGGTTGATGCCATGCCGGTGATTTATCGTTGATTTCATGCTCACGTGGTTTTGCGGGATGTAAGTAAGGTGACAAAAGTGGTGTGGTTATAATTCGCTATGTATTATTGTATTTTATATTTGAAATAATATAAATGTTTTTGTAATGTGTTGAAAAAATTATTGTTGAATTTGGTAGTATGAATGAGATGCTAGTTTTAGGGGTGCTTTGGGAAATGTGCATGTAACTAAAGGTGTTCTTTTGATTCATATTTACATATGGGAAAAAGAGGGCTGGATATATATATATATATATATATATATATATATATATATATATATATATATATATGTTAAATGAATTTGAATTTAAAATACCGGAGTGCATTTCCAATGTTCAATAGACGATTAATTAATTAGTGTTTTATATTCTTACCTTGTAAATGTAATAAAGAGATCTAAATGAAACACTCAACCCTAGTATAAGACTCATGTATAACTACCTTTCTGCGTGAATCCTTTTAGTGTGGAAAAATAAAACCTTAGGATAAAATTCAATCTCTACACTCGATGTCACCTTATGGCTTAAGTAAATAAGATCCCTAGTTTGAATTATCATCATAGTCAGATATGTTTAGCGACATCGTCGTAAACCCGACGGTTAGGAGCGACATGGTCAAACTATTTTTGGTGTAAGTAGAATAAACACTTCCTTAGGATCCTAGTGGACTACCAAGTCTTACGAAGTTAGATCTAGAAATCAACTTCATGATCGAATGAATTCCTTGTGGGATCCAGATCAACACAAATGGAGCTAGTGAAATAGTTGTGCTATGACTTAAACTCTTGTTAATGATCTCTTTAGTTCCTTGCAGATAAATGTGTTACCTTGGATACTAACAACATAACACCTTGGTCTTTCATGAAGGTTGTTTATCATAAATATATACTCTCACCTTAAAATAATTTATATTTGGGACGTATATCCTTAGGTGCAATTGGCATTAACCAAAACCTTGCCTAATTAAGGGGTTAACTTGTGGGTAGAATATTGTAAGTAACTCCTTACAAATGAAATTTATTTGAAATGTGTTGAATTTAGAGAACCCAAGAAGCTGAAAACTTGGTCCCGTAATCCCTTGTTATGCCCTTTTATGACATTAAGAATAAAATAAATTTCTCAAGCAGAATTTTGAAAATGTAGAAACATGGGATCTCACTTTGAAAACAAATCACTTGTGGTTCATGTATGGTTCTAATGCTTCCAATCATGTACTTATTCAAGATATTAGACAAGTAATTTCATAACTCTTTTGTTATAAAATGATGTCAATAATGAGACCATAGTGCAATGTAAGAGTAAAGCATATAAGAGTAAAATGATATTTGAGGTTAGGAATAATATCACTCTTGGAGTCCTTATAACTCAATTAGACATTTCCTTGTGTTAAAAGAATATGAATTACCTTGGTGAAATCAAATTTGAGAAAACAAAAGTTATTTATAAATATAAATAATTTTTTTGGCTTGAAAATGTTGAATGGATTCAACAATTTATCGAACTATTTTAACTACGATAGGGAAATAAGGATACCATGATCGAAGAATGTTCATGGAAAAATGTATCTTGAATCTAAATCTCCCTTAAATCCTAAGATTTATTTCTTGACATCACGTCAGATTCGCTTGTGTAGCGAGGGTAAAATTTAAACATTGAATAAATGTTTGAGAAGCATATTCTTAACATAAGAATGAGAGAATTAAGAACTTTGTATGCAATTTGAAATATGCCAAATAATTATGTAAGTTATGGAGATTGTTGTAAGAGATAAAGATCCAACTTAAATGGTTGAACTATAAGTTGAATGTGAAATGAATTAAAGAATTTGTAGGTGGAAAAATGATAAAATTATCCTTGCATAATAATGTTCTTGGAATGTTAATCGTAACTAAGATGTAATCATGGTAATGATGTGTTGTGGGTTTTCTAATCCTTGAGTCCCTTTCTTGTGGTTGGGTCATTACTAGCATTTGTTCATTGGGGAAAGTGTGGCATTGACATGTATATGGTGTTGTCATGTGTCTATGTGAGTCGATGAATTATGTAAGTGTCTTATGCATTGTTGATTTTCTCTACTTGGAACCTTGTGGTGTTGTGTAGTGAGCAAATGTAAGTAAAAAAATTATCCTGGTATTATTATTGTTATATTTATGTGTGTAAATTTTGGGTGTTTCATTTATTTCATTTATATTATCAATTTTGAGGGTATGGCCTTTGTCAAAGGTCTCCAACTAGTACAAATTTTTAAGATTGATCAAATAATTATTAATGAATATTCTATGGGTATGGTTTAGGCCATACAATCTAAAAAAATTGAAGACTTTTAGGATTATTAATATACTTTGTTAGGCTAACCACCTTATCATTTGTATCATTAGAGGGTAATCCAACAAGGTGGCTGACCTCCTTGGGCCACCTCTGGCAATTTAGAAATTATTTAATCAAATAATTCTATACTCGATAATATTACCATAGTTACAGACACCTTGTGGGATATTCTTTCCAAGGACCTATAAAATCCTCTATCCTCATAAAAATTGGTCTTAGTTCATATATTTATTTGCAATTCTTTTGCGATGCATTACCCCTTTGGGACATTCTTATCCATGTCATTTTTCATTTGTTTAATTGTTATTGCTTATTTTTGCGCGGTTAAAAGTAACAATATATAAGACTATAAACAATATAGTTGGGATTCTATTTTCACTCTTATTTATAAATTGGAAAATTTCATGATAATGAATACAAATAATTTTGAAGTGAAATTATTTTAAATTTAAAAATATAAAATATGACATAATAATTTTATAAATATTTTGACATGAATACTTAATTTGAAATTCTCAAATTTGATAAAATAAAATTTACATCATAAAATATTGTGATAAACATGGCCACAAAACCATATTTCATAAAATAATAATGAATAAAATCTCAACACGTAATCCATCATATTCAAGAGCTAATATTTCTCCTTGTTTAAAATATTTTCAACTCGACATCTTATTAGTACTGCCCAAGGCAGTGTAACTATAGGTTTCACAATTGCATAACCAGTTATTATTCATACTTTTCAACCAATTAGGGTTTTTTATCATTTTCATAAACTAATAAACACTTTTCACATCCATAATAAATATTAGTAAACTTGCACATTTCTTAACAAAATAATTACAAAATTTCATTTATCTTCAATTTGATTGGCCTACACATTGAGATGTTATTGTGGCCTTCAACAATTTTGAGAAAAAGTGATGTCATGATATTTATTACACTGACAACACCAAATATGACATTTAACTAACTTGACACATTTTTTGAAAGACATATTTTACGTATGTTGTATCTCAATAGACATAAAAATTAAAAACGACATCAACCGAACTTAACTTATACTAATTGTATAAAATAAACAAGCCTCGATAGAGTTGAAATTCTCAACTAAAAAAATCCCAAAGAATCAAATTTTCTTGCTTCGTATGAGTTACACAATCTCAAAATAAACCCTACCATTTACGGGTGCTAAATGATGTTGTAGTATTTCAATGCCATTTACTAATCATGGAATGGAGACAGGGACCGGTACCATGAAAGGACACGCTAATCATCAAGTAAAACCAAAAACTTAATAATGCCTACAACGAAGAATAGGTGGCTGATTAGATAGTGATGGATAATTTTTTTGCTTCACAATTAATCCATGATGATAATGAGTCCAAAGATACAAGTTATTTAATGATACATTGTTTGCAATGCCCGATATTACCCCGCTATGAGAAAGTCTAATGAGAAGAAGAAACAACAAGAACAAATAGAGTATCCGTAAAATCCCAATTGTGATGTTGAATTGTGAGAATTTGTAGGGAAGTAGAGCCATGGACATGGCCAAAATATTAAATTGTTTTCCATGTCCATAGTAAATTAGAGTCACCTACGTAAGGAACCCGATTTGATAAACAATATGTGATCCATCGACATGACCTCAAAGCCTAGCTCCACTTCTTTTGGGATCTTCCATGCCTAAAATATATATGCATGAGAACAACATAAATTCCGCCTTAAATCTCTTTACACATAATAAGATTAGGCTAAGTGTAAGAGGAGACCATTTTGTTTTCCCCAATTGTATTTGTAATGAAAAAAATTATGACATTAAATTCCTTTTGAAATTTATGAAAAAAAACTGAATTTATGACGCTCTCCATTTATAACTTGGGAATCAATTGGTACACGTTAGTAATTAAAAATATTTGCTATCATCTTTACAAATTTTATGAGGTAAATCGTAGTTACGTTTTCTTTTGGGGATTACTTTAAAAATGTGACAGTTTATAGTGCGCCTTGACCCCCTCAATGAAACCTTATTTACTTATCTTTCATAAGATATACGGATCAAATATTGTGATTTGAGTTGTCTTATGTAGTGCCCAGCTCCCTTCGATACCTTTTTGTTATTGATTTCGATACTATCAGCTATACTTATGTATATCATTGGAGATTTTTATTTAGCATGATGTTAGATGTTAGAGATACTAGACTATTGTTGATTTCGATTCATATATGATGTGTGTGGATTATTAGAGACATTTTATATTGATGTTGATATGTTGTTGACATGGTTATATATATATATATATATATATATATATATATATATATATATATATATCGTACATGCGATATTTCGTCATATTGAGTAGACCTAGACAATTGAACTAATCTTATGATCATATGGATATTGATGAAATGTAGGATCAAGATGTTGTTAGAAATTGTAAATGATATTTTACTTGCCTAGATGATGTTTTGATTCATATATAGATGATTGTGGAGTTATATTGTATATTTATTTTGGATGTTTTGATGCACCCACGAGGTCGAAGGAGGTGTTATGTGTTTTTAGGTAAACATGTCACAACAAATATCGGGGGATTAGAGACCAACCACATTAGAATTTAGATGAATTCAACAAGGGTCACCATGACAACATGTATTTTTATGTGTGTGTGTTTGAATTGTTGTTAGGGTGTCCCATGGGGGAAATCACCTCAATTGTGACCAAGGGTTATGTGTTATTCTTTCATTTATTTTCCTTCTATTTAATTTTAGTATGTGAATTTATAGTGATGTATTCTTTTTGTTAATCACTTGATTTATGTCTAGATTAGTAAATTAATTAGTTCTCTAAATTAATTATGAATGGGTAACAAATAATTCATTTATTAGAATTGATGGCTCTTGGTTTGTGTTGTAAGTTGAGTGATTGTGATCTTGAGTGTTTTACACTCTACCCCCTTCATGAAAATTTTGATTTGGCCTTAAGGGCCAATTATTTTGAGGCTCCACAATTTGGGATAATTTAAACTTGTCCCACACCTCTTAAATGTACTATACCAACCATACCTATTGGTTGGGGGTAACAATAGACACCATTATGTGTTTAGGATGACAAAAAAGGTAAAATATTATTGCACTTTGCTTCTTGAAATTAATTTTTTTCCTTAGGGGGTGTGGGATTGGATTGTGTGTGTAAGTAACTTGTTATTCCTCTCACCCACCAATTTACCACATAAAATTGTAGGTTGAGGTTTGACTTGTGGGGTGGAGTTGGGGATGAATGATGTGGCATCCTACATGGAGCCACCTCACCCTCCTCTCTTCATTTTCTATTTATTCAAGTTCTTTTGCTTTATATGGGGGTTACTTCATTTCTTTGTCCTCTTACATTTTTGGTAGTTAGAAGATTTTGGAGTGCTTGTGGATTTTTTGGAGCTTCTTGGTGATTGTTTGGGCTTGAAGAGCTTGGTGTGGGACTCTTGGATCAATCTCTACCATGGAAAGGTAGGAGATATACTCTTGTAAAATATTTTCCTTTTAAATTGTGTATATATGCATGTTCTTGAGTGTTTTAGTATGCCCCTTGGTGGGTGCTTGGGTAGATTTCCTAAGTTTGGTGTACAAGGGACTATGGGGATCTTACATGTGGTGAGGAATAAGATTTATTTTCCTATTTTGGAGGGAGTTGGGTTGGGTGCCCCACCTTGGACAAGAAATTACTTGCATTTCTTACTTGGTCTATTTTATGAGGAGCCATAAGAGATTGTAAGCAGGCATAAGAGAATGTGGGAGGCATAAGAGGTACTTGAGGGAGGCATAAGAGTGTGTAAGTGATTTGAGATGTTTATTGGAGGTTTTGTAGGTGGGCACCCATTTCCCATTGGGAGACATAAGTGACCTCCCCATAGATCTTACTCCTTTGGTTTTTGTATGTTGAAGCCTTTTGTATTTTGGTTCTTTCCTTCTTGTGATTGTAGTTTTATTGTTTGTATTTTTGGTATGGTTGTAGTGAATCTTGTTTTGTGATTTGGAATCGTGTTTTGTTGCCATGAGTTGAATCATTTTTCATTCAAATGCAAAGCACTCGAGGCTAATGAGGAGGATGGATTCTTCTCCTCATTGGAATTCTTGGTTGGGTGGAAGTGTTACCTCTCAAAATTTTTCACATTGTGATTAAATGAATCATGGTGGAGCTCTCTTGTTGGTGATGAAATGAAACATGGAGCATTGTTGGTGTCCTTAGGAAATCTTTCCTTGTGAGAAAACATCCTATTATTCCCAACTTAGGGTGGAAGAATGAGAAATTTGTATTATTGTATTCCTTTTAGCTTTCATTCTTGTAATTTTTCCCACCTTAAGTGGAAGACATTGTATTAATATTTTGAAGGAAATTTGTATTGATTTTGATTATCAAAGTTGTAATGTATGTGGAAATGAAAGACACTTTAGTGAAGCAAGTTGAGATGATAAAAATGTGAATGGAATAGCTTGTTCTTTTAGTAGAATGGTAACCTTCATTAAGTGTGTTGCTCTTGTCCCAAATAAATTATTGGAAAGTTAGTATCTCTCATTTTAAGACTTATTGAAAAATTGGTTATAATTTTTGTGTGAATGGTTGGAAAATAGTAGTTTGAAAAAGAAAAGGGATGGTTACTTCTTTGTATTCCATGAGGTTTATAAAATAATGAAAGAGTTATAATTGTTCATCCTCTTATATTGGTTGAAAGACATTTTAAATTTGTATGTTGAAATGGAAAGAACTTAAGTGTTAGTGATCTCTTACTTGCTTAACTAAAATAGATCATCTCCTAGAACTCATTGTATAAGAAAATTTCTTAGTTGTAATTAGACCTTAGATCTTTTGAATGTATATATAAATGAGATATTAAGTTAAATCAAGTTCATTATTGAATCAAATTCAAAAGGTAGAGTTAAAAAAAATAATTATAACGTACTGATAACTTGAAAATATAAATATCCCATAGAACTTTAAAAAATCTAGAATTGTTAACAATATAACTATTATCACTTAATGAATTTTCTTATTAGTAAAAGTGGTCATATTTATATCAACAACCAAATTATGGATGGTAAAATTATTATTAATAATAATATTAATAATAGATTAATATTAGTAATATACTTAATTATTATAATAGTTATATATATATATATATATATATATATATACAATATGTTCTAATTTGTGGTATTAAATTTTTAGGACTAAGTTAAAGGTCTATTTCTTAAAATATGTCAACACCTTAGTAAATAGAAATTAGTAGTGCCCACTTTCGATTCACTATTTGAATATTTATGGACATTTTGTATTATTCGACATAGCATGATGCAATAGATGTTAGAATATGAGACTATTGTTGGTTTTCAATTTTAGTATGATGTGTGTGGATTTAGAGACATTTTGATATTGATGATGATATGTTGTTGACATGTGATTGGTTTTTCATCACACTAAGTAGGCCTTGATAATTGAACTAATGTTGTGATCATTTTGACATGGATGAAATGTAGAATAGAGATGTTAGAAATTGTAAATGATATATATAGTAATTCCTAGATGATGATTTTTTCATATGTAGATGATTGTGGATTTAAATAAATTTATATTTTTATCTTGGATGTTTTGATGTGGCCACGAGGATAAAGGAGGTATTATGTGTTTTATAGGTAAATATATTCAAGACAAACAATAGGGAATTGGAGACCAACCACATTGGAATGCTAGGTGAATTCAAAAAGGGTCACCATGACAACATGTATTTTGTGTGTGGTGTGTGTGTTTGAATTTGTTGTTAGGGGTTTCCCATGGGGGATTATCTCTAATTTTATGACCAAGGGTTATGTGTTGTCTTTTATTTAGTTTCCTTTATTTAATGTTAGTATGTGATTTTTAGTGATGTAATTTATTGTATTAATTATTTAGAATTTGGTGTATTTTTCCCCTTTATCATTAATGGGTTTAAGTGTCTCTTTTAAGTAATTAATCTTGTTCTAAACTAATTATGGATGGGAAAATTTTTCATTTATTAGACTAGATGGCTCTTGGGTTTTGTGTTGTAAGTTGAGTGCTTGGGATCTTGAGTGTTGTACACTCTACCCCTTCATGGAAATTCGAATTTGGCCTTAAGGGCCAATTTTGAAGGCTTGTGGGACAAGTTAAACTTGTCCCACACCTCTTAAATTGCTATGCCAACCCTACCTATGGATTGGGGGTCAAAAATAGACCCCATTAAGTGTTTTGTAAGTCAAAAAGTGACATTTATTGCACTTTTCTTACATGGGTCTTTAAGTTTGTCCTTAGGGGGTGTGGGCTTAGATTGTGTGTGTAAGTAAATTTTCATTCCTCTCACCCACCAATTTATGGTGCATTGGGGTTGAGGTTTGACTTGTGAGGTGGAGTTGAGGATGAGTGATGTGGCATCCTACATGGAGCCACCTCCCCTCTCTCTCCTTTTCTATTTATTCAAGTTCTTTTGCTTGTTTGGGGTTACTTCATTCTTTTGTGCTCTTGCATTTTGGGAGTTAGAGGATTTTGGAGTGCTTTGTGGTTTTTTGGAGCTTGTTGGTGATTTCTTAGGTTTGAAGAAGCTTGGAGATTGACTCTTGGAATAAGCTCTACCATGGAAAGGTAGGAGCTTTACTCTTGCTTAATGTTCTTCTTTTATTTTGTGTATATGTGCTTGTTTTGAGTGTTTTGGAATGCTTGTTGGGTGCTTGGGTAGATTTCCTAAGTGGTGTAGGAGGGGACTATGGGGAGATTTCATGTAGGGGGCATAAGAGTTTATTTCATGTTTTGGAGGGAGTTTGGGTTGGGTGCCCCACCTTGGACAAGGAATGCTTGCATTTCTTACTTGTTTCTTTTATGAGGGAGGCATAAGAGAATGAGGGAGGCATAAGAGTATGTGGGAGGCATAAGAGGTACTTGAGGGAGGAATAAGAGTGTGTAGGGGTTTTGAGATATGTATTGGAGGTTTTAAGGTGGGCACCCATTTCCCATTGGGAGGCATAAGTGACCTCCCATAGGTTCTTGCTCCTTTGGCTTTTCATTTTGAAGCCTTGTATATTTTGTTGTTTTTCCTTCTTGTGTTTGTAGTTTGAGTTGAATGTTTGTTTTGGAATGGTTTTGAAATACTTGGTTTTGTGTTGTGGAAGCTTGTTTGTTTCCATGTGTTGGATCCACCTTTCATTGCAATGTGGTTGGGGCTCGAGGGCCAATGAGGAGGATGGCTTCTCCTCCTCATTGGATATTTTGGTTGGGTGGAGAGTGTTGCCTCTCCCCCCCTTTTTGTTGGATCAAAAAATCATGAAGGAGCTCTCTTGTTGGTGATGTGAAGCTTGGAGCTTTGTTGGAGTCCTTAAGAACTTTCCCTTGTGACAAAACCTTCTTATTGTTATTCCCACTTAAGGTGGAGGAACTTGTAATATTGTATTTCTTTTTAGCTTACATTCTTGTATTATTTCCCACTTTAAGTGGAAGACATTGTAATAATCTTGTGAAGAAAAGTTGCATTCAATTATTGGATATGAAAGTTGTATTGTATATTAAAAAAAAGAGAAAGAAAGATTTGTGTTGTAAACTAGTCTTGTGAAATAGAAAAGAAAGTTTATTATCTTTATTTGAAGTTTTAGTTGTATTGTAGAAAATAAGTTCTTTGTTTTAAAAGAAAGAAAAGAAAGAATCTCAGAAATAGTATTATTGTAAAAGAGAAAGAAAAATATAGAAGTGTAAGATGTTAAAAATGTATGAATAGTAAACTTGAATGTATAAAAAAGTTAGTAGTTATTTTGAATATATAAGTTGTAGTGAAAATGAAAAAGAGACAACAAATTTGAAGTATATAGAATGATAAATGTTAAGTAGTAAAAAATGAAAATGTTAAAGTAGATTTAGATCCATTTTTACTTTGAAATTGAAAGGAAATTAGTTAAAAAAAAAAATGTTGTTTAAATGATAATTTTAAAATGAGTAGTTTTAACTAAGGAATGAATAAATGGAACTAAATCATACAACTGGAAACTTTAGGTATAAATAAGTTTAGAATGTATTTTAAACATTTAGTGACTTTTTTTTTTTAGAAAACTTAGAATTTTGAAGGTTATGTTTCTAAGAAACAGGATGCCACCATGTGTGTAGAGTGGCGGTCTCTCGTAACCTCCGCTTAGGCAAGGTGGTGGTCTCAAAACCACCCGCTCAAGTAGAGGTGCGTAGTTCATGGTTTGTCACCCCAGTAGGGTGGTGTCCCCAGGACCACCGACCTGCTCTGGGTGGTGGTTCTGTCACTTATATGGAAAAATTTTAGATTATGCCATGTGTAAATTTTAACTTGGTCATAACAAAATTTTAAGCTTGTAAATTTACTAAGGAAACCTCCAACAAATAAATAATGGCTAAATCCTATTGTTTAAAGCAAAAAAATCCTCTAAATGGTGGATTAAAAGCACTCTTTCTCATTCATATTAATGAGGGTAGGGTTTTTCCCAAATGGAGAACCCCAAATACAAATGGATTTTGAAATAAAACCAGATTTAGAAAAGGAAAACCCCTTCAATCCTTGAATGAAGGCATTACAATGATAAAAATCTACAATCTAAACTAATCTAAGCTTGATTTCTTTGTAGAATCCTCCATAGTTCTTCCTTTCTTTCTCCCATGGCTTCCTTTTCTCCAACCTACAAATCAAACAAGATAAAATAGACCAAATGAGGAGAATAGAATAAAGGAAAGGTTTTAATAAGAATTCATAAGGAATTTTAGGGCTAGTTTGGAACCCTAGGATCTAGTGGCCACAATTGAATTGATCTAAGGGTGGAGGATCAACCCTACTTTTTTTTGGTAGGAATGTATTTTTAAATGTTTAAATTAAATTTAAGGTATGTGTAGATGGGTGAATGGGGCCATTTAATTTGCCTTGGGGTGCAAAGTCTTTATTAGTTCTTAGTATGTTTTAGGAAATTAATGAAAAGGAATTTAAGCTATTAGGATAATGAAACTAAAATAATTAAGCATGAGGTTAACCATTTTGGGATTGTGAATATTAAAGAGGAGAAAACACTTAACCAAGTAAATTAAATTAGGGCACCTTCCTAATTGAATTTTTAATTAATCGACCTTAGAGATAAATTAAGAATATTTAATCATTTAACTAGACTTGGTCCATCAATTGTAAAGTTGAGATTATTGGTGTAATTAATTTAATGTACCTTAGGGGTTAACACCCTTGTAACCTTTTAACTTAAAAACAAAAAAAATTTAGTCAAATTTTTAGGATAAGTGTTAGGTTTTAATGTGTTCCTAGAACGTCATTTTTGTGGGTGTTACACTTGGTATCAGAGCCATGGGTTCAAAATCTTGGACCCTTGGGCACACTAGAAAACACAAGACATGAACTTTTAACCTAGCACAAAATATATTATATTTTTTTATAGACCTAGAAAACCACACTATCTGATAATTGTATAATATAGAAAACCTAGAAAACTAGAAAAATGAACCTAGAATGATGAACTAACTCTCACCTTGGTCTATGCAGGAGGACGTGGACTAGATGAGGGGTCCTTTCACATAGACCTAGATTTACCACCTCCTAGATATGGGTAGTGGCCATTCTACCTCAGATTTTACAACGCTTAGGGGACGTCAATGCCACTATACGCGGAGGGTCCTTAGGAGGAGGATGAATTTCTAGACATGATATGGAGCCATCGGTGGAGGCTCATGCATCTCCTCGACATAATGAGGATTATAGGGAGAGAATTTTGTGTGGAGTTGGCTAGGCAGAGTCACCACAGAGAGAGGGCATGGAGATAGATTTTAGGACATAGGGATAGATCTCGAGCCCTAGATAGAGGGAGGAGCATGTAGAGAGACCTAGGGGTCATCGGTTCGTGGTTGCTAGCATAGACCATATATAAGGAGATCCTGAAGCTATGACCATCTCACTATTCTGGAGATATAGGTGGTTTTTAGGAAGAGGCCTGGTTGGTGAGCTTGAGCGGATGCTTCAAGCTCTGCCCTTGTACTAGTAAACATGAAAGCTCGTGTTGTGATCCATCTTCTGAGGGATGGAGCAGGAGTCTGGTGGAGGACCGAGGAGAAGAAGCTCCATGTTGACTCAAAGAGATAGTTACTTGGGAGCTATTTGAGGAGTGGTTTAGGAGTAGGTATTTACCCAGGAGGTTTATTCAAGCAAGTGGATAGATGAGTTTCATGACCTCCGTCAGGCATCTATGATTATAGCTAGTATGAGAGTCAATTTCTGGACCTACTCCAGTATGTTGACTATATGTAGGATGAGAAGGTATGGATTCATAGGTTCATCAGGGGCCTAAATTTGGATTTGGGTGGTGCGGTGCACATTCACTACCCACAGATATTAGTAGAGGCCATGGAGAAGGCCTATATTGTAGAGGAGACATGGGGGAAGATGCACAGAGGCTAGAGACAAGAGTTTGGAGCCGCATCCAGTAGATGTAGGATGACAGATCGAGGGGGTCAGTTCCTCCTCCTGTGGTGGATAGGGTTTAGGATAGTCTTCATTCAAGCCACCACACAGTAGCCACCTCCAAGAGCAAGCATAGACCCGCCCACCTTATAGACCTCCTCAAAGATTTGATGCACAGAGGGGGTGGAGTATGGGGCCTCCTCCTAGGGGTCCCATCAAGGAACATAGGGTGCACCAAGAGCTCTCGGCACAGGAGCTCATCTAGCAAGAGACCTCAACAATCCATAGTTGGGTTGTCAAGATCCAACACGAGACCTCAAGTAATGGCTAGAGCTGCATCTCACTGGAGAGGACCAAAAGTTGTTATGGTTGTGGCATGCTGGACATCATTAGAGAGAGTGCCCACAGAACCCTAGCAACAAGGGTAAGACATAGATCTTAGAGCCTACTGTTGGAGACATGGGATGGAGCCATCGGATCTATGTAGTGGTTGAGAACCACCAAGATGAGCACCAGAGTACCGTGATAGAGATGACAGGTAGTATTGGTGGTATTTCCACCTCTATATTGTTTGATTCTTGGTTCATCTAATTATTTTATTGCACCATCCTTAGTAGAGTGTTGTAGGTTGGTGGCAGTTAGGTAGGGTCATAGTTGGGATGTTGAGATGGCTTCTGGAGCCAAAATTTCTATAGACTCCTTAGTTAAGGAGTGTGTAGTGGATTTGGGACCCTTCACCACTACCTCGGATCTTCAATCCTTCCATTGGGTTCTATATGGAGTCATCTTGGGCATGGACTGGTTGTCTACACACAGAGCTAGAGTGGACTATTACCATAAGACTATTGCTTGTATAGATGATCTAGGAGTTGAGTCAGTGATAGCGGGAGTTAGGAGGCATTTCCATTCGCACCATCTCCACTATGCAACTTAAGCAAGTGTGTGTGATGAGGTTTTCAGATGTATGTTGTTATGGTTAGTGACAGATCTGAGGATGAGTCTAGTGGACCATCCCTTGATGACCATCACATTTGAGAGAGTTTTATGATGTTTTTTCAAGGGGAGCTACCGAGGTTACCTCCCCACGTGAGATAGATTTTCACATAGATTTGGTTCCGGGTGCAGAGCCTATCTCACGAGAACCTTATCGATGATTAATATACCCGAGCTCTGTGAGCTCAAGTTGCAGCTTGAGGGCCTTCTGGAGAAAGGCCTAATCCATCCTAGTGTATCCCCTTGGGGTGCACCGGTGATTTTTGTGAAGAAGAAGGATGGATCTCTGCGGTTGTGTATTGATTACCACTAGATTGAACAAAGTAATGATCAAGAATCATTACCCCCTTCCATGCATTGATGATTTATTTGATCAGATGAAGGGGCTACAATTTTCTCCAAGATAGATCTTAAGTAGGGTATCATCAGCTGAGGATCACAGAGGTAGATATTCATAAGACCACCTTCCATATAGAGATATGGCCACTACAAGTTCATAGTGGTACCTTTTGGTCTGACGAATGCCCCCACAATGTTCATGAGCTTGATGAATGGGGTATTCAGGACATTTTTGGATCACTTCGTGCTCATCTTCCTTGATGACATTCTAATTTACTCACGTACACGTGAGGAGCATGAGGAGCACCTTCACTAGGTTCTTCAGTGTCTTCGTGAGCAACATCTTTATGGGAACTGGAGAAGTGTGTGTTCTTTCAACCGAGAGGTGTAATATTTGGGCCACATCATTTCTGGGGAAGGTATCACAGTTCAATCCTTCCAAGATTTGAGCTATCATGGATTTGCCAACACCCACTAGTGTGACCGAGGTGTGCAACTTCATGGGTTTGGTAGGATATTACAGGAGATTTACACAAGGACTTTTCTCAAATTGCACACCCATCACTTCCCTTCAATGGAAAGGGAAGAATTTTTGTATGGTTAGATAGATGTGAGTAGGCCTTTAGGACACTGAAGGAATGCCTCACAACAACACCTATTCTTGCAGTTCCAGATCCTCAGGGTGAGTTCTTCATTTGCACAAATGCTTCTTTGGTAGGACTTGGAGGTGTGTTGATGCAGGAGGGAAGAGTAGTTTATTTTGAGTCTCGTCAAAACTCAAGGATTATGAGCTCAATTATCTGACTCATGATCTTGAGCTTGCAGTAGTTGTACATGCCTTATGCCTTAGTGGTGGAGACACTTCCTTCTTGGCCAAATATTTACACTCAGGACTGATCACTTGAGTCTTCGCCACCTCTTCACATAGCCCAATCTCAACACTCGTCAAGTGGCGTTGGATGGAGTTCTTTGTGAGTATGATATGGAGATAGAGCATGTGAAGGGGAAGGAGAATGTGGTTGTAGACACCCTGAGTAGATAGAAGACATGTGGCTATGGCTACTTTAGTGGGTATAGATTTGTGGAGTAGGATTTTGCAGTAACTTCCTCATGACAATTTCTACCTTACAGCCAGAGAAGAGATTGAGTCTCAGAGACCCCTTGAAGGGAATTTGATGGATTTTCATTAGAGGTAGATGGTCTTCTTAGACATAGAGGTGGATATATGTTCCTAGAGATGGAGGCTTGAGATAAGACATTTTGACAGAGGCTCATCGTGCACCTTATTCAGCCCATCCCGGGGTGAAGAAGATGCACATGCCACTTTGAGACAATTATACCATTGGAGAGGACTTCAGAGAGACGTGGCTCAGTTTGTGTCATGTTTTTTAGAGTGTCAGAGGGTGAAGGTGAGCATCAACATCCATTGGCCTTCTCTTTCCTCATGCCTATACTAGGAGTGGAAATGGGACACCATTTCCATGGACTTCATAGTTGGGTTACTGACGTCGAGATACCACCACGATGCCATCATGGTCATGGTGGATAAATTGATGAAAGTGGCTCATTTTTTCTTCGGTGAAGACCACCTACACAACTAGTGTAGTGGTACGAGTATATCTTGATGAGATTATTAGATTGCACATGAGATTCCATGGAAGATCATTTGTGACCACGATCCTTTGTACACTTCCCACTTCTGGACCACCATGCAACATGCTCTCGGGATGAGGATCAATTTCAGCACAACATATCACCCTGAGATAGATGGATACACTGAGTGGGTGAATCAGATTTAGAGGACATGCTTAAGATGTACGTTATGGATCATCAGTCAAGATGGGAGGAGTATTTGTACTTGGTGGAGTTTGCCTACAATAATAGTTTTTAGAGTTCGATAGGCATGGCTCCTTTTTAGGAACTTTATGGTAGGGAGTGTAGGACACCTCTGAGTTGGGATAGGTTAGAGGATAGGGTTTTCTCTTGGGCCAGCCTTATTGAGGATATGGAGCAGCAGGTTGTCTTGATCAGGAAGAGATTGTAGGAGGCAGGACAGGAAGAAAAGTATGTGGATCAACATAGGAAAGATTGTAGTTATGAGGTGGGCATGAAGGTGTTTCTTTGTGTCAGACCACATAAGATCCCTATCCATTATGGAAAAGGTTATAAGATTTCTCCTAGGTTTGTGGGTCCCTTTGAGATCTTGGAGTGCATCGGTCCCTTGGCCTATCATCTAGCATTGCCACCTAGCTTGTCTCACATCCATGATGTGTTTCATGTTTTTGTGCTTAGGATATATATTTCTGATCCTTCTCACATGTATTAGATGGACCGCATTCAGGTGTAGGATCAAGATCGGGGACAGGTGATGGTGGAGCCCATCCACATTATAGAGCACATGACCCTGGGCCTTTGAGGTAGAGAGAGATTGACCAGGTTCGGGTCTAGTGGGATAGGTATGATGAGACTTCTGCTACATGGGAGGATGTTACACTGCTACGAGTTTAGTTTCCACACCTATTCTAGTGACTTCTAGGAGGAAGTCGAGTCTAAGGGGAGGGGATGTAGTTCCCATTTCCCTTTGACATTTATTATTTTGATTTTGATACTATTGACTCTACTTATGGACATTTTGTATTATTTTGACTTAGCATGATGATGTAGATGTTAGAGATACTGAGACTATTGTTGGTTTTCAATTCTTAGTATGATGTGTGTGGACTTTTAGAGACATTTTGATATTGATGATGATATGCTATTGACATGGTTATATATATTTTGACATGCGATATTTTTGTCACATTGAGTAGGCCTTGATAATTGAACTAATGTTGTGATCATTTTGACATGGATGAAATGTAGAATAGAGATGTTGTTAGAAATTGTAAATGATATCGTAATTCCTAGATGATGATTTGATTCATATGTAGATGATTGTGGATTTAAATTTACATATTTTATCTTGGATGTTTTGATGCGGCCATGAGGCCGAAGGAGGTATTATGTGTTTTGTAGGTAAATATATTCACAACAAACAATGGGGGATTGGAGACCAACCACATTGGAATGCTAGGTGAATTCAACAAGGGTCACCATGGACAACATGTATTTTTGTGTGTGTGTTTGAATTGTTTTTAGGGGTTTCCCATGGGGGATCACCTCTAATTGTGACCAAGGGGTTATGTGTTGTATTTTATTTAGTTTCCTTTATTTAATGTTAGTATGTGATTTTTAGTGATGTAATTTATTGTATTAATTATTTAGAATTTGGTGTATTTTTTCCCCTTTATCATTAATGGGTTTAAGTGTCTCTTTTAAGTAATTAATATTGTTCTAAACTAATTATGGATGGGCAAATTTTTTTCATTTATTAGACTAGATGGCTCTTGGGTTTTGTGTTGTAAGTTGAGTGCTTGGGATCTTGAGTGTTGTACACTCTACCCCTTCATGGAAATTCGAATTTGGCCTTAAGGGTCAATTTTGAAGGCTTGTGGGACAAGTTAAACTTGTCCCACACCTCTTAAATTGCTATGCCAACCCTACCTATGGATTGGGGGTCAAAAATAGACCCATTAAGTGTTTTGTAAGTCAAAAAGTGACATTTATTGCACTTTTCTTACATGGGTCTTTAATTTTGTCCTTAGGGGGTGTGGGCTTGGATTGTGTGTGTAAGTAATTTTCATTTCACTCACCCACAAATTTATTGTGCATTGGGGTTGAGGTTTGACTTGTGAGGTGGAGTTGAGGATGAGTGATGTGGCATCCTACATGGAGCCACCTCACCCTCCTCTCTCCCTTTTCTATTTATTCAAGTTCTTTTGCTTGTTTGGGGTTACTTCATTATTTTGTGCTCTTGCATTTTTGGAGTTAGAGGATTTTGGAGTGCTTGTGGTTTTTGTTGGAGCTTGTTGGTGATTTTTTGGGATTGGAATAATTTTGGAGATTTGACTCTGGAAAAAGCTCTACCATGGAAAGGTAGGAGTTATACTCTTGCTTAATGTTCTTCTTTTATTTTGTGTATGTGCTTTTTTGAATGTTTTGGAATGCTTGTTGGGTGCTTGGGTAGATTACCTAAGTGTGGTGTAGGAGGGGACTATGGGAGATTTCATGTATGGAGGCATAAGAGTTTATTTCATGTTTTGGAGGGAGTTTGGGTTGGGTGCCCCACCTTGGACAAGGAATTCTTGCATTTCTTACTTTTTTTTTTGAGGGAGGCATAAGAGAATGAGGGAGGCATAAGAGTATGTGGGAGGCATAAGAGGTACTTTGAGGGAGGCATAAGAGTGTGTAGGGTTTTGAGATATGTATTGAGGTTTTAAGGTGGGCACCCATTTCCCATTGGGAGGCATAAGTGACCTCCCCATAGGTTCTTGCTCCTTTGGGCTTTTCATTTTGAAGCCTTGTATATTTTTTGTTTTTCCTTCTTGTGTTTGTAGTTTGAGTTGGTTGTGCTTTGGAATGGTTGTGAAATACTTGGTTTTGTGTTGTGGAAGCTTGTTTGTTGCCATGTGTTGGATCCACCTTTCATTGCATATGGTTGGGGCTCGGGGCCAATGAGGAGGATGGCTTCTCCTCCTCATTGGAATTCTTTGTTGGGTGGAGAGTGTTGCCTCTCCCCATTTTTGTTGTGATCAAATGAAGCATGATGGATCTCTCTTGTTGGTGATGTGAAGCTTGGATATTTTTTTGGAGTCCTTTAAGAACTTTCCCTTGTGACCAAACCTTCTTATTTTTATTCCCACTTAAGGTGGAGGAACTTGTAATATTGTATTTCTTTTTAGCTTACATTCTTTTATAATTTCCCACTTTAAGTGGAAGACATTGTAATAATCTTGTGAAGAAAATTTTCATTCAATTATTGGATGTGAAAGTTTCATTGTATATTGGAAAAGACAAGGAAGATTTGTGTTGTAAGTTAGTCTTGTGAAATAGAAAAGAAAGTTCATTATCTTTATTTGAAGTTTTAGTTGTATTGTGAGAAAAGAATTTCTTTGTTTTAAAAGAAATGAGCTATGCTCAATGGGAAAATAAAGTTTACTTTCATTGTGAAATTGTATTATTGTAAAAGAGAAAGAAGAAATATAGAAGTTGTAAGATGTTAAAAATGTATGCATAGTAAACTTGAATGTATAACAAAGTTGTTGTAGTTATTTTGAATATATGAGTTTTAGTGAAAATGAAAGAGATAACAAATTTGAGATAGGGAATGTTGCATTTTGTAGTAATAAAAAATGAAAATGTTAGAAGTAGATTTAGATCCTTTTTACTCTTGGAATTGAAAGGAAATTAGTTGAACAAAATGAAAATGATCTTGTAGTAGTTGTGTTATTATTGGAATAGATAATGCTTTAAAATGAGTAGTTTTATCTAAGGAATGAATAAATGGAACTAAATCTTACAACTGGAAAATTTAGGTGCATAAAATCAAGTTTAGAATGTATTTTAAACATATTAGTAACTTTTTTTTTTGAGAAAACTTAAAATTTTAGGTTCTATTTCTAAGAAATAGGACCGCCGCCTGTGCAGAGCGGCGGTCTCATAACCGCTGCTTAGGCAAGGCGGTGGTCTCAAGAACCACCACTGTAAGGCGGTGGTTCATGGTTTGTCACCCTAGGTAGTAGGGCAGCGGTCCCAGGACCGCCACCTGCTCTTGGGCGCGATTTATCACTTACGATGGAAATTTTCTAGATCCGTGCTTGTAAATTTTTAACTTGTTCTAATTAAAATTTTAAGCTTGTAAATTTACTAAGGACACCTTCAACAAATAAATAATGGCTAAATCCTATTGTTTAAAGCAAAAAAACACTAAATGGTAAATTAAAAGTACTCTTTGTCATTTATATTAATAGGGGTAGGGTTTCCCCAAATGGAGAACCCAAATACAAGATAGCTTGAAATAAAACCAGATTTGAAAAGGAAACCCCCTTCAATCCTTGAATGAAATACATTACAATGATAAAACTACAAACTAAACTAATCTAAGCTTGATCTCCTTGTAGAATCCTCCATAGTCTTCTTTTCTTGCTCCCATGGATTCCTTTTCTCCAACCTACAAATAAAACAAGAGAAAATAGACCAAATGATGAGAATAGAATAAAGGAAAGGTTTTAATAAGAATTCATAAGAAATTTTAGGGCTAGTTTGGAACACTAGAATCTAGTGGCCACTTTGGTGAGTTGATCTAAGGGTGGGGGATCAGCCCTACTTTTTTTGGTAGGAATGTATCTTTTTAAATGTTTATATTAAATCCTTAAGGGTATGTGTAGATGGGTGAATTGGGCCATTTAATTTCCTTAGGGTGCAAAGTCTTTATTAATTGTTAGTATGTTTTAGGAAATTAATTAAAATACTTTAAGCTATTCGGATAATGAAACTAAAATTAATTAAACATGAGGTTAACCATATTGGGATTGGAAATTAGTTAAAGAGGAGAAAACACTTAACCAAGTAAATTAAATTAGGGCACCTTCCTAGTTGAATTGTTGATTAATGGACCTTAGGGATAAATTAAGAATATCATAATCATTTAACTAGACTAGTTCCCAATCGTAAAGTTGAGAGTAGTAGTGTAAGTTAATTTAATGTACCCTAGGGGTTAACACCCTTGTAAGTTTTTTCTTACTTAAAAAAAAAATTAGTCACAATTTTTGGGATAAGTGTTAGGTTTTAACATGTTTCTATAATGTCATTATTGTGGGCATTATAGAAATGGTGAGGGGTGGGTCATTCACGCCACCCCATAGTTTTTAAAACTATTCTATTAATTTTCCTAATGCCATAGTGCACCACCTTATAACTTTAAACCTACACACAAAGTGTAAATTGGTCATGCAAAACCATTTTTAACCTATATATACATATATATATATATATATATATATATATATATATATATATATATATATATATATATATGTTAAATATGTGTGTGTATTAAATCTTGTTTATCTCAATTAAATTCATTTCGGGTTTACCTAATAAATGAAAATGTATATATATGTATGTATGTATGTATGTTTATGTATATATATACCTATATATATATATATATATATATATATATATATGTATATGTGTGTGTGTAGATGTATATGTATATACACACATATATATGTGTGTGTGTGTGTGTGTGTGTGTGTGTGTATGTGTGTGTATATGTATATGTATATATATATGTATATATATATATATATATATATATATATATATATATATATATATATATGTATATATATACACATATAGACATAGACATACATATATATATATATATGACATATACATATATATATATATATATATATATATATATATATATATATATATGTATGTCTATATGTATGTATATATATATATATATATATATATATATATATATATATATATGTATATATATATATATGTATATATATGTATATATATATATATATATATATATATATATATATATATATATATATATATATATATATATATATATATATATATATATAAATGAAAATATAAATCAAACCTAGCTATATCAATAAAATAGGAAAATACCCACAAACCCATTTGGGAAAACCCAACAAAAATTAGCTAAATAAAGTATATAAATACATTGAAACTCAAGGAGAGGGTGTAAACAAAATAAGAAAATAAATGAAACTCGTAAGCCTCTCCAAAAGCTTGGAATGGCCTCAAATGGCTTCTCTTCCTCCAACAACCTGGAAAACAAAAGGGAAATAATGAACCAAAAGGAAATGAGAAAGGAGTTTTCTTAAGAAAACTTTAGGGTTAGTGGTCTTCTTCCTCATCAAAGGTCCTAAATGAATCCATCCAAGGGATGAGATTCATCCCTACAAAAAGTAGGTGGGGAGTGGGTGAGTGGAATTTGAATTTAAATTTAAATGTTTTAATTCCAAAATACATGGGTTGACTTTTTAAGGGGTTACTTTATGGGGTAGGAATATGTTTATTAATTCTAACCCCATGTCAAGTGGGTACATTGTTAATGGTTTTAAACCTTGTGGGATAAATTAACTTTAGTATTTATTTATATTAGCCCCTTTACCCTTGAGACTTAATTGTGGGATATTTAACTATAGTAGGAATTAAATTGTTTATTAAAATAATACTTAAAGAGAATTTAACCATGCTTGGACTAATTAAGCCCATTAGATTATAATGTGGGTTTTTAATATTTTATTTTATTGAGTAAATTTTATTATTATATATAATTGACTTAAAAATATAACTGTGTTAGCTGTCACTTTTGAAACCTTTACAAGCACTCTTTTCAAAAAATATTATTCCATAATTTTTTAAAGTTAACTCTAGGTTTTCCTTGGGTCTCATGTTGGCATTTTAGCGGGCATTACATCTTACAAAAGAGATGAAGATATAAGGGTGTAATTGGGACATAATTTTTGTTGAATCACTCAATCATCATCATGAAACATTGATTATTTCACCTTTGCTACATCTAACTTTACTTTTACTACTTCTAGGGCAAGACTTGGTAGCATTGTTGTTCTTATCTTCATCAACTCCCAATTTGGCGCCTTTCTATTTAAGCAATCGTCAATCTAGTAACGTTTTGAAATTGCAGATTTCTACAAATAGAAAATATAATTTAATCAATAAAATAGAACAATAATCATAGTTGGAAAAAATCATTATAAACACACAATCAATAGATTATACTTACATCCACGTGGATATAAGCTCCGGTATTTGCCCCGCTAAGAAAACAACTATGAATTTCGCCATCTTATGTTATGTTTTTCATCAATTAGTAAGGAACTTTTAATGTTTGCAAAGATTAATATAAAATTTTCTCATTGAAAAGTAACATTATATATACTTCAATAATTAAAATTGACTATATATAGAATTTTCACATATAATACTAATATATAGAGATTTTTTTCATTAAAACAACATCATGTAAGTTTTTCTAAATATAAAAAGACTTTACAAAAATAGTCTTCTAGAGCTCTTTGCCTATAAAACACCTTCACATAAGTACACATGAGAGGAGAAAATAAAAATATATATATATATATATATATATATATATATATATATATATATATATATATATATATATATATATAATTTAAAAATTAAAAAATGATAGATTTTTATATTCTTGACATATGAAATTATTTTTAAAAATAGTGAATGGTTAAAGACATGGTAATTTTCTACAAGTTCGTTTAAATCTTTTATATTATGAAAATGATTATTAATAAAAATATAAGAAAACTCCTTATTGTCTACAGGTTCATTTAAATATTTTAAATTAAGGAAAACAAGATTATTAATCAAAGAAACAATTAAAAGAGTACACTTTGATAATTAATCAAATATTTATTACTACCAAACTTTTAAATATAAATATAATAAAGTAAATGAACTTGCATGATTTTTATTAATATAATATTTGAATGACATTGCACATAAAAATAAATTGAGTGAATGATGATCTTAGACGGGAAAAAAGACAGGAAGTAGTTAAATGGTGAGAATCATGAAGCATTTTGAAACACTGCAGAAGAAATTGAGAGAGAGATTCTGGTAAGGATCTCATACTTACATTATTACAAGCTTAAAGTTGTATGTAAAAGGTGGAAGATTGTTTTGGAAAGCTCATAATTATATAAAAAAATGATCAACAACCAAGGAACATATGAGAATTTAATATATTTCTGGAGGTATTTCTAATAGCAGGGGGTCATAGAATAGTTATGTATGACCCAATCCATAATGCAAGGGGTTGGTCTCTAACATGCTTACCAGATTCAGACTTACCAAACATTCCCAATGTCTTTCTTGGAGAGAAAAAGTATTCTTGATAGCTTTAAGACTTTACCATATGCAAACTTCAAGTATTTTGGTTAATGATTGTAGACTCCTATATTCCACTTTTACAAACTTAGTGCCAAATGCACACAAATCATTGTCATTCTTGCCAATTCCATTATAATTAATGATTTCCGCTAATTATCTAGAATTTCTTATCACTTTGGTCAATTAACAACCACTTTTTGATCACCAAACCTCTTTCACATTCAAGATGTCACTTTACGATGAATCATAAGTCAAAATCCTCTTCAAAAAGACAATTAGCGATTATTAGCTATTTAAGCCTATTTTGCCCTTATTGTGGTCAATATACCCTACTATTGGCTTAAATCCCTCTTCCATCCACTTAAAATCACCCCTAATTCTCTCCAAAATGTTTTATCATGCTTCAAAATCATACCCTAGCCTCCAAGTTGACCCTAAATGGTTGATTAAGGCTCCTAAAGCATCCTAATCACTTAATAATTAACTAATTATGATTAGGAAAGACTAATCATGATTAGCAATTCTACATCTTTTTTTTTACTTTTAGTCCCACATGCACCAAAATGTAAGTTTTTCTCAAAGGAAAAACTAAAAAAAAGACTAAGTACTACCTTCCAACTTTACACCATGCTTTTATTGAAGAACCTCATATAATACATATGTTAAAGATCCTAAACTCTTTAAGGTTTCACATGCTCATATTTGCCTAAAGACTTCATTATGGTTAGTAGGAAAATATATATCATGGCCTTGTACTCGTGTGCTAGACAGATCTTCTCACCATTTATGGAGTACCAAACATTACCAATTTGAATGCTCTAATATCTATTTAGGTCTATGACAGCTTAGTCAAACATACTAGTAGGCATACATAAATGTTAGATGTTAGTTTCATTTAATCTCCATTTTTTTGTTATTAATATTTTATCATTGATGTTTCATTCATTATATTTGCATATAACTTGAGATCATTGTGTTGTTGATCTCACTTTAGAATATTTAATTTGTGTCAAAAGTTTGGGGTGTTATCATTTGGCACTCTCAAAGTGGGACATACCCCATTGCATTCAATTTTTAAAAATTTTTTAAACTTAGTTTCAAAGTTTTGTATTTCATGTTTTAGATATGATGAGCGCTAAGGGGGATGAGCTAAAAATTGAAGATGTGAGTGCCCTATTAGGTGACCTTTGTCAATAGGCACGGGGTGAAGTAGATGCCTAGGAGAAGATTATGGCAGATAAAAGGAAGGATTTCCCACTCATTCTTCAGAAATAAAAATTCTTATTCATTCCTCCATTCTTTATTTCTTCCATTTCCCATTCTTCATTCTTCATTATTCATTCTTTACTCCTACCATTCCTTATTCTTTGGAGATGATGTCTCGAGGACGGAGAACAAGCTTTACCGTGGCGTGATGTGGGGTGATGCACATGGGACTAGTGAATAATATGGGAATTCGGGGAAAAGTACACAGGATAGGGGTTTTAGAAGGGTTTAATAGAAACCACGACGCGCGCAAGGCAGAGCAAAGGATTTAGGACTTAGTCATATTTGTCTTTCCAAGAGGCACTTGAGGAAAAACGTGACCCGACTAGGCATGTTGAATGGATAAGGTGACAGCCTGGTGACTTGGTGGTCAAGAAAAGAATATTCCACACATGGAACATTCCTAAAGACATCATTGTAGAAAGTGGGGAGCTCGGATCAGAAGAAGCATGCTCCATTGGAGGACCACCTTAACACTTGGCAACCGATCTGCTACTTCAGGAAGGCATGGTGGTGGGTGTTAAACCTATATATAGAGATGCTCGGGTAGAAGAAAAGGGGGTGATAGATAGAGGAAGAGAATAAGAGGGCCATGGTGTGATGAACCATACCAAAGTAGGAAAATCCCTGTAGAAATGAGAAGAAGATTCTAGGGGTTGGGGTTCTCATTAGAGGACTATAGGAATGTTAGCATATGTAGGGGAATGGGTTTGTGACAATTTTTGTAATAAGTGAGATTATCTAGAACTTCGATACATGATTTATATCTCTATCTTGATGTATTGGTCCATTATGAATCTTGTGAATGTAATGTGGTTTCTTGAATGATTATCAATATGAATATAAGGTTTTGTTCTAAATATATTATTCATAGGTGTAAACCCTAGTGCTCATTTCTTTATGTTATGGATCAGATCTACTATCTGTATGATGTTTCTCTTGTTATTGAATGAGTATGTTGTTATAATAAATCATCCTACGTTTCAAAATGCATGCATGATCATTTTTATTTACACTTAATTTTCATCAATGGTAATATATCCTCTTAATGCTCACATAAAGGAGGGGCTCGGATCCCGCACGTGCCTCGGGTGAGCACCCAACGCCCGCTAGGTGGTAGGTTGTCGTGCATGGGGTTAGAAGGTTATTTTATGGATATAAAAACGACTACATCTCGTTGGTAGGACCTCTTTTCGAAGTTGTTGTGAGAGATGAATACATATTGGTTCCTTTGACGTGTGATGACAAAGTGCTTGACCTTAGAAAGTGTCGAAACATGGTTTAAAAGCACGGAGGATGAGTTTTCTCAAATATTTAGTACTAGACCTGAGTTTGATGCACGCAGATGGGTAGAAGAACACTTATATCATGAGTTGTATACGACCTTCTTTTGTTGTTTTCTAGTAGAATTGTATGAATGGCTTTCAACATATGCATCCAGATCAAGTTGGTATTATAGATTGTGCATATGGACCCAAGATGATTACCAAAGGTTGCAGGATGTGGATTTGACTTGGACATGTGTTATTGATCACTGGTGGAAAAGAATGCTAACCAATTATACCCTGGAATATGTCATTTCTACGTATTCATGTTCAGAGGTTGAGGATTTTGAGTTCCTAAGGGAACCTAGAGGATCATTTTTATGAGCTATCCCATTAAATATGAATATTTTTATCATTACACTAAGTTTGGAGGCATTCCCCATGGTCGGATAAGATTTCCGAGCATTGGGTGAGGAAGCTAGGGTGGAGGAAGATGGCAGACATTACGGTGGAAAAGGAGAGGGACGAAAGGTGACTCAAGTATAGTGAAGCATGTGAAAGGGAAATGGCTAGAAAATCCGAGGTTGTGGGAGTGATGGATCTATGGAGGAAAATGTTGTGGGAAGGAATTGAGTTTCATATAGAGGATGTGGAACCTAAGAATTCTATGCTACCCCATCTTGGTAAGCATGGGAAGGAAACCCCTTCAACTTTTGATGAGAGATCATCGTGGAGAAAGGAGATCCATCGATGCACATCTAAACCGACATAGTGACCAACCCCTAGCATTTATTTTTCTAAATCAAGAGAAAAGTATTACTAACCCAAATTGGTATTAGTGGAAGTGACCGATCTATACCTAGGAGGTATAACTTCCCATTTGGGACATCTATGGCTACGCAAAACAATTCCTATGTTTTGAGGTATTTTTGGGCAAAGTGCAAGTACAAAGAGTTTTGCTATCACATTTGGAGTGATATGGGATACACATCCGGTAGTGGATCAAGATCGAAAACCATCAATGCATAGTTCAATGGGACATTGAGAAAACTAGGCCCGACCACTTCAGGCCCATTGCAAGCTACAAGAGGAGGACCCCATTGGATCTAGAGGTGGATCGGTGGACCAGGAGGCATGTAGGACTTGGTGGATTCAAAGTGGATTGGTGGTGGAGGAAACACTAGAGGGAATATAGGTTCTAGATCAAATAGATAAGGACCTCAACCACCTATGTGATTATTTTTGAGATATTTTACATTTACTAGGTTATAAGGGTATTAAGGATGCTTGTAGAGCATGCGCACAAGTTTGAATTGATATGGCACATAAAGGGGATCAATTACCTAGAGCGAAAGGCAAGTCATTTGTCAACAACATTGTAGGCATGTGCATATAGTTGGTCCTGTAGTATGACCCCATCAAACGGTGGTAGATTACACTGTGTTGTGGAATGCCTTCTTGGTAGAATTCCATATCCCTGAATTTGAGTAGAAGAGCATTAATGATTTGAAAGATATCCAATAAGGAATGACACAGAGTGTGTGGTAATATGATAGAAGGTTCAAAACTCTCTTTTCAAATCGATCTTATGATATTCATCCTTCTCAGCATGCTCAATGGTTTATTAGGGGACTGATAACACCGTTTAGAAGATTAATTTTATACAAGACAATCACAGACCCATATAAGGCCTTTGTGGCTCCTCTTCTCATTGAGGCTATTGGAATTGTAGATACTGGTGTTAGCCCCTTCCTTGAGGCTCAGATTGCTGTGATGGAAAACAGATAAAAAATCTATCTCGCGAACTCAATGCATGAGGCTCATAGTGGTCTATGGTGCACGAAGTGTGAGGTAGACGGGCACATAAAGGACATCTGCCCCTAGAAATGGCTACATGCCATGAAAGTAAATTATGAAATTTACCATGGGATCATGACTCAAGTAGATGCCCACTACTACAAAGTGTAACCCATAAGAATGTATCATGTTATTAAATTATTTATAGATCTCTATAAACAATGACACCAAATATTGTAGGATAATTGACTAGATACATGATGCCATTGATCTTGGTGTATGCTAGACCAGCCTTGCAGGTAGTTCCAAGGATGATGACAGCCGCTATGAAGGGTGCACAGATGGAGGAGTGAGTGGAAGAGGTTTTCGTGAAGGATTTCATGTGTGTAGCGATTTGTGGAGGAAGAGGTGAGTTCTTGTAAGGAACATGTTATAACTATGGGTGAAAAAGCATTATAAGTGTGAGTGTCTTCATTTTTGTAATTCTCATGGTGTGGAAAGAAACATAAGTACGAGGAGTTTCCGAGCTATTCAAGCACATGAGGCAAAAAGCACCGGAAAGACAAGGGTGGTGGGATGGTAAGCATAAAGAAGGTCGAATCACAATGGATGTCGAGAGTGGCACATGAGTTAGGAATATAACCTATATTGGTGATGACATGAACGGAGGTCGTGCTAACACTAGGGAGGTACTAAGACAAAGAACATTGGTTACAAGAGAAGTATCTAGATCCTACCCATCGAGAAATAGGTTTATCAAGAGACTATGGATGTGATTCGGAGTTTGTGAGGATAGATCTAGTGTCTAAAGGAGTAATCAAGGCATTCAAAACAAAGAAATAATTCTAAGGCCCCTTAGAAGGATCTAGATGAGGTTAGGGAAGTATGCAAGATGTTAAGGCAAGAGAATAGCATTCCCTTGTTAGAAGAATGGTCATCGGAGATGGTCCCCACACGGTGGAAGAGAGTGTGAGAGGCGGGTTTTGCATGCCAACCTTCCTTTTCATAGCCTTGACTATGATAAAGAGATCACATTAAATGTTGTTGTCGATGGATGGTTTTTGAGTAATATCCTCATTGATATAGGATCGGAGGTCAATGTTGTCACTCTAGGTGTTTGGCATCAAATGGGAGGTCCGCATTATAGCCATGTTCGAATGTGTTGTATATGGGAAAAAGACAAAGGAAATCCCCATTAAAGTCTTAAAGGATGTGGTTATCATTATTAAGGGGCCAAGTTCTTTGGAGATTACACATTTTGGCGCTAGCCAAGGTGGAAAAATTTCTAGCATTACTGGGCACCCATGGTGTTACAAAAACAATTTTGGCCTATTTTTTAACAAGGGGTATATAAGTTGAGAACAAGGAGAAACCAGTCATCATCCCTTTGACAGATGGGAAATCAGCCCTATACCGAGCCCTTGGGAGAAGAAGTTCTTGACATAATCTATGTGCACTCCATCAAAGACCTTGAGATAATTCATCCCCGCAGAAGGAGTTATCCGGTTTGAATATGCTCATTCTAAGAGTAATACAACTAGCATGGCATGTGACAATTTTGCACAAGGGACTTATGAGTTAATTGGGTGACAGTTGAGAGGATCTATAACAAGGGTAACAAAGACCAACTAAGTTAAGCTACTGAGAGAGAAGATTTTCCAACTTACTCTAGGGGAGCCAACCAAGATGATTTCCTATAATAAATGGAGGCTCAGTGGAAAAATATGAATGAAAGAAGAGGAATGCTCATCTATAACCTACTCAGGACTACAGAACATTGGTGGGCTACATATCGCAAGAGTCTCCTAGCATGGCGTGAGGTGATATTCTCATTCTCTATTACATTCTCCGAAAAGCGTGCCCAATGTCATACAAGACTACCATGGCAAAGAATCCACCTCGTTTCATGTCAAAGCATGTGAGAAGGCCTAGATAGAAGGCACAAAATCTTAACCACCTTCGCTATGGGTGCATAAGTTGTATTCCACGTTATAAGGTAGTGCATGTGTGGTACATTTAATCGAGACACGCCATCGGATAGGGAATTGGCAGGAGTTAACAACTCGATCTCATTCAAGATTTCAAGTATCGAAGTATCAAGGTATTAGTCGATAAGGCATTACGAGGTTATCAAGCACCTTACAATGGGAGATAACTCCATGAAAGAAGATAGGATACTAGAGTTATTTGGTGAACATAGTTTAGAGATGTATTTTGATGAAGATGAATTTGAAGAGATACAACTTGAGCGCACGTGCATTAAAAAAGAAAAAGGAAAAATGGTCTATATGATAGATGGAGAAGAAATGGAGAGTCTAGATGTTAACCATTGTGTAGGTACGCATGAATTCATGGATAACGATAATGAGAAAACAGGGCTTACCATGAGCCTTTCAAGAAAAATAAGGTTAACATTGGGTCGAAAGTGGAACCTATATCATTGGGGATTATTGGTCAGAGAAAGAGGTTTCTAAGATCATTGACCTTTTACACGAGTTTCAAGATTTGTTCCCATGTGGGTACCATGAGCTCAAAGGTGTCCACCACTCCTTGGGGAAATGAGGATCAAGTTGAAGGAAGGTGTGTGCCCTAATTTGGAAGAGACCATATCAGAGATAAATCTAAACTTATACGTATGGGTCAAGGAGGAGATAAACAATATGATAGCATCAGGAATCATTAAGGCCATGGAGGAATTAGAATGGGTGAGTCCAATGGTCATAAGCATTAAGAAGGATGAAAGGATAAGGATCTATGTTGATTACAGGGACTTGAATGCAAAGATGTGTCATCGACCCTTTTCCAACCGACTTCACTAAAGAAATTTTGGAAGGAGTAGCCGAGTGCGAGGTCTATTCTTTTACGGATGGATTCTTAAGGTACCATCAAGTTAGAATTGGAAAGGAAGACTATGAGAAGACAAATTTTTCCATTGAATGGGGACTTCTTTCCTATGTGGTCATGCCTTTAGGGATGAAGAATTTTCTTGTTGTGGTCTCATGCATCGTGGTACAAGCCTTCCAGGACTTCAGCCATAAATTTCTTCAGGTCTACCTATATGACTGGATTGTGTATGGGCTGGTAAAAGACCATTGTGACAATTTGAGGCTGATGTTTGAGAGATGTCGGTAGTTGAGGATATCCCTCAACATTAAGAAATGTGTCTTTGCTACTCCATTTGGAACCATGTTGGGGCATATTATTTGTAAGGAAGGCTTGTTGCTGGATCCCGCCAAGGTTGCAGTTATTATGAGATTGGAGGAGCTTACCATTCGAGTGCTCTATGTAGATTCCTTGGGTATATGGGGTATTACAAGAAATTTATTAAGGGATATGTAAATATCACCGCACCCTTAGAGGAATTTATTAAACAAAAGAGTGCATTTCACTAGGGAGTGGCACAATAGAAGGTGTTTGACACATTAAAAGATAGGCTTGTCAATGTGCCCATATTACGATTTCCTTCTTAGGATAAGCCTTTCCATGTGAATGTTTATGCCTCATGAACAACCATTGGAGTAGTGATCTGGCACAACCCGGCGAGGGGGTTTTGATCACCCATTGTGTTTTTTTAGTAGGAATTTGACACAAAGAAAATGAAATCACACAACTACCGAGTGTGAGACACTTTCAATGATCTACGCACCGCATAAATTTAGGTAGTATTTTCTGGCAACACCATTCATATTCTACATGGACCACGTGACACTAAAATACTTGGTGAACAATCCTATTCTACAAGGACGCATATGTCATTGGGTCCAATTATTTCAAGAACTTGAGTTTTCATTGTGGTAAAACCAAGAAAGAGTAGTTCAGTCATGATCATCTATCAATAATTGACTCGAGAGGAGGATGCGCAGAGCATATAGGATACCATGCCGAGACGTGAAACTATTTAGGTCATGCACAAACCCTCTAATGTAGAATATATTTTAGTGTTTCTTAAAATGGGTGTGGAACTCGGAAGGCATGAAGGCTTTGGAGAAAAATCAGTTGGCTATTCACGTCATGCCTTACATATTGATTAGTGGATATTTTTACAAGTTAGGCCATGATGAGATTCTCGCGCCGATGCGTATTATAACACGAGTGCATTACAATCATGGAGGAAGCTCATGGTGGGTTTGTACAATGACACTATGCAGGAAATGCAACCATGCGTAAGAATCTACTCTTAGAGCTTTGGTGGGAAAGTATCTACTAGGATTGTATTGAGTTTTGCAAGGCCTCGTAACCATTACCAAGACCTTGAAAACTTGGAAGGAGGGATGAAATTCCATGATTTGACCGCTTAACCATTTGAAAAATTGGTAATTGAATTTGTAGGACCAATTTCACCTACCGCGTGAAGGACTGGCTTGCGTTACATCATCACTTGCACTAATTACTTGAAAAAATGGGCAAAGGAATCACCTACAAAGGATTACACAACATCGAAAGTAATGATATTTTTATGGGAAAACATGATCAACATGTATGAAAGTACATTGAGTTTAAAACAAGTTATAGGGGTACACATTTTCTCGAATGAAATGGTCGATTCTATTGTAAGAGTTTATGGTAGCCCATCACAAGACCACCCCTTATCACCCGTAAGTGAATGGGATTGCTAAAGAATTTAACAAGATACTAAGTCACACATTAACTAAGATTTATGATATTGGTAGACAAGATTGGGATGATAAGGTATTAGCCATTCTATGGGCATACGAAAAACCTACAAGAGATTGAACAAGGCCACACCATTTCAATTGGTGTTTGGCACGAAATCTATTTTGCCAGTTGAATTCATGTTACCATCGATGCATATAATGTGTGCAGGAGGATTAGCTGATGAACAAGTGCTTGAAGAGAGAATTGATAAGTTAATGTAGTTAGACTAGACAAGAGGTGATCACTTGCTAGATGGAGTCAAAAGACTGAAAAGGCCAGACAAAAGGCATGGCATGATCATCATATCAAGAACAAACAATTTGCACTTGGGTAAATGGTTTTGTTGTATGATTCCAAGTTTTTGTGCCATCTTGGGAAATTTAAATTCCAATGGTTGGGCCCATAAAACATCTCGTACATCCTTGATTCAGGTGAATGTCGATTCATAAGCACCTTTGGATGGGATGAGGTTACTAGGCCATTTTAATGGGAGTATCTTTGAAGTTCTTCTATAAATATGTCTTCCCATTTTAATAGGAGTAGGTGATGGTGTATTCTTTACTGTGTGTTACCCATTGGAAACATGATCCTTCAATTAGGCATTACAAGTTGTCATTTCCATTTTTGGGTGATTTGAAATTGGTATGCATCTTTTTGGATTTTTCAAAAGACCAAAAATCCTTGGGGATTGCATTCATGAATTCTCTTATATATATTTTTATCATGAATAGTGTCTTAGAAAACACATTTTGTTAGGAAATTGGTTAGGCTTACCTATCACTTTCACCCAATTCTGGCATTCTTTCAAAGTGAAAATCCTTTTCTTCATTTGGAAAGAGGGAAATCTATTTCTTTTTCTCATTTTGTTATTTATTGCTATCTTTCATCTTTTAACAAAGTGATAATTGTGTCTAATGTTTTTCTATAGATTCAATTGAAAATAAGGAAGGTAGCACTAGAAGTGGATCACTTTCATAACCTGATATATCACTAGGAAAATTCCCGTTGGAATATTGCTTGTGTTTCACTACCCCCTACAATTTGGGCTCCCTCTCTAAGGGAAAGAAGTTTTCAATGCAGACAATCACACCTCTTCTCACACAACCATCTAGGTGGGGGTTATAACATCTCTTCTCCACCTCCTCAATGAAGGTGAGTGTAGGGCTTGCCACCACCTGCCACCACAAATAACTTCCATCGTTGGATACCAACTAGTTCCCTCGAGATAGCATTGACCATTTTTTCCACCGGGATGGAAAATACAATTAAAGAACAAAAGGGCGGCGTTGAAGCCACTTTGGCACTTGCTAGGAACCTATTCACGATGGCCAATACATTTGAGGTGGTTGTTGAGAAAGCTCAATGATAAAGATCCTCCACCTTCAATTGTATTCATAGTCATGCCTACTCACGATTTTATTAATGCGATATTTTAAATGGTTTGTTTTATGTGGGAAGATTTTTTTATTTCTCGTACCATCATGTGAGTTTGGACTTGAGTTGGTCTTCCATACCACCCACCTTTTTGTGAATATTTGTACTAATTTTTTATTGTAATATACAAACTATTTCGTAAAACAAAAACTCTAAATTAAATGTAAGGCAAAGTTATCAACTATATTACAAATTTTAAGTTATAATTTTAACGACTTTTGAAAATAATATTTATAAACCTTTGGTGTAGGTGAATGTGAGTGGGTATGTATATAAAACTATTGTAGACTATTATTTCAGCTATGCAATTTATTCTTGACATAAAACATAAAATCTTTCAAATAATTTAATTTTTTATCCCAATGATTGAAAATTAATTAGTATTTATTTCCAAGTTAAAAATAACAATATATGAAACTATAAACACATAGCTGGGATTCTATTTTCACTCTTATTTATAAACTGGAAATTTTCATGATAACGAGTACAAAGACTTTGGAAGTGAAATTTGATAAAAGAAAATTTACATCTTAAAATACTGTGACAAACATGGCCACAAAACCATATTTCGGAGATCAAGGACAAATAAAAGTTTCAAAACAATGTAAGCCATCAAGTTCAAGAGCTAATACGACTCCTTGTTTTAAATTTGTCTGTCTGGATATCTTATTTTCATCATACCTCAATTCCCCGCCTTTTTTTTAAGCAGCCGTCAATCTGACAACGTTTTGAAATTGCAGTTTTCTGCATATAGAAAATATCCATCAATAAAAATGAAACAATAATCATAGCCAGAAAAATATTATAAACACATGATTAATAACTTCTACTTACTTCCTTGTGGATATAAGCTCCAGCTGCAGCAGTAGCAGCTGCTAAGACAACAATTACAAATTTTGCCATCTTATGTTAGGATTTCCTTCAACTGCACTAACGAACTTTCAATGACTTTAAGGATTAATATGGAATTTTCTCATTGAAAAGTAATGTTATATAGACTTTAATAATTAAAATTGACTATAAAATTTTCACATTAATTCTACTATATATAGAAACGACATCATGTAGGTTTTCCTAAATATAATAGAGTTTACAATAATAGTCTTCGAGCGCTCTTTGAAAATTGAGTGCACATTCAGAGGAGAAAACTACATTCACTTTTTTTTCCCAGCAAGTAATCTTTTATTAATTTTATATATAGAATTTAATTATTAAAAACGATGGACTTTCTGTAAGATAAGAATTTGTTTTTAAAAAACAGTGATTGATTAAGGAAACCCGTAATTTTCTGCATGTTCCTTTAAATGTTTAATGTTACGGAAAAAACTTATTAATAAAAGTATAAGAAAACTCCTAGTTGTCTACACGTTCATTTAAATTAAGGAAAAAGAAGATTATTAAAAAAAGAAACAATTAGAAGAGAACACTTTGTCAAAATTCTTGGCAACAGTATAATTAATCTATTATTAGTTACTACCAATTTTTTATAATATAAATATAATAAAGTAAACGAACTTGCTTGATTTCTTTTTAATATAATACTGTGGAAGACATTCTATGACAATATATTTCAACACATAAATATAAATTGAATGAATGATAATCTTAGGAGAAGAGGAGAAGCGGAGAAATGGCGAGAATGAAGTATTCTGAAACGCTGCCAGAAGAAATTGAGAGAGATATTCTGCTAAGGGTTTCATATTTACATTATTACAAGCTTAAGACTGTATGTAAAAGGTGGAAAATTGTTTTGGAAAGTTCGGAATTCTATAAAAACAGGAGTAGCCAAGGAACATGTGAGAATTTAGTATGTTCGCTGGAGGGATTTGCAGGCGGTGATAGAATAGCTATGTATGACCCAATCCATAACACATGGGGTTGGTCCTCTAGCATGCCTACCAGGTACAGAGTTACACAACATTCCCATTGTTTTTCTTGGAGAGAAAAAGTATTCGTGATAGGTTTAAGATTTAATGGTATGCAAACGGCAAGAATTTTGATTTTTGATTTTATCTCTTTTGCATGGAAGGTTGGTGCCCGGATGACCAGCGATTGTATAACTCTGTTTGCATGTTCTGTATCCCCTGAAGGACTGGTTTACATAGCAGGAGGATATAATCAAAATTACCAGGTTATGTCGCAGGCAGCAGTTTATAATATAGAGGAAGACAAATGGAAGACTCTTCCATACATGCGTGGAAATCCACGTCACTGTGATGGAACCTTTTTCGGTGGCATGTTTTACGTGAGAAATCAGGGTTATGCTGTAGTGGAGAGATTCGATCCAGAGACACAAGCGTGGACTATTTTGCGGTATGATCCACAATATTTCCGATCTTTATTCGAGGTAGTCGGTGGGTTGTATTCCATATGTTGGGAATGGGAAACAAGTACGAAGAAATATGACTGGGAAAAAAATGCGTGGAAGGCAGCAGATCCTTTTCCAGAGAAAGTTGTATTTTTCATTCAACAGTGGCGGGCAATGGAATTTTCATGACCGGGAATAGTTACAACTCGACAGGTCAAATGAGTGGTCCAGTTTTTTATATGTATAAACCTGGAGCTGTGATTTCAAGGTGGAATCTCATTAGAGGCCTACAAGCTTGGGCAGAAAGTTATTTCATCAGCTTGCTACCATCAAGATCTGATTCAATGTTTTTACACAAATAAGCCTAAAAATATAGTATCATTGTTTTCATGCAAAATAGTTTAATTGTCCAAAATAAATAAATTATTTTATTGATTTATATTTCTTGTAAAAGAAAAAATATATATATATATATATATATATATATATATATATATATATATATAATTTGTTATTTTTCTATTGCAAAGTTTCTTTGTCTCAAAATATATGTTTAACTCAAAATCAATTTTGAAAACCATAAAAATCATGCAACAATAATAAAATGTTATATAACAAATTTCCATAGCTTTATATTCCACTGAACATATATATTGAGTGACTATAGAAATTACCTAAAAATAGCAGACTTAGATGGGGTATTCTATAATTACTCTTTAATATAGATATAGCCCGCCGTCTATTCGGTGCTTTATAATTTCCATATTCACTTAATATATGAGTTTTTCCAAATTATAAAAACATTAAAAAGAGTTTAGTCGTTCAAGTTTCGTCAATTTTTAAAAACAAAAAGTGTCCATAAGTAGTGCGTTATTAATTAATAAGTTTAGAGCTAATTTTTTTTTTTTATGAAACGACTATATTATAATTTTCTTATGTGTATATTAAAAAGTATATTTATTTTTATGTATGTAATAAAATGTATGACGAACAATTGAAAAATAAGCAATTGAGTATAGCAATGATATTGGTGAAGATTTTTAAGTACCTTTTGAATCAATAGTGTACTCTTTTAATTTGTTCACGCTCTTATTATTTTAAATCAATGTTTAGTTTTAGAAAAATTATAATATATAAGGGTTCATTTTTAGAACTTTTTAGAATTAATTAGTCTATTTTATATTTGCTTCCGTATTTCTAATGTATTAGCAATACTTTTAGTTTGTGAATACAAATTCTATAATTAAACTACTGGAAACAAAGTGTTTTAAGAGTGAGTTATTGAAATCCCTATTAAAGGTCAAGTGAATCTCCTCTTAATAAAAGGGATCTACGATTCTAAAATTGTAGAGAGGTTCTTAGAGCACGTGGTGTCTTTAAATTAATTATTGATGGTTCCTCTAGAGGGAACCCAAGTTATGTCTTAAGAGATTTTTTGAGCTCCTAAATTCAATTTTCTTTGTTTCATTTATACTATCAATGTTGAGGGTATGACCAACTAGTGCAAAGTTTTTAAGATTGATCAAATAATTATTAATGAATATTCTATGGGTATGGTTTAGGCCATACAATCTATAAATTTGAAGACTTTTAGGATTGATAATATACTTTATTAGGATAACCACCTTCTCATTTGTATCTTTAGAGGGGAATCCTATAATGCCCACTTAAAACAACCACTTGAGACCCAAGAACAAACTAGGATTAGTTAGGAAAATTATGGAATAATTTTTTTGTTTAAGAGTATCAACAACTAGGTTACAAGGCAACAGTTAGCACAACAAGAATTAAGATCAACTACAAGGAATGATTTACTAGAATTTCCTCTTACATTTAATAATAACAAAACACAAGGTCAAAACAAGGGATAAGATTAACCACTTAGGTCAGGAGAGTAAATTCTCACTCACCACTCTCTAACTGACTCACAGGGTTCAACTTGATTTTTCACAAAATTAATGCCATCAAAACTTCCCTAAATCATGCCCATTGGATAGGAAATTTTCTCACCTTTCCAACGGTATAAAGAAGTCCTCCTAACTCCTTATATTTTGCAAGATATGAGCCGACGGACTTTAGGGGAGAAATTTTCCCAAGGGATAGTCCGCGGGCCTAGGGAGGAAAATTTTCCCCATGCACGGGCCGGTGGGTCGAGGAAGAACTCTGCGGATTTTCTCTCCTTTGGCGCAAAAGTGAAAATCACCTTCGCGCGCCGCAAGCGTGGTGAGGGAGACACGTGTCGCGCCTTGGTTGGGTGGGAGAGACAATGGGCCGACGGAGAGCGGGTTAGGACTTTGAGTCCTTTTGGTGAAAAGAGTTGAGGATCAAATTTCCCCGTCTTAGTGCCGACACCAAGAAGGTGCCATGTGTCGCATGATGATTGGCGCAGAAAAAAAAAGGACAAAGCGGGAGGCGAAAAACTTAGGATTTTAGAGTTAAAAGTACAAGGAGGAATTTTGGGCACGCTCTGCCGTGGCAAGGAGTTGCCACATGTCACGATCTCATTGGTCACGGGTGACGGGGCGGCGGGGAAGAAAGATGATTTTACCAAAACAAACTCAAAACTTCAAAGGCAAGAAAAATCCCATGCCTCCACCAAGTGTAGGCTGCCACATGTCGTCACGTGATTCGATGCGGATGGTGGGGTGATGGGGAAAAGGTTGGATTTTTGCCCAAGGAAAAATCAAAGTTTCCGAGGAAGAATTTCTCCACTTTCCCCAGAGAATCGGTTAATGCCACATGTCATCCAATGAGAGATGGACTTATGAGACCATTGGGGAGGGAAAAGGGAGTTTGTGAGGCATGCATTTGGTGGGAGTGTGATTGGGAGTTTCATCTATGGGGAGTGAAAAGGAAATCATGGTCATATTGTTGCATACTTGCAAGGGAGAGATAAGGATATTGTGTTGTTTGTTGTGTGCACTTGTAGACTTGGGTGAAAATCCCACTTCACTTGGGAGGAAAAATAAGGTGGTTTCCCATAGTCCTTGTTCAATTTGGTTTGGTATCAAACCTATGTATTGTTTGAGAAGTTATAAAACTTGTTGAGTATGTCATTTTAGTTGTGTTGAATATTTTGAAATGTATGTTGTTTGTGGAAGCCATGTTTGTTGAAAAGTTGTCAAATGTTTCTCAAGATCCCTCATGGTTCTTTGGTTGGGGCTCGGGGGCCATTAAGGGGATGAATTCTCCTCTTAATGGATTAAAGGTTGGGCAGAGATCATTTCCTATTCCCCCTTCCTTTGTATTGTGATCCTTGTTGTGAAATATTGAAGAGTGTAAGATTGGAGCTACCTTTGGGAGAAGACATGCAAATGGAGACTTCTATTTTGGCCTTGTTGAAATCCTTTATGTTGTAAATTGTTCATTTTATTATTCCCACTTTGAGTGGATGATTGTAAATTTGTAAGCTTGAAAGAAAGTTATTTTATTACTTAGAAATCCCTATATTTTGTAAACTCTTCTAAGAGTGTTTGTATGAGAAATTTATATTTTCAAATGTGTTAGTTTTGTAAAAATAAATTTGAAGTTTTATCTGTTTTGGTAAAGTGGAAATTTTAAAATAATTTGAAATTAAAATGCATCTCTCTTAATGGAAGTTATTTCATTATTCTCAAATGGTGATAGATTTATTGTAAAAGAAATGATAATTTTGTTAAAATGCACTTGCTAAGAGAAAAGGGTTGTCATTTGATTGTTGAAGAAAAGAAAGGAAAAGTTACTATTGATCTATTGAATGAAAGATATATGATTTCCTTTCATAAGCTTGAATAAATCTTTAGTTGCATTTTAGTCAAGCTTATGAAAGGAAAGTATATGGTTAAAAATTTCTTTTATAAGGAAGAATTTCTTGTCACTAGTTAGGTAGGTTGAATGTGAAACTTTACTAATTGCTCAATATTCACACACACACACACACACACACACACACACACACACACACACACACACACACACACACACACGTATATTTTATTTGAAGCCTTGTCTTGTTTTATTTTTTTACCAAATACCTTGTTGAATATTTATATAATTCATTCAAAAGAAGGGTATAAATATACTTGTAAGTGTCACTATATTTAATTATATAAATTTATAGACATTAAATTTGTTAAATAAATAAACTATACTCACTATCTAGTTTTAAACTTAACCTTAATAATGTGTATCAATAACTCTTATTAATTAGGCAATGTTACTATAGGAATTTAATTTAATTGTGTTTAATCATTAGGAGGGTGAATTAGACTTAGCCTTTAGATAATAAATTATTAAATGAATTTTAAACCAAACTGGAAATTGAATAGTATAATTTAATTGTTAGTTGAAATGATAGTTGGATAACCAAAAATTAAGCTAAACATTACAACCAGATTTTTTAAAAAAATATTCAAGATAATTTTCTAAATTAATTGTTGTTTTGTCTTGGTTTTTGTGGGAATTTTTGGGTGTTACACTTGGTATCAGGCCGGGGTTCAACACTTGGACACAGGCACACTTGAAAACATGAAACAAAATAAGAAAACCAAATGCAACTCTAAACCTAGAACACACAACATTACATGATGTTTTGAAACGTAGGAAACTTAGAAAATTGAAACAAATCCTAGATGATGATAAAGTAACTCCCATCTTGGTTTTGTGCGGGAGGCGTGAAGTAGATGAGGGTCCTTTGACGTGATCCTAAATCTACCATCCCTAGATCGGGTTGTAGTAGCTTATTTTGCCTCAGATATTACAGACACTACAAGATGTTAATGCCACTATGCGTGGAGGATCTTTAGGAGGAAAAACTAGCAGAGATAGGATAGGGGAGCTATTAGTGGAGGCTCATGCACCTTCAAGTAACAAAGGCTTGAGGATAGAGGCGAGAGAAATCCCACATGGATTCAATTAGACACTGGTCACCTACTAGGGAGCTTAGAGATAGAGCTACTGAGAACAGAGACAAGTCTAGGTGCCCTAGGCCAAGAGATGATCAAGCGAGAGAGACCTAATGGTGACACTCAACTACAGATCACATTAGAGAGATACTGAAGTTACACCCACCTCATTTCTCTGGAGACACAGGGGAATTTCGAGGCCGAGACATGTTTAGTTAGCTTGAGTGGATGCTTCAAGCTATGCCCTTGTTCTATCAACATGAAATATCCTGTTTCCATCCACCTTCTAAGAGACGAGTTGGATTTTAGTTGAGAAGCTGAGCAAGAGAAGCTCCATGTAGATTCTGAGATAGTCACTTGGGAGCTCTTTGAGGAGCACTTCAGGAGAAGATACATATCCGGAGATTCATTCAAGAGCGGATCAATGAGTTTCACGATCTTTGGTGATTTCCATGACATTAGCAGTATGAGGGTCGGCTTTTTAGATTTTCTTCAAGGTATGTGGATTACATGTAGGATGAGAAGGTTTGATTTCACAGTTCATGAGGGGCCTGAACTTAGAATTGGGTGGGGCAGTGCACATTCATTACCCACAGAAACTTTCAGAGGCCGTGGAGAAGGCCTATATGTAGAGGAAACTAGGGGAAGACTCGGTAGGATTGTGAGAGTGAGGAGATGTATACAACAGATGTATGATAGTAGGTCAAGGGGATAAATTCCTCCTCCTCGTGGTGGACACACTTCATCACATTCTTCTTTCCGACCTCCTCCACCTCCTCATTATAAGAAGAAGTAGACACAACTTCCCTTTTGACATCCACAATGCCAAGATGCTCAGAGAGGTTGTAATATGGGACCTCCCGGCTAGGGGACCAACAGACACGAGATATACCTCGAGCATAGTCGGTAGTAGTATGTCCACCACAACATCCACAGAGATCTCGGAAGGATCATCAAGTTCTTGCAAGCATACTAATGGGCCACCTGGAGGACTATATTCTTAGTGGAGAGGACCAGGTACTTGTTATGGATGTAGTGTGCATGGACATCATTGGAGAGAGTTCCCTGAGAACCCTGCTAATCATGGTAAGGCACCTGTTTCTGAGCCTATGGTTGGTGACATGGATAGGAGCCACATGATATATGCAAAGTGGTCGAGAACTATCGGAAAAGCACCATGGCACAATGATTGAGACCACAGGTAGCATTAGTGGTATTTCTACCCCTATCTTATTTTATTCATGCTCGTCGATTATTTCATTTCAATCATTAGTAGAGTGTCATAAGCTAGTGGCGTTAGGTAGGGCCTTAGTTGGGATGTCAAGATGGATTTTGGAGCCAAAATCTCATTAGAATCCTTAGTAAAGGAGTGTCTAGTGGACCTAGGACCCTTTACCACGACCTTGGATCTTTGTGTCATTCCTTTGGGTTATTTTGGAGTGATTTTGGGCATGGATTGGTTGTTTGCATATAGAGCAGTCGATTGTTACAATAAGCTGGTTATATCTTGTGCGAGATGATTGATTTGGCGTTAGTTATAGTTGTAGTTAGGAGACCCATATCTATTTGCACTATTTCCGCTAAGTAGTGAAGCAAGTGTGCGTGACGGGGTTATTAGTTATATGCTACTACTGTTAGTGATAGGTTGGAGGATGGGACTAGTGGACCTTCATTTGATGAAAACCCCATTTACTGAAGTTTTCTAATTTTTTTCCTAGTGAGCTTCCTAGGATGCCTCCCCACGTGAGATATACTTTCACATTGATTTGGTTTCAGAGCATAACCTATCTCACATGCTCGATATAGGATGACCACACCTGAGTTATGTGAGGTCAAGTTGCAGCTAAAGGGCCTTCTCAAGAAATGTCTAATCCATCCTAGTGTATCCCCTGGGGTGCACCGGTGGTTTGTGAAGAATAAGGATGGATCCTTGCGGTTGTGTGTGGACTATCGTTAGCTGAAAAAAGTAACGATCAAGAATTTTTACCCCCTTCCACGCATTGATGATTTGTTTGATCGATTAAGGGGGCCAATATGTTTTCGAAGATAGATCTTGAGTCCGATACCGCCTAAGGATCGCAGAGGTATATTTCGACAAGACATCTTTTAAATGCGAGATATGGCCACTATGAGTTCATGGTTGTGCCATTCGGTCTAACGAACTCCCCTGCAGTGTTCATGAGTTTGATGAATGGGGTGTTTAGGACCTTTCTAGACCACTTTTACTCATGTTCCTTGATGAAATTTTTATCTACTCTCAAATACGCATGAGGAGCATTAGGAGCACCTTCATCAAGTTCTTTAGTGACTTTGTGAGCAGCAAAAATACGAGAACTTGGAGAAGTGTGCATTCTTTCAATCAGAGGTGTAGTATTTGGGTCACATTATTTTTGGGGAAGGTATCGTAGTCAATCCTTCCAAGATTAGAGCCATTATGGATTGACTAGCACCCACTAGTGTGACCGAGGTGCGTAGTTTCATGGGATTGGTAGGTTACTAAGGAGGTTTATCTAGGACTTCTCTCGAATTATGTACCCCATCACTTCCCTTCAACAAAAAGGGAAGAAGTTCATTTATTCAAATAGAAGTGAGAAATCCTTCACAACATTGAAGTAATGCCTTACGAAAACACCCATTATTGTAGTTCAGGATCCAAAGGAAGAGTTATTCATTTATACGAGATGTTTCTTTGGTAGGATTAGGATGTGTGTTGATGTAGAAGGGCCGTGTGGTATCCTTTGAGTCTCACAAACTCAAGGATTATGAGCTCAATTATTTGACTCATGACTTTGAGCTTTCCACGGTTGTGTATGCTTTGGTGCGATGGAGACATTTCTTTTTGGTAGGATATTCATTCTTAGGACTAATCATTTGAGTCTATGTCACCTCTTCACATAGCCCAATCTCAATGCTCATCAACGACGTTGGATGGAGTTGCTTAGTGAGTACGACATGAAGATAGAGCATGTGAAGGGGAAGGAGAATGTGGTTGCGGATGTCTTGAGTCGTTGGAGACATTTAATTATGGCTACAATACTTGGTATAAACATCTTGCAACATCAGGATTTTACAACATCTTCCACATAATGCCTTCTACCTTTCATTCAAAGTAGAGATCAAGTCTCGAGACCCCTTGACGGGAATTTTATCTCTCTAAAGTGCACCTTGTAGATAGATGAGTGTAGGTTTTCTAATCTTTCTCTGGATCTCTCTCTTTCTTAGATACAATGGAAACACCTTAGGTCCGTGGGTATACCAACTTTGAGGTGAGTCTCCGTTATCAAGGCCGGTTTTTTTTTGATGTACCCTAAACTAATTTTTGGGGTTTGAGGGTAAAAAGATGACTGTAAATGGATTAAAAGCGGGGTAATATACAAAACTTGTTTGAGGTCTTTGACTGAGTACATGCACAATTGATATGAGAATGAATTTTGGATGCACAAACCAATAGTTTTCAGCAAAATATTAAGGCAAACACTTGATGTATTGAGGGAAATTTTCACAACAATATTGTTAAGATACACATGCACACTAATATCATGCAGAAATTACTAAATTTGCAACAGGGTAGGATGATTAACCAGGGAATTTGACATTCAAAAGGATTAATAAGACATACACAAGACTGCAAATAATTTGGAAATGAATAAATCAACTCTCATTCAAAGGAAAAATTGTCAAAATGTTCTTTGACACTCTTGTATCCTTTGTGCCTTGCCAATGCACACAATATATATAGAAAAATTATTCATCCCACTCTTCCTAAAAATAGACTAAAATTGTACTCGCCCATGCATCCTATTTTTATCCTTTATCATGAATAAATAAAGGAATAAAAATAAGCATGCTAATATAATGAGGCATTAATAGCCTTGGTTACAAAAATACAACTCATTCAAACTACAGTTGACTGTTCTATTTTTAATAAAGTTGGGTGAATAATTCTGCTAATAATAAACTTTGCTTGATGAGAAAGTCTTCTCCAATGCATGTAATCTCTGTCTTCTTGTGCTTGATGTGACATCTATAATTTTAATACACTTGCAATTGCAAAAATAACATTTTAGGTTGCCTCTTGGATGCACATGCAAAAAATAATCTCCCTGCCAGTAAAATAATTCCTTGTCTCTTATACTTAGCAAAAGTTGATCAATTCCACATCACCCATTGTGTGGACCACCTCTGATGTGAGTAATTTGTCTTTATTCTTGATTGACCACCCTTGGTGACTTGGCACATTAGTATGTTTTAAGAAATAAACAAGGGTCCCTTTTAAAAGAAATCCATCCTATACACTCGACCACCTTTTGTTATAATTGCATATTATATACTTGTTGGATTTTACATGGTTGATGGTAATGATTATTATTTTTTATTTTGTATGGGGAAAACCATTATCAACTGGCATAATAATTTAAATGTAGTTTGGTCACCTCTCGCCATGATGACTCACCCTTGGAATGTTTGGTGGTGACATCTTAACTCGGGTCGAGTTAACTGTAACCCTGATTCTGCATTGATAAACTAAATCCAACTTTGGCCGTTGATTCTATGACTTACTTCATCTCCGATCATTGATCTTTTGAACCTTGATTAGGGTTTTGACTTGGCATTTAATATGGTCGGTGACATTGGGCATGGTTGGCAATTACTTTGAAATTGGCTAATGATTTATGGCCATTGATCTTATACGCAACTATTGATCTCGTGCCATCGATCTTTTAGCATCCATATTTGCATTAATTGTGGCCTTTAAACTATTAGGAATATTATATTTTAGTTCTTATTAGTGGTATCAAAGTAGCTTCGATCCATATTCCATGAAGTCAAATCATTTGAAGCAACCTTCATCAAGCCCGCATGTAAATATATCACAACGAAATGGTGGACAATTGATTTGGTCAGCGGATTCTCAGTAGTGCCCATTCTACTGCATGACATTTTTCTGCTTTGTGTTTTGTGCACGTTCAACGTCCATCATGATCTGCTCCTTCAACGTCACTATATTTTCACCCAATTGTGATAATTGTGAGTTATAACTACTTTTATCCTTTGGCGTTACTATGTTGTTCATGCTTGTTTGCAAGCAATCACAAAAATTGTGAAGTCGCGAGTTAGAAACCTTACTTTTTTTTTTTGCCATTTTGGACATAGTAAATTTTGGAAAGGGTCCGAGAAAGAAGTTGAATTTAGAACTTGTAAGCATGATAACTTTCAGCTGATAACTCGGATTGAGGTATCGCTTTTTTTTTTTAAATGTGTATTTTTTCAAGTTCTACGCATTGATCCTATTTTTGCTGCTGGATAAAAAAATATTATTTTTCCATTTTTGGCAAATTTAAAAAAATTAAAAATAAAAAATTGTCTCACTTTTGTTTGGACACACTTTCGCTTGTACGTGACGTCCATAGTGAGGGGGTGCATTATCGGTTGAAACCGACACCCAAGAGAATTGTAATATGAGCCTAAAAGATATATTTGCTAACTAAGTAGCAAACTGATGGAGGTTGGAGGCAATGGAGGAAGGAGGTTGATCAGCGACCTCTCGTCAGGCACCATCGACGAGGTATTGTAGTATCGATTTGGTGACCAATTTATTTTAGTTGTGTGTTTGATTCCATTATTGTGTTTTTTATAATAAGAACAGAAGGAAATTCTTGTTCAATTGTAATTTCCTTTTATAAACCTCCTTGATGTAAAGTTGTAATAGAAAGAAGAAAACACAAGTACAAAGTTAGCATCATGATACTTGAAGGGGATGAACAGAGGTTCATGAACATATGTTCTTACCCTGGAATGAGGTCCATATGTGTACAAGGATCATGAGAAAACATGGGTGTGCAAGTTGCAGAGAAAGTGTAACTATTCTTTTCTACATTATTCACATTAGGGGAGTGTAGGGGAAGTAATAATGTAAACAATAGGGGAGTGAATGTTAGGAATATTATATTGTTTACATTGGTTAATGTTTTAATGTAATATATATTATCATGGAGATAATATATATGGGTGAATAAATAAAATGTAATATTATTAAATATGAGAAAACATATCTCATATTAATAATATAGGTTTTATATATTAGTTGTGAGTTTGTTGTATAAACAACTCACGTTGGTATTTTTAGGATTAGTTGAGTGTGTTGAGATAACTAAGGGATTGAGAGAGATTAGTGGAAGGTTGAGAGATATGTGGGATAAAGGATGACTCCTATTTAATAGGAGATCATATCTATATTCATACCTCTCAATGTAAATGAAGAAACATCCTGGATTAATTTAATTTGCATATTATAATATTTGGTGTTTATTTGTTTTTATATTATATTGTAGTTCTTATCATAAACAATCCTCCAATTTCTCCATGGTTGATTGCATGTACCCTTTATCATCTGGATCATTGATGTTTTGAACCTTGGTTAGTATTATGGTTTGTATTCGATCATTTGATCCGTACTTGTAAGTCTCCAGCCAATAATTCTTTAACTCACCTCTAACCATGTAGAAGTTAGGTTTTGAAAAATCTTACCGATTCGTCATTTGGTCATTTTTCTTTCTTGTTCGAGTGGAAAAGCCATGGAAAAATTGTTCGAGGGAAGCCACATTGTATTTTCTAAATCTCGCAACTCTATATTTCTTTGGCAAAAATTGTTCTGCGATGTTGGCTAGCTTGTTGCAGAGGCTCTGAATGAATGAACTTTCCATGGAAATTTGGATAAAATATTTCTCATTTGGAGAGGTCCCTATTTTTTCTGGGTAAGCTCATTTGAGCCTTATGAACTTGAAGTTTAGCTCGATAACGAGCATGCATGGATTATTCTTGGTTATAAAGTTGTCATTTTTCTTGAGTAATTGATCTTCTCTATCTTTTCCCTTCACTGTTACTGAAAATGCTGAAACGTTAAAGGTTTGCTTTGTGATCTATTTCTCTGAATCTTTTGAGTTTTATATCAGCGGTATTATATATGTTTAGCCTCTTCTCATTTCGGACTCCCGTATTTGATGAGTTTCAAGCTTTGGAAAAATAAAGTTTCATGTTTCTTATGAAAACTTCACCAAATTTTTTTTTATACCTATAAAAGCTAACGAAAATATGGGTTTCATATTTTGTGCTTGAGGTATGCCATGCTATTCTAAAATTTTATTTGTCATTATTTTCTCCAATTTTCAATACCCATTTACAAAGTTTGCAACCATTTTTTATCTAACTTGTGAGCCTCCCTGCTCTGAAATTTTAATTTTACAAAAGCTATCTCTTACCCTTTGTGGGTCGTAACAATGAAAATTCATCGTATAAAGTATTTAGCATATATCTTGGAGCCGAGTAACATAAGATTTTGGGGTTCTCTATACTTTGACTTGTGCATTTCTCATTTTGTAATTTTGTGCTCATATTCACTCATATATGGTTTTAAATATCATCTCGTTCATTAGTATTTTTGTCTATGACTAGACTTGGCGAGTGTAGATATTAAAATCTAATACGAACTTGCTTTCTCCTTCGAATGATGTAGATATTAAAACCACGTATTCTTGGCTCTTTGAATGATATTTTGTGTTGTACTTTTTACTTTAAGGTTGAATGCTCACTTTCGATGATGGAAACTTCAATTAATACTTTGATTGTACAATGATTCTTTCTTTTACCATTCTAAAAAAAACAATATGTTGGTCATATCACCTGTCACTTCCTATGTTGCATCCTTTGAAAGGAATATTTCTCAAAATTATCAAAATTATGATTCTTTCATGGAAATATTCATTGCTGGCCATTGAGTTGTATTATGCTGAGTTTGTATACGAGGATTTGTCCTATTCAAACTGTCTTGTTTTCTCATTGACCCTGACATCTTCTATACGTGTTGCTACTACCCGTGGGAGCATGATTGTTTGGAAACTGTGTCTCCTTTAGTTGGCTGTAATAAGCTTGATCCTTATCATTTTGTTGGTACTTGTATGCAACTCGATAATTTAAACTTGTACTTCTGACCGTATTTTATATCGAAAGGATACGTGCTTCTCTCGTATTCGAGATCTTGAACTTTGTATCTTTTTATTTCCTATCTAATTTTGGATGTGCACTCTGTAATTCCTTAGTCATTTCATGAGAAAAATTTGAACTGAAGCAATGCTCTTTCCATCATAAGTTGTTTTACTTCATAAATTGTAACCTTAAATAGTCCATTCGGCTATAATGAAAATGCATACTTTTGATCTTAAAAAATGATGTAGAAAACGTTTAGTTCCATTCTCCTCTCGTGATGATGATATTTTGTACTTATGATTATCTCGCTATAATTCTTATTGTACTTCACCATCTGTTTCATTTTTTCATGCTTTCTAAAAAGACATTTTGCTTATGAATTCCTTTTGTATGTTGAAATATTGTTATACACTCTCCTATTCACCTTATTCAATTAAAAACAAAAACATGTACTTTGTACTTTTATATGAAGATTAAAGGACTATTTCATTTATTCAAGTGAAGATGAACATAACTCAGGGGTTCATTTTAAGATACCTCTTGGAAATTAGACGTGGAAAATACCTAGCAAATATCCCCGGAACCGGTTTCACTGAAAGGCAATTTTTTTGGGGTTTGTGTGTAAATGTTTCACCTGACATGGAAAGGCTGCAAACGCACGATAGGATATTTGCTATCATGCATCAACAAGGTTTTTGATGCACGACAAAAAACCTCACTAACACACGTCAAAAAACTTGTTGATGTGTGTTAGTGAGGTTTGTTGTCACGCATCAACAACCTTGTTGGTGCACGACAACAAATCTCCGTCACGCGTCTGCAGCCTCTACCCCTCATCCTGTCACGCGTCAACAGACTCTCCTTCTCACACATCAATGAACTCTCTTTGTCACGCGTTAATGGAACTTTCTTGTTGTGCATCTGAGAATAATACTTGTCACCCAACTGTAAATTTGATGAATATCTATAAAACTACACTTTGTGTACTAGCCTCTGTTGCTTCGCAAGTTTATTGTACTTGATAATAGATATGCCCCCAGGTGGTATGAGTGAAGTAGAAGTGTTCTACATGGTGAATAATCTAGGATTATATAGAAAATATTTTTCAAGTGTAGGTGAAGCCGAACCCTAAAAATAATTAAACTATAATTTCTAGGCGAATAGGTCACTGACCCACACCAGAAAATTCACCTTTTCAAAATTTTCAAAAATATAATATTCATCATATTATGAATATTCACCACTAAAACTATCCCTGCATAACTCTCTCTCTTGATCGCATCATAGTTTCTTCTTTTCGGTCCTTTCTAAGTGAATGAGTCATGCTGAAACTATGATCTCTTTGAATTTAATATCTTCATTTGTGCTATGAGATTCTTAGTTGAAACACATGCCTACTATTTTAAGTACTTACTCCTTACTTACATTAGTTGCATATTTTGTGTCCATACTTCTCTGTTAGTAAGTCTTATATATGTCCATTGATATGGTTGCATTGTGTATTGTATCTTTCATCATGAATTACATCCTGCATCTTTAGTTGTATTGTAACTGAAGTCATTCATGAAGTAACATGTATTTATCTGAATCTGTAGTTTTGACTACACAATGTATTATCTCCTTTCTTGCATAATATTTAATTAGTACAATATTTTATATTTTTTCACAACTTTTAAGCATTTATTAGTTGTGAAATAACATCTTTGGAAAGATGTAAAATGTCCATTTTACATGGCGAATCCCTACCAAAATTTTCTCAGATTTCCTTTTCCATTTTGTTTTAGCTGTAACTTTATCTCATTCCATTTGTTAGAAACTATAGCACTAAACCTACATTTCTCTTATGGATTAGTACGAAACATATTTGTATATTCGGACTTTAGTCCGAATCTGAAATAAATATACTTTTCTTATTAAGTTGTAGAATGTATCACTTATTTCTTCTTACTTGTATCTACACATTTAGATAAACTAGTTACAAAACATTAGGCTTTTTGGTCTCTCTTGTATTCCATAGTTTTTCTCTCTCTTTATTTATGTTTTAATAATTCATGTATGCTACTACATAATAGTGTTTTTATCGCTTATTCCTTTGATCCTCATGTAATTTATACCTCCCGATGCTAGAAGATTCGTTTGCATGAAATTGGATAGTATAGGAATATGGATAAACCCTGAGCTCGTGATTGATCATATTTCCTTTTCTTTATTCAGTTCAGTGCCATTTGCTAAGAAGCGAGGATGAAGATAAAGAAATGCTTGGGCTCGAAATTCATCAACCGAGATGAAATAAACCCAAGGCAATGATGGGTTCTTTCATAGTCCTTTACTTTAATTTTCATGCATATGTACCTCTTACTTCAAGTAGTTGTAATTTAATCTAAGTTACATCCTATGGCTTGTGTGGGAACATTTAAAATTCCTTAAGAATAAAACATTGAATTATGAAAATGAGTTGTGTATTTCTTTCTGCATTTCAGCTTTGTATATGGATTTTATAATGAATTAAACAACTCAATAACATAATTGAATGTATTTAATCATGAAGGAAAGAACTTTAAAATACATGTAACTTTAGAAATGAACTTGACTGCTGCAATATGCAACTATGATTGTTGTTCCAAAACTTAACACTTCATCTATTCTATATTTTCAGTCTTCATCAAGATTACACATCTATCCTTTGGGGCTTTGTGTTCTTTTGTTGAAGACAATCATGAAATTGCAGACTATGTGATCTGTTACATTTTGTAACAACACACATAGCTATAAATTACATGTATTCATTAATTAATCCAATAGAACAAATATTGAACTAAAATAATCTCCCCTAGCTTAGGTTCACTTCACTAATGCCATCCATCGTAATGAAGTTTCAAGTTACCCATTTTTGTACAAGTGTAAAAATTGTCAACATTTCTGGTGATCTTGTGGGGAAGTCTTCCTGCTAGCTTGTAGACATGTGCCTTTCTCTTGTCCATTAGGCATGGAGTCAAAAGTATGTAATCAAAATCTGCCTTCCTGAAGGTCCAACCCTTCCAAAACGAACTAAATATGGGAAGGATATGGTAAACCAGATCACATGCACGAATGCACTTTATTGAATTGAAAAACATTACAATGTGCATGAAGAAATTATTGAAAAGGAAAACCTACTCTAACCCAACACTATAGGATTTCCAATAATAGTGTTTAAGAAACATACGATTCATAAGAATGGGAATTTCCTCTCTATTTAGCCTTGAAAACTGAAATGCATTGTGTTGTTTGCAAGTTGAGATCATGTAAGGACCACTCCAGTTATTGTGTCAAACTTCATGTGATTTCGGCTTTGCATGATCGGCATCCCATTTCAACATAATGTCTCCTTCATTGAAAACTCGAATTTAGATTTCTTATCAAACATTTTCTTCAATTTTTTTATTCTTTTCCATGCTAAGATGAGTTTTATCTCTCATCTCTTTTAATTCCATCAATTCTCGCATAACGAATCTGCAATGGTTCATTCTCAAGTAGCTCCATCTTATGTAGTAAATCTAATGCGGTAATTCAACCTGAAATAGGCATTCTTGATTCTCGTCCATAAACTAGCTTGTATGGTGAATTGCCAAATGATATTTTAGGAGTCACTCTGTCATCCCAAAGTGTTGAATTCAACATTAGATGTCAATCTCTCTGGTTATCTTTGAGTGTTCTTCTGATGATCCTTAAGAGATTCTTATTGGTACTTTCAGCTAACCCATTACCTTGTGGGTAATAATTAGATGACGTACTCAAATATATTTTGTGCTTAATAGACCAATATGTTTCATTTGCACCAAGAAATGCTAAGGCATTATCTAAAATGATAGTTGCTAGAACACCAAATCATGAGACTATACCTTCGTAAAAATATAGTATCGAAGTCTCGTTATCCTCTTTCAAAGCTATTGCTTCATTCTAGTGTGTAAAGTAATCTGTAGTAGTCAAAATACACTTGTGTCCTTTTGATGAAGGTGGGTTTATCATACCAATAAAATCAAGACCCCACTACATGAAAGGTTAATCCACTAAAATAGGTTGTAGGGGCAGCGAAGCTAAACATTCTTTTCCAACAAATAAATCACATTTCTTAGACTTTTTGATCCATTCGAAACAATCTTTGAAAATGTTGGGCCAATAGTAACCAACTTTCATAATTTTTAAGGTTGTGGTACATGCTGAAAAATGACCTCCTGCAGGTCCTTCATGGAATTTGGATAATAATTGCTGAATTCTATCATAATCAACACATCACAAGTAATATTTTGTTTATATATGTTTTATATAACACACCATCAATAAAAACATAAGGTACAACTTGTAACCTGAAATATCTTCATTTGTTCTTGTCCATACCTTCCAGATAAGTTCCATGTTATAGATAGTTAAATAAATTAGTCATCCATCTCGATTCCTAAAATTCTTAAACAAGATCAGGTTGCTGATTTTCTGGGTTGTACCATGTTATCTGATTGCTGATATGTAACTTCAGCATGTTGTTTTGAATCTTCTGATTCTGCAGCCTACTATTTTTCCATATCAGCAATTAGGTGCTCACACAAACCTTTTCCTTAAACTATCTTTGCAATATGGATATCGACATTGTATTACATAACCTTTAGTTATCTAGTCTGCTATTTTCTCATTCAATTATGTATTTAACAAGAAAGATTTTGCACTTGGATGAGAAACAAAAACATGTATCTTATTGTTTGAAAGAATCTACTCAAAATTATTTAGTCCTCTCGACTATGGAAAGTAATTGTTTTTCAAGAAAAGTGTACCTTGTTTTGTAGTCATGCAAACCTTTCCCAAAAAAATAATTGGTTGCTCAATATTTTCATCATTAACTTTGAGTTAATATGATTGAGAATGTTTCAACTCCTGTAAGTGCATACATTGTAAAATCTTTATCAAAATTAGGATTTTCAAGAGTAGGAGCTTGAGAAATAGTTGTTTTAATGGCTTCAAACCCTTTCTCCCTTCGTTGGTCTAAGAGAAAGTATTCTCTTTCTTTAACATAGATGTCAATGGTTTAACCAATGTAGGAAAATCGGAACAAATCTTCTAACAAAGATGATTTTTCCTAGGAATCTCTATAGTGCCTTCTTGTGATGAGGCAATGATAGATGTGATATGGCTTCAATTATGAAAGGTTTGATTGCTAAACCTTGTTTAGAAACAATATGACCAAGTAATTTACCTTGATGGACTGAAAAAATAAACTTTTTGGGATTCAATGATATTCCAAACTATCTCGCATAACTAAAAAGTCTACCTTAAATGCATTAGATGTTCATTGGATTTTTTTAAAAATATGATAACATCATCCAAATAAACCAATATGTATTTATTTAGTAATGTACAAAAATCCATGTCCATTACACGTTGAAACTTTGCACCAGCATTTGAAAGGCCAAAAGGCATCCGTTTATAAGCATAAATACCCCACTTGGTGGTAAAAGTTGATTTGTATCTATCTTCTTCTCGAAATAGAATTTGATTACATCCACTACAACCATCCAAAAGACATGTAGTATATCGAACTTAAATTATTCTCAAAATATGATCCATGTTGGGTAGTGGATAATGGTCTTTTAATGAAGCCTTGTTAAGATCTCTAAAATCCAAACATAATCGATTACTTCATTCTTTTTCCGAATAGGAACAAGATTAGCTACCAACTTGAATGCTTAATCGGAAAGATAATACCGATTCTATCAACTTAGATATTTTTTTTTCTCATTAAAGGTTCTATCTTGGGATTTATAGGCCTTTGTTTTGTCGGATAGGCTTGGAATTTATTTGTAATTCAAAAGTATGTTGTGCCAAACTTGGATCAAACCCCTTTAGATCTTGGTATTTCCAAGTGAAAAAATCCTTGAATTATTTGCAAAGATTGATGAAGAAATTTTTATCAGCTAAGGAAGAACAAAAGGACCAATCTAAAGAGAGATAACCTCTTATTTTTGCTATGAAATCTCTCCATAAACATAAAGCAAAGTAAGGAGGTAAATCTACTGCATAACATCTTGCAAGAAAATGGAAACATTCGAACAAGCATGTAATGTTACCTTCAAATTTCTGATGACACCAACAAGTGTTAGTGGTTGTTACATCAAGTGTAACATGATTTTTTCTCTGTAGGTTCATACTACGATGACCCAACTTTTCGGTAGTTGCTTTTGGCATAATTGTGCTACTTTCCTGCATCGACCATACGATTATGAACAAGATGCTCTCCAATAATAAGTGAAAAATAAAATGGTTATGGCTTATTGATGTCTTGAGCAATTAAAACATTTTGAACCATCCATTTAACTTCCTTAATGTGGTCTTGTTCCACTATTCCAAGGACCATGTTTGTTGTTTAAACTTCCTTTTCTCGCTAGTTTTGAGGAAATTTATAGCTTAGTAAGTTTATGAGAATGCAACTCATGTTGTCTTGGAATACTTAGAGCGTCCACATTGAGATGTTAATATTATAATTTTCATTACATAAACAATGTTAAAAGAAACAACCGTATTGGAAATAGATTCTACTATTTTAGCATAAGCTTTTAGAAAGACTTACTCTGCTTATGTAGATTTTGAGATCCGAGGTATGAAAAGCCTTCTTGGATCGAGGTTGTAATGACTTTGGTTAATCCTTTTTGAGTTGGAATACTTGTTGTTTTCTCGAGGAATAGCATGACTATTAAATTTTTTGACCTGTAGTTACTGTTTTATTAGTGATTGTGGGCATAACATGCCTATTTTGTTGTTTCTCTCTCCGTTGAGAATTTTCTTGGGCTCTAGTCATAACTGCAATAAATTCTTCCTCTTTGAAGCTAACCAAATTTTGTTATGGTGTTTTATGACTATGAGATTATTTCTACCCAGCCTCCATTTGAGGCATGAATAATGCTTCAGGTTGAGGTTGTGCAACAAGGCTTATACTCAGGAATGCATTTGGACAATTTGTAGCTGAATGAGGTTGATTGCAAGGATGACACAATTCTATAGAATCATATTGGTAGGACTAAAGCATTGGATGCGATAGGTGATTTTGGGTCAAATTGCCATGACCGATATGACTGCCTATAATTCTAATTTTCTTTGATAAGGTTACCTATTCGTATGACCCTATTGATTTTGTTGGTAAGGCATTTGATAGGGCCTGCTAGGTTATGCCAACTTGTTTTCAATTGAGTTCAATTTATTACCCATATTTTTCGAGTGCTTTGAAAACATCATCGATGGACCTAAAATAGTAGGATCTACAACGGTGACGAGCTCTGAGAATAGGTACAAAATATTCTATAAGAGGCATTCAAGGCCTTCACGCTAATTTACCAAACCTAAATAAGGTCGTTTTTAGCTCTAATGGTAATATCATAAGCGAGATGGAAGAGTATCCCCTCCCATGGATTGAATCATAGTTGAAATATCAATATTTAAGGCTCTAAGGTAGTATAGAAAAGTATGGTTAGCTTGAGGCTTAATACTTGTTGGAATTCTTTCTAAAGTTCTAGTAATACAAATATTAAAGCTAGCCATAAACTCATGAGGGTCTCTTTTAATCATAGATAGATGCTCTATAAGGAATAAATTATCTGAATGATCTTGAAAGTGTTTTATAAATTTCTCACCTAACTCATCCCAAGTTCTTATACTTCTAATTTCTAAGGTTCTATACCATTGCAAGGCTTTCCTTTTAAAGGATGTAGCTAGAAGTCTCAAGGCTACATCTTCATGTATTATATTATGGACTACGTACATAAGGTTGCAACATATTTGATATGCTCTATAGGTGTAACTTGATTTTCACCTTGAATGAAGGTAAGATTTTCATAAGAACATTAGGGATATCATGGTCAAGCTGGAATTACTAAAGGACCGCCATTAGTAAAAGTTACAAAATTCCTAGGTGGTTGGTGAGTCATTGGAAAAGCGGAAACTAAACAAAGAGATTAACACGTGGTGAAGGAATATTGGGAGGAGGGTTACCAAAACTAGGGCTATTATAGGGTAAATTATTACCAACTCTTCTCCTTCTTGCATAATTCAAAGGTAAAGAAATAAAATTAGAAGGAATTTCCCTTACCGATGATCTTGTAGTCACTTTAGGCATGGAACATGCTATAAAACTGGTCTAAAATCATCCTTATGGAGTCGCCAAATAAATATTTAAATATTACAATAATTGATTGCCGTTTGTTGCTCCAAAAGTGATTTTTCCTTGCTCTAAATTGCTTACAGATCTAATTCATAGTCCCCTTGGGCATGCCAAAAATTGTTATCTCTCAAAAGTGCACCAGAGAGATGACCGAGAAGGTGTTCTAAGCTTTCTCTAGATATCTCACTTTTGTAGATACAATGGAAATACCTCAAGTATATGGGTATACCTATTTTGAGGTGAGTCTCTAGTATCAAGGCCAGTTCCTTTTTTATGTATCCTAAACTAATGTTTTGGGGTTTGAGGGTAAAAAGATGACTGTAAATGGATTTAAAATTGGGGTGATACACCAAACTTGTTTGAGGTCTTTGACTGAGTACATGCACAATTGATATGAGAATGAATTCTAGATGCACAAGCCAATAGTTTTTAGTAGAATATTAAGGCAAACACTTGATGTATTGAGGAAAGTTTCACAACAATATTGTTAAGATACACATGCACACTAATATCATGCATAAATTACTAAATTTGCAATAGGGTAGGATGATTAACGATGGAATTTGACATTCAAAAGGATTAATAAGACATACACAAGACTACAAATAATTGGAAAGGAAGAAATTAACTCTCATTCAAAGGGAAAACTAGAAAAATGTGCTTTAGCACTCCTATATCCAAAATTCCTCATTTGTGCCTTGTCAACGCACACAATATATATAGCAAAATTATTAATCCCACTCTTCCTAAAAATAGACTAAAATTATACTTGCCCATGCATCCTATTTTTATCCTTTATCATGAATAAATAAAGGAATAAAAATAAACATGCTAATACAATGAGGCATTAATAGCCTTGGTTACAAAAATACAACTCGGTTAAACTCCAGTTGAATTTTCTATTTTTAATAAATTTAGGTGAGTAATTATGCTAATAATAAACTTTTCTTTATGAGAAAATCTTTCTAATGCATGCAATCTCTATATTTTTATGCTTGATGTGACATCTGCAATTTTAATCCACTTGCAATTACAAAAATATCATTTTAGGCTACCTCTTGGATGCACATGAAAAAAAAATCTCCTTGTGAGTAAAATAATGCCTTATCTCTTATACTTAGCAAAAGTTGATCAATTCCAAATCACCCATTGTGTGGACCACCTCTGATGTGAGTACTTTGTCTTCATTTTGGATTGACCACCCTTGGTGACTTGGTACATTATTATGTTTTAAAAAATAATCAAGGGTCACTTTTAAAAGAAATCCATCCTATACACTCGATCACCTTTGGTTATCATTGCATAGTATATACTTGTCGGCTTTTACATGGTTGATGGCAATGATTATTGTTTTTTATTTTATATGGGGAAAACCATGGTTAACGGGAATAATAATTTAAATGTAGTTTGGTCACCTTCACCATGATGACTCACCCCTTGGAATGTTTGGTCGATGGCATCTTAACTCGGGTCGAGTTAACTATAACCTTGAGTCTACATTGATAAACTAAATACAACCTTGGCCATTGATTCTCGACTTACTTCATCTCCTAGCATTGATATTTTGATCCTTGATCGGGGTTTTGACCTTGCATTTAATATGGTCGGTGACATTGGGCATGGTTTACACTTACTTCAAATTTGGTGAACAATTTATGGCCATTGATCTTATGCAACTATTGATCTCATGTCATCGATCTTTGAGCATCTGAGTTTACATTAATTGTGGGCTTTAAACGATCCTTCAATTTCTCCATGGTCGTTGATCTCATGTACCCTGATCATCTGGATCATTGATGATTTGAACATTGGTTAGTATGATGGTTTGTACTCGATCGTTTGATCTGTACTTGGAAGTCTCTAGCCATTGATTCTTTGACTCACCTCTAACTTTTTAGAAGTTAGGTTTTGAAAAATCTTACCGAGTTCGTCATTTGGTCATTTCTCTTGCTCGTTCTAAGTAGCGAAGCCATGGAATTTTTTTCCGGAAGCCATTGTTGTATTTTCTAAAGCTCGTAACTCTACATTTCTTTGGCAAAAATGGTTCTGCGACGTTGGCTAGCTTATTGGCGAGAGGCTCTGAATCAATTGCCTTTGAGGAAGTTTTGATAAAATATTTCTCCACCATGCAGAGGTTGCTATTTTATCCTTAGTAAGCATGGATTAGCCTAGAACTTTACATTTAGCTCAATAACGAGCATGGATGGATTATTCTTTATAAATTCGTCATTTTTCCGAGTAAGTGATCTTATCAATCTTTTCCTTCACTATTCTGAAAATGTTGGAATGTTAATCTGGTTTTCTTTGTGATCTAGTTCTCTAAATCTTTTGAGTTTTACATCAGTGGTATTATATATTCTTAGCCGCTTCTCATTTCGAACTCCTTATTTGATGAATTTCAAGCTTTTTGACATTAAATTTTGTGTTTCTTTGGAAAACTTCACTCAATTTGTTTATACTTGCAAAAGCTAATTGAAATATGGGTTTCGTATTTTGTGCTTCGAGGTGTGCCCTGGTATTCTCGAAAATGGATTTTTCATTATTTGCTCCAATTTTCAATACCCATTTATAGTTTTGCAACCATTTTTTCTCTAATTGGTGAGCCTCCATGGCTCTGATACTATAATTTTACAAAATCTAGCTTTGACCCTTTGTGGGTCGTAACAATGAATACTCCTAGATGTATAAAAATTTTAACGAGATATATTGGAGCCCAGAGCATAATTTTTTGGGGGTTCTCAGATTGTGACTTGTGCATTTCTCACTTTGTAATTTCATGCTCATATTCACTCAGATCTAGTTGTAAATATCATCTCGTTCATTAGTATTGTTGTCTATGACTAGACTTGGGTGTAGATATTAAACCCTGATACGAACTTGCTTTCTCCTTCGAGACCCGATCGGTAGTACACTGTAAAACCCTTCGCATTTTATTTTCAGTATTGAATTTTCTTCACCATAGAGGGTTTTCTCCATCTAAATTTGATTGATCCAGCTTGACTATGCTATTCTTTTGTAATCTGTATGCTTCCTCTGCAATGAAAACTTGAATGTTGCATTACTATTTTGTATGAAAGATGAGATATGAGATCCCATTGGCATATACATCTCTCTTCATTTCCTGCAAGTGACGCTTGTATTTTGTGTTCTTAATAGTAAAATTATATTTTAATTTTGATGCATGAAGTTTTTACAACCTGCATTTCCATGAAAGACTGAAATATATACTTTGGTTCCTTCAGATTTATGGACTCAAGTTACTTATTGTTCATTTTATCTTTGGAAACATAAATTTAGATGGTATTTGAAGGCTTAGAAATAATAAATACAAGCTATTATTATTTATTTGGACTTGGCACGACACTCCTTGTATAGATAAACTTTATACACTATACTTACTGAAATTATTTAACTTTATCTTGATGGGCTCACTTGTGGGATTGTTTAAATTTGATAGAATTTGTATTCATATGTCAATGTCAAAGATAACTCCATATATTTGATTGCTCCATGCCATGAAAACCCTTGCAAAAGTTTCAAGTATGTCTACAAGAATGAAAAGTCTCTAACTTTCTTCATCAGATTGCTCTTTTTTTATATTTTCATTTTCATGTTCTATTCTGGATTTGATGAGAAGTTAATATAGATGTTGAAATTATCTGAGAATTTGTTCTTCTTTGATTGAGAATGCTCACTTGTAGCTTGGTGAAGCTTTCTGAGATGGCTTATCAGTTGAGGGTACATTGCAAGATGTATCATGCATCCCTGTGGTGATCTTAAAAGGATGTCTCTCACTTATTCATTTCTTTGCATGATCACTCCAAAAGCTGGAAATTTTCTGTTGCATCCTACACTGGATTTTGTGATCTTACCATGGAAATTGGTGAACCTGTAACTTGCCCTAGCATTGTAATAATTCATTTCCTAGCTCTTGCATAGATTTGAATACAAAAGCTTATATTCTTGGCTCTTTGAATGATGTTTTGAGTTGTAGTTTAAGGTTGAATGCTCACTTTCGGATGATGAAATATTCAATTAATAATTTGACTGTAAAATGATTCTTTCTTTTACCATTCTTAAAATAACAACATGCTTGTCATATCACCTGTCACTTCCTGTTTTGTAGCCTTTGAGAGGAATATTTCTCGAAATTCTCACAATTATGATTCTTTCATGGAAATCTGCATTGTTGGCCATTGAGTTGTATCATCTTGAGTTTGTATACAAGGATTTTTCCTATTCTAGCTGTCTTGTTTTCTCATTGACCTTGACATCTTCTATACTTGTTGCTACTACCCCTAGGAGCATGATTGCCTTTGAAACCGTGTCTCCTTTAGTTGACATTGTAATAATCTTGATCCTCATCATTTTGTTGATTGCATCAGATGCAACTCGATAAGTTGAACTTGTACTTCAACCGTATTTTATATCAAAAAGGATATGTTCTTATCTATATTTGGATCTTGCGCTTTGTATCTGCTTTTTTATATCTAATTTTGGATGTGCACTCTATAATTCCTTAGTCATTTTGTGAGCAAAATTAAATTCAAGCAATGCTCTTTCCATCATAAGTTGTTTTACTTCATAAACTATAACCTTATATAGTCCATTTCAGTTTATAATGAAAATGCATACTTTTGATCTTAACAAATGATGTAGAAAAAATTTAGTTCCATTCTCCTCTCAGATGATGATATTATGTACTCATGCTTATCTGCTGCAATTATTATTGTACTGACCATCTGTTTCATTTTTTCATGCTTTCTAAAAATACATTCTACTTATGAGTTCCTTTTGTATGTTGAAATGTTGTTATACACTCTCCTTTTCAGCTTATTCAGTTAAGAACAACAACATGTATTGTACTTGTATATGTAGATTAAAGGACTCTTTCCTTTATTCAAGTGAAGATGAACATAACTCTCTCTCTTGGTTGCATCATAGTTTCTTCTTTTCGGTCCTTTCTGAGTGAATGAGTCATGCTGAAACTATGATCTCTTTGAATTTAATATCTTCACTTGTGCTCGATATTCTTAGCTGAAACACATGCCTACTACTTTGAGTACTTACTCTTTACTTGCATTAGCTGCATCCTGTGTGTCCATACTTCTCTGTTAGTTGGTCATTGTAGCTGTCCATTGAGCTGGTTGCATTATGTATTATATCTTTCATCATGAATTACATTCTACATATTTCATTTTATCAGAATCAAGTTGTTCATGAAGTAACTAATTTTTATCTGAATCTGTAGTTTGAATACACAATGTATTCTCTCCTTTCTTGCATACTCTTTTTAGTACAAAGAGTTTATCTTTTTCAAAGCCTTTAAGAATTTATTAGTTGTGAAATAACATGATAGAAAAATGAAAATTTTATTTTTACATGGTGAAGCCCTGTCAAAATTTTCTCATATTTCCTTTTCCATTTTGTTTGAAAAGCTTTATCTCATTCCAATTGTTAGAAACTATAGCACTAAACCTACATTTCTTTTATGGATTGAGTACAGGCACATATTTATATATTCATCCTTTAGTCTAAACTAAAATAAATGTACTTTTCTTATTCAAGTTACAGAATATATCACTTCTTTCTTCTTACCTATATCTGCACATTTAGATAAACTAGTTATAAAACATTAGGCTTTTTGGCCTCTCTTTTATTCCATAGTTTTTCTCTCTCCTTTATGAGTGAATAAGTCATGTATGCTGCTACAAAATAGTGCTTTTATCAGTTGTGCCTTTGATCCTCATGTAATTTATACCTCCTGATGCTAGGAGATCCACTTGCATGAAATTGGATAGTATAGGAATATGGATCAACCCTGAGCTCGTGATTGACAATCTTTCCTTTTCTTGTTTTTAGGTACAGTACCATTTGCTAAGAAGCAAGGATGAAGATGGAGAAAAATAGGGCTAGAAATGCATCAACCGAAATGAAAGAAACCAAAGGAAATGATGGGTTCTTTCATACTCCTTTACTTTCTTTTTCATGCATATGTACCTCTTACTTCAGTAGTTGTAATTTACTTTTGAGTTACATCCCATGGATTGTGTGGGAACATTTGAAATTCCTTATGAATAAAACATTGAATTCTGAAACTAAGTTGTGTATTTCTTTCTGCATTTCAGCTTTGTATATGGATTATATAATGAATTAAACAACTCAATAACATAATTGAATGTATTTAATCATGAAGGAAAGAACTTTAAAATACCTGTAACTTTAGCAATGAACCTTGTTATTGCTGCAATCTGTAATTATGATTGTTGTTCCAAAACTTAACACTTCATCTATTATGTATTTTTAGTCTTCATCAAGATTACACATCTGTCCTTCGGGGCTTTGTGTTCTTTTGTTGAAGACAATCATGAAATTGTAGACTATGTGATCTATTACATTTTGTAACAACACACATAGCTGCAAATTACATGTATTCATTAATCCAACAGAAAAAATATTGAACTGAAAGAATCTCCCCTAGCTTAGGTTCACTTCACCAATGTCATCCATCATAATGAAGTTTCAAGTTGCCCATTTTGCACAACTACAAAAATTGTCCACAAGGAAGTTTGATGGATTTTCATTAGAGGAAGATGGTGTTCTTTGACACGAGTTTGGATCTACATTCCTAGATATGGAGGATTGAGGTTGGATATCCTTGTTAAGGCACACCATGCACCCTATTCACCCATCTAGGGGTGAAGAAAATACACACCACTTTGAGACAGGTTGTACCATTGAGAGGAATTCGGAGAAATGTTTCTTAGTTTCTATCTCATTATTTAGAGTACTAGAAGGTGAAGGTGAAGAATTAACATAGAGATAGCCTTCTATTGAAAAGAGTTTGTGAGAATCGAATCGGAAATGAGGCACCACGAAGTAGTTGCACTCCAACGGAATCGTGAAAGCTCCAGCGATAGCAAGGAAAAAATTGATCAGTAATGGAAGAACTTGCTCAACAGAAACAAAGCTTGCATAGAGGAAAGACAATGGAGTGTCTTGGCATGCTCATAAATGAATAGAAAAGGGGTACATATAGGGTGCTGAGTAACCCTAGTGCATGACACATATGAAACCCTAAACCTAACCCTAAACCTAACCCATGTGAGATGACCCTCCAACATGAGAGGAGGACACATAGGATAACTCACACTAACACCCCCCCTTCATCGAAGCTGGGGTAGCGGCTGTGATGAGTCGAGTCGAGAAGAGAAAGACACTCTAAAAAAACTAAGAAAGATGTGTCAATGGGGCCCGTGCAACTAAAGGCCCGATAAGGTGCCCATATACAAACACAATCTTCCTAGAAGAAGAAGAAGAAAAGAAGGACTAAATAGCCCTAAGAAGATGGGCAGATGCAGAAGACCTCACCCCAAGAAGAGACCGTAAGTGAAGAAACTTCATCTCGGTGAAAGGCTTGGTGAATAAGTCTGCAATCTCGATCGGTTCGTTCCGAATCTATGAATGTCGATGATACCATCATGAATAAGCTCCGTATGAAGTGCATATGGATCTCAATGTGCTTAGCCATCACGATCTTTGAACTCGATTTCTAAATAGAGATAGTGCTCATGTTATCACAAGTAGATAATGGTAGGCCCGAAAGTGGATGCAAACTCTATTAGAATACCCCTGTAGCTAAATAGCTTCGTGGCGGCGTTATTGCTCCTCTGTATTCTGCCTCTGTAGATGATATTGCAATTGCATTTTGCTTCTTGCTAGACCAACTAATAGGACCGAACCAAGAGAGAAACTATAGCCAGAAGTAGATTTCCGATGATCTAAGTCACCGCCCAATCAGAATCTGTGAATCCAATCAAGTCAATATCAACCCCTCCATGATAGTGTATGCCATCAGCATAAGTGCCACGAACATAATGAAGGATCCGTTTAGCTGCTTTCCAATGCAGCTCATGTGGCTCCTGCATGAATCTGGACACGATCCCAACAGCATATGATAAATCCGGTCGAGTGTGAGTCAAGTAGATCAAGCTCCCAACTAACTGTCGGTAAAGAGTACCATCAACCAAGGGAGTAGAGCAATCTAAAACCAACTTAACCCCGGAAAGAAAAGGAGTAGGAGAAGACTTGCAATCAGACATCTGAAACCGAGCTAGCAAATCAAGAGCATACTTAGGTTGTGAAATCAAGATTCCGAGTCAAATTGTGAAATCTGGATCCCAAGGAAGTAATGAAGCAAACCTAAGTCAGTCATGGAAAACTTGTTGGCTAAGGCAATCTTCACAAAATCAATAATAGAGGAAGAGCTGCCTGTGATCAAAAAGTCATCAACATAGAGAACAAGAATGAGTATGGAGTCATCTTGCCATAGAATATAAACATTTGGATCAGAGTGACACCTAGTAAACCCTAATGTAAGTAAAAGGAGTCCATCTTGGCATACCAAGCTCGAGGGGCTTGTTTAAGGCCATAAAGAGACTTTTTAACTTACAAACGAGGGAGGAATCTTAGACATAACCCGGAGGTTGTTCCATATAGATCTCTTCCTCTAGGTCACCATGAAGGAAGGCACTCTTAATGTCCATTTGATGGACTTTCCATCTGTTTGCTGTCGGAAATGGCTAGGGTTAGTCGAATAGAAGTCATCTTCACAACCGCAAAGAAAGGTTTCTGTATAATCAACCCCAGCTATCTGGGAGAAACCCTTAGCTACTAATTGCGCTTTAAACTTTTCGACGTCTCCATCTACTCCATACTTTGTTCGGAACACCCACTTACACCGAACGATTTTTCTTCCTTTCGGAAGAGTGGTGAGATCCCAAGTATCGTTCTTCATGAGAGAGGAATACTCCTCATCCATGGCAGAATCCCACTCAGGAATACCAGAAGCCTCCGGAAAAGCGTGGATCAGAAGCAGAGGTGAAGAAAGAGTGGGGTCCAATGAAATCTGAGCGAGTACATCTCATATCCGAAGTATCTCCAACTAAATCTCCAAAGCACTTTGCAAAGTTTTCCTGGCCCAAAGGGGACCAGGAGGATCAGGCTCAGAGTCGGAAGATTCTTCACTTGAGTGAGAAGGGACATAGTCCTCGTCATCACTACTATCAGAATCAAAAGACTCAAAGGTCTGATGGTCGGGAGGATCCAGAAGAGGAGCACGCTCAACAGTATCATCATCTGATGAGTCAGAATCCAAATCAGTGAGCTGAAGAACCTCAATAGGTGGAGAAGTAGAATTCGAAGAAGACTCATCGAACTTAACACTTCTCTCAATATATAGCTCATGAGAAGTAGAATTCATCAATCGATATCCCTTCACACCATCAGGATACCCTACAAAGATACAAGGTTTGGATTGTGGTTCTAAGGCCTTGCATTTCTTCTTGGGAATCCGAGCCATAGCCTTGGATCCGAAGACTCAAAAGTGCTCAACATCAAGCTTGCATCCAAACCAGGCTTCAAAGGGTGTCATCCCTCTTACTGCCTTGTGTGGAACACGGTTCTGAATGTAATTTACACAATTCACTGCTTCGGCCCAATACTGTGGAGGAAGAGACTTCGAGTGAATCATACAAGTGGCCATCTCCTTAAGAGTACGGTTCTTTCTTTCTGTGACTCCATTCTGCAAAGGGCTATAAGCAACTGTATGTTGCAAAGAGATCCCTTCAGAAGTACAGAAATCCATGAACCTATTGTTTACATATTCACCTCCATTGTCGGTTCGGAGAACCTTGATAGACCATTCCGCTTGTTTCTCAAGCAAGAGCCTTAAAGTCTTAAAAATGTTCAAAGACTTAGACTTAAGCTTAAGAAAATATACCAAGTATATCGCGAATAGTCATCAATGAAGGTTAGCACATAAAGAGCTCTATTAAACAAAGGAGAAGGAAATGGACCGTAGAAACATCATTTGTGAACAAGATCCAAGGGACGAGTGGCTCTCAGGATTTTCCTTTGTCAAATTTCTTTTCAGGATGCTTTCAAGGGTACAACCCTCACAAAGACCCTTAGAAAACTTGACACGAGGCAACCCGTTGACCATTTCATTTTGACTCAATTGTTCAAGGTAGCGATAGTTAGATGTCCAAAACGCTCATGCCATATCTTATTAACCTCATTTGTATGAGTGAGCAAGGCAGTGGGCGTAGAATCAAAAGTAAAGTGGGAGAAGGTGTATAACCATGAACGGTGATCTGCCTTTCCTCGCCACTGTAGTGTCATTGTTAAGCTCACGAATAATCACCGAGTTAGGACCAAATTCCACTCGCATTCCTTCACCAAGGTGAGTAATTTGGTAAACTGATAGGAGATTGGTAGAGATATCAGGAACACTCAACACTTGGTTAAATGTTCCCCATCCATCTCTACCGATCCACTACCAGGAAACCGACACTGTCGTGTCATTACCCATCGTGATTTGGGACATTCCACAAGGTTTGATGTTGGAAAACTCAACATGCGAAGAACCCATGTGGTGCGAGGCACCGGAATCTATAATCCATGTCGATGAAGGAGAAAATTTGGCTACAAGGGCCTTTCCTTTCTTCTTATCATTTTTAGCACCTTTTGCAGTAGAAGACTCGGCCTTTGGAGCACTTTGTTTTATGGATTCAGGAACACTTATTTTATTTTCTCAAGTAAATGAGATAAGTGATCAATTTGTTTCTTAAAACAGTGTTGCTCATCATGACCAGTCTTCTTGCAATAGGAACACAAATACTTGTTTTTCTATGCCCTAGGCTCAGAAGTCGAAGTGTTTGTGTCATTTTTAGGTTTGATCTTGGTTTCTTTCTTAGGTTGATCCTTAGTTTCTTTCTTCTTTTCAGTCTTCTTTCCTTGCTAGTACTTTCTGAGGGCATGTGACTTGGACTTGGGAGACCCCATTTGAATGAGTTTGTCCTGTTCTCGAATGAGTTGGGATGAAAAGCAGTCAAAGGAGGGCATTGTCCAAGTATCACCCAAAGCGACTTTTAGCGTAGAAAGTTGAAGCGAAGCAGAATATTCGGGACCTAGCTTAGAGAGAATCGACAAGTTCGATTGAGAATCTTTCTTTTCTACTTGACATCCTTTTAACAATAATCTAGTGTGGAAAAATTTCGAGAAGAAGGCTTGTAGGTTTTCAAAGTCACTAGGATTTAACCCTAGTAGTTCGTTTTTCAACTCATGCGCTCTCATGTCATCTAGTTTTCCAAACATTGCATCCAACATTTTCCACGCAGATGTAGGTGTTTGAGGACGCCTCAATGTGGAAGAGCAAGTCAGAGAAATGGACATGCAGAGAAGACCTAAAGCTTCATCACTACGGTTTAACCACTTTAGATTTTTCGGGTTCGTGCCCGGTTCAAAGCCCTCGGTTCCCATGGTGATGCGGTATAACCCTTTACCCCTTAGTTTCATTATTATTTTTGACCTCCATTCGAAAAAGTTGAACAGCGTAAGCAAAGGAATTGAAAGTGCATCCATAGTAGAGAGAGAGAGAAAGAAATGCAGAAAAGAAACACAACCACCCAGGACAATAACAACCCCCCTGCTTTCGGCACTTTATAGTTGAGTGCGTTGATTACAATCGGGTCCGTGCGTGCAGTTTGAAACACTTGGTAACTCGTCTTGCAATTAGCATAATAACATGCAAGAGGGGAGACCACAACAGTGTTTCGTGGAGCGCAACAAAAGAGGAACACCGTAAACAAGCACAAGCAAAAAATAGAAAGGAGGCGAAAGCCAACCCTGGTGGTGAGAAAAAGCGTCTCACGTCACACGAAAGAATCCCTTTGTCGTAAAACTGTGGTGACGCGCTCACAAGTCCACAAAAAAAGGAATAGAACAAAGCTCAAAAGAATGAGCTGAATTAAGCAAAACAAAGACACCCCCCAGAATGCGGCACTTTATAAAATTAGTGTGTTTACAAATATAATGATCCCATCATCTAGAGTGTGAAAAAACATGCAACTTTGACTAAAGAAGTGCTCAAAACCGAGCAACGAGTCAAAAGTTATAGCAAAAACCAATTCCCATAATTTGATGAGAAAAAGCCAATAACCCTACAAATGGATTTAAAAAGTGCCCTAAACACATGAAAAATGTGTCATATGTATGCTCGTTGGAAATGACATGGAATTTGAGATAGGGTTTGTTTGTATTGCGAGGGGGGATTAGCCACCTACCAATCCCGGACCTCACCCTTCGTCTTCGACACTCGACAGAAGGTTAGAAATACAACAAGCCAACAGACCAAATTTTATAATGCCAAAGAAATATAGTTTAAATAAGGTGAAATTAAATTAGATCTAATGTAATTAAATCTAATGAATGTTGAAAAAAGGCTTTAATTAAGCAAATCACTAAAAAAGCACTTTTTTTGAATATTTTCTAAAACTTTCAAGTTTTAGAAAGAATGCATTTTAAGAGAAGATTTTTAAATAAAGATTTTTAAATAAATAATGATGGAAGGCGTTTTAGAAAGTTTCTTTTAAATAAAGAAAGATTTGTTGATTTAAAACAAACTGTGTTGATTTAGAAAGTTTGATTGATTTTTTTGTTTTAAAAAGAAAAGCTTTTTTTTTAAAAGAAAACACAGGCCATTTTTTCTAAAAAACTGAGGATTTTAGAGAGAAAAAAGAAGGAAATTAACAAACTTACCAAAGGAAAAGGCATATGGTTGAAACCTTACCAAAAAATAAGAAGAACAGCCGCTCTGGAGTGTAAAAAATAGTGTTTTACCTTGCTCAGGACCAAAAAAACGTGGTGAGTTGTTTAAAAACACCTAGAAGCAAACAAACACAGAACAGCCCAAAAACACCATACAGCCACGTTTTAGCTTGCCCACACCCAAAAAACGTGGCAGATGTGATTAAAAATGCCTGGGAAGCAAAAAAAAAAAGCGGAGGGACAGCAGTTTGTTGAGTAGCAACCACGACTGAAGAACTCAAGGATCCTGCAACCACAGACAACATGCACAAGAAAAAAAACACAAAAAACTTTCCGAGAAAGCTTGTTAGAGATATTAGCAAGATAATTTCAGAAAATGGTGATCAAAAGACTTGCATGCAGAGTAAAATAACGAAACCAAGTAAGAGTAATAGCAACAAAAAATAAATCGAGTGCACATTTACCCGATCTCAGCTCTGATACCATGAAAAGAGTTTGCGAGAATCAAATCGGAAACGAGGCACCACGAAGTAGTTGCACTCCAACGGAATCGTGAAAGCTCGGCGATATAAGGAAAAAATTGATCGATAATGGAAGAACTTGCTCTGTGAAACAAAGCTTGCATAGAGGAAAGACAACGAGAATGTCTTGGCATGCTCATAAATGAATAGAAAGGGGTACATATAGGGTCTTTGAGTAACCTAGTGCATGACGCATGTGAAACCTAAACCTAACCCATGTGAGATGACCCTCAACATGAGAGGACACATATAATAACTCACACTAACATCTATATCCTCATGCCATCTTGGAGTGGAAATGGGACACTATTTCAATGGATTTCATTCAGAGGGCTAACGACATCAAGATAACACCACAACACCATTATGGTCACGGTGGATAAATTGGCGAAAGTGGTTCATTTTTCTCCGGTGAAGACCACCTTTGTATAGCTAGTACAAAGTGGCATGAGTATATCTTGATGAGATTATTACAGTACTGGATTCTATAGAAGATCATTTGTGACCGCAATCCCTTGTATACTTCTCACTTTTGGACTACCATGGAGAGGGATCTTGGGATGAATATCAATTTCAAGATCACGGAATACCACCCAGAGATAGATGGCGAGATAGAGCAGTAAATCAGATCTTTGAGGATATGTTGCAGATATATGTTATGGACCATCTTTCTAAATAGGAGTACTTGTATTTAGTGGATTTTTCCTATAACAATAGTTTTCATATTTTTATTGGCATTTCTCCTTTTTAGGAATTGTATGACGGAGGAGTGTAAGACACCACTTTGAGTTGGGATAGAAGTGGAGTACATAGTTTCTCTTGGACCGGTGTTATTATAAGATATAGAAAAGTAGGTTATCATGATTTGGTGGATATTATAGGCACGAAGGTGGGCATGAAGGTTTTCTTTAGGTCGGGCCTCATAATAGCGTTATCCCGTTATGGAAAAGGCTCTAATATTTCTTCTAGGTTTGTGGGTCCCTTCGAGATCTTGGGGCGTATCGTTCCTTTGGCCTATCTTTAGCATTGCCACCAAGCTTGTCTCACATCCACAATGTATTTCATGTTTCTGTGCTTAGGAGATACATCTGATATCCCTCTCATGTTTTGGATTGGACCACATTGCAGGTGGAAGAGAAGGGGTAGGTGTGGATCCTGCATGCACATCTAGAGCACATGACCTTGGGCCTTCAAAGCCGCAAGATTTACTAGGTGTAGGTCTATTGAGATAGGTACAGATGAGATTGCACCCACATTGAAGGATTCTACTATATTGTGAGCCCAATTTCCTCATCTATTCCAGTGACTTCTAGGAGGAAGTCAAGTCTAAGGGGAGGGGGATGTAGTTCCCACTCCTCTTCGACACTATTTTATTTTGATGTTGTTACTGTTGATTTGATACTTAGACATTTGAGTATTATATTTTTATCAATAGATGATGGACTATGTGGATATTTGGACTATTGACATTATGTGATTTACATTTTTATTATGATACACTAGATGGCGATAGTAGACAGTTTGATATATGTTGATTTGCATTATTTTTATTTTATATTGACTCATTATACTCTGGGTTTTTCATTAGACTTATAATCTCATGGATGTTAGGATCAAATTATTGATATGTTGATAGATGATAGAATTGTTAATTTCATATGATGATTGTTGATTTTTATAAATTGTCTCGATGTTGTTAATATGGTTGTAAGGATAGATAGGTATTTTTTTGTTGCATGAAATTTTATCAATTACATCGGAAGGGGATAGGGGACTAACCACAGAAGGATGTTAGATCTTGTGCAACACGGCCAAAATTTGACAACTTATGTAATGTTATATTGTGGTGTTTTTGCATGCCTAGTTAGGAGGTTTCCCATGGGGGTGACCTCACATGTGTGGCCATGGGGTGAAATGTTTTCCTTTTCTTTTAATTTGTGTGTGCTTTATTTTGTGTTATATGTATTTAATTTTTGAAATTGTTGTCACCTTATTAACATTTATAATTGTGTCTTAATTAGCTAATCCTACTTAATTTATTAACTAAAATAAAGATGTGACAAATAGATAATTATGAGGTTAGGTGGTCCTTGAAATCTTGTGAATGTAAGTGAGATTTGTGTTGGTTTGTGTGTGATGTACTCTACCCCAAACTTCAAAATTCATATTTTTACTTGGGAGGATTTTTGGAGGCTTGTGCGACAAGCTAAGATTGTCCCATGCCTCTTAAATTCACCCAACAACCCTACCTATGGGTTGGGAGTTAAATTTTGACTTATTTATCCTTTTGGAGTGTAAAAGAGTGAAAATAATTACACTTTCCTACTTACCTCAATTAATTTTGTCCTTATAAGACATGGTGTGCAAGTTTGAGTGTCTTTTGGGTTGTCATAGTCTTACAAGTTCATTTATTGTCTTGGGCATGGTGTTTTGACTTGAGTGTGGAAATGGAGGAATGATGAAGTGGAATCCTACATGGAGCCACCTCATCATCCTCACATTCCATTTCTATTTATTGATGGAATTTGATGGAATGGGGGTTACTTGTTCATTTTTTCTTCTTGTGCACTTTTAGATTTGAGGGAACTTGTTGGACTTGCTTGGAGTGTGCTTGGCTTCAAGGTGTCAAAGATTTTGGAGTGAATATTCTTGGAACTTGATGGAGAGATAGGCTCTCCACATTTTTTTTGTTTTTTATGTTTATTGATGTTGAAATATTTTGCTTGATAAGTTTGTTTGAGTTTTGTGAGCGTGCTTTTGTGTGGTTGGCTAGTATGCCTTAGTTTGGGTGTGGGAAATTGAATTATGGGACCATTGGGGAGGGAAAAGGAGTTTTTGAGGCATGAATTTGGTGGGAGTGTGATTGGGATTTTCACCTATGGGGAGTGAAAAGGAAATCATGGTCATATTGTTGCATACTTGCAAGGGAGAGATAAGGATATTGTGTTGTTTTTTTTGTGCACTTGGAGGCTTAGGGTGAAACTCCCACTTCACTTGGGAGGAAAAAGGAGGTGGTTTCCCATAGTACTTGCTCCATTTGGTTTGGTATCAAACCTATGTATTGTTTGAGAAGTTATAAAACTTGTTGATTATGTCATTTTAGTTGTGTTGAATATTTTGAAATGTATGTTGTTTGTGGAAGCCATGTTTGTTGAAAAGTTGTCAAATGTTGCTCAAGATCCCTCATGGTTCTTTAGTTGGGGCTTGGGGGCCATTAAGGGGATGGCTTATCCTCTTAATGGATTAAATTTTGGGTGGAGATCGTTTCCTATTCCCCTTCCTTTATATTGTGATCCTTGTTGTAAAACAATTGAAGAGTGCAACATTTGAGCTATTTTAGGAGAAGACATGAAAATGGAGACTTCTATTTAGGCATCGTTGAAAGTATTTATGTTGTAAATTGTTCATTTTATTATTCCCACTTTGAGTGGATGATTGTAAATTTGTAAGCTTGAAAGAAATTTTTTTATTACTTGGAAATCCCTATATTTTGTAAACTCTTATAAGAGTGTTTGTATGAGAAATTTATATTTTTAAATGTGTTAGTTTTGTGAAAATAAATTACCAAGTTTTACATTTTTTTGGTAAAGTGGAAATTTTGAAATAAGTTGAAATGAAAATGCATCTCTCTTAATTGAAGTTATTTCATTATTTCCAAATTGTGATAGGGTTCATTTTAAAAGAAATGATAATTTTGTTAAAATGCACTTGCTAAGAGAAAAGGGTTTTCATTTGAGTGTTGAAGAAAAGAAAGGAAAAGTTACTATTGATCTATTGAATGAAAGATATATTAAAATATTTAAAACTTTAGTTGAATTTTAGTCAAGCTTATGAAAGGAAAGTATATGGTTAAAAATTTCTTGTATCGGGAAGAATTTCTCCTTACTAGTTAGGTAGGTTGAATGAGAAACTTTACTAATTGCTCAATATTCAATATATATATATATATATATATATATATATGAAATTAAACAAGACTTGGCTTCAACAAAATATACATATACATTCATATATATATATATATATATATATATATATATATATGTGTGTGTGTGTGTGTGTGTATATGTATATATATATATATGTGTGTATATATACATATATATGTATATATATATATATACATATATATGTATATATACACATATATATATATACACATATATATATACATATATACATATATATATACATATATATATATATATATATATATATATATATATATATATACATACATATATATGTATGTATATATATATATATATATATATATATATATATATACATACATATACATACATATATATGTATATATATATATATATATATATATATATATACATATACATTCATATATATATATATATATATATATATATATATATATATATGAATGTATATGTATATATATATATACATATACATTCATATATATATATGAATGTATATGTATATTTTGTTGAAGCCAAGTCTTGTTTAATTTCTTTTACCAAATACCTCGTTGAATATTTATGTAATTCATTCAAAAGAATGGTATAAATATACTTATAAGTTTAACTATATTTAATTATATAAATTTAATTATAAATTTATATATATTAAATTTGTTAAATAAATAAACTATACTCTTTATATAGTATTAAACTTAACCTTAATATTGATAATATATATGTGTGTGTGTTTTATAATAAATAAAATTTATATATTAAAAATAAAACTTACTTTGTATACCTCATATGGTCGTGGGATGTATTAATTTTAGAGTGGGGAAAGTGGTGGGAGGGCTCGCCGACCCCCACCTCATATGTAAATGGGATGAGGAGTGGGGTCAGCGACCCCTCCCCCGTTCTATATTAATTAAAACATAATGCGGGTGGGGGCCGAGTCCCTACCAAACAATTTAAACCCTAATTATTTTTAAAAGTTGCCTCTGTCACATTCTTTCTACAGTCGGTCAAGGCTATGGAGGTTATAGCGTATAAATTTGGATCCGTGGCTATTTTTTTATTATTATGGCTTATATACATATTCATATATTTATATATTTTTTTAATATAAATGAGATTTGGGTTAATTTTTTATGTAAAAAATGTAATATATATATATATATATATATATATATAGATCTATTTTGATAGGTAAATTTACAATTTATTTAAATGTATTTAGCAAAAATTATATATATATATATATAATTTTTGCTAAATACATTTAAATAAATTGTAAATTTACCTATCAAAAATAGATCTACAAAGGGTAAAATACCCAAATGCCCAAGTAAAGAAAATACATTAAAATAGCTCAACAACAATAGAAAGATTTACAACAAATAGAATTTCCAATCAAACCCTAGGGGAGGGTAGAATGAAATTCAAGCCAAAATATTGGCAAATCCTTAATATAAATACAATAGAACAGAAATAGAAAACAAAAATAAATAAAATGAGTTTGGAGGCATCCACCTAAGTTTAATCTTCTCCCATGGCTTCCTTCCCTTCTCCTTCAATAAACCTGCAAAATAGAAATGAGAAAATAAGTCAAATGAGAGAATAAAATCCTCCATAGAGATGTTTAGGGTTTTTTTTTTTTTTTTGAATCCTAGATCTAAGGGCCCAAATTCATTCCATCCAATGGCCAAGATTCTTCCCTACAAAATTTAGGTGAGAGTTAGGTGAAATCATCATTTAAATGCATGGGTCAATTTTGAATGGGGCCACTTAAGTGGTGTATAAGTTAAATTTATTCTTTAACCTATTTGATTAGTTGATGACTTTTTAATAAAATCCCATGACCCTTGTAATAAATTAAATTAATTACTCCTTAGTAATTAGGAAATGTTATTATAGGAATTTAATTTAATTGTGTTTAATCAATAGGAGGGTGAATTAGACTTAGCCCTAAAATAATAAATTATTAAATGAATTTTAAACCAAACTAGAAATTGAATAGTATAATTTAATTGTTAGTTAAAGCGATAGTTGGTTAACCGAGAATTAAGCTAAAAGTTGTAACAAGATTTTTTTCAAAAAAATATTGGTAATTTTCTAAATTAAGCTGTTGGTTTATCTTGGGTTTCGTGTGGGAAATTTGTGGGCATTACACCTCAAATCCCATCTCAACTTCTTTTGGGATCTTCCATTTCTAAGATATATATGTATAACATAAATTCTACCTTAAATCTTTTTTATCGAGAGGAAAACATTTCGTATAACTCACACTTAAAGTTCACACGGAAGAAACGAGGTTGGGATCGGGCGTGAAGGGACAGAGAAAGGAAATACACGTGAAGTGACGAGAATCAAAATTCGGGGCTTAGCCGATTTCACGTGACAAAGTCTATTTTAGGAGATAACATACGAGATCACCAAGCGATGTTGAGACTTGCGCGCCACGCATTGCCAATTCATTAGAGGATTAGATCGAAGCACTTTTGCATGGAGATAAGCTAAGAATAGATTCATCAGTTGATTAACTATAAGAGGTATATAGATAGGACACTTGCATGTGTGGCTATGCTCGTAAGCGAGCGTGGCTATTTATTATTAGCATGCGACACATTGCAGAGTAGTTAAGTATTGAAGGAAAGTCCCCACCCTATATATATGAGTCGAATTACTTAGTTAAGAGAGATGTAGACGTGAGATAGATATAGATGTGTGTATGTGACTGGATAATTATATCAGATCCATGCACGCATGATTATTAGATTACTGTTATTGTATGAAGCTTTTGTGTTACTATTATGATTAATATATGAAGGATATTGGCGAACCAGAGTATTATTCTATATGTTTTGATCATTACATGTTATTGATTCAGTCATGATTAACACTTAAGTATATTCATTCATAGATCTGGTTCTGTTATACACCATGTGATGATGGATTAGTTATAGGTATATATCTTTGTTACTTCATCATGCTAACATCCTACTACAACAACCCTAAAGAGGCACTGTACCTTTGCATGCTTGGTGAGCACTCACCTATCTATTGAGTGATGTGCCAAACGATGTCTCAGGGTATATTTTTGAATTATACGCTTCATAATTGGTTCCATTGCGAGACCTCTTTTTCATTTGTTTCAGGATGGTTCGCGATGAAGACGTATCGTTAACTTTGGAAAGCATTGAAGAGTGGATACATGATACGGAGGATGAATACACGAGAACGTTTATCGGATCTGATTTAACGCGTGCACTTGGGTAGAGCGAGAATTTTTATGATAGTTTGTACAAGAGATTCTTTGTTATCTTTCAAGTAGAAGCTGCATGCAAGTGGATGAGCGCATATGCATCTAAACAGAAGTGGAGATATCACGTGCTTATTTAGACACGGGAGGAATTTCAAGTGCTCTATGATGTTGATCGATTTGGAATCATGCGGTGGATACGTGGTTTGAGGGTATTCTAATCAATTATATTATGGAGTATTCAATATCGACATATTCGTTCCGAGAGGTAGCTGCATTTCGTTTCTACGGTATCCTAGAGGACATATTTGCAAGGTATTTGATGGTGATCAATATATGTGACTTAACATTGAACTTGGAAGATAAACCTATGGCTAACTAAACCCCAAGACACGCAGCGCGGTTGGGAACAGGGGATAGATGAAAGATGGCAGACCTAGTAGCAGTGAGCGAGAGGGATGAGAGGTGGTTGAATTATGATGAGGCACATGAGAGAGGGATTTACAGGCAAGCAACAAGAGATTGCGAGAATGGATGGCGTTGAGGAGAGAGATGGCTCGTGAAGGATTTGAATCTCGCAAAGAAGATGTGGAACTAGAGCATCAGGACCTCCCCCATCTAGGAAATCACGACAAGAAACCCTCCTCGACCTCACATGGAAGCGCCAACCAGATATGACTAGGGCCATAGGTGTGCATCCGAACCTACCGATAACCTCGCCCTTGCGCACTTGGTTTTCCAATATCTAGTGCAATAGGTGGAAAACACTTTAATTTAGGAACTAAGAGATCAAATAATTTAGAAATTAAGTACATCAATGGTAAGAAATACAACTTCATCACTATTTGGGGAACATTTTCAAGCGTGTCATCTGCACTGAGAATGAAAGCGCGCGAAATGTTGGATTCACCTCCGAAAGTGGGACTACTTCACAAACCGTAGGAGGTCGGTATAGTACTACTATTGAAACACAAGGAATTACATCTACGGGTCATATCCTGCAGACACGGTGGAGGATATGGAGGTATAGGTGGTTCTAGTTCCGGTGGATCTAGTGCTTCAGAGGTAAAGGAAACACGGGGGTTTTGATCGGGTGGACAAGGCCCACAACAACAACATAATATTTATATGGAGATGTAACTTTGTCTCTTGGATTATAGAGGCATAGAAGATCTTTGTTGAACATGTGCATATGTGTGAAATCTTATGGTGCGTGAAAGGGATCAAAGCATCCGAAAGCGCAGGGCTATTCAATTTACTACCATGTTGCGGGGACGTGCACATAGCTGATATAAGAAGTTTGACCACGATCAAACTTGTGTTGATTATCAAAGCATTAAAGGATGCTTTCTTAAAGGAGTTCTATATCCAAGAGTTTTAGCGAAGAGTATAAGCGTGCTTAAAGACATCAAACAAGACACTACCGAGAGTGTACGTGAGTATGATGCGTGATTCAAAACACTTATCTAAAGCTGTCTTATGACATTCATGCTAGCTAGCATGCACTGATAGTTTGTTGGAGGATTAATTACACCATTTCGAAGGCGTTGTCACATAAGACATATATTGATGCGCATGAAGCATTAGAGGAAGCTTTCTAAGGTGAGGTAGTTGGGAGTATTGACCTTTGGAGTTAGCCCATTCTTAGAGGCCCAAATAACGGCTATGGCGAAGGCGATTACAAAAATTATCAGCAAATTCAACACATGAGATGCGCTCAGGGGATCTGGTGTATATATTATGAAGTGGAAGCTCATACTAAGGATAGTTTCCCTCGCAGGTCCATACATTCATTATTGTTAGAATGTGAGATCTGTCATTTGAATCATGATGCTAGCCATTGTCCTTTCTTTGCAACGCATGATAAGAAAGAATGTATCTTATTTTTGTAAAATTTGCAGTCCACAACTCATGATATCGAGGAATGTAGATTGATTGGCGGATCCATGATGCCATTGACATTGGGGTTTGGCAGGACACGTGTGGTGATAATCCTAAAGGAAAGAACAAGCATCGAGATATTGATTATAATCAAAGCTATAGCGAGGAATGATGGGTGATTTAAAGGAGGTCATGGAAAAGTACGAGGGTATTAGGGTGGATATGGAAGACGAGACCGAGGTGGACGAAGAGGTGAGTTCCCTAGTGGAACATGTTATACATGCGGATCACCTAACCACTATAGGTGTGAATGCTCATAGAATATCTCCTGTTCATTTTGTGGAAAGGGACATAGTTATGAGGAATGTCTAGACTTGTATGAGTATCTCGGTAGAAGAAGCACAAGAAATAGAACTAAGGCACATGGATGGTTAGGATTGAGCACGTGGTAGAGAATCAGTGGATGCCCAAGTTAACACCAGAACCCGAGGTAGTAATAGTGAAGATTACCACACGAGCTGAAGCGACACGTGTGAAAGAGGCATTGCACCAGAAGCCGACAATCACTAGGGAGGAGGTTTTGCATGCGTGTATACAAATCCAAATCATGAAGGAAGTCTATCAAGAGACCATGGAGGTTCTCGGGAATCTTCGGGGTGAGATACGATGTTTAAAAGAGCAGTTCAAGGAAAATGTAGGATAAGAAGGAGACAGAAAAGGCCCTTCTCGTGATATTGATGACATTAGAGAGGTATGTAGAATCTTTGCCAGGAGAATATTATTCCTTTATTAGGGAATTGGTTGAAGGGGAATACTCGTGCGCGGGAAATGTATTTGAAAAAAAAATCCATGCAAATCTCCCTCCTGATAGTATTGATTATGACAAGGAGATCACTTTGAATGTTGTTGTGGATGGTTTTTTGTTGAGCAACATCTTGATTGATACAGGTGCAAAAGTGAATGTATGTACATTGGATACATGGGTACAAATGGGGAGACCTCCATTGCAGCCCTCATCTAATGTATTTTTTATGGCAAACTAGACCAAGGCTGCTCCCATATGAGTTACGAAAGATGCATCTATAATAATACAAGGGGATACGTTCACCGAGGACTTTGAGGTCTGGCACTCACGGAAGGCAGTAAAGTTTCCCAGCTTTACTTGGGCACCCTTGATGTTATGCAAACAATGCTGATTTGAGAATCAACAAGGGTTATAGCAACTTTGAGAACAAAGAGGAAAGGGTTATAATACCCTTGACGGATGGGAATTCCATACCATATGTGGAACCTTTGCATGAAGAGGACTTGAATAGAATTTATATACGTGTTATTTAGGACCGAGAGGTCAATGAGCCATAAAAGGAGGGAATTCTTCATTGGGAAGATTCTCATTCTATCAGTGATACTACAAATATTGCTTATGATAATTGGGCTCACGGTACTTATGAACTGGTGGGGCATGAGGTGAAGTGTGTGGTTTCTTGTAAGAAAGGTTTTCACTCTGTCAGATGTATAGGTCGCTCAGTACCCTGGTATACTGGAGCAGAAGATCTGACTATATTTTTACAAGCCATGGAGGTAAAATGGACAGACCAGGTTAAAAGAAGAGATATGTTAGCATATACCTTACACGGGATGGAAGCACGTTGGTGGGTAGTTCACAGAGATAATCTTATGGAATGGAAGGAGATTGGAACTACCTTATCTACTAGGTTTTTAAGGAACAATGCACCTACACAGATTTGCACTTATAATGGTGATCAACTTTTAGACATCACATTTAGTAGTGTGAGAGACTACGGACAGCAAGAAAAGAAGCATTACCACCTTCACTCTAGGTACATAAAATATATTCCACTCTAGATGGATGTGCACGCGCTTGGTATGTCTATGTTAAACTACATAGAGAGATGGGCAATTGGCAGATTTTGACAGAAATGATCAGACCTTTGACTACTTCTCGGCTAAACCTCTGCAGTAGGGGCATTGAGCTTTATCAATATTTTAACTATGGGAGAGAGTGGGAAAGCGGAGGATATTATTCATGAATTATTTAGTGAGATGGAGACATGAGCGCGTTTTGAAGAAGAAGAAGATGACTCCATATTACTTGAATGCACTTGCCTTGAGAAAGAGAAAGGGAAGATGGTTTACATAATTGATGATGAGGAAGTTGAGAACTTGGATGTTGATCATTCACATGGAGCACGTGAGGTCTTAGATAGTGCAGATGTAGATACGCACGCATATCATGAACCCATGAAGACAAAGAAGGTAAACATTGGGACGGATCAATCGAACCTAAGGAGGCCATTATTGGGGATTATTGTTCGACGCCGAGATTACAAAAATCATTGAGTTACTCGGGATTATCAAGACTTATTCCTCAAGGGTATCATGAACTTAAAGGCATGCATAAATCACTTGGAGAAATGAATAGAAAGCTTAATGAAGGTGTGTGCCTGTTAGAAAGAGACCTTATCAAATGAATCCCAATTTCCACGAGAAAGTAAAGGAATAAATTGCTAAGATGTTAAAATGCGGAATCATTCGACCCTTGGATGAGTTAGAATGGGTTATTCCTATTGTGATAAGTATCAAGAAGGATGGTAGGATTAAAATCTATGTAGATTATAGGGATTTGAATGCAACATGTGTTACATATCCTTTTCCTATGCCTTTCACAGCAGTATTATAGAAGGAGTGGCCAGGGCATGAGATATATTCATTTCTGAGATGGGTTTTCAGGTATCATTAGGTTAGTATTTCTCGGGAAGATCAAGAAAAGAAAACATTTACTACGAATGGGGTAGCTTTTCTATCTTGTGATGCCTTTTAGATTGAAAAATTCACCTATGGTATTCTCATGGATCGTTGTTCAAGAATTCAAGGATTTCATAAATAACTTCTTACAGTGTATCTAGATGATTGGAAACTATATGGGCTTGTGCAGGTGAAAGATCATTATGACAATTTACGCTTAATGTTTGAAATATGTAGACAGTTGAGTATCTCGTTGAATATCAAGAATTGCATATTTTCCACGCCTTTTGGAATGCGACGGGGCACATAATCTGTAAGGAAGGGTTCTTTAGTTGATCCATTCTAAAGTTGTAGTCATTTTAGGCTTGGAAGTGCCTACCATTCAAAGTGGAGTGCACAAATTTTTGGTCATACAAGGTATTACGAGAAAATTCATACAAGGATATGCCAAGGTTTACGCACCCTTGGAAGAATTATTAAAGGGAAAAGGTACATTTTATATGGGATAATAGTAGCGGCACACGTTTGAGACATTAAATAAGAAACTTACTACCACACCCATTCTACATTTTCCCTCATGGGATAAACCATTTCATGTACATTTGGATGCTTAGGCATGGCCATTGGCATGGTGTTGGCTCAACCAAGAGAGGGTATTATCAATCATCTAATTTGTTTTGCTACTAGGAAGATGACTCTTGCTGAAAATAATTATACAACTACAAAGCACGAAGCTTTGTCCATGATATATGCCTTGCACAAGTTCGAGATAAGTATCATTAGCCACACCATTTGAGTTTTATACAGATCACATGGCGTTGAAGTATTTGGTGAAAAATCCCGTCTTACAGGGGCGCATATGCAGATGGGTACTCTTATTTTAAGAGTTTGATTTCACAGTGGTAGTAAAACCAGGGAAGAGTAATTCTGGACCAGATCACTTATCTAGAATACGATGCGGAGAGGAAGCACAAAAAATAGAAGAGATCATGTACGATGCACGGTTGTATAGGTTACAACGCCGCCATCCGAATTAGAGGACATTCTTGTATTTTTAAGGATTGGTGTCACACCAAGCGGGAATGAAGGATTTGAAAAGAAACAACTTGTTATACACAGCACTATTCATGTTGATTAGTGGTGACCTATACAAGTTAGGCAGAGATGAATTGTTACGCCGTTGTGTATTAGAGCATGAGCACTTGAGGATATAATGGAGGAAGCACATGGTGGTATTACAGAGGTGGCCACTATCCGAGAGCGATGCTAATGCGCAAAAGATCTTACTTGCGGGTTTATGGTGGGAAACACTATATAAGGATTATAAAGATTATTAAGGCTTGTGACCATTGTCGGTCATCTAGGTAGACCGGGCGAGAGAGATGAAATCCTTTGTGACTGATTACAAGTGTAGAACTGTTTGAGAAATGGACAATTGACTTTGTAGGACCTATTTCGTCAGTGCACGTAGGACTAGATCATGCTATATCATTACTTACACAGATTATCTTACAAGATGGGCGGGAAGCAACACACGAAGGATCGTATAGTGGCTTCTGACATCTAGGTTTCTATGGGAGAATGTTCTTAAAGGTATTGATGTCCTTTAAGTTTAACAAGTGATACGGGCACACACTTTTTGAATGAAACAATCGGGATCATGTTGGATGAGTTTATGGTTACACACCATAATACTACACCCTATCACCACAGAAGCGAATGGAACTGCGCTAAGGCTTTTAACAAGATTTTGACCCAAACATTGACAAAAACATGTGATGTTGGAAGAAAAGATTGGGATGATAAGGTATCAGTTGTTCTTTGGGCATATAGGACAACATATAAAATATTGAACAAAGCCACACCATTTCAGTTGGTGTTTGGGGTGGAATCAGTTCTTCCTATAGAATTCATGTTACCTTCTTTGCACATTATGCACACTAGAGGTCTAGCTGATGGGAAAGCTTTGGAAGAAGCAATTAAGAAGATAGTTTGCTTTGATGAGTGACGAGCAATAGAAGCGTTGGAGTCGAAGCAAGAGAAGGAAAGGCATAAAGCATGGCATGATAGACATATAAGAGATAAGAAGCTCGAAGTTGGACAAATGGTACTTCTTTCTGACTCTAAGTTTTGTACCATCCAGGAAAGCTTAAGGTACATTGGTTGGGGCCGTATGTTATCACTCACATACTTGATTCGGGCGCTTTCTAGTTAGAAGTAGTTGTGAATGAATGCATTTGCTTAGTTACTTTAATGGGAGTAGGTTGAAGCCCTATTATACATAAGTCTTCTTGGTGTTTGTAATAAGGTAGTATTTCCAGTTAGATTAGGTTTCCATTTCTGCATGTCTTTAATATATTTCTTTCATTGTTGTTATGCTTTTTCAATTTAGTTATTGTTTTTGTGTAATAAGCACATTTGCGTGCATGAAGCTAACTACAATATGAAGCATGTTGATGCATAAAGGACTGCACATACTTTTCGTGTGGGGTGGTTGCTGATATCTAGGTACAAAATGGTGAAATTAAGAGATAAAAGGAATAAGCTTAAGGGTACTTATCAAAATTAAAAAGATTGCTTCTCAAAAGTGACCAAGGATGGAGATGAATGAAAGGAGAGTATAACGCGAGGTAAGTGGTGGCCATGATAACTACCAGGAGAAGGTGCAGTGATGAGGTACTCGAGCACTAGGGTGCGTGCGCTTTAAAGAGAAGTTTGTGACAAAAGGTAGGAAGGCACACTAGAAGGTTATAGCTATGGCGCGAAGATGTACCGCATGGAAATAACAAATTTGGTCAATGAATGAGAGGATTTTGGTAGGTGGAGGAGTAATAAATGCACTAAAATTATAAAATCTATATAAGGGATGCAAATTCATTTTTACCATTGCAACTAAGAGATTTTAAAAAAGAGTTAAGTGCGAAGAGCCGAGTGATTGATTCAAAGTGTGAAGATTGTGAAACCAGACTTGAGAGGTAGATCTATGAATTTGAGAGTTTGGATCCCTGGGTGAAGAAGGGTTTGAAGGAAGCAGGAAGGTAGAGAAGAGCTAGGGCATGCGGTTTTCATGATTTAATCTAGGGAACGCTTGCATCGAGCTAGGGTTTTGATTCAGCCATTAACGAGTACAGAGAAGGTATTTGACAGAGAGTTGCAAGGAAGAAATGGCTCCCAAGAAGGCAGCAACAACAACAGTAAAAGGAAAAAGAAGATTGTTGTCGAGGAAGAAGAGGAAATGACCCCAGAAAGTAATTTTTAAAGATGCAGTATCAGAGGGTGTCATTGTTGGCTAGGAGTGGGACTCACACATAAGGAAGAGTAAAGTGAGTGAGTACAACCATAGAACCTTGGACAACAAGAAGGGACTGGATGCCCTTCTCTCTTCAAGAAAAAAATAAGCGCACATCGGATGGCATGCACATCTATGCGATTCTCGAGAGAAGCTCTGAAGAAGATTGACATCTATCAACTATATGAGCTTCCATATTTTGGGAAGTATGAGCCGATTATACAGATGGATCATGAGCAGAGTCCATGAGGACTTCTTCTATTTCACGGGACGAAGGGTCAGACTCTCTTCCACACTTATCTCTTCTGTTATAGGATTGAGAGCCACTGGAGAGGATATTAAAGTGGACTTAGTAGATAAAGTTGTTATCTTGGAGACCAGGAAGGAGTTAGGGTACCAAAAGGGTCCGCGTGGAATGGACATAGATAAGGTAAAATGTGGTCCAATCGTCAAAGCAGTAACGCACTTGGTCACCAAATTGAATGACCAAGAACGGTGGTCACAGGTAAATATGATGTGGTGCATATGGAAAAGTGCATCTCAGAGGGATTCGTCTACAACATAGCAAGGTATATTGCAAGAGTAGATTGTAGAGGAAGTGTGCTTTGAAGGAAAGATAAGTTTTGGCATTGTCCTTATATCATTAGTATTCATGGAGATCGGGGTACCTGATGGACCCAAGGAGAAAATATGGGAGTACCCCATAAACAACAAGTCCCAAGTGAGAGATTAAGAAAATACCTCGCAGGTTCGATGACATATGATGTGAAGGAATGAGTGAAGAAGTGGTATGATAGAATTCGCACGATGTTTGAGGAAGAATGACACATTCCTAAGGACTTACCATCGGTGGTGGGCAAGCAAGTGTAGTTTGTTGTTTATCGGTACTTATATCATGTGGTTCCTGATGACGGATGGGTCCTAGATCCCTTGGTGCAAGTTACCCTACGCATTCACAGTGAGGTACTTTCAAGCATCCATCCATCATTTACAGACATAAGGAGGTTGATGTTCAATGTAGACAAGGTGGATTGCGACTACCACACCTTGAGGAAAAATTACATGTATCCAAGTCGAACGTATATGACGAAGTGCTTATTTTGAAGTACTAAGCATAAAGTTGATAATTTCATCATTGTGGGAGACACAAGGGCAAAGTGCTTGTCTATATCCAGCTAAAGCCTAATATGGAAAAGAATAAGTATGTGGAGAATGAGTTCATGCTCCCAGGGCCACCAAAGGGCATACATACTATGGAGAATATTCCAGTGTCGAAGCCCTCTAAAACAATACAAGTGGAAGAAGAGGAAGAGCAAGAAGACAATGGAGGATTGATACACAGAAGGAGGAAACCTTCTGATCCACAAGAAGAAGAGCACACTACTACTCCACCACAAGGAGAGGATGAAGAAGAAGATATAGGGCTAGTGTAAGGAGATCACTTATTTAAGAAGGTGTTTAAGAAAACAAGAACACATGACAAGACCCCACAGACTGTGAGAAATTCACCGCACCTATCACCTCACAAGGAGCCTGCTGAGAAGAGAAAGAGGAAGCTGAAATTAGATGAAGAAGTAGAAGATACTAAAGAGGGCACACGTGCATCACCAATAACTCTTGACCAGGAAGAGGAGCCACAAAACCTAGAAGAGTAGAGAAAAGAAGAGACAAGGGATGTAGAGAAGAAGGAAAGAGAAGAAAAAGAGAAGTCGAGGCCCTCGACACACGCTACGGATAATACACAAGTGCCCAATCTTGATGCTACAGTCCCAAAAGGGCTTAGATCAAGGAGGATAAGTGGAGAGAAAAGTGCACCAGCCATGGGATATCACGGAGGACATAGAAAATATTGTCCGCACCCGAGTTCAGAAACCTTTGTTGAGCGAAGGATCTATATGGTTGGGAGATCATGGATGAGGACATGGCAATGGTGCGTACTAGAAAGAAATTGTCATGGTCAATGCATATGCACATGGATGAACCAAAATTTGATGTATGCGAAGATTCATGTGTGTCGAGTTGCTTGAAAAGGGATCCTTTGGCTAGGCACATAATAGTTAAGCTGATTGTTATGTCTGATGAACAAGTGAGTAATGCGTTGGTGAAAGTATCAATAGAAGTGGCAAGAAGGAATATGGATAAGGCTTCCACCATAAGAGCGATGCATGAAGAAGCCGAAGACAAAGTATGTTGAGATAACATGCTTAAAGCAAGAGAAGGACTTGAGCCGGCGAAAGTATAACACTTTCGTGAGCATGGCGGAAGAAATTGGAGATTATGTGCTCAAGTCGGGCCCACATCTGGAGTCTCAAAATCAGAAATAATTTCCTTCCATAATGCATTATGTTCGGGATATGATAGAATTGGTTCTTGAAGATGACACCAATTGTGTGCCAAAGAACAATAATGTTGAAGAATAAGCGGAAAGGGCTAAGGCTGCAAAGTAGCGTGAAGGATTGCAAAATATGGAGGCATCTGCAAACACTTCAAGATGAATTAAAGAAGGAAGATCATGCCTTGAACATTTGCATAGCCCCTGGAAGTACTTATAAAGGTAAAAACATTGGCGAGAATAAAATTAACTCTAGAGGTCCATGAAGGATGAGATGTTAGGGCCGCTACCGAGAGGTTAACTATTGTAAAATAGAGGTGCGAGGAATTGGGCTGCACACAAGATCCACACAAGGAGAGGTTAGATGAGCTTGGAAAACTCATCGCCCAAAGAATGGATGTGCTGGAAGGGACACACACTTCACTGTCAAGTGTTATGATAATAATAGAGAATGAACAAGGGGAGTTAGCACAAGATGAGCTGGAATCCATTATGGTGGATATACTGAGACCATGCAAAAAAGGCACCGATGAATTACGAGACCTTGGACCTTGGGTAGAAATAAAGGAGGAGTATCAAGAGTTAATACTTTAGGACAAGGCAGAGGAACCTAAAAAATAATTCATTATTTATTTTCTTCATTCAAAGTATTCTTTATTCAACATTCGTTACTTCATTTGTTGGAACATAACCATTGTCGGGTGACAATGAGATTAATGTGGGGTAATGTTGATCATAGGAAAACACTTAGTAGAACTCACACTTAAAGTTCACGAGAAGAATAGGTTGGGATCAAGGGCACGAAGGGACAAAAAGGCAATACGCATAAAGTAACAAGATCAAGATTCGGGACTTAGGCAATTTCACGTACAAAGTCTATTTTCGGGATATGGCATGCGGATCACACAAATGATCCGAGACTTGTGCGCCGAGCATTACTATTCATTACTGAGATCGGATTGAAGCACTTTTGCATGGAGATAAGCTAAGAATAGTTTCATCGATTCGATTAAGCGTAAGAGGTCTATAGATAGCAAACTTGCGTGTGTGGCTATGCCTATAAACAGTGCGTGGCTATTATTAGCATGCGACCTATTTCTGGAGTAGTTAAGCGGTGAAGGGAAAGTCCCCACCCTATATATATGAGTTGAATTACTTAGTTAAGGGAGATGTAGACGTGAGATAGATATAGATGTGTGTATGTGACTGGATAATTGTATCAGATCCATGCATGCATGATTATTAGATTATTGTTATTGTATGAAGCTTTTGTATTATTGTTATGATTAATATATTAAGGATATTGGCCGAACCAAAGTATTGTTTTGTATGTTTTGATCATTACATGTTATTGATTCATTCATGATTAATTCTTAAGTATATTCATTCATAGATCTGGTTCTGTTATACACCGTGTGATGATGGATTAGTTATAGGTATATGTCTTTATTACTCCATCATGCTAACATCCTACTACAACAACCCTAAAGAGGGACCTGGTACCTTTGTGTGCTTTGGGTGATCGCTCGGCCTATCTTTGAGTGATGTGCAAAGACGTCTATGGTGTATCTATGAATTCTAGGTTGCATCAAATCTCTTTCCCAGAAAAATATTAGGCTAAGTATAAGAGGATATCATTTTGTGTTCCCCACTTTTATTTGTAATGAAAACAAATTACGACATTAATTTCCTTTTGAAATTTCTGTAAACAAAACTGAATTTATGATGCTCTCCATTTATTACATGGAAATCATTTAGTACACGTTAATAATTAAAAATGGCGCTATCATCTTTACAAATTTTATAGGCGTTGTTATGTTTTCTTTTGCAGATTACTTTAAAAACGTGACAATCTATAGTGCACCTCGACCCCCTCAAAAAACCACATTGAGTTGTCTTTTACATGAGACAAGGATCTAATACTATGTTTTGGGTTGTTTGATAATGGGGATGAAGATCGAAGGTGTAATTGAGACGTAATTATTTGTTGAATCACACTCAAGCATCATCATGAAACATTGATCAGTTCACCTTTGCTATATCTCACTTCACTTTTACTACCATTGGGGCATTACATAGCAGCATTGTTGCTCTTGCTTTCGAAGCCCTCAATTCCCTGCCTTTCGGTTTAAGTAGCCATCAATCTGGTAACATTTTGAAATTGCATATTTCTACAATTCCATCAATGTAATGCCCCTTTCGGTGTTGACTCTCGTTCTTACTTCCTTGACTGTAGTTCTAACGTTGAATGTTGTGCTTGCTCCCTTTGATCGTTAGGTGATTATGATCTTTTTGTAAAGTAAATTTAGCGTCTTTTCTTTTTGTTTTACCTTCTATTATCGTCATGAATGCTTCTTAGATTTATGAGGGTGTTGTGTAGCATCTTTTTGAATATTCTTATTAAAGGATAAATCGTGTTCTCGATTTAAATGGGTTAAGCTTAATGACACTTTTTTTTGTAATAGCTCTAAAGGAATTTTGAAAGCTTTCGAGGGTTTTTAGGGTGTGTTTTTTTAAAAAAGGGACCTAATTTTATTTAAGCCAAGTTTAATTATTTATTGATCTTCCCCCTTAGACCTAGCCTTGACTTGCGTGGGAGGAGTTTATTTTTCTTTGGTGGCGTCAAGGCTTAGTAAGGAGACTACTAGTTTAGTGATGGGTTTAATGCTTCAACCACAAACTCACTGCTTGATATCGAACTAGCCTCCACGCATGCTCCTTATTTAATAATAAAATTAATGCTTGGCATGTGGTTAAATTTTGTTACCTAGTGCTTGATTGTTTTAGTTACTTGTTGGAAAATGGTGGGTTAGTGGACACCTCTCAAGTCTTAAATGACTTAATGGAGGAAATGTTTTAGCTTGTGTTGTTGGAGTGAAGGGAAAAAATAACCTTATTTGCGTGTAATTTATTCAAAGCAGGAGTGCTTCCCAAATCGAGTATGTTGAAAAAGATTTGAAACTTTCTTGCAAAGGTGATTCACGGGTGCAGAGCCATCCTCCATGGCATTTGCTACACCCGACATGTGTCATCGGTATCTTGGAGCAAAATAGAGGATGCCCAACAAGCAAAAATCGGAGGAAGGTTGTCGGATGTTACTATGCGAGGGCACAGTAGAAATTTTTGCAATCTCAAAAGCTTATAATAGGCATGATAAGCACTACCCATTTCAATATTTTCTAGCTTTAACAATATCCTAAAATGAATCATTTCTCTTTCTGAATTGGCTTTTTGAGTGGGATTTTGTGGATTGTGTATAGTCATTTTATTACTTTGTTGGTTGTTCTTGATTATCCTCTAGTTTTGGGTTTTATGGGTTGTTGTGGATGCATACATTTCTAAGAAATTCCTTCGGGTCAGATTTTCCTTCAAAAAAAAATTCGAGTTTGGTAGATTTTCGTGAAACCTCTCCTTTTCCCTTGAAATTTCTTGTTATAACAATAAAAAGTTGCCAAATGTTAATGGTGGATGGCTTGGGTTTGTCTGTGTCTGGTTGAAATGTTGGGAAATCATAAGTTGCTTTTGTATAAGTAAATCGATGGCTTACTGTGTTATGGTGCACATAGTATGTTGTTAATTTTGGTTTGATAAATCAAACCTTGCTTCCTAGATTTCATGGTCTCCAAAATTTTAATACCCATATTATATTCAGGTATCTGGGAATTTTATTTTATATAGAACTACTGGTTTATTTACGGGATTTAATGGAATCTAGGTATTTGTTTACTTATTTCGATCTATTGAATAATGGGTGAATGCTTTTGGTTGTCACTGTGGTGCTGGTATTAAAATCTGTGTGTGATTAAGTTTTTTGTAAAATTATCTAGTAATATCTATAAATTTTGGGTGTTGCCTTATGCTTTGAATATGGTGATCCTTCTCCTGAATTATTTTATATCGATTATAATGAATATTTTATAATCTTTGGGACTTACCTAGATGCTTGACATATTGATGCAGTGACCCAACCATTAATGGGTATGCATTGTAACTAGTAGGATACTGGGTAATTTCTTGGGATATCCGTTAACTAAGACTATCTAATTGATTCGAAGTTGGGGATTAATAATAAATTTTTAATATCAAGAAATCCCATAAGGGTATTATTTTGTTTGATCGCTCACAATGATTGTCTCAGATCTACTCTTTTCTTATACGGTTAATGGAATTTTGTACAACATTTTCGTTGAACAACTCTGTAATTTTGGGTTAGTATGCTTATTTTGTTTGGCTCTTAAATGATCGCATATTTGCACTGGTATTTTTTTGGTATTGTATCTTCTTTTGAAGAAAGCTCCAAGCCTTCGTAGGGATGATCGTAAGTCTTATCTATCTTATGGTATGAATTCTCTATTTGTGCTCTTAGTTTCAGATTTTGTTATAAATAAGGAAGTATATTTTTTCCTCAATATTAGTGAACAACTAAACTTCCCTTGTTTAGAATATTATTTCATAGTCTTGTTATCAAGAAGAAAATTTTAGAGATATTACAGAGGTCTGTTGAGAGTCCTTTTCCTTGGTATATGTTTGGAACCACGATTGGTATTGGTGGATTTCGATGATCATAGTAATCGTGATCTTTAGGAAGGATTTTTGATTGAGATAGTAACCATTACCTTAACCATGTCGAACAACCCTTGCCAAGATTATTGAGGGGTATTATTGGATTGTATATATGATATTGTTGACTCAATCACATGGGATTGATCAATGTTTCTTTTTGTTTCTAACTTATAAGGCCAATGGCCCCTTCTTGAATGATTGTTAAACTTTTGTCATTTTAGAGACAATCATCGTAACTAGTACATGACTTCTCTAAGAAAATATTGATTGATGGTTTGAGTATTATATTTCAATCATATAATCTATATGATTACATGATTGAAATCCCAATACACTTAACATTTTATTTCTAACTTATAAGGCCAATGGCCCTACTTGGTTGATTTTTAAAAAAATTTGTTCATTGACATTGTTCATAACTGAAGCATATGACTTCCTTCTTAGTTGACATGGTGGAAATTTTATTATGACTTAAGAATTTATTTTTAAATCTTAGACCCATTTCTTTAAATATAAGGTTTCCTTTCATGATATTGTTAAATAGTAGCATATTGTTTTAATGCATAGTCCTTATCATGATCAGTTCTCATGAACTGACTCAAACTTAATAAATGTGTAGATGGCTTTTGTGAGTAGAAAAAGGGAATGACTTGTAGAAAGTTGCACCGGTTTTGCTAATGAAGTTCCTTTTCTCGGATGCTTAATATATTGAAAGGTTTTGGAATAGAATTTTTTGGAAAAGTTAGAAGGACTTAGTGCCTTAGCATTTGTGTAATTGTGGAGTAATGTTGTCGTAACTAACTAAAACTAAAACTTGTAAAATATTATTGTGAATGATATAAAATGATCATGGCATTGTTATGTGTATCTTATTGTATAATTGCAATTTTGAAGATAGTTTAGCTTTTCTTTGACCAATATTGTTTACCTATTTGTTTCCAAGTCAAAGTACATTAGAATATTTTTTCCACCTTTGGATTGTGTGTCGTGTTGGATAGGGAATGATGTATCCATGACTAGTTATCATAAAGGATAATGGTAAGAAAACTGGGTTTTAACTTTGAGTTAGTAAATCTTGCTAGATTTTGACAATAATGTAATGCTAGGTATAACAGAATGTTATTATAATCCTTATAATGGTTATTTATATATATATGATGTTGTAAACAAATTGATGAAGTAAAGAGTCCTTAAGTGGGAAAAAGGAAACTATCTTCTTGTGTCGAAAAGATATACCTTATTACTCTCAACCTATACTGGTAGTTTATCTTTAGAGTTGTTGGGATATAAAATTATATTAAGTTGTAAACTAATGTATGATAATTTTGGAAAGTTAACGAGGTCATGCTAATTGGGATAAAGGATCAAGCAATCTTTAAATATAACTTATCAGTTATAAATTCATAATTTTTATCATTTAAGGAACTTTAATCCTTATACTTAATTACATCTCCTAGCTTAAATCTATAAGAGCCCAAGTTTTTGTTTTTGCCCTGCCGGTATGCTTAGTAATTTGTTTTTCCATAAACCCAACTTTCAAGATCGACATAGTTTTACCTTGTCGTGGTATATATCGTTCCCCCTTATATTTGATTGTTGGGTGTGCTTTAAGGAGAATGTCTTCTCCTAGGGTAGTGTTCCATAGAAAACCAAATTTTTTTGTAAAAACCCTCTTGGACCGACCACTTGTTGATTGGCGAAGACCACCAACTAACCCTAAATGTCACCTTAAGAGTTGGGATCATTAATAAACCCGATACCCAACTTATTTATCATTTGGTTCTATGGATCATTACTTTGAGATACTTGTGAACCATATTAAATTTTGAGTGGTGATTGGGTTGTAGGATTGTAACCTCTTTTAGTGTGCTAGGAGAAGAGTGTTTTTAGGCCGTTCTTTTCTAATTTTTAATCCCTCTTGTGGTGAGTAAAAAGAACCATGTCGTGTGAGACTCTATAGTAAATTGAGCTCGATCTCTCTTGTTATGTGTGTAAATTTTCTTGTTGTGGATAACGAGCCTATTTTCATACTTAATACTTCTTGCATACTAAATCAATATTAGTAAGCGAGGGAAATGCGACCCTAAATAAAAAAAAATGTGAACTTCACCTCCTTTAGACTTACCCTTTTTCATTGCGTAATGGAGGTTTGATATAAGTTAAGATGCATGCCCTTAGGAGTGAATCCTAGGGATAATGCCAAGTAGCCTAGAGGGCATGTATTAGCCTTGTGAGTAATTGAATACCCCCTTTAATAAACAAATGAATTAAACAAGTAATTGACATATTATAGATGATCCTTATTCGAGGGAGTTATATCTTAAGCTAAATGTTCAATAGTATAAAAAGGAAATCTAGCAACATGAGAAGGATTGTATGAATCATAACATGAGTCTTATAGAACTTAAGTTAAGAATTGAAATATGATTATAGAAAATACGTAATCCTAAATATTATACCATGGGAAGACCCTACATGTAAGTGTGTATTGTGGTTGGACTACATTTGTTGTTCTAGCCAAAAGAAAAGATAATTTGTCTTGATGGGTGTCGCATATTTTCTTTTTCCTATGTGGGTCAATGTTGTGTAAAGCTTATCGTGGGTTGTGTGTATAAAAAAATAGTTATCCAATATTTTATGTGTTTCCCTTATGTGTGTGTTTTTAGTGGGCATTACACTCAATAAAATAGAACAATAATCATAGCCAAAAAAATCATTATAGACACACAATCATTAGATTATACTTACTTCTAGGTGGATATAAGCTCCAGCTACTACTGCTAAGACAACAACTACGAATTTCGCCATCTTATGTTAGGTTTTCATCAATTCTGATGAAGGGAAATTTTAATGACTATGTAAGGATTAATATAAAATATTCTCATTGAAATGTAACGTTATATAGACTTCAATAATTAAAATTGGCTATACATAGAATTTTCACATTAATACACACACACACACACACACACACACACATAGATTTTTTTCATTAAAACGAAATCATGTATTTTTTTCTAAATATAAAAAAGAGTTTACAAAAATAGTCTTCTAGAGATCTTTGCATATAAAACACCTTCACATAATTATATATTGAGAGGAGAAAAATACATTCAAATATCTATCTATCTATCTATCATATATATATATGACTAAAAAACGATGGAATTTTTGTTCTTGACATATGAAATTATTTTTAAAATAGTGACTAGCTAAAGAAACTAGTAATTTTGTAAGTTTTTTAAATCTTTTATATTATGAACAAAAATATTAGTAAAAATATAAGAAAATTCCTAATTGTCTACATGTTCATTTAAATCTTCTAAATTAAGGAAAAACAATATTTTTAATCAAAGAAACAATTAAAAGAGTGCACTTTGATAATTAATCTAGTATTTATTACATTACCAAATTTTCAAATATAAATATAATAAAGTAAATAAACTTGCATGATTTTTATGAATATAATATTTAACGTCATTGCACATAAAAAGGAATTGAATGAAAAATGATCTTAGATGGGAAAAGACAGAAGTGAAATGGTGAGAATCATGAAGTATTTTGAAACGTAGCTAGAAGAAATTGAGAAAGAGATTTGGGTAAGGATCTCATACTTACATTATTACAAGTTTAAGGTTGTATGTAAAAGGTCGAATATTGTTTTGGAAATATTAGAATTCTATAAAAACGGGATCAATAGCAAGGAAAAATTGAGAATTTAATATGTTCATTGGATTCCAATAGCATGGAGTGATAGAATAGCTATGTATTACCCAATCCATAACACATTTGGTTGGTCTCCGACATGCCTACCAGATTAGGGGTTACCCAACATTCCCATTGTCTTTCTTGGGAGAGAACAAGTATTCATGATATTTTTAAGACTTCGCCATATGCAAATGTCAAGTATTTTGACTTATAATTATAGACACCTATATTCCACTTTTGCAAACTTATTGCCAAACACACATAAATCATTCTCATTCTTTCCAATTCCGATATACTTAGTGATTTCCGCTAATTAACTAGAATTTGTTATCACTTTGGCCAATTAACAACCACTTTGTTTCTCACCAAATCTCTTTCACATTCAAGATGCCTATTTACGATGAATCGTAACTCAAAATCCTCTTCAAAATAAATAATTAGTGATTATTAGCTAATTAATCCTATTTTTCCCTTGTTTTAGTCAATATACCCTACTATTGGCTTATAACCCCTCTTCCACCACTTAAAATCACCCTACTTCTCTCCATAACGTCTTAAGAAGCTTAAAAAAGCTTACCCTAGCCTCCAAGTTGACCATAACGGTTGATTAAGGCTCCTAGCATCCTAATCATTTAATAATTCACTAATTATGATTAGAAAAGCTTAATCATGATTAGTAATTCTAAATCTTCTTTGTACTTTTAGTCCCACATGCACCAAGATGCAAGTTTTCCTCAAAGGAAAAACTATAAATAAGACTAAGTACTACCTTCCAACTTTACACCATGCTTTTATTAGTAGCCTCATATAATACATATGTTAAAGAGCCTAAACTCCTTTAAGGATTCACATGCTCATCTTTTCCTAAAGCCTTCATTATGGTTAGTAGGATAATATCTAGCATGACATTGTAGTCTTGTGTTGGAGAGATCTTCTCACCATTTGTGGAGTAACAACCATTCCCAATTTGATTGCTCCTAGATCTATTTAGGTCTATGATAGTTATTCAAACATACTAGTAAGCATGCTTAGATGTTAGATGTTAGATGTTAGTTTCATTTAATCTCCATTATTTTTATATTAATATTTTATCATTAATGTTTCATTCCTTAGCTTTGCATTTAACTTGAGATCATTATGGTGTTGATCTTGCTTTACACTAGTTAATTTGTGTCAAAAGTTTGGGGTGTTATCATTTGTCATGCCAAGTGGTGGGACATACCCCATTGCATTCAATTTTAAAAGATTTTTAACTTAGTTCCAAAGTATTTTATTTCAGGTTTTAGATTAGTTTCAAGTTTCCTAGATTAATTTCAAGTTTTCTAGTTTACTTTCAAGCTTTCTTGAGTACATTTAATATTTTTAGATTAGTTTTTCAAGATTTTTAGATTGATTTCAAAGTTTTAGAGCAATTTTAAAATTTGTATAGATTAATTTTCATTTTTGAAAGTTATTTCAACTAGATTAGTTGTAGATGTTTTGTTTTCATGCTATTTGTAGGATATAGGGATATAAAGCCCTATCAAATTTCCCTCAAAACACCAAAGATTGGACCTTTTTCAAGAAATCTTCTCAAAAACTCATATTTTTGACCACCTATAGGAAAAGGTGTTTATCCATGATTGTGAGAACATGTGCATCCAGAAGGTCACATGTGGATCCAGAGGAGCACTTGTGCATGAATTTGAGTGCCTATGCATGAATTTGAGTGCCCTTACATACACTGAATTTTTGGCTTTGAGTGAAAAAAGTGCCTGTGCATGTAGAAGAGTGCATGTGCCTCATTGGAAGCACCTATACATCACTGACTATGTGAAAAATGATGCGGGGACACTGCGCATTCTTTGTGAGCACATATGCATTACTGTGAGCACTTTTCCACCATGAGGATCGCCTGACCACTTAGAGGAGCACCTATACATCCAGAGGAGAACCCATGCACTAAGAGGGGCACCCATGCATCAAGGTAAAATTTTCTCAAATTTCAAAATTTCAATTTTAGGATTGTTGTCAGTTTTTAAGGGGTTTTAAATGCTATTTTTGTCAATTTGTTGATTTTAGAGAAATATTCCTATCAAAATTATCCTAGGGTTGGATAAGGGATTTTTGAGTAAATTGGTTTAGGGTTTGATGAGTGATATGTTTTCATGCTTTGATTGAGTTTGCAATATAGTTGTGTATGATATTCTCTTACACCTAGTGTGATTTTGAGAACCAAAAGCACCTCTAAACCACTTTTTTCTTCTTGGGAGTAAGTAGGAACAATCGTCATTCATTTTGTGCTTAAAAGAGTAAACCTTCCTTTTTGGCATGTGTTTGATCTTTTTGTTTAAGATATTTTTCACTTGATAAATAATGAAGGCTAAAAATTTTATATGCTCTTTCCTTACACCTAACGTGGTCTTGGGAATCAAAAATAACTAGAAGCACTTGGATTAATTGGGAATAAACCTTATTTTTGCAAAGTTTGATTGTAGTTAATTGATTTACAAACATTTTTCATTGTTATTTTCCTATGATATTATGAATATTTTTATAACTACTAACCATTTGTGTGAAGGACCTAACACTAATCAAAGAAAAGAAGGTATTTTTTCAAATGAAACTCTAATTTTCATGTGTTCTTGTAGGTTGCCAAAGGTGGAAAAAACCACATTACTTAATCCAAAAGATTAAAAAATACACCACTATACAAAACACTTGATTTGCAGGTTGGTTAAGAGATAAAGCTCGTCCATTTAAATAGAACATAACCTCTTTGGCATAAGCCTTAATCTCACAAGAGGGGTGGTTCTAGGAACCCTAAAGTAGTTCACACAAGAGGGAACCTTGTGAATGAAACAAGAAAGTGCTCCAAATACTCAATTGACTAGTATTCCTTGAAAGTTTAGAGTCAAAGCTATCCATATCGTGACCCCAATGAAGGTATATGTTGATGGCAAATCACAGCACCCCTGAATGTCTGCAACTCGATGGGTTGAGACTCTCAGTGTGATTGCATAACATGGAGCTTTTCCCAAGTGTGGGACCTTATGAATCAGGAAATCTCTCTGGATGAAGGCGGTTCCTATTCCTCTATTCAGATGCACACGTAAAAATGTAGAGGGTTTACTCAAAACCTAATCTAACTTTCCAAGGAGATAGGGTAAGAAGATGCATAAAAATAAATCTAAACTAACAAAGGTGATGCACCGAGGAATGAAGAACACTTGTCTTTCCAATAAACACAAACCATTAAAATGCAATGCAAGATCATACATAGATAACCAAATTTGCGGTGAAAGATCGGGAGGACACAAATGAACACGAGAGAGGGTTGAGAATAATCCATAGACATGCATTATTTGCTCTAAAGATTGATACAATACACTCTAAAAATGCCAAGAGGGAAAGTTGCATTACGGTTTTAGATGGGAGGTTTGAACTCCACAAATTCACCTACCAAAGAAGGGAAGGGAGGGGAAAAAAAGAATGTCCAACCTCTAGAAAGAATCCTCCTCTTACAATTTATAGGAAGAATGAGAGAGGGAAGAGGGAGGAATTCCAAATCTACCCCAACCACCTCTGATTGTATTTAATTCATCTCATTATGGTGGTAGGTGAGAACCCTAAGCAAACCTAAAAAATGGCGAACTATATTTTACATTTTTGAATTTTTTTTCTCCCCAATTAAATATATCTAGTCTTAGTTGGATGAGAGGACCTTGTAATATTTCCAAAAGTCCAACCTTGTAATAATCCGAGCTCCACTGTGAAAAGTTATTGCCATTTGAATATCTCGGGTGGGGTTTGCTTCTTGTCGGGGTGTCAACACTCAAAATGTTGTGCCTCCTGAAGATGTACCTCGGCGCATCCATCCTCATGTCAACATACTCTTACATGCACCATAGGTGCTTAAAATTTCATGTCGACATCTTCTGCTCTATGCCTCCAACCTATGCATTAGGGTGTGACTTTTTCCATGTCGACATCTTCTGCTCTGCGCCTCCAACCTGCACCAAGGCACGACTTTTTCCATGTCGACATCTTCTGCTCTACGCCTCCAACCTGCACCTGGGCGTGACTTTTTCCATGTCGACATCTTCTACTCTGCACCTCCAACCTGTGCTAGGGCACAAATTTTTCCATGTCGACATCTTCTGCTCTGTGCCTCCAACCTGTGCGGGGCACGAACTTCCATGTCAACATCTTACGCTCTGTGCCTCCAACTGCGCCTTGGTATTGGTGACACAATAAATATAGGGATTTGAGTTTCTTTGATTTCCATATTCTTCTATTTGTCTATATTTACAGGGAGGGAGATATATACAATAATTTGGTGACTCAACGGGATCACCTACCTGCTAGGTAGAAGATCAGTGGCCTTTTAGCAATCCATTGGGCATGGAGTCATAAGCAATAACTTGAAACCAACTGATATCGATCCCAAGTCGATACCACAACTCTTCTCCGACTGAGCACTCTAAAGCTGTAGAAAATCACCATGAGAGCAACAAAAACCTGTGCCAAAGCACTTAGGGAAATTGAAACCTAACTACAACAAGACAATGTGCATCCACACTTAGAGGAATTAAAACCCTAGGCTATTATTTACAAGGGTGAAACATTTATTTTTAGTAGCAATGTTTAAGGTGGATCCCATTAACCGGAATTAGAAGTTCTTCTCCATCCAATGTAGACAATTGGAAGGCATTGCTACTTTTACATCCCGTGACCATGTAGGGGCCACTCCAAATGGCATCAAACTTGGAATGCCTTCCTGGTTTTTCCCGATCTGCATCCCATTTCAGAACCATGTCCCCTTCCTGGAAGGTCCTTGCTTTTTCTTTCTTATCGAACCATCTTTTTACCAAGGCCTAATCTTTCTCAATCGTTTGAACTACATATTCTCGATTTCTTCCAATTCCATCAACTCTACATACCGGCCTCTGTTGGTTCGAACTCGACAACTCTAACTACTTCATGAGCTCCAATCTTTGGCAATTATAATGATATAGGAAATCGCCTCTTTCCCATAGACCAACTTGTAGGGAGAATTACCTGTAGACTTCTTTGGCGTTATCTTGTCAGCCCATAATGCTGATTTTAGCTTGGTATGCCATGTCCTTTGGTTTTCATCCAAATTCCTTCTGATGATTCTTAGAAAATTCTTGTTCGTGGACTCTGCCTGTCCATTACCCTGCGGGTAATAATTTGAAGAGGTGCTAAAATAGATTCCATTCTTGATGCCCATTCTCGTAATCTGGAACCTATGAATGCCAATGCATTGTCTGATATGATAGTGGCAGGCACACCGAACCTAATCACTATTCCTTCATAAAAGTCTAGTATGTTAGACTCATTTGCTTCTTTGAGTGCTACTACTTCAGTCCACTTGATGAAATAGTCCATTGCCATGAGAATCCATTTGCGGACTTGGCTTGAGTTTGGATTGATGACCCAGATGAAGTCCAATCCCCGCTGCATAAATGGTTGGTGACCAAAATTGGGTGCAATGGAAGAACTTCTAGTCTTTCTTTGCACTGTGAAGAGTGCACATTTATTACACTTTCTTATCCATGTATAGCGGTCGTCGAACACTATGGGCCAATAATACCCCGCCTTCATTATCTTGAGAGCTATTATCCATGGGGCGAGAATGTCCTCTGGATTCTCCATCGTGAAAATATTGTAACACCCTCTCATTTTGACTCGTCCCAATGCACCCCAATAGAACTCCATTGATTTCTTTCTTGAACAAAACACCATCAACAAACACATATGGAATGGATTGTAATCTAAAGTATCTCCTCTTTACTTTGCTCATTTCTTGAGGGCATAGGCCTGTAGGAAGTGTATCATATTCGAGTCCTACAAGGAGCAGGCACATCATCATTTTCTGTTCTTGACCATCTGTGTAGTACCAAGACAGGTCTCTTTTTCATCACTTGCTTCAACTTACCGAATCAAACCTAGCTATTCAAATAGTCCTTTTCCACGTACTAGTTTTGTGACCTTGATCTTGATGTCATATTCCATGACACGAGGTTATCCATCCCTGCACATTTCTCATTCAAATCCTTGTTTAGAAGGAAGTCCTTGACTCCTGCATGAGAGACCAATAATTGGATCTTGTTGTTTGAGACTAGGTACTTGAATTTATTTAGGCTCCCGATCTTTGCAAGGACATGCTTTTCGATGAAAGAGTACCTAGTTTCATATTCCTCCAAGCCTTGGTCAAGAAAGCAACCTGGTTGTTCTAATCCCTCTTTATTTTTTTGTACTAGGATTTAGAAATTGTGTCTCCACCACCGAAGGCATATAGCATGAATTCCTTGGAGAATTCTAGATTTATGAGAGTTGGAGCTTGAGATATAGCCTCTTTTATTGCCTCAAAACTTGCCTTGCCTTCAGATGTCCACTTAAATGCCATGCTCTTCTTTAACATCAAGCATTATTGGCTTTATGAGAGCTACAAAGTTTGGAACAAACTGCGGACAAAATTGATCCTTCCTAAGAAGCTTTGAAGAGCCTTCTTATGACTTGGTAATGGCAATGCTCAAATTACTTCAACTCTTTCTGGGTCAATTGTCAACCCCTTCTTTGAAACAATATGGGCTAGAAGTTTTCCTTCGTGAGACAAGAATATGCATTTTTTGGGATTCAATTATACCCCAAATCTTCTACACCTCTGAAATACCTACCTCAAATGAAAGAGGTGATCTGCTGCATTTTTGGAGAATATAGTGATGTCGTCAAGATATATCAGAACTATTTTATTGATCAATCCCTTGAATGCCATATCCATTTCCCTTTGGAAAGTGGCTCCAGCATTTGATAGCCCAAATGGCATCTTCTTGTAGGCATAGGTGCCCCATTTGGTGGTGAAATCCGTCTTGAACTGGTCATCTTCTTTCACCATTATCGATTATACCATGAGTATCCATCTAGGAGAGAGAATCTCTCCGAACCGGATACCACTTGCAATATTTGTTCCATTGAAGGAAGTGGGTAATGGTCTTTGAGAGATGCCCTGTTGAGGTCTCGGAAGTCCACACACAACCTGATTTCTCTACTCTTCTTTCTGACCGGAACCAAGTTTACAACCCAGCTTGAGTGCTTGATTGGGAATATAATGCTTGCCTCTATTAGCTTGTTTAACTCTTTCTTCATTAGAGGCTCAATGTGAGGGGTTGGTCTCTACTTTTTCCCGATGGGCTCATGCGGATCCTGGATCCAATTCTATGGTATGTTGTGCCAACTTTGATTGAATCCTCTCATGTCTTCATAGCTCCAAGTGAAGACATCTAGAAATTATTGGCAAAGTTGTATGAAATCTGATTTCTCTTACTCGGTGGCCACTTTACCAATTTGAAGTGTTTTTCCTTCCCAACGAATTGGCTCTAAATCTTCTCTCTTGACACCTGTATGTTATCCTTTTCTTTATGGAACTAGTCGTTAGGGTTGAAGATAGACTCCAATGTTACTAAACCATTGGGAAGCTTGTTTGTCTACATTTTCACTACTTGATCCCGCATCTGCTGCTTGCTCTAGTCTGCATCCCGATTCTAGCTGAGAATTCAGCCTCTTCTCGCAAAAAAATTGATGATTTGTTGATCGTTCTCAAAACACCGCCACTTGTGTTATTATCTGGAACCGATGGCCTCATAATCACATGGATATGTGGTTGTTTTTTTTCTTTCTGATGTTGTTAACCACGTCAAACTTTTCTCCAACTGCTGCGAGCCTATCTACGGCTTCATTTTTCTTCCTAGGTATGGACACGATGTTGAAAGCTTTGAAATCCTCAATGAGGTCCCATACCCTGTTCTTGTAGTTTTTAGTAGGTCATTCTTTGTAGCATGTTGTCCCCTGACTTGGTTGACGATTAGCTCGCTATCCCCGAACACCTGCAAGTTCTTTATGCCCTTTTTCCTGGCCCAATGAAGTCCATGAATCAATGCCTCGTATTCAGCCATGTTGTTTGAACAGGAAAATTGGAAACGAAAAGCTGAAAAATATTTGATGTCTTGTGGTGAAATCAACATTGCACCACCTCCAACACCTTGTCTGCTTCTCAAACCATCGAAAAATAGTTGTCAAACTTCGTTGTCATCCTTTTGTTCAAGTTGAATGATGTCGGGAATGAGTGAATTTTCTTCGTGTACACAATACACACCCAATTCAAATTCTTCAATTTCCTTGTATGGTTCAAATTCATGACTCTTGTTTTCCCATTCATCCAAAGTCAAATCAGGAATTCCATCGACCTTAGTACCTATTTCTAGATCATTTGAACACTCCTCCCGATCAAAGGTGAGAAATTTTCATTGATAAGACTTGGAACATGATGTTCAATATGGAAATTAGCAATTGGTTCTGACTGATTGTTGCTTTGGCCCATACCTCATCCCGAAAATCATGTGTGACCAATCAGAGATAACTATCCACCGATTTTTGTAGTGAAGTCTCTTAATAGACACAATGCAAAGAGTGGCGAAGAAGGTCAATCACAGACACATCTTGCAAACTATAACATTATGACAGGCATGTAGTGTTAGGTTTAACCCTTTTATGACCCCAACTGTTCAAACTAATGTTCCATCCAGCTGTACTACTCCTTTCAACAGCTGGCTCATACATCAAACCTGGGTTGATCCGCTATTTGCTTCGGCATCACTGAACTACTTGCCCTGAATCTATCATGCAGTTGTGTACCAAGTGGTTTCCAATAACCAATGACACATAGAATGGTGGAGGATTCAAATTCTTTCTTGGTTGACCCCACTTGGTTGCACTGCATTAGTGAGAACTTTCTCCTGTCCCCGGTTTGATACATTCGAGGTAGACCAATTAGCCATTAAACTGCGATAAATCTCATTGCCATGGATCGCCATGTGATTCCCACATGGAAATGATCACATGTGTCTTCTTCATTTGATCGATGATGTTGAAAGGGGATGATTTGTCTTTTTGTTGTCCCTTACTTGGCGCAACTTTTACGGAGCTTGAACAAGCGCACGTGTGTTGCTATAACGGTACCTTAGGCTGATTCTACACATTTTGAACTGCATTTGGTCTACTGACCCCTTGTTGTGTACGAATGGTTTGAGCAACAACCTGGATTAGATAGTTTCCCTCTTCTATGCTTCTCTTCTTTGACCATGTGTTGACAGCCATGCCTTGAAAAGGTTGTTGGTTAACTCCATAGAAGTCTTCCGTTTGCCAATTGGCCAACGTGGTTTCTATTGGAGGTGCTTCTTATTGTGTTTCTTGCTATTGATTCCCTCCTTGGCTTGGTTCTTGAGACATACCAATGGTTTGCACCATCAAGGCTTGATTTAGTGCACCATTGAAACATGTTGACTGATTGTGAGGTAGATTGCAAGGGTAACACCAGTCATACTCTTGTGCCATGTTGTTTTGTGTTGGAACCAAGGCTCTTGAGGATGTCGTTGCATTTGGATCATATGGTCGAAATGACCTAGCAGCTTGAGGTTGTCCCTGGTTTTGGTTTTGATTTGCAGCTTGAGCTGGTGGTCTATTTTGTTGGTATGCGGGCCTAGCTTGGTACTATGCTTGAGGCTGATACGGTCTAGCACTTTGATCTTCTTTGTCTTGTGATAGTCACCAGCTCATTTCCAAGGTTCTGTAGTTGTTTCATAACCTCCTGTAATTCCTTTGAAGTATTTGAAGAAGTCGATGCCTCATTATTGCTTTGATTTCTAGGAGTTGGAATGGGATTCAACTCTGGTGCTTGACTGGTTATAGGATTTCCCATATCCGGATAGAGAGGCATTGGTGGCCTTGGTGCAAGCTTGCCATCTTGGATCAAACAGTTTCTCTCTCGATAGCTATGTCATAGGCCCCTGGTAGCGTTGTCCCTCCCATTGATTGGATCATCATGGCTATGTCTGAATTTATAGCCTTTAAGAAATAAAGGAATGCGCCTTCGGTGGTTGGTCTAACAGCTATTGGAATCTTGTCCCATGTCCGTTGGAATTTGAAGTTGAAATCTGTCATTTGTTCGTTAGGAGCTCTTTTGATCGTTGTCAGTTGTTCCAATAAAGACAAATTGTCTACCCTCTCCCGAATTGGTTGCAAAGAGCTAAACAAATTTGGTTCCAATTTGTAATAGACCCTATTGTTAGGCTCCTAAACCACTGTAAGGCTTTACCTTTAAAAGATGAAGCCAACAACTTGACTTCGCAACATCTATTTCATTTATTTCATGGATTGCACATGCATATCGGGCAATATCCTAGATGTGGTCAATAGGAGTAGTATGAATTTCTCCTGTGAAATAGGGCATATTATTTAGCTCGCAACCTAGGAACACGATTCTCAAAGCATTTAGTGCAAGTGGAATACTACCCATGAAATTGATAAAGGGATTTGGTGGTAGATGTGCCATTATGATTGGCCTAAGAACTCTGGTTGATGCAAGAAAAGGTCTACCAGGTGGAGGTGTAGATAAAGTCCAGTTAGGTGGAGATGGTGATCTTTGTGGTCCTCTCCCTCTCCTTCCTCTCGCCTTCGGTGATAGTTGCAAGTGGACAAATAGCCCTCTTCTCGAGTATCGATCTAGTTCGAATTCTTCTCATGTTCCTGGGAAACTTTTGCTACTACACCGCTGAATTCTATTCCATCAGAGTTGCCAAATGTGTTAGAGAATGAGCCTAAAAATCCTGGATTCTACCAAGTTACACACCAAACTTGACAATATTAAAAATAGAATTTAAAACTTTGAAGGACCCGGGAGATACATTTCTTTAATTTGGTTATCGGGTCTTGTTGTGTAGCTAATAATCCCCAAAAGGTATAGGTGAAACTCAGGTCATGCAAGGCAACTTACAAAACCTGAAACACACTATGTCAGAACTTGGGACATGCTCAACACCTGGGAAAACCCAAAATACTAAAAACTATGAAATTTTGAAAGTCAAAATCTCAAAAATATAAGAATACCCTTTTGAATATTATCCCCGATCTATCAACTGGTGAAATTTTTACTTGTTTTGAGCAAGTTAAGCCTTTGAAAATCGATTTCGGAGTTCAGCCTAGAAGATGAAAAAAATCTGAAATTGTAAAACTTGCAATTTCTAAGTCCAAATTTCTTGAAAATTCCTTCAAATCTATGGAATGACCTCTTGGTCCCACCAGGCATGCCAAAACTATTGATGGTGAATCATAGCACCCCTGAATGTCTGCAACTTGATGGGTTGAGACTCTCAATGTGATTGCATAACATGGAGCTTTTCCCAAGTGTGGGACCTTGTGAATCGGGAAAGCTCTCCGGATGAAGGCCGGTTCCTATTCCTCTGTTCAGATGCACACATAAAAATGTAGATGGTTTACTCAAAAACCTAATCTAACTTAACAAGGATACAGGGGTAAGAAGATGCATAAAAATAAACCTAAACTAACAAAGGTGATGCACCTAGGAATGAAGAACACTGTCTTGCCAATAAACACAAACCATTAAAATGCAATGCAAGATCATGCACCAGATAACCAAATTTGTAGTGAAAGATCAGGAGGACATAAATGAACATATAGAGGGTTGATAATCATCCACATACATTCATTATTTTCTCCAAAGATTGATACAATACACTACAAAATGCCAAGAGGCAAAGTTGCATTCTGATTTTAGATGGGAGGTTTGAACTCCACAAATTCTCCTGCCAAAGAAGAGAAGGGAGGGGAAAAAAAGAATGTCCAACCTGTAGAAAGAATCCCCTCCTTAAAATTTATAGGAATAATGAGAGAGGGAAGAGGGAGGAATTCCATATCTACCCCAACCACCTCTAGATTGTATTTAATTCATCTCATTATGGTGGTAGGTGAGAACCCTAGCAAACCCAAACTTTGGTGAACTATATTTTGCATTTTTGAAGAAATTTTTCTCCCCGATTAAATATATCTATTCTTAGTTGGATAGAGGACCTTGTAATCTTTCCAAAAAGTCCAAACTTGCGCGAATCTGAGCTCCCTGTGAAAAGTTATGGCCATTTGAATATCTGGGTCAGGGTTTGCTTCCTGTCGGGGTGTCAACGCCCAAAATGTTTTACCTCCGAAGATACGCCTCCTAAAGATGCACCTCGGTGCATCCATACTTATGTCAACATACTCTTACATGTGCCATAGGTACTAAAAATTTCATGTCGACATCTTCTCGCTCTACGCCTCCAACATGCGCGGGGCCCAGAGCTTTTCCATGTCGACATCTTTCTCTGCGCCTCCAACATGGGCGGGCACGAATTTTCCATGTCGACATCTTTCACTCTTCTACCCTCCAACCTATGCTAGGGTGTGAATTTTTCCATGTCGACATCTTCGCTCTACACCTCCAACCTGTGCTGGGGTGTGACTTTTTCCATGTCGACATCTTCTGCTCTACACCTCCAACCTGCGCCAGGGTGTGACTTTTTCCATGTTGACATCTTCTACTCTGCACCTCCAACTGCACGGGGCATGAATTTTTTTATTTTGAAATCTTCTACTCTGCACCTCTAACCTACGCTAGGGCATGAATTTTCCATGTCAACATCTTACGCTCTACGCCTCCAACTTGCTCCAGGCGTTGGTGACACACAATAAATATCGGGCTTTGAGTTTCTTTGATTTCCATATTCTTCTATTTGTCTATATTTACCAGGAGGGAGATATATACAACAAGTATGATTGAATTCACTTTGATGCTCATTATACTTAAGGGAGTAAAGTAAAGCATTTGTGATACTCTCAAACTAGTAAGATGTGCCTTTTGGGTAAATTGAGCTCACTCATAGATATCTTGTGACAACCTAGGTGAAAGAACCACTAGGAAGCTTGTTGGATTGGAGCTAATTTTTTCTTAGATAGTGTACTTGAGAACTCTTACAAAGTTTCCACTTTTTTTCTAGATTATAACTCTTGTTATTCAAATAAGGTAAAGAACCTCTTAATGTTGGAACGTGTGATATTTCATCACGAGACTTATGACGTGTTACTTTTCTCTCGGTTTTTTATTTTCCTTAAGGCATGGAGAAAATTTAGCAAAGTATACTTAGTTTATTTCACCCTCATTTGGTCTACACATTTGTTCTCTTTTTCCCATTTGGCGACAAAATATTAAATGACATATACAAATACCACTGGGAATAATGTGTACACCACTTTTGAGTCTACTTATATGACTAGGTAATGACGAAATGCAAGTGTTAAAAGTGTGAATGGTATGTGATCATGTCCTAGTAGGCCCCTTATCTCATACCCATATTGACACTTATTATCATTCTAGTTAGGTGTTCTTATAATTTTCTTCCTTAGAGTTGTTATGTTTCCTGCATTATAGCTTTACAATTATGATACTTACATCTTGTTTCCATTTTGGAACTTTGTTTAAGTCTCCATATTGTAGTGTTACTTCTAACGCTCACAGTGTAATAAATCTTTAGTATACTTACACATACTTTTTATTCCAAAATTTTCTTGAGATTTTTAGGGTGTTGACGTTGCATTGTTAGCAATGGCATGTTATTGTTTTGGTACTATAATATTTATTTTTCTACAAAGCTTGATTGGCATGCCCGAATAGTGTGTTATGTTATGTTGTTGGCATTGGTAACCTCCACTTTGGGGACTTAGACATTATTTGTATCCTAAACTTGTTTTGGTATACTTTGTTGGGGGATTGCATCATTACTCTCTTAGTATTTAGGTCTTGTTTATTTCAAAACTTGACCTAGGTGGTAATATGTATTGTCACTATTCATTCCTAACTCAATATTAAGTGAACATAAGGATTAAACTATTTTTTGCTTGTAATCATGTGCGTAGTTTTATATCTTAAGTGTTTCTTGACATATATGACCTTGCTTTAGGATAACTTGTTCTTTTTCATTATCCTAGGGTTCAAGCTGGTTTGTTAGATTCGTGACTATTTCATAGTCACCATTTGTTAAGACAATTTAAGCATTGTTACATGGAAACATTTTCTAGGGTCCATTCTTAAAACTTCATGGAAACTCTTCACGTTTTATTCTTTGTTTTAAGAATGCCTACTAAAAGGATTGGGTCTAGAAGTTAGGAACCAATCCCTTTAGAAATGATAACCCTATTTTAGAGGAAAATTCTATGATTGATCATAATGGTGGTGAGGAGGAATCTCCTTGTGCATACATGGAAATTAATACCACCCACTTTTATGACTACATCTATCAAAATAAACAAGAGGTCCTATGACATGTGATGGAACTAGGCACTACGTTAACTTCTATGGTTGGCCCTTCTCTTATCATTGGTATAGTTCAGGGAGAAGAAGAAATGGAGGGTTGTTTCGCTATATAGATGACATATTAAACTCAAGACATGTTTCTACTTCTATATGAAAAACAATGAGGAGGTCCCCTTTAAAAAATATGGGAACTATCACCTTCCTCTTGTTAGAATTGATTATGAGGATTACGAAGAACACGCTCATCATGAGCCACCTCCTACTAATGAAATTCGTAAGCAGATACCTACTAAGGAGGCATCCCTAGAGGAACAAGTACAAGATCTTACTCACTAATTGACCAGTTTGGCTTCACACATAAATAAAGAACAACCAAAAATTGTGAAACAAGACATCCCGAAAGCTAAACATAAGGCTTCATACCACGAAAACCAACTATATACTCCCCATCATGAATCACGTAGAGACCCTTATGAGGAACTTCTTACAAATAATAGAGGTAGGAATAAACCTAGGTTTAATCCCTTGTATATACCTACACCACGACCCACACAATACTAGATCTTGAACCAAGAATGAGCTACTATGAAGAATGATCTTCAATCATTACAAGAGGCCGACTGCAGTAATAATAGAAAGAAGTACCGGTTTGATGAGTTATGTCCCTACCCATTTGACAAAGCCATCCTATAAGTGCCTTTCCCAAGACATTTTAATTTTCCAAAATTTGATAAATATAAGGGAAAATGTGATCCTAGAGATCATATGAAAGACTTTTTCATGGTCTTCCAAGAGGTCACGTATAGAGAAAATGATCTTATCCACAAAGTTTAGGAGAAATGATGCTAGAATGTTTTGTACACATCCCTAAGGGATCCATATCAACATGGCCAGAACTAGTAGAAATTTTCATACGACACTTCTCTTTTAATATAGACAACGATGTCACCATGTTAGATTTCTGCAATCTAAAACAAAGAAATAACGAAAACTTCATTATGTTCCCACAACAATTGAGTGGGTTGGTTATGCACTTTCCTTATTCCATACTTGAAAAGAAGTTAATTGGTATATTTTTCCAACCTCCATCCTAAAATTACATTCCACTTGTAAATGCATTATGGCAACACGTTTGAAGAGGTAATTGAAAAAGGAACTCAAATAAAAAAGCATTGTTAAATAGAGGGACTTTAAAACCCTTTTCAAGAGATCATAATGATTCCAAGACCAGAGACAAGCCAAAATTTATTGCTAATAAGAACAAAAACATTGTTAATTATGGAATAGTTGACAATAAAAGAGTACAAGTTGTTCATAACTTCACACATTTGAAGCTTTGCAAAGGGCACTCCACCTATGGAGTATAAGCATCGTAAATTCACACCTCTTTCTAACTCATTATCTTCAATCTTAAAATAATTGGAGGATATCAATATGGTTCAATATCCTCAAGAAAAACCCTACCAGGATGATGCACCTAAATTTTCATGGTTTATGGAGAGCATTTTTTTAGATTTCATTGTGTTAAGGGTCAAAAATTGATAAGTTCTTAAGATTAAAGAAATACATTCAAGACCTAATTGATAGTGGTGATATAGAGACAGGTACTACCACCCCTACCAAATCTCTAAATGAAGAATTGGGGATTTTTAAAGAACCTTTCCCCAAGTATAATAATAAAGTAAAGGAAAATTCAGATCAAGGACAACCATCCCCGAATAAGAATTATAATCGCATGTCAAATACAAACCATTTTGATGCTTTAATAGGTTGTGTAGATTCATCAGTTGAACATGTCAACATGATTAAGATCGAACAAGAAAGTGTGCCATGGCAACACAATGACCTAGTCTTGTTATCTCATAACCTTCTCCCCTCCCTCATAAGAGATTAATTAATATGTTCTAGATCAAATAAATAAAATGAGGGCTAAGATTTTAATCTTAGACTGTTAAATATTTCTAATGTTCATGAGGACATCTTGTAAAAAAACTTACATGATTTAGGAGTGTCTATTATTATTGACCCAACACACTTACAAGCTATGATAGCGCAAATCACTCCCTTAGAACACATAACTTTCAACCCCGTAGAATCCTTAGAGAAAATCCTTCTCACAACATGCCCTTACACATTATGGTTATAATTAAATGTAATAAGGTCAAACAAGTTCTTGTGGATGGCAAATCAGGTTTTAATATTTTCACTCTTAAAATAGTGTGTCACCTAGGATGCATCGAAGTTGATTTGGAGACAAATGTCATAACCATCAATGCGTATGAAAATGAGGAGTGATAATCGGTTGGTATGATAACCTATACACTGAAGTAGGTCCTATACATTAAGATAAAAATTTCCATGTCCTTGATTTGGAGCTACCTTATAATATCTTACTCACCATCCATGGATTCATGTCATACAAGTTATACCTTCTACCTACCATCAATGTTTAAAGTTACACTATGAAGGATGCAGACTCTCACCATTCGAGGGAGATCCCAAACCTTTTTCTCATCAGTAGATAATTTTCAGAGTTATTTCACCACTATCTATGAATGTCCTTCTATAGAAATGGACATTCCCATCCATTCTAGGCCCTCACTTCATGAATGGATCCAGACACTTTGTCTCTCAATGACAATGGTACTTCCACCTCGAGAGACTTATTTTACTACATGTGAGATAAAGGTTAAACCAAATGGTTGTGAAGAGTATAATCAGCAGAAATCCCTTATGATTCAAAACACTCCCCTATCATCCTAAGCACATGGTACACCATGCTATAAGTTTCAAATATCCAGGAGAATATCCCTTTAAATAATTTCAGTTCATGAAGCTTTTTAGATGATGAAAGAATACTTCCTGATATTGTTCTTCATCCTCAAGATGATGAAATGGAAATATGCTACAAGTCATCTAGGTATATTATTCCTAATCACATAATGCTTAGTATGAGGTATAAAGGACGCGGTTACGTAGTAATCAAGAACAAGGTACATTGGAATCCCTTCTAATACCTCATCACATAGTGGGTAAATCCGGTCTAGGAACCCATTTATATGAGGTTCACCCTTTAGATAATGAGTATGCTTCTTTTGAGAGTGAGGATAGTTTATCCGGAGAAGAAAGTGAAAAATATTCCCGGTGTAGTCTTTATGAAGACCTCGCCGCTACAAAACTATTTTCCAAAATGGTTATCCTAACCATATCACCTGTCATATCCCCTATAACCCATTCATTGAGCCTCATTTACCCATCACTTGTAAACTGGGACCAACTACAACATATAATAGTTCGCGTGTTTGAGTAATGATGAGGCTATTGGCAAATTTATTAAGCATAAGAGATAGTATTCCTAGAAATGACCACAAGAAAGGCTTCTCTATTCAGACTCAACGCATGTGCATACTTAGGAGAGGAGGCAATTTTTTGTGGGAACGTAAGTAAAAAAATAATGCAAGGGAAAAAGTTCCACTAAAAATCCTTGTGGAAAAAATAAATCCAAGTCCTATAGAGAAAACCTCTTTAAGCCACTTGTGAAAAACAAGCTAAAAAAATCTATGGATAAAGTTTGTACCCCATGAATTATTAAGATCATATGGAATTTCCTTTAGGAGAAGAAGATCTTAAACTCCCTCCGTAACTTACGTGCATGGAAGATGAATCAATATCTTGGTAGAGGAGATGATAACATGAGGATCTACCTCAAATTGTTAAGTTAGGATCTTCTCTCTCAATTAGAGAAAAGAATAATTTTGCAAAGACTTTTAAGAGAGTTTGTAGATATTTTTTCTTGGTCGTATGTAGACATGTTAGGACTTGATCCTTCCTTAGTGGTGCATAATTTAGTTATACGCCAAGATTTCAAGCCAATAAAGTAAAAGATTTGTAAGGTGCATCCTCGTGTCACCTTGTAAATCAAACCGTAACTAGTATGGTTATTAGAAGTAGGCTTCATTAGTCTTACGGACTACTCATAGTGGATCTCCAATGTATTTCTAGTATAGAAAAATCCAAATGGTATTAGAGTGTATATTGATTTCAAAGACACTAATAAATATTGTCCCAAATATGACTTTCCTCTCCATAACATTGACATGATTTTAAATTCGACCGCTAGATACGAGATGTTATCGCTCATGGATGGCTTCTCAGTTATTATTAGATAAATATTATAGAGGAAAATCAGCACAAAACAACGTTTACCACCCCATGGGGGACATTTTGCTACTGTGTCATGCCCTTAGGGCTTAAGTATCAAAGTGCGATATCAACAAGAAATTACAAGTGATATTTCATGATATGATTAGTGATATCATAGAGGATTACTTATATGATATATTGGAAAAATATAGGACTCATGAAGAGCACCCATAAATATTTCAACACATCTTTCAATGTCTAAGGGACTACAAGGTCCATTTAAACCTGAAGAAGTGTGTCTTCGGCATGTTATCTAGGAAGTTAGGATTCATTATATCTAGGAGAGGAATAAAAGTAGATCCATAAAAGGTTGTCGTGATAACGAAATGTCCGATCCTACCAAAATCAAATAGTTACGGAGATTATAAGGAAAGATACAAGCCATTAGGTAGTTTATCTCTCAGTTGAGACAAGTGTCACACCTTTACACATCTACTTAAAAAGGATGTAAGTTTTCACTGGGGACCAAAGCAGTAACAAGCTTTCACCTTGCTCAAAATTTATCTAGCTAAACCCCTATTATAATTCTTCTCACGGAAGTATAACCCTTGTTGTTATACATCTTTGTGACACAATTTGCAATTAGGGAATTGTTATCCCAATATGATAAAGAATGAGAGAGAAAAAGTTGTATATTAAGTGAGAAAAAACTAATAACATATGAACTCAATTATCCACAAATAGAAAAAGTTTTCTTGGTTGTGGTTTTCACTTTTAGAAGATACATTACTATTTACTCAACCATAAGGTCAAGCTTATTTCAAAATTTGACCCGTTAATATACTTGTTATCAAAACCCATACTCATAGGAAATATGGCCAACTAGATCATCTTACTTATAGAAATTGAAAGTGAGTATGTGCATCTAAAATCATTAAAGGGACAAGTTTTCGTAGATCAAGTGGATGAAGCTCCATTGCAGTGTTGAACATTTAAACTTGGATCTCCCGGATGTATCCATAATTTACTTAGAAGAATAAGTCATATGGCGAGTTATACTTTGACAGATCCTTTACTTTTCATGGGTTAGGCATTAAAGTTGTATTGATCACTCCCATGGGATATTTTATTCCACAAGAATTCAAAAGCGGGATTCTAATGCACGAACAATATTGCATAGTATGAAGCTCTCATTGTAGGGATGACGTTATCCATAAAGTGGGATATAGATAAGTCAAGTGCATTGTTGATTCAATGCTCATTATAAAACATGTCATAGATGAATACAAGGTCAAAGAAGTTATAATAAGAGAGTAATACATCATCAATTTGAGGTTGGATACTTGTTGTTGAAGGAGAATCATAAAAACACCAATAAGCATTGAGAAAAGAGAGGAAAATTCTAACCCAATTGGCTAAAGTCATATGTGGTGGTTTCCAAATTTGGTTTGAAGTACCTATAAGATGGCATGTTCATATGGTGAAGAGCCTGGAACCCATGAATGCAATGCATGTTAAATGGTTCTATGCTTAGACGGAGGGTCCCTAAAAAATCAGAAAAATAACTAAAAATATAAAAAGAAAATAGGTATGTACAAAAACCACGCAATAGTGGCACTTTGGATAATTCCTTTGGTGAAAATTGTTTTCCAGTTCCATGGGAAGGTTCTTTGTTCAAAAGAATTTGAGTTAAGGAGTACAATGAATTTTTCTTAAGTTGGTCTTTACCTTCATCCGAGTTCCTTACGAGACTATCCTTCTCTTCCATGATACTTAACTTTGAACAAACACATCTCACTTTGGGGAAAATTCACATCTTCACTTATGGAATATACCATGTGGCATTATGCCCTCAGACATCCAAATCACTAACACCGAGGCATCCACATTTCTTCATTTCCTTGCACGTTCACTTAGGAAAACTTCTTGAAGAATCTCAAAAACATTCGTATAACTTTTGAAAATCCTAAAACATACAAATATGTTCATTAAGAAAAATAAAATTATTTTAGTACATTTTGTAAAAATCTAAAACATTAGAAAATTGTCTTAGAGATAATCCCAAAAACAACGGATATAAAAGTAAATAATAACAGATCTTCAAACACCATGATCAATAAGATGAAAGAAATTATCCGAATAACTTTACATAAACCTTTACAAACAAATGAGCAAGTAATATCATATATTATTATGGAACTCAATGAAATAAAATGATAATGGGCCTTGCTTATATAGTGCAAGGAATAAAAATCTAAGAACCGAGTCAAGGCTGTAGATCAAGCCATGAATCAAGGAAAGAACTAGTCAAGACCATAGATTTAGGAGAGAAATAGACATCAAGGATCTATTCAATACCATAGATCAAGAAAATAACTATACCTAACAAATAGATAATATCCCCTAATATCTAAATAAATAAAAAGAAATATCCATACACATAAGTGGGTGAGAATAAATACAATACAAGTAAATAAAGTACCTAGGTGAACATGAGCTAAGGTAAATACCTACATTAACACCCCTCTCAAGTGAAGCTAGGGGGCAAAATAGAAGTGGCACATCCACAATATTAGTCCCGGTAACTAGGTCTCGATGAGGTACTCAAGTACAATATATCCATGAAGAAATCTTGAACCAAGAGAAGGAAAGAATCATGCTAGAAGGAAAAAGAAAGAAGAAGAAGGAATATGTTCTCACAAACACCCCCAATAAAAATTTTGAAACCATAAGAATTCCACGAAAATCAATGTAGCGAGGTGATGAAAAAGGCTTCATAAAGATGTCTCGCAACTTGTTCTTTGAGTCAAAATGTACTCTAAGTAAAGAACTCCATCTTGAATGTGTTGATGAATGAATTGGATGTGTATCTCAATATGCTTGGTCCCTTTGGTGTTCAATCGCTTAGAAATGTTAATTACATTTCGGTTTTCATACCAAAGTATATTCGTTAAATCCTGTGGGAATCCAAACTCGTCAATAAATGTCGAAGGCAAATAATATAATGACTCACTATAATTGTTTCCTATACTCTTCCTTTGTAGATGAAAGTGCAATAACATGTTGATTTTTGCACGCCCAGAAAGCTGGATAAGAACCAAGATTAAAAAGATATCTAGAAGTGGAGAGCGCCTATCATCAATATAACTTTGCCCAATCGAATCTATATATCCAACCAAACTGAGTAGAACCCTAGTGTAGTGTAGGCAAAAGTGGGAAGTTCCTGCTGAATAGCACAAAATCATTTTAACATTCTATCAAGTGAATACTATGAGGATAATGTGAAAACCGATATATAATCCCGAATGCAAATGAAATATCGGGGTGAGTATGGGTCAATTACATGAGACTTTCAACCAACTACCTATAAAAAGTAGGATCACAAATTGGTGTGGTACATGTGGAAGTAAGAGTAACCCGAAGACAAAAAATGAGATGGACTTAGCTTGCACGATCATCCATATCAAAGAGATGAAGAATATCATGGGTGTACTTTTGCTAACTTAAATAAATCCTTGAATCTATCGAGAAATATATAGACCAAGAAAATAATGCAATAACCCAAGATTTTTCATGTCAAACTATGTAGAAATAACCCTCTGAATAGTTTGAATGTGGGAATAAGAACTCGCGATAAGTAATGAGATCATCAACATACAAGAAAAGTATCACAATATCCTCACCAAAGATAATCTGGAGATACATTCTATGATTGGAGTGGCAAAGAAAAAAACCAGTAGATAGAAGAAAAGAATCCATCTTCTCATACCAAGCTCGAGGGGCTTGTTTGAGACCGTAGAGAGACCTTGGAGCCTACAAACAAGAGAATAATCCCTGAACAAATCTAGCGCTGATTTTACTCCATGTATATTTCCTCTTGTAAATGCCCATGTAAGAAGGCACTCTTCACATCCATACAGTATACGGGCCACCCTGTGATGTAGCAATAACAAGTAAAAGGTGTACTGTAATCCATCTTGAAAATAGGTGCAAAAGTATCGAGTAATCAATACCTTCAACTTGTGAAAATCCCTTTACGATAAGACGAGCCTTATACTTTTCAATGGACGCATTAACTACATATTATTTCGGTATACCCACTTACACCTAACCATTTTTCTTCCTTTAGGAAGAGATACAAAATCCCAAGTATGATTCTTCATCAAATAAGAATACTCGGTTGTCATCGCATCATCCCACTCCTGTATCCCATGATCCTTTGAAAAGATTGTGCATCCAAAGAAACTTCCTAACACAATGATTCGAGAACCTATAGAATGTGTGTCATGATGCCTAGTGGGTTGAGGATCCTATATGAAAGGTGCTTCTTGAGAAAATGTAGTACAATCCCACTTAGGCATAGTGATAACATCAGTGGGAATGGGATCCTCAACATCATCTATAACCTCCTCATCAACCTCCTCAAAGAAAGGATCCTCAAGATGAGATGAATAAGAAGGAGACATGGAAGAAGATGAGATGAAGCACTCATCAAACTAAACATATTTTGAAAGATAATGTCATGATTATATGGATCTAAAATTCGATAATCTCTCATGTCCTCACAATACCCTACAAAGATCAAGGGTTTTCTCTTCTTATCCAAAGCTTTCCTTTTCTTCATTGGCACAAAGTCCCAAGCATGGCTCCCAAAGACTTGAAAAAATGAGACATCTAGCTTAGTTTTTGACCAAGCTTCCTCTAGAGTCAAATGCTCAAGTGATTTATGTGGTGTGTGATTCTGAATGTAGTTATCACAATTAACTACTTCTCCCCAATATATAGGAGGTAAATCTCTAGAATGCATCATACGATTAGCCATTTCCTTGAAGTAGTATTATTCCGTTCTACTACACAATTTTTGTGGAGTATGAGTTATAGAAAGTTGGTGAATAATTCCTTGAGTTTCCAAAAAAATAGAAAACTCATTACTGAAGTACTCCCCCATTATCGATACGAAGGTTCTTTATCCAACTAGAATATTGTTTCTCAATAAAATCCTTAAAGAATTTGAAGTGTAAAAAAGCATCCCTTTTGTACTTGAGAAATTAAACCCAAGTATGCCTCGAGAAATTATCAATAAAGGTAAGTGCATACTTAGCTCCATTGAAAGAGGGGGTGGGAAAAACCATCAAGTCACTATGCATAAGCTCAAGTGGTGAAGATGCTCCTTTCACAAATTCTTAGGAAATGGATCTTGGTGTTATTTCCCTAATGCATAGCCATGAAAAAAATCCTCAAGACAAGAAACTATAGGAAGACCATTAACTATACCATGAGTGCTCAACTCCTTCATATATTTGTAATTGAGATGCCCAAATCTATCGTGCCAAATCTTACTCTCTGAATCTACATGAGAAACCAATCATGCTCTTATTGAAGAAGTGTCATCAAAACCCTCAAAGTGATATAGTCTATAACTATGATCAACAATACCTTGAGAAATAAGTGAATAAGGCTCCAAAAAGTTCGTACTTATGCCCCATATGGTGTAAAAGTCTTTGTTTTCCCTTGACCAGGAATGACAAATTTGATATACGAGAAGAAAATTTGTGGTGATGTTAGGAACATATAGTTTATTTTAGATACTACCACCATCAAGTTGTATATCACCTTTTATTTTAACAGAAATAAAGGAAGAATCTCAAACCTCAATTTTGGAAGTAGAACTCAAACTTAGAGAAATAAAAACTCCTTGGAAGAAGTCATGTGATAAGAAGCACGAATCTATAACCCAAGTCATGCAAGTGATGACTGGTATCTCCTAACAACATTAAGTGCTTTTCCATGTTGAGTAGAAGAAGGTGAAGTGGAGATATAAATTTTGTGTTTCTTGATTGCATCCTCTAAGGCTTGCATTTCATTATAACACATTTTTCATGACCACTACCCCACAAAAATAGCATGAAAGGTTAGACTTATTCTTGGATTTATAAGAATCCTTAGGTTTAGAGTTGTTTTCTTTGGGTTTAGGAGCATTTTGAGATGGAGAAGGGGTGGATTTGGTTTTACTTTTTGGTTTTTGTTTCCCTTAGGATTAGATGCAACTAATGACTTTTGAGAGGTGGAAGACTCAAGGTTAGAAAATTTGGATTCAATTTTGAATGTGTCATCTAAGGCATCCATGCTAGAGAAAAGGTAGAAGTAAAAATTTAGAATGGTCCTCTCAACTTGGATAGAATCAAGTAAACACACTCTTCATCTTTCTTATCTCTTCCACCCCCCTTTAAGCGTGTTAAAAAATAATTGAACTTGATAAGATAGTCTATAATTGTTGGAAAATCTGCATGATTAAGAGAGGTGATCTCAATTTCAAGCTGCATTGCTCTCATATGATCCACCTAACCAAATGAATCTAGATATACATAATCTAATGCAGAATTAGACGTAATTCTCAAAAAATTACCAAAACAAATGCAAGAATCAAGCAATGCAACAAGACCCACAAACAATGAAACAAGAGCCCCCAAATTTTGAAACTTTATAATGAGTGCGTGTTACAATATGGAACTTTATAATTATAGTGTGATTCTCAAAATAAATATTTCCAATGGAAAGAGCATGAAAAAAACAAGCGGTTCTGAAAATAGGCGAAATCGAGATGTCGATCAAAAGATACAAGCTTTACAAGTTTATGCTCTGTTATTTATTTTAGTTGCCACTAAAACAAAATAAAATCCTCATCTTCACCACACAAATAAAATGAAACCAAGTTAGATTTAAGCACCTACTAGTAGGAATCACAAACTTTAAGCCCTCATACGACCATACCATATGGCCAAAGGCTAAGGATTTTAATCCAGCGTGTGGATAGAGTGACCTACATTGTTGAAAATAGCATGATACGGAATTTCCCAAAATGGCAGAATCTGCACATCCATCCTAGTACCCTACTAAAAGGGAAGATCTAGAAGCCTAGTTAGCTCCTAGATTCGTGGGCCCTTTAAGATCTTGGAGTGTATCGGTCCTTCGGCCTACCTGTCTAGCTTTGCCACCTAGCTTGTCTCACATCCATGATGTGTTTATTTTTCAAGTACTTAGGAGATATGTTGTAGAGACCCTTCTCATGTTCTAGATTGGACCTCATTACAGAGTGAAAAGGGATCGGGGGTAGGTGATGGTGGAGCCCGTCGCATTATAGAGCACAGACCCTAGGCCTTCGAGGTAGAGAGATTGACCGGAGTTCGAGTGTAGTACGACGAATATGATGAGACCGTGGCTACGTGGGAGGATGCTACTTTTCTATGAGTTCAATTACCACACCTATTCTAGTGACTTCCGGAGGAAGACAAGTCTAAGGGGAGGGGGATGTAGTGTCCACTTCCCTTTGACACCTTTTTTATCGATTATGATATCATGTCGACTATAATTATGGATGTTATTGTAATAAAGTAAATCCTATTGTAGTTGAAATGATTTAGGTATCTCACTTAAAACACAATAAGAAAGATCTAATCTAATAGGCTAGGTTAGAGTAGGATCAAAGGTCAAGTGGCTTAGGTTTTAGGAGGTCTCAGCGTAGGTCTGCAGAGGTCTCGGAGCGAGATCACAGGTGAATGAGGGTGAGTGTGGAATTAGGTGGGTAGGTCAGCATTGCAGGTTGTATGGGAAAATACAGACCGATGCGGTTAAGGGATTAAGGGTGACCGATGATGGTTAGTGTGTAGTGCCGATTATTGTGGAAATCTAGGAATGCCACAGAATGAGCTTTGGGTCTCCTTTGTGATTGCACAAAGGACTTTGGTTGGTCGGAATGAGGTATTGGGTGGTTTGGGTAGGATCTGGTGAGGTTTTAATGGGTATATGGAGGGGTGAGTGTTGGAGGAAGTCAATGGGTGGCTAGGTGAACAATAGGTGACAATATAAGGATGAAATGAAATAAACCAGAGAAGTATAACGTTATACTTACTTGGATCCTAGTCTGGATGCCTGTGAGTGAGGGATGGAGGTGTTGATGAGAGGTTGAAGGCTATAGGTGATCACAAATTATAGGAGAGCTTCTGCATGGGCTGCATGTGCATTCCTCTTTGCTTGGTTAGATCAGATCATTATTGGGGTGGCTGTGTAGAGAAAATGCTTGATCTCCTTCCTTGCATGCATGTTCTCGCTGAAATTCACTCTCAGAAGATGTGATATCTCTCGGGAATGTGCTAATGTTTGCCAACCTTTTTCCAATCTTTGCCAACCTTGAAAATAAGGTTGTTTTGGGGTTAAAAGGGTAACCGACGGTGGTTCGGCTAATCGGTGATGGTTAGGGGTAATCGGTGTCGGTCAAGGTGGGATTTCCTAGGTTTACTAAACTAAGGAGATCCTCTTGATTTTCTCGGATCTCATGTCATTAACCCATGGATTAAACTGGAAGCTTCTTGTAAGCATGTGGGAATGTGGTTAGAGAGAATGTAGGCATTGATTTTTAGGGTTTGGGTAAGTCTTAGTTAGTTATGGCAACTTACTAAGAATAGGTCTTAGGGTGAGTTGGCTTGATGAGGTGTCTAGGTGAAGTGTATGTGTGGATATTATTTAAATTAAGATATTTAAATAATAAATATGGTGAGGATAATGAATTAATTTAATTTAATTAATTAAATTAATATTAGTGAGGTGAAGGGGGCCATGGCTAGGTGAATGTGATGAAGGGTGCTTATTTGTCGAGGGACCAAAGGGGAGTGTGACCTAATTTTAGTGTCTACATTTTGCCCCTTTTTTGTTGCATAGCTTGTATTGGTAAGTGATGCTAACAAAAATAAGATGTGGTTGCCCCATGTGTGGATGAAGGTGATCCCCTCAAACCTAGGAACTAATGAGGTAGAAGGTAGAAGCGGTGAGTGGTTTGATAAAAGGTAAATGTGAGGAAAAGGTAGGTGGGCATGGGGAAAAAGGGTTAAAGGTCTACCCGGGAAATCTAGGTAATGGATCAAGGTCAAAGGTAGTAATAGTCAAATGCACGCACATGTATAAACTACAGCACGCTACCAGGTTGAAGAGCAGGAAAACTCTACATTGTCTAAGGTCGATAGGTTTATCCAAACAAGGTTGAAGTGATTCGGTATCCAAGGTATAGGATATGGTCAGGAAACACAACGTAGGTTAGGTGCAGGAATGTTTAGGTATGTTCCTAGTACACCAAAGGTAGGGTCAGGATAAATGGTCACATAATAGGTAGGTAAGGTCATTAGGTCAACAACACATAGGTAACAATGCCGCAAGGTATATGAACACATGAGGTCAAAGGTCACTAGTGATGGGCCAGGTCCAAATATCTAGGTTGTGGCATGGGTAAGGCCAAGGTAGGGGTAAAATAATGAGTCCCCAAAGGAGGAAAAGGGAGGTAGTAAATGATGAGGTTGGGAAAGGTGAGGAAATGGTTAGGGTAAAGGTGGGGTGGGGTAAATGATCGGGGTGAAGGTTGGGTGAGGTAAAAGGAGGAGGTAGGGTAAAGGGTAAAATTTAGGGCAATGTGTAGGTGAGGGGTGACCGATCGGTCATGGATAACTAACGTCGTGGTATAGGTCAACCGACCATGGTGAGGTAGGGCATGCGATGATGTCGGTCGAGGGTAAGCGACGTCGGTTAGGTTGGGTTTGTTACAAAAACAAAAAATCCATGTTTTTGTTATTCATTTTTATTTTAGCTAAGTGAGAAAAAAAAAAGAGAGAAAAAGAGGAAATCGATGGCGGCCGAGATAGATGGATATGGAGGCATTGAGTGGCATGGCACATGTGATCGATGAGAGTGATTGAGTTGATGAGATCGAGTCACATAGGATCATTGTGAGGGATTGATTGGGTAGAGGTCGATGTTTTGATTTAGTGATGAGTTATTTTGTGATAGATAGAGGCTACAGAGCATGAGGACCACGTGTCTAGTTGAGTGGTGTTAGGGACCCAGGAGGCCAAGGGTATAGTGATACTAGAGATGGAGGACAAGAGATTTTGAGATGAGATTAGATATTATTATTTTTGTTTTGTTGGTTTTTAAGTGGATGATAGTAAGCTCCGAGATTTGATGAGATTTTATATTTATATCATCATATGGAGATGACATGTGAGATGATGAGGATGTGAGATGAGATAGTTTTTTTGTATATTTGAGCATATACCGGCTGCGTGCAAAGAGATTTTGTATTATTTCATTATTTTTTTTGTATATATGAGACCATGTATGCCGATGACATTTTGTATTGTATATCGGCTTGTGTGTTGATGATTTTGAGATGATGGACATGATGAGATAGCCATGTATATTTGAGATACACATTTATTTATATGATGAGATACATGTTATTTTTTGATTTTTTGATGTGTTTATGAGATTTTGATTTGTTGTTTTGATATGGATGGAAATTAGGTGAGTTAGGCATGATGGAGTCAGGTTGGTATAGGCATGAGATGAGTCAGGTCGAGTTTAGGCATGGATTGAGTCAGGTTGGTTTAGGCATGGATCGAGTCAGGTTTGTTAGGCATGGTTGAGTTAGGTTTAGGCATGGTTATAGGCATGGTTGAATCAGGTTGGTTAGGCATGATGGAGTTGAAAGTAGGTGAAGTTGTGATTCATTATTTTATGCAATGAATGATAATATGGGTCATATGTGAGATGTGGTATAATCTATGCATAGTGATGATAGAGAAATGGTAGGCATAATAAATGTATGTTGTGATAATGTTTAAAATATGAAACAACTTGTTATGTATGTGGTTGAATTTCAATTTTGGGTATAAAAGGGAAACTAAGTTAGGTGTGATGTAATGTGAGGCACATGGAAGATGAATTGTTTAGGGTAGAGGATGGCCGAGCTAACCTCCAAGGGCCCCATGCCCTCGGAGTGCTGCCTACATAGTCCGGTGACGAAAAGGGACCTCAGGCCGATGTAGTTCTCCCATGAGCTAGGGAAGAATATGAGGAGGTATGAAAATGAGTTGGTAGGTTTTTAGGAATGGTGTGGGTTTTAGATCTATTAGGTGTGGGTGGATTATAGGTAAAGTGATGTAGGTGGGGTTGATTGTGGTGAAAGAAGAAGATTACCCCAAAAGTAAGCATCGAGGACCAAGTCCTATATAAGGTAATCAAAACGTAAGCAAAGATGGCTAAAAGATAAGAGGGGGCAATAAAGCCACCTGATTGGGTAGGATCATACCGAGTAGATCATATCTTGGAGGAGGTGATGAATGTAAGACCCTAAAGACATTGCATGATTGATTGTTCTATGGTGAAAAGTAGTCACATGATCACCAAATGTCTAAGTTCCAAGAAGTCCCTTGAGGAAATTAGGAAATGAGAGTGGGAATGGTAAGAAGGGTGAAAGGTAGTTAATTTTTATATGGTATAGGTAGCATGCACTTTGGGCAAGAGAACCTAGGTCACAATGGGAAAGTCCATGACTAAAAGGTTTTCAGTTTTAACTTGTAGTTGAGATAGACTGATCGATGTGGGAAGTCTATATGGGATGAATAAAATTTAACTCCTTGAGGTCTTCGTGAAGCTGATCGATGCGGGAAGCTTTGGTTGCTCTCATTTTTTTAGAAGAGCTTTACATAGTTGTCCTTTGAGGGAGCAGTCTATTTATAGCAGCAATTGTCGAGAGGAAGATGTCCTTTTGAGGGAGTCATCTTTTTATTAGAAGTTTGACTCAAGGAGTTTATCCCATGTGAGGTCTTTGAAGTCATGGACAAGACCAAGGTGGAGGATAGGACTCTTGTTCAAAAGGCAAGGTGAAACGACCATGGGATCTCATCTAAAGGTAGATGAAAAGTATCCATGAGAATCATGTTATGTGCAAAGTGCCATGGTACACATATTCAAGAGAAGATAATAAGTGACAGGTACTCACATGATTCTTGTTTAATCGTTGGTGAGGTGTATGAAGTGAATAGCGCTCAAGGGATGAGCATGGAAAGAGACAAAAGGTGAGGTAGGATGACAAGTCAACAATAGAATGGTCGAAGATGTAAGGCATTAAGGGCTGGGTTGGGTTTACCATCAAGTGAAGATAAATGATAAGCACCTGATCCATAAGTATGAGTCACGATGTATGGTCAAGCCAATTAGGAGCAAATTTGCCCCTGTTTACTTTTTTTCTGCTTTAGTTACATGTTGATTTTCTTTCAGGACAAGGTCACTGACTTGGAAGGTTCGTGCATGGACACGTTTGTCGTAGGCATGTTTGATACATTTTTGGTAAACTTGAAGGTGATCCAAAGTGTTAAGACGACGTTCATCTAATAACTCTAGTTGTGCTAAATGGTCTGACGAAAGTCATCATCATTGAGCATGTCATGGAGAGAAATGTAGAGTGAGGGGATCTGGGGACTTCGAGAGGTAGGACTGCTCTGTATCATAGACCAGAGAAAATGGTGTGGCGTAGTGGAAGTGTGAATACTAGTGCGGTATGCCCACAGGGAAAAAGGAATGTGTGTATGCCAATCCTTCCCAAGTATCGTTAACCACTTTCATAAGAATTTTGTTTAAGGTTTTGTTAGTGGATTTGGCTTGGCCATTGGTTTGTGGGTAATAAGGTGATGAGAAACTAAGCTGAATGTTGAAGGCATCACAAATTTTTTGCAATGTTTTGTTTTTGAATTGTTTTCCATTATCAATGATGAGGTGATGAGGAACACCAAAGTGACAAATGATGTGGTGGTTAATGAACTCACATATTTTCTCAGCTTTCGTGGAGATGAGTGGTATGGCTTCCACCCATTTTGTATAGTATTCGGTAGTAGTGATGATCCATTGATGGTGTTGGGAAGAATGGGATTGATTTCTCGACAAGATCCAAACTCCATTGAGAGAAGGGCCAAAGGTCATGGGCGACCTGTAAGGCATGACTGGGTGTATGATGAAGATTGGAATGTTGTTGGAATTTTACACAATGTTTGACATAATCACAACAATCATGATTAAGGGTCGGCCAGTAATAGCCTAGGTGAAGAATACGCTTAGCAACAACAAGGCCACTGAAGTGACCTCCACATATGCCATCATGAACTTCCTTAATGGTATAAGGAATTTCAGAACTTGTGAGGCATCATAAGAGAATACCATCAAAGCCACGCTTATAGAGGAGTCCCCCAAAATGACGTAATGAGAGACCTTTTAAGGAAGGCATGTTGTCCATTATGGGTGAGATCAGGAGGTAAGATGGAGAGAGAAAGGTAGTCGGAGTATTGTTTGTACCAAAGGTCACTCGGGTCGGGGGTAGTGGTTCGATCGAGTAAACATCGTGAGGTAAATAAGAAGGTGATTGGAGTCATTATACAATGACAAAGATTTTAGAATTGGCGGGTGAAGCGGGTATTTGGGAAGCTAAGTAGGCCATGGTATCTACAAATTTGTTAGTTGAATGTGGGATGGTTTGAAGGGTGTAACGATCAAAGGTGGTCAAAATTATGTCTACATGATGTTTATACTTTTGAAGTATCTCGTTATGACATTGGTATATACCATTGACTTGGTTTATGACCAATTGAGAATCACCAAAGATGTTGATTGATTTGACATCTAGGGCGTAGGTAACTTGGAGACCTAGTACGAGTGCTTCGTATTTGGAAATATTGTTGGTGCATTCAAAATCTAGTTTGAAAGACAAAGGCATGGGTTCACCATCAAGAGGAATGAGGATAATACCAGCCCCACCCCACATGCGACACTTGGAACCATCGAAGAAGAGTGTCATTTGGTAAGAGGTTCATCCAGGGAAAGGGTAGCAATCGACTCATCTGGAAAGTCAAAATTAGAGGGTTGATCCCTAGAAATAGGTGCATCGGCCAATTGGTGGCGATTGCTTGGCCCTTGATGGACTTTTGATGAATGAATTTGAGGTCAAGATCAGCTAAAAGCATAAGCCATCATGTGGCACGCTGATTTTGATAAGGTTTGGCGTACATGAAGTGTAAGGGGTCGGTGTTGGTCACAACATAGGTTTTTGGTTGAGTAGGTAATGACGGAGTTTGGTGGAAATGAAACTAAGGCTAAGAAAATATTTTTGGGGTGGGTGTATCAGGTTTCATAGTCCAAAAGAGTATGGCTTATGTAATAAACCACCTGCTCCCTATGTTGTTCATTGCGATGAGCGAGCATGGCTCCCAAGGAATGATCGGTAGCTGAGATGTATAGGTAAAAAGGTTGATCATCTTTAGGTGGAATGAGTATGGGTGGTTGGAGAAGGTATTGTTTTAGGGCCTCAAAATCTTTGTGGACAGTCATCATCCCATTTAAAGGAGACATCCTTCTTGAGCAGATGATGAAATGGTTGACATCGATCAGATAATTGTGAAATGAAACGGTGAATAGAATGCAATTTACCTTGTAGGCTATGGAGTTGTTTAAGGTTAGTGGGAAGAGGCATTTCTAGAATGGCCTTGACTTTAGCAAGGTCAACTTCTATACCACGTAGGAAGCGATAAATCCCGGGAGATTTCTGAGAGAGAACTGCGAAGACACACTTCTTAGGCTGAAGGTGAACATAATATTTAATGAGGTGGTCAAAAATGGTTTTGAGGATGGTAAGGTGCTCGAGTGGCATTTAGATTTGGCCAAGAGATCATCCACGTAATCTTCCAATATGCGATGCATGATGTCATGGAAGATGTAAGTCATATCCCCTGATATGTGGCACCAACATTTTTAAGGATGAAAGGCATGACTTCGATAGACAGAAGGTCCCCAAGGGGTGATGAATGAGGTTTGTGTTGATCCTCTGGGGCAAGAAAGATTTGGTTATAACCCGAGAAGCCATCCATGAGTGATAGCATCTCATGGCCAGTGCGGTAAGGTCAACCGATTGATCAACCAGGTAAGGGAAAGTCATCTTTCGGACATGCTAGGTTGAGGTCATGGAAGTCCATGAAAATATGGAGTCCCCTTGTCACCTTAGTGATAGGGACAATGTTAGAAATCCAATGAGGATAATCAATGGGTAAGATGAAGGAAATGGAAAGAAGGCGCTTGAAGTTCTTCTTGACGAGAGAAGAGCAAATGAGGGTGCATTTTCCTCAGCTTTTATTTGATGGGTTTGGCATCGGGAACAGTTATGATATTGTGGACCACTATGGTGGGGTCAATACGGCATGTATGCGTAAGACCAAGTGAAAGCGTGGTTATGATCTCTGAGAAAAGAAGTGATGGCTTCCTGTTCAGCAGCATCTAAAGATTGACCGATCTTTAGGATGTGCGGGTCATCCTGAGTATGAATGTTGATCTCGATAGTCGATTCATTCAACATGGTTTGCATCTCAGAAGGTAATGATTGATGAATATATGAGTCTTCTGCACCAAGGTAGGTGAGTATAGATTCATCATCCTGACATTGAACGACATTAATTGAAGGTGTATCATCATCGATCATTTAGGATACAGGAAGGGAAGAGTGGAAGGGGCCTCGCCCTCATGTTGATAAGTCAGAGGCCCCAAGGAAATGGTGTTTATGAAAAAAAAAATTTTTTTAGGAGGGATAGATTCAGGATCCATCGACTTCGTCGGTGAGGGTGGTGATGAAGGTGGAGCGGGTGAAGAAGGTGGAGAAGAGCTAGTGTCCTTAATGAGTTCAATGCAGGCCTGTTTGGTAGGTGGTTCAGGAAATCCGATACCACTATGGTCGTTATGTTTGTGGGTGGTACATGGAATAATGGTATGGCGGCCTTGCTCATAAAATCAAAACCAAAACCCTTCCACGCACATTGGTGCAGGAAGGTGTGGGTGAAATGGTGATTGGTAAGTGATTGGAAGTCAGTGGAAAATGGGTGAGTTTGTGGCGGTGGTTCAGGTGTGTAAGTGGTAGTATCAAGTCCCCCATAGGTGAGACTAGTATGAAGGTGAGGGGGACCATAAAGGAGGCATTCTCCTATATGGTGATCATAACGAGGGTGTTGGTGAAGGCTTCCGTACTCTTGTGGAGTAAGGAATGTGTTGACACTATATAGGCGGTACTCCCCAGAGTGAGGCGTTGAAAAACACCTTCCAAGGGATCGGTGGTTGGTATGTAGGTAGCTGGAATGGATGAAGTGTCGAAGGTCGATGCGGAGGTAGAGTTAATGGATTGGGAAGCTGATGGGTCAGCCGTGGAGGTTGTGGCAGTGTAGGAATGGAGGAGGTATGTGTGGTTGAGGTAGTCGACTGTATTGGTAAGTGGAGGTGTAGGTGAAGCGGTGGTGGTCGCGGAGGTAGACGCTTTAATGGGTATGAGCACATCATTGGGTTGGTAAAGCATGTTGCATGTTTTAAAAGGTGATGGATCAGTTGGAATGGTATAGGTGTGTCCTTCATGTTCAAACTTTACACAATGATGCAAAGTGGAAGGAATGCAACCCATGACACGAATCCAAGGTTTCCAAGCTTAACAACGAGGTTATATTAGAATTCCCCCTCCAAAATGTAGAATAGTTTTGGAATATGCGAGGGGCCCACACGAATGTGGAGGATGATGGTGCCTAGTGTAGAAGTGATAGCGTCATTGAATGAACGCAACATGACCAGATGTTTATGCATGTAATTATAGGTATGCACATTTGAGAAAATGCATGGGATGAGATGATGTTAATGCTAGCGCCCCCATCAATCATCACATGGTGTACCCGTATGTCATCTATGTGGACATAGATGAAGAGGGCTGGGTCTAGGTCATCGTTTTGGTGTGGGATCTCTTCCTCTGAGAAGCTAAGGGAGGCTACTTGGTGAATAGGGTGGGGCAAAGATGAAGGTGGTAATTTGGTGAGAGAGGATACATGATGGGGTGTGATAATGGAGGCTACGGGTGTAGGGTCATTGGGTAAAACCTCAATAGATTAAAGAACCTCCATGAGAGCTTGACGATGGGATTTTGAGGTTTGATGAGGTCATATAAGGACATTTTGAGGGAGATTGGTGTAATTGTTTGAGCATGGTGCGATGTGTGACGCCATTAGAAATGGGGTACGTGGGGCCGTGGATAGTGATTTTAGGTATGGGTGCGAGATGGTATGTTGGGTATAGGATTGGTTGGTGGGTGGGTCATCCTTTTCTTTACCTTTATCCTTCTGAGCACGTGTAGTGATGTGTATCATGTTGATTTGAGGGGAGTTGGAAAATGGAGAAGGTGTAGGGTGAGTGGTATGTAATGACATCGACGGGAAAAAACCTATCGGAGGAGAAAACCCTTGTGAGGTGAGTGAGCTGGGCTGCACAACGACATTGGGTGGTGGCATGGCAAGTTCTTTGATGCGAACCATGTTAATTTCAAATCTTGGGGGTGGCTCTAGGAGTTGTGAGGGTGGAGTTTGTGGTTGTTGAGTGGACAATGTGGGAGTGGGTGTTGGTGAAGCAAGGTCCTCGTCGAGAAGGTCATCGTCATCAAAGTTGGCTTCCGGAGGACATAACTGGATCAGGATGGTTTCAATGCCTTGCAGTTCTCCACATCATGTTCCCTAGCACATGATGGTAGGTGCAAATTTTAGTATCATCAAACCCTTTTGGCTTAGGTTTGAGGGGGTCATAAGGTCTGAGTGGTAGTAATGTGATGACAAAAGTCTCAAGGAGGTTGGTTAAAATTTTGGCATAGGACCCTGCTAGTGGATCGCAATGGGAAGTGAACATGGGTTTGGGTGTAGGTGTGGTTGATTGTTGAGGAATGGTCTTTGGAAGAGGAGGAGCGGATCGAGCTATGGTTTTGGGTGTCATTGGCGTGGTTTTGGGTGTTGGTCGTGTTTGTTTAGGTAGGGGTATGGTGGATGAACTGGTAGGAGGGTGTGTAGTTGTTTTGACTATCTTATTGTGGGGTAGTGGAGTTTTGTTTTTGGGTTACACCTTCTTGGGTAAAGGTGATATGGGTGTATGAGGTCTAGAAGGAAAGGTAGATGGGGGAAGAGGATGAGTTACCCATGGGGATAATGGAGGTGCTATGAAGGTAGAGGATGTGGGTCGTGCAAGAGGTGTAAGGGACAATAGATTGAAGTGTAGTGGGTAGTGAAGGAATTGCTGAAGGTATTGGAGGTATGGGTGGTAGTGATGTTGCAGGTGCGGGTGTAAGTTGTGTTGGGGCGTCAGGTAGGTTAGAGGTTTGTGAGGAAGGAATGGGTTGTTGTGCTTTTGGTTTATTGATGGGTGGAGGTTGCTTGACCATGTTGGGAAGCGAGATCTAAGAAAGACAAGATAGGTGCAGTGTGATTGGAGCGCGGCGGGGTATGAGTTCTATGGGTTTGGTGCTTCTGTTTGGTTGTTGGAGTAGGTGTGGTGTTTTCTTTGGAGGATGTAGCTAAATCCAGTTTGATAGGTGGATGGGTAAGGCTGGTGGTTGGGGTGACCCCTAATGTGGTAATAGGTTTAGTCGAGGAAATGATGTAGGTGTGGGTTTGGGTTTAGATGTAGGTTGAGTTATGGGTAAGGGTGTGGTTTGAGCTATAATAGGTGTCATGGAAGGATTTGTGATAGAGGTGGTTGTGTTTGGTTTGATTGTTGAAATATTTTGGGTAGATAGTGGAGGTATCAGCAAGGGACATCTGCATCTATGTTGAGACCAGAAGCAGAAGATGCCCCCATAATAAGGCTCTATCCACATAATCTAAGTGATTGGCCAAACGTGAGAACGACACATCTGTAGGTGGAGTTGATGAGGACCTAATGGAAATTCCGTAAAATGTGTCTTAGAGATGGGGAATTGGCTAGCTTCAACTTCCGTGGGTAAGAGATCCGAAAGTAGGTCTACAAGATTTGGGTAGCTAATGGAGAATGCTCACCAAGAGGAAAAGGTATCTCAACTGGGTCTGTGATGGGTGGAGGAGATGATGGGTGCTCCTCTATAGGTGGAGGAGATGATGGGTGCTCTTTTATGGGTGAAGGAGGTAATGGGTGCTCCTCTATGGGTGGAGGAGGTATTGTGGGTATCGGTTCTCTAAGTGGAGAAGCCAAAGGTGAAATGGTCTCGATGTTAGCGGAAGACTCCTCCGTAGGTAATGAAGGAGATGAAAGGTGTTCCTCTATTGGTGAAAGAATAGGGGAGATTGGTTCGATGCAGAAGGAGGACTTGGGCTAGAATCTCCTCTATGGAAGGAATATGGGGTATTTGGGAGGTGACAGGTGTGTCATTAAAAATAGCATGAACCTCATGGGTATGGGTATCATGAGTTGAGGTCTCACCGGTTTGATTAGATGAAGGAGCATGGTTGGGAAATGGTTTCTTGAAGATGTGTAGGTTTTGGTTGGCAAGTGCATTAGGATTATCCATGGTTAACTCACCTTTCTCGAGAGCATTTCTTGGACAATATTTTTGAAAGTGATGTAATTTCCATCACTATGACCCTTTACTCGATGATAGTTATAGAAGTCATGTTCCTTATACCATGCGAGGCATGGGGCGAGCAGGGTCAAAACCAATGTGTGGTTTTATGGGTGGAAGAGTGATGGCTCCGGCTTTGATAAGATTTTCTAAGATAGAAGAGTAAGGTTCCCAATTGGGGTGTATTTCCACTGCTCTCATCTGAATTGAAAAGTTCTGGATGGGTGAGAGATTAGATGAGGGGGTAGCCTGATTTGATGGATGAGTTGGGCTGGCCTTGAGTACCACTGTGTTAGCGGTGCCCTTAGCCTTTGAATAATTGTTTTGTGGTTTGGAAGAAGAAGAGGTATCATTCGACTTGAATGCCAAATTCTTATTACGTAATTGGATTTTCTTCTCTTCGATGGCTCGAATCTCTAACTTTCGTGCCATAGTGAATGCTTCATCGAATGTTTGGAAGGTTTGGACCTATAAGGTCGGTGAGATATGTCTAGCACAAGCTCGTGTGAAGAGCTCGATGAGTTCTTTTGTGGCTAGTTGGAAGGTGAGTTGGTTGATCAAGCTACGCGGTGCAAGTGACAAAATCTGCGATAGATTCTTCCTCATCATGACGACACGTGGAGTATAGGTTGGTCATGGTAACCTTCTTGATGATATTGATAGAGAAATGGTCCAAGAAGGCTTGAGCTACCTGATTGAATGAGAATATAGAGTGTCTAGGTAACCCACTATACCAATCTAATGCAAGTCCAATGAGGGACATGGAAAAGGTTCTCAAGAGCAAGACATCATCGTGAGTTATCAGATAACACCCATGTTTGAACGACCACAAATGGTGTTTCGGGTCTTCTTTGTTATTGAAATGGTTGAATTTAGGCATTTCCCAATGCATAGGGTATGGGCGAATAGGAATAGATGGGTGGATGGGCTCATTACAAATCTCATCATAGGTGAGAGTGTTATGGGAGCTAGAAACCGATGCCTCCAATGTCTACATCTTGTCCAACATCAATTTGATTAGGTCATTGGTAGGTTGTGATGATTGGGTGCCTCCTGTAGTGTGAGAGGGTTGGTTTTGGGCATATAACGGGGTGGCACTCTAGTGTATGGTGCTGCCATGTAGGTTGATTGGGAAGAAGGAAAGTGAAACAGGAGGTACGTACCGGAGTGAATAATGGATGAAACGGGAGGTTGTTGATAGTATGTATATGGAGGTGGAAGGGTCATGGTAACCCTAGTGGCAATGGGGGCTAACGATTGTGGAATGGAAAGGACCACATTCTAAAATGGGGTAGGGGTCACCGACACCGGAGGTGGTAATGTAGATATGGGTATGTATGAGACATTAGGGGGATGAGGTTGTTTTGGGTAGTTATCGAGGGTATTGTGGATGTGGCGGGTGCCACGGAGGTGGCAATGACACGCGGTCATAGCGGATATAAGACCTAAGTGGCGAGGACGGGGGGTAAAGTAGATGCATGCGAAGCACAGAGCCGAGATGGGGCTGATGCAGGAGTGGGAGTGAGATTCGGGGGGATAGATACGGGCATGTCGTATATCAACTAACCTGAGGCATCTCAAGTGGATGAATGGGAAAGTAAAAGCAAAGTGGCGGGGTTTTGGTCGAGGAGTCGTGTGAACTCCTCATCTCTAGTAGTGATAGTGATAGGTTGGATGGGATCCATGGCTAGTGATAAAATGGAAGGTGGTGAAGGAATAGGTGGGAGTGGTTGACAACCGGCGTGAAATATGAGTGCACTTGCTTGTTTTTAGGTCAGCACCATGTGAACAAGATCTTGATCAGTAGGATGCTTCTCTATAAATGACATAGAAAAATAGTAGGAATAGGTGAATCTGGTGGCAAAAAGTGGATTAAGTACCAAATGTTGGTTGGAAAGTGAAACAGGATAACCGAATGCCGGTTAGGGAAAACCGACGTTGGTCATGGGTAACCACTATTGGTCACTATAGAAAATGGACAGTTAGTGAAAAACAAGGCAGAAGGTCAAATATGACAGGTATGCCAAATCTGATGATGTTTACAATGTCAATGGGAATGATAGCAGTGACAGGGACTGTGAAAAGTGGAAGAAGATGAATAAAATGTCCTTTTGGGTAGGTTAACAAAAGGACCTAGAACCGACATCGGTTGGGTATAACCGAACGACGGTTAGAGGGTAACCGACGATGGTCGTTAACTGGATCGACACGATCACCTTGTGAAATTGAAAAAGTGATGAAAGAATAGTGGTTGTGAATTAAAATCTAATGTAGAATCAAACACAAAATTTTAAGAATGATGATGATATGGCCCAAGAACACTTAGGTGAAGTCGGAATACACTAGCTATGATGAGGAGCATGCAAGGATGAACAAGAAAAATTAAGAACATGATCTCTCACCTCAAAATGCAAGCCAAGCAGAAACACTAAGAAAAATGTGATCCTAGGAGTGCCTTTTCTATTATGTTTGTTTAGCTTATGTTATTTAAGGATTGACACATGAATTGTGAAATAGAGGTTTTGGTGAGGATGGCTTCCTACAAAGAAGGATATCTAAAAGGTGAGGTTTTAGGTATGTTATGGTGGGGCGCAGGCTTCGCTCTAAAGTATGACTCGACAGAGCAGCGAGCTGGGGAGTACCTATCAATCCTCATATCAGTGCGATCATTGACAGGTGTTCCAGGAAAGATGTTGTTTAAGAATATGTGTTTGTTTTGAATTTGTGCAATTTGGCAAGACTTAGAGAGAGAAAGAGATGTGCTTTCTACGGTTCGTTTGTCAACCATCAACTGGTCATGACTTCCAGCATATAGGTTGCCCTCAATTAATGTGAGCTAATGCGATAAATCAGAATGGAATGCACTTATTTTTAAGCCCAAATCGAAGTGTGAAGTTGGATGACACAATAAGATGAAGAGGAAGAGGGATGATCTTTCACTACAATGCAGAAAACATGAAGAAATGGTTCTTTTTAATTACACCAAAAGAAAGGTTTCCTTTAGAGAAAATAGAAAGAAAAGGTGGGTTACTAAGGAAGAAAATTAGTGTGTATGATTTTCAGAAGGGAAAAAAACACACAACTTTTCCTAGGAATGAATGAAATGCAAGGAACCCGGATGGGTCCCACCTAAGGCGTGCCAATATTTTCACCTGATTCTTAGATGTTTCTTTGAAGCATTGATGAAAACAGATAGGGTGACAGGACGTAGGAGGAATACTATTCAAATGTTGGTTGATGGGTTGTTGCGAGCGTATGACCTCGAAGTCCACATCTGGTTGTGAGAGCTTCCTTTTGGCTAAGGGGAACTACACCGTAATAAAACCAAGACCACCAGAATGAATTAAACAATATGTGCAAAGTGAACTACCTAGTGTATGTTAGATCCGGAAGTGTGATACTTCCTAGATGGCAATCGTTAGTGGACATTGTTTTAAACAATTTAATGTGGTAAATAAAGTAAATCCTATTGTAGTTCGAAATGATTTAGGTATCTCACTTAAAACACAATAAGAAATATCTAATCTAATAGGCTAGGTTAGAGTAGGATCCAAAGGTCAAGTGACTGGTTCTGGGTCTCTGTAGGTCTGACAGAGGTCTCAGGAAGATCACAGGTGAATGAGGGTGAGGTGGAATTAGGTGGGTAGGTCACTGTTCAGGTTGTATGGGCAAATATAGAGACCGATGCCGGTTAAGGGTGACCAACGGCGGTTGGGTGTAACCGGTGCCAGTTACTGTGGAAATCTGGGAATGCCACAGAATGAGCTTTGGGTCTCCTTTGTGATTACACAAAGGACTTTGGTTGGTCAGAATGAGGTATTGGGTGGTTTGGGCAGGATCTAGCGAGGTTTTAATGGGTATATGGAGGGTGAGTGTTGGAGGAAGTCAATGGGTGGCTAGGTGAACAATAGGTGACAATATAAGGACGGAATGAAATAAACCAGAGAAGTATAACATTATACTTACTTGGATCCTGGTCTGGACACTGTGAGTGAGGGATGGAGGTGTTGATGAGAGGTTGAAGGTTGCAGGTGATCAAAAATTGTAGGAGAGCTTCTGCATGGGCTGCATGTGCATTCCTCTTTGCTTGGTTAGATCATATCATTGTTGGGGTGGCTGTGCAAGAGAAAATACTTGATCTCCTTCCTTACATGCATGTTCTCACTGAAATTCACTCTCAGAAGATGTGATATCTCTCAGAATGTGCTAATGTTCATCAACCTTTTTCAATCTTTTTCCAACCTTCAGAATAAGGTTGTTTTGAGGGTTAAAAGGGTAACCGGTGGCTTAACCGGCAATGGTTAGGGGTTAAAAGAATAATGTTCCTCCTTTTTTGGTTGTGATCAAAAAAGATATATGGTGGATATTGTTGTTGTTGTTATGGATCTCGAGGATGAAGAAAAAATTTGTTGTCCCCTTGTGGTTTCCTTGATGTAAAAATTTCCCACGTCAAGTGGATGGCATTGTAATATTATTTGTGGTGGAAAGTTGTTTTTTTCGAAATGGAATCTACATTCGAATGTGAAAGATTTATATTCGTAAGTTTGTATTTGATGCTCATTAAAATGGAAGTTGTAAAAGAATAATTGGAGTTCAATAGAAGTTGTTTTAATTACCACAAATGGTATGGTTTTCATTTGAAATATGTGTTTGAAATATATTGTGAAATCTCTATTTGAAAATTGAAAAAGAAATACGTATGAATAAATATTACATTTCTTTGTTTCATTCGAAATGCATGATTTGAAAGTAGAACTACATTTTGGGTCTTCACACATTGATTGAAGTAAAGTTAAATTTTGTAAATTATATTTGAATGAATTTAAATATTTAGAGGATGATAACGAAAAGTAGATCCATTCAAGTTTAAGCATGATTTCTATTTTTGATTCACTGTAAAACTGCAAATATTTATCAGAAAAATTTACAGAGTACTCTACAACTTGAAAGACAAAATGAAACTTTAAAATGAACTAAGGATGAACAAATCACATCATGAAACAATTGCATTGCCCTAGTAATTTATTCAGAACTCCAGTAATCGGGCAAGAGGCATAATAATGCAATTTCACCGAAAAGAAAAGAAATTTGTATTGTAATCTCAATCGTTAATCAATTAATCCTTGCAATCCTTTTGAAATCTTACAAGTATGTTTCTCCATGCTGTTTGGTGTGTTGAAGAAGAAATAATAGCGGATTAGACCAAATTCTGGCAGTTGAAAAGTTCAATCCACGTTTTAATAGCAAGAAAGACATTTTTGTCAAATTCACCCACTTAAATTTTTCAAAAATTGATTTTGATGTTTCCTATGCAAAGAGAAGTTTGAGTGCTTTCCATAAATTCCTCATTTTCCCAAATTCATGCTTCCCGCCGAAAGTTATGCCTTTCGAAGTTTTTACTTAATGAGTTTTTAAAAAATAAGAATTTTTCGTAAATCGGACCCGAGGGCCTAAAAATTACTTAGGGCACTTTTTTACAAAAAGAGAAAAAATTCACAAATTTCATGCACCGCAGCCCGCAATTCACTTTTAGGAAAAATGCTTCGCGGTTCGCAAGGGTCCACACCTTCAAATTTTACCTTTTTGAAAAAGGGTGAAAAATATTAAGTCTCCCCATCGGTCCGCTTCCCCACTTGTCACTATGGGTCTGAAATGTGGCTTCTTTAGGCATCAACAAAGGCATGGATGGTTTTAAACCCTTACCACTTTTGGGAAAAGATTGGCAAAAATTCCTAAGTTTCCCCGTCGGCCCGCCTTCCCGTCAGGTCACTGTTGGACTGACACGTGGCTTCACTAGGTGTCGGCGGAGGCGCGGGTTGTTTTAACCTTTGCACTTTTTAACACAAATGCCAACATTTCTAAGTTTTCCCGACGTTTTACTCCCCACTTGATATTTTGCGCAGACACGTGGCGTCCCAAGGCGTCAACAGAGGCCTAGGGATTTTGAATCTTTTTCCCCTTCAAAAAAAAAAAAAGAGTTAAAATCTAAATTACGTCCGACGACCCACCTTCCCGCGTGGGCTTAACAATGTGCCATGTGTCCCTTATGACTTGGGAAAAATTTTTTCCCTAGGCACACCACCTGTAAATTAAGAAACATGAGTTAGGAGGACTTATTTATATCATTGGAAAGAGGAAGAAATTTCCTATCTCATGGAAATGTTTTCAAGAAACCTTAAGTGCGTTAAATATGTGAAAAATTAGGTTGAAGTGCAAAGATGAGCCTGAGAGTGGGTAAATGGGAAATTACCCCTTATTAACTTAAATGTTTAACTCTAAAGCATGGGTTCATTTTTAGGGGTCACGTTAGGAGATAAGGGAATGTTTTTCTATCCCATGCAAGTAAGAACCTTGTTTATTTTTTAGAATCTGGTGTATTTAATTCCTTTGGCCCTTTGAGCCTCTAAAATTGATTAGGGAATATTTAACTATAATGTTAATTTAATTACTTATTAAGTTAACTCCTAAGAGAAATTTAACTATAATTGGATTAATTATACTCATTAATTTTGTAATATGGATCCAATGTATGTTACAACGAGAAAATTTCATTTAGTAAATTATAATTGACTTTGAATCCTTGTTACACAAAATTTGCTTAAAACATGGTAGTGGTCATGCTTTTCAAAAAAAAAAATTCCTTAATTTTTCTAGCTAAACCTAGGTTATTTTGGGTCTCAATTGGTCATTTTAGCAGGCATTACATTTAGTATGTGATTTTTAGTGATGTATTTTCCCCTTTATTATTTATTTTATTTGTGTCTAGATTAGTGAGTAATCATGTTGTTAAATAAATTAAAATGGGTCAAAAGAATGCATTTATTAGAGTTGATGGCTCTTGGATTATGTGTTGTAAGTAATGTGTAAGTAACTTGGAGTGTGAAACACTCCACCTTCCTTTTGAAATTCAGATATGTCCTTAGGGGCTGATTTTGGAGGCTTGTGGGACAAGTTAAACTTGTCCCACACCTCTTAAATTGCTATACCAACCCTACCTATGGGATTGGGGAGTCAAAATTAGGCCTTATTATGTATTTTGGGAAGGCAAGTTGTAAGTTTTATTGCACCTTCTTGCATGAAATTAATTTTGGTCCTTAAGGGTGTGGGCTTGGATTGTGTGTGTAAGTAAAATGTCATTTTATTCACCCACTTATTAATTGTGCTTTGGATTTTGAAGTTGACTTGTGAGGTGGAGTTGAGGATGAGTGATGTGGCATCCTACATGGAGCCACCTCATCCTCCTCTCTCCCTTTTCTATTTATTGGAATTCTTTGGCTTGTTTGGGGGTTACTTCATGTTGGTTTGGTGCTCTTGCAATTGGAGAGAGTTAGAGGATTTTGGATGCTTGTGGATTTGTTGGTGCTTTGGGACTATTTGGATTTGAAGAAGCTTATTGTTGAACTTTTGGATCAAGCTCTATCATGGAGAGGTAGGAGCTTGACTCTTTTAAAATGTGTTTTTTTTATTTTATGCATATGTGAATGTTGTTGAGTGTTTGGTATGTTTATGGGTTGGTTGGGTAGATTTCCTAAGTGTGGTGTAGGAGAAGACTATGGGGATCTTTCTTGTGGGGAGGCATAAGAGAATGTGGGGAGGCATAAGAGTTATTTTGTGGAGGGAGTTTGGGATGGGTTTCCACCTTGGAAAAGAAATAGCTTGCATTTCTTACTTGTTATGGGGGAGCCATAAGAGGAGGGAGGCATAAGAGAATGGGAGGTATAAGAGGTACTTGGGGAGGCATAAGAGTATGTAGGGGTTTGAGATGAATATATTGGTGGGTTTTAAGGTGGACACCCATTTCCCATTGGGAGGTATAAGCAACTTCCCCATAGATCTTACTCCTTTGGCTTTTGTATGATGAAGCCTTGTGTATTTTGTTGTTGTCTTTCTTGTGACTATCACTGCATTATTTGGATTGTATATGATTGTAAAATCTGGCATTGTGTTGTGGAAGCTTGTTTGTTGCCATGAGTTGAATCCATTTCCTATTGTAATGTGGTTGGGGCTCGGGGCCAATGAGGAGGATGACTTCTCCTCTTCATTGGAATTCTTGGTTGGGTGGAGAGCGTTGCCTCTCCCCCTTTTTTTGTTGTGACCAAATGAAATATGGTGGATCTCTCTTGTTGTTGTTTCTTGGAGCTGTGTATGAAGACAATTTCACAGTCCTCTTTGGGTTCCTTATTGTAAAAATTTCCCACTTTAAGTGGATGACATTGTAATATTATTTGTGGTGAAAAGATTTCTATTTTTGGATGTGAAAGTTACATTTGAATGAGAAAGATTTATTTTGTAAGTTGTCTTTTGGTGAACAAAAAAGAAGTTGTAAAGGAAATTATTTCAGTTTAATAGAAGTTGATTTACTTTATACAAAATGGAGTTTCTCTTGTTTGGAAATCTGTTGATTGAAATACTTTTGCAAACTCTTTGTTTGAAGGCTAGAAAAGTCTGTGTTAGGAAATATTACATTCCTCTATATTATTTGAAAGGCACGTTTTGAAAATAGAACTACATTCTTGCTCTTCACGCATTGATTAAAGGAAAGTTAAACATTGTAAAATTGGAATGGAATGAACTTAAATATTTAAAGTATGGAAAATGAAATAGATTAATTTCCAGTTTAAAATACGTAGATTTCTTTTAGATCATTGTAAACCTGCAATAAACATCAGAAAAATGTTCAGAACAATCTACAACAATGAAAGACAAGTAGAAACATTAAAATGAACTAAGGATGATCAAAACGCATCCCAAAACTGATTATATTGCTCAAAAAATTTACTTAGAACTTTATTAATCGGGTAAGAGGTAGAAAAACACCTTTGCAGAAAAAGGAGAATTAAATCTGATTTGAAATCCCAACCATGATCAATTAATCCTTGCAAATCCATCCAATTTCTATCAAGTGTGATTCTCCATGTCGGTTTGGCATGTTGGAGAAGGAAGAATGGCGGATCGAATTAAATATGGTAGTTGAAAAGTTCAGTTCACATTTTAAATGGCAAGAAATATGTTTTCTTAAATTTCACCCATCTAAGTTTGTTGAAAATAAGATTTTGTGCTTCCTATGCAAGGAGGAGTTTGATCCCTTTCCATAAAGTCCTTATTTTCTCAAATCCATGAGCTTCCAAGTTGAAATTTATGGCCGTCTGAAGTTTTGTATCAATTTGTTTCAAAAATAAAATTCTAAGTTCAAAAGTTACTTTTGCTAAGTTTACTCCATGGCCCCGCAGCCCCGCCACTTTTCTTTTGGAAAACCACTTCCACGGGTTTACGGCCCGCATCTTCTAACTTTACTTTTTGAAAAATTAGCAAAAATTCCTAAGTTTTCCCGCCTTCCCACAGGTAACTATTGGGTCGACACGTGGCTTCATTAGGCATCGGCGGAGGTGCGTTAGTTGTTTTTAACCTTGCACTTTTTAACACAAAAGAAAACATTTCTAAGTTTTCCCGACGGTCCACTTTCCCGCTTGTAGCTTTTGGGCCGGACACGTGGCATCTCTAAGCGTCGGCAGAGGCGTGGATGTTTAAAACTTTTTCCCCTTTCAAACAAAAAGAGTTAAAATCCAAATTACCTCCAATGACCCGCCTTCCGTGTTGACTTAAAAGCTTGGACACGTGTCCTTTGTAGATCTTAGGCATATTTTCTTCCCTCGCGCGAAGCCCCTTGCACTGGGCTTGGGAAAAATGAAAATTGTTTTTTAGCTAAAAGCGCAAAGCACCAAATGTCTCCCCAAGTCCGCTAGTCCGAAACCTTCCTCGGGTGAAATTTCTTCCCTAGGCCCGTAGGCCCGCTTTTGGGAAAAAATCCTCCCAAGGCCCGTCGGCCCGTAACTTGAGAAATATGAGGAGTTAGGAGGACTTATTTATATCATTGGAAAGGGGAAGAAATTTCCTATCTAATGGAAATGTTTTTAGAAAGTGTTAAGTGCATGAAATATAAATTAAATTACCTTTTTGTTTAAATGTTTTTATTTCAAAGTCTTGGGGTGACTTTTAAGAGGTCACTTTATGGGGTAAAGGAATGTTTTCTAACCCCATGTAAATAAGAACCTTGGTTAGTGTTTAGACCTTGTGAAATTAATTATCTTGGGCATTTAATTGTTTTGGGCCCCTTTGACCCTCTAAAATTAATTAAGGAATATTTAACTATAGTGTTAATTTAATTATTTATTAAATTAACACCTAAGAGAAATTTAACTATATTTGGATTAATTACACTCATTAATTTTGTAATGTGGATCTAATGTTTGTTATAACGAGAAAATTTCATTTATTAAATTATAATTGACTTTGAATCTTTGTTGTGACAACTGTTGCTTTGAAGCCTGGTAGTGGTCATGCTTTTCAAAAAAAAAATATATATAATTTTTCTATCTAAACATAGGTTGTTCTTGGGTCTCGAGTGGACATTTTAGTGGACCTTACAAGCATAGTTGTTGATTCTTCAACTCCTACCTCGATTAGGCTCGTCACCAAACATGGGGTTCGGTCTTAGTAGTGGGTTTTGAAGGATTTAATATCCTTTACCCAAAATACATACATGTTGGGACTTTTTGCCACGAAGGTTAGGACAAGAAAGGTCACCAATCAAAAATTAAGAGGTCATGGTGGAGTTAAGAGTTTGGAAATTTCCATGACTTGCTCCTTTGGAAGGGAGGAAGGAAAGGTTCATGGTGTCTAAGGGGTCCAGATTCTAGTGGATAGATCTTCCTCTTTGAGCCTTAATGTTGCAGATCGTTTCATGATCCTGACCACACATATATGCTTCAATTTTGTGTAGTGTGGTCAAGGTTAAGAGTGGAGATCACCCTTGCAGGGTCTTCCTGGAACAAAGGATCCTCTGTATAGGTGAACCATGGATCTTGTTATTGCGATCAAGTTAGGATAAATAGGTTCTATTAAGGACCACAAATACTCCTTCCTCCTCCAAAATGATGAACATTCGTAGTGGTTCTTCGAATCAAGTGAAGATCCACAATAACTTTAATACGCTTACTTGAAATTAATGAGAATGCAAATTTGATAAAGGATGAAGAATTAAATGGAACCAAGGAGGGAATTCTTGAAATTGTGTTGAATGTTGAAAAAGAAATTGTCCTTGGAAATCTTAGTGACCTTTAAATGTTAGGTTTAGGTTTTAAAATTTCATTAGAAATAGTTCCATGGAGATGATGATTTTTGCGGTGGAAGATCATTAGACTTGAGTTGGGACAAGGAAATCTAAATGACCTAGTTCTCATGTTCCATGAGATCCTTCATCCGATTCAATTAATGATGTTCTATATGTTGTGGTATGGTTGTTTTAGGATTGCATACTTGTTGCCTTTAGAGATTTTTGTTCTAGGTCTTTTGTTTGGGGCTAGGTGTAAGGTTAAGTCTTTTAACCTACTTTTGCCCATGTTTCTATTTTTACCTTTTGATCCCTTATCACGATGCATCTTTTTATGGACCTTTGGATCCTTAATCTAACCTTCTTACCTTATCTAATAAAAATAAATATCAATGCTTTTATAGGAATATTAGAATCATTATAGGAAACTTCCCATATCATCACCCATTGAAAGGATCCGTAGAGGTGGCCATAATAATGTTGGAAGAGATAAATGAGAAAGGAATGTTGAAAGAAAATATGGACAGTAGAATAAAGATGATTAGTGTTTTTGTAAAAGGATTCATTTGACAAAATGTGTCCTGGAATTAAATAGGTTAAACTAAGCATTTAATCAATGAGTGGGTTCAACAAATGTTTTACCCAAAAAAAATAAGTGTGAATGTGATTTCTTACTTATTTAGTGTTGGTTAATTTTAGAACAACATGTCTATTAATGATATTAAATAAACATTATCATTTACATTTGAACATTATCAAAGATAGATCAATCATGACATACACTAAACATATATAGATGAATTAACAAGGGTCTACTTTTGTTATTGACTCATCTAAATGCAGATATGCGTGTGAGGGAGATGAAATTATTGGAAATTCTCTGTAATTGCTTCATCTCTAGTTTTGAAACTGTACTTTACTAAGGGAGGGAACATGTTTTCAAAGTAATTGATCATGGGATGGTTTATTCCTCTTGAATGGATTTATCTATGATAGGGATGAGACTTAGTATGTGCCATAAACTTTGTAGATAATTGGTATAAGAATTTCTTGACAAAACCCACGTGTCAATCATGGCTAAGCCCTATGAAATCAACCCATTTCCTTGAAAACTCTAATCTTTGGTTAATACCTTGTAAAATGATTAATGGTTAGGTTGAAGTGCAATCCATACACCACCTACATTAGAACTAATCTAAAGAGGCCAATAATTGCATCTATTTATCCACCTCGATATGTGACATAATACCATGTGGATGTATCTATATCTTATCATTTGGATACTTGGTGATTGCTTTTCATCATCTTTAGATTACATGTTTTCTATAATTGGATTTGTTGGACCTTGAATTGGATTTGTATTGGATCTTGACAGTATGAAATATGACTGTGGAAATAGTTGATTTTTTTAAGACATATATAATGGTTGACTAACAAGTGTGTTATTCTAAATTAGGAAAGAATAAGAGGGTTTTACATGCCTTTTAAGTGACTTGTACTTGAGGAGATGTTAAGAATGAAAGGCATATAGGTGAGTAAGATTTCTTAGATTTGTGCATATTAGGACCAATGGATATAATTTATATATTAAGATTGACTTATGGTTAGAAAACTAGTCATTGGGTTGTATATAAAAGGTATACAATTAGAAAACTATTCATTAGATCGGGGCAATCAAAGAGGATCATTCTAACCAAGAATGAAAAAATTAGTGGTTTAGAAAGCCTTAGTATGAAAAATTTAATGGTCCATTAGTTTTGGATAGTGAATGGATCTATGACAATGCTAGCATAATTGACTACTAATGAATGATAAATGCCTTTTTTATCATGGATAAGCCTATAATGAGGATATAAATTCTTGAAATATCTAATGATAAAATTTGATAAGCAGTTAAAATCATAATAGGTGCATAATTCATGATTAAAGGAATTAAGTAATTACAGGTCTTGGGGAATAGTTCTTCATTTCCTTGGATTTGGTATAAGTAACATTAAGTTTCAAATTACTAAACTAAGTGTCTACTCTCTCAACCAAAATTGCCTAAGATTATTTTCTTATTACGTAATAAATTGATCTAATCATCCTCTTTTGAACATATTCCATCTATACATGTCCTTCAAAGGCTATCACACTTCTTCTTGATGCCTTTTTGGTTAAATCTAACCTTGTATAATAATTCCGGGTGTACCCTTGCTCACATGATATCAAATTTTGCATCACATGTCTATTTTGACAATATACTATGTGTTAACAATCATTTAATAAGCAAACTAAATTCATTGGGTCCTATCTACTTGCCCTGATATATTACATCAAAATCCTATATTTGTAAGTCATCCTTAGCTAACACATTCATAAAATCAAACTTGTGGAGAATCAAAAATAGTTAACAACATGTATCTTTCCAACCTTTACTTTTACTTTTACCTCATTTGAAAATATGACATATCGATAGGACTTTTTGTAAATATTTGAAATGCGAGGTTTCTCTTTTTAGCTTAACATTTTCTTCTCTTATTCATATATGTTTTGTGAGAATGAAAAGTGTGGTTTTGTTGTCTTGAAGGTTATATAACTCAATACTTAGAAGACATATCTTTACAAAAGTAATTTTGATGTATAAGTTATATTCAAAAATACGTGTACCCCATCTCATTTTCTAAAGATGTACCTCAAACTAGGGAGAAATATACACACTTGAAAATGGCCTATTCACATTTATTTCTAAACATATATCGTATGTGTGTGTGTGTGTGTGTGTGTGTGTGTGTGTGTGTGTGTGTGTGTGTGTGTGTGTGTGTGTGTGTGTGTGTGTGTGTGTGTGTGTGTAGTGTGTATGTATGGGTGGTTGTCCAAATTAGGCTTTATGGACTATTATGGAAAATTGAAAGGATGAATCCATTGTTCATGAATCCATGTGCCAGTCCTCAAAATTATTCATATGCTTATCTGAGCATGTTTTATGGGCCTTCTTAAAATGTGATTATGTATTTAGTTATTGGAAATAAGCAGGGGTGCTAATTTCAATATAGTTGAGTGAAGTCACCAATAAATATGTAAATGATTAAGTTCCTTTATATATTTCGTAGTAGGTGGTTTTGTAAGGAGTATCTTCTAGAAAACATTTTTGCCCCCACATAATTGTAATCATGTAATTTTTGGGCGGCTTACTATACTAAGGTTTTTATATGCGAAAAATGCTGATGGGATCCTTTCTTATTTATATTTATAAATTGGAAAAAAATTACATTTGAGTTCATGATAAATTAGACCACAAGGATCTACATCATAGGAGAAAAGCTAAAAAGCTATAACTTGTCTCTCCCTTACTTGTTAAGAACGATCAATCAAAATGGGTTAAGAAAAAAACATAATAAGAAGAGACAAAAATCCCTTAACTAGGGTGAAGAAGAGGAGAGACATCCCCTTAAAGACTTGAGAACCTCATAAAATCATCTCAAACCTAGTGAGCTTGAGCTTGCCGAAAGCCCTCCACTGGAATGGTTCCATCACTTCCAAATACAGAGTGGGAAGAGAAAGACCCACCAAAAACTTAATGGGCAATGTGAAATTCAAGCTCAAAAAAAAGATACCATTGAGAAACAGCCTTCATGTTTTGTGAAAGGAAATAAGAAAACGAGGAATAGGATCCTATGTATTAAGGAGTGCGAGCAATCGATCGGAGACATAATTCGAGTTAGAGATTCTAGGGTTTGTTAAATAGCACCGTCGACGAAATTTAATTTAAACAAACTTAGCTCGGGAGAATCCATCGAAAAAATTTACAACCTTAAATCACTCTTATTAAGAATATGATATTGTGGATCCATTAACAAGTATTTTAATGACTCAATGTAAAACAATTTCTATCTATTATCTTTATCAGGCGTTTTTACTTAACTACGTAAAAATTGTACTAACACATTAAGTTTGTTAGCATAAATGGTGAAATAGACAAATTAATTCTAAAAATAAATTGAACTTAAACTAAAGAGCTTGCCTATTTTAATTTTTCTAAAATTAGTAGACATGCATTTATTTCTTGTATTTTTTTTAAATAATACAATGAGTAGAGTTTAAAAATGTAACATTGATTTGACAAAAATCTTTTAAAACTTCCACATGATCATGTGTTGTATTTAACTAAATAACTTATGTACAAGCAATCACATGTGTACAATGTAATGTGAACACTAAATGGTATATGTTATTTGATTTAGAGGGATAGTTATTACTTTTGTAGTTGATGTTGATAAGAGGTGCAATTGATTTTGTAAGTGTAGGAATATAGATGAAGCATTACATTTAAAGGTTTTATCTCTACATTTCAAATTTGTTACAAATTCGTAAATATACATTTGCAAATCTTATATCATGAGTGGTAGCGATTTATGGACTATTTTATTTGAACTAAACATGAATACATTAGAAGGAAACATAAAATATCAATACAGTTGTGTAGCATCAATACAGGTGTGTAGCATCAAGATAGAGACAAATTTACTAACAAGTGCCCACACAACTTACACTTGAAAAAGCACCATGTGAATATGCAATCCCTTCCAATCTTATAGGAAATTTCACATATTGCATATATTTCAACGGAGCACAAAAAACATCATCGCTGTAAATTATCCTTGGGTAGTTTACATTGCATCTCTAAAAATGGAAGATATGATTATTTAGAGAAAATGTATTTAGGTACAAAACTCATGATCACTTTTCCAGAGACATAGATTTGATAGAATATGGAAGTAAATTGTTGAGGAAACCTCTCAACTTCTCAGTATCTCAGGAAAATGAAGATTTTGTCAAGGGTAAGAAGAGTGCCATGAAATATCACATTTTTAGAAGTATGAAGGAAAACATCGAATCCAAGAAGCGATCGAACAAATGGCTATTTCTGTTCATCAACAAATTAAAAATAATGAAGCCAAGAAATTTCCTACAATGTATGTGGATTTCGAGCAATTCGTTGGTGGAGTAGTAGAGCATCTCCCTGAATGGAAGGACTTTGGGGCCCAAGGTGGACAAGTTGCTCAATAACATTTCTCCCTACTAAAAATTATTAGATGCATAAAAACTTTCAAGCTTCCTATATATATTTACATATCGATTCAACCATGTTTGAGCTATACCCTTAGAAGTACTAACTAAACAAAATCTAGTGAACTCATAAGACTATATAAATGCATTAGCGGATTAAGCTTGCTCCTTGTTAGATGGTGAAAGGATAGTGAAATGAAAACAACATTAAAGTTGTAATCCCTCCATCTTAAGAAGTTCTCGAGACACCTATGGGAAAAAACATCACAATATATAAAATATATGGATTGTCTTCAAAGCAAACCATTTCAAACCAGATAATGACTTCTAGATGTAAATAAATATTAAAACTTAGAAAGTTGAAATGGTTTATTGACCTAACCGAGTGGGCAGCATACAACAAATAAAATTTGATTAGTTGAAATTCAAAGCCAAGTCTGGAATTGTCCTCGTCCTCCCTTTTTCCTCTACAATGTATACAGACCCTGGTTAGTGGAGATACTCCTTGTATATATCCTATACTCCAAGAATGCTTGATCCTCTTTTAGGTGTCCTTGAAATTGGAGAAGTGAAGATCAAACAGGATAGTTTGAATACTTACTATGTATATCCTGTATGGGGCTCTCCGACGTTGCATATATAAATCCAACAAAAGCTTGATTCCTCTTGTGGGTGCTCAAGAAATAGGGGTAATTAGACGATGAGAGGATATTGACTATGTATACCGTCTTTCTGGGTCTCCGTGCCTAAATCCAGCAGAAACCAAATCCCTCTTGTGCGTGTTGTATAAATTAGGAAATTACACCAAACAGAGTGAGTACATATACTCAGTGTGTATATAAACACCACAAGTCGCGCATCACTGCATAGTGCCTACGCTCTTCTTCGAATCTTCAGGGTTGCATGAACAAATCCAACGAAAAGCCAAATCCCACTTGTGGGTGCTCAAGAAATTGCATGAAACAGGGCTCCGGATGAGTACTGATTGTGTATATTCTTGAATTTAAACACAACAGCGTTGCATGTATGAATCCACTGAGTATCGTGGGTGTTCATGCTTATATTTTCCGTGCTCACAACTAGCGCATAGGAGTTCGGGTAGATGCCGAGGAGATCCTTAGCCAAGGCGACGCCAATGAGGTTTTGGAAGCCCCCTATATGTGCAAAGCCTGCAAAAAAACGTCCAAACGACCGTTAAGACGTCAAATTTAACATAGTTGCAGAAACGTCCGGAAGAGCCTTTCCCATAGGGGAATGCCTTCGGATGCAATTAAGCATTTTCTATCAGTACGTGATAGATTTTATTACATAATTAAACGTAGGTATAATTTTTTAATATGAATTTACCAAATTAATAATATACTTGTATGGTATACAAAATTAGCGGTAAGGCACTATTTATAAATACCTTTATTAAAAAGAAAGTGAGCAGAGTTGAATGAATAGACTCTTTCTTTAAAATATATTTTATTTAACTTGGAAAAAAACTATATTTAGTAACTGCTAATTATTATATTCTATATAAAGCTAGTTTTTACGGAAATTTTCTATATAAAGCCTTATTCTTGTTGTTGAATAATTCTCAAACTTTTATTACCTGATTTCTGCGGTTATAATTCGAACTGAAGATGGGAAAAATTGTAGGGACTGTTTTAGCTTTAGCTGCGGCCACTGGAACTTATATGAGCTTCCATGTACATATACAATCCCTTTCACTTTTGTATTTATAATTATTATTTCACGTATAACCACTGTTTTGTTTTCTTACTGAAGTATTAATTGTGTTTACAGAAATCTGAATTCTCACAGCGTTATAATCAAATTCACGATGGCATAAAAGGCAAAACAGAGGAGTCGGGTGCCGATGAAAAGAAGGATTTTAAAGGACTAGTATTCGCTGTGGAATTCGACGGTTTACATTGTTATGAGACCATTATTCGTTATTGATCTTCGTGTTGTCGTTCAATACATTTTTTATGGTTACGATTGAAGTATTTCCAGTCAAAACTGTGAATTTTATGAGTTTTATCGTTAGTTTCTGAAGCACAAGTTAACCTCGAATAAAGATCAGAAATATTGTGGAACTAATGGAAAATACTGCAAATTTGTCTCTGGATTAAATGTCTCCACTAACCTCGAATCTCTCTCAATTTCTTCTGGTAGCGAATCAAAATACTTCATTCTCGCCATTTCTCTGCTTCTCCTCTTGTTCTGTCCTCACTTGAACTGATTGTCATAATATTTCTATGATAAATTAAATATATAATCATGCAAGTGTGTTTACCGTATTAAACTTTGTATATTTAAAAAATCGTAGTCAGTAGTAATACATTAATTATAGGATTCAATCTTTACAATTGTTTGCCTTTTAATTATTTTTTAATTTTAATTTTATTAATAATTTTAATTTTAATTTTATTAAAGATTCAAAAGAATATGCAGAAAACTCGGGGCTTTCTTAATTACTCAATATTTACTTTATCCAACATTTTACTCTATTAAATTTTTTAAAAGAAATTCTTATATCTTGAAACGAAAATTAATTGATATTGACTAATAGTAAATTAATTGTTGAATTTATTCTATAAAGAATACTTTTAATTAGGTTGTATTTCCACGAATTCAAGCAAATAATTTAAATGATTTTGGTATTATATTTATTTTTGATGAGTATTAAATGAATTAAATAAATAATGTTTTATATCTAAATTTCACAAAATTTTATTTTCATAAATTGTATTTATTTTAATTTAATTGACATATATACAATATATTGAAAACAATTTAATAATTGAGTAAAGATATCAGATAAAATGTAAAATGTAATTGATGTAATCTATGTAAGAAGCAGAAAGTGGAGTGAAATAGAACATGAATTATTTTTAAAAAAGTGAAGGGACAAGCAAATAAATATATATGAAAACTCATAAGTAATGAGATGTATGTCAACTTATCTCAAACAAAGAGGAGATTTGATAAAGACAAAAAAACAATTTTAATGTCTATAAAATTTAATACAAAGTTTGATTAAAAGCAAGTGCTAAATTGGATAGTAGAGATGATCTAAGTTGCATTTCTATATGGATAATGAATGAAACTTCTATTTTAAAATACAAAATAGGAAAAAGAACAATAAAAGTAGTTTACAATGTTTTTTACGCAGGTTTAAATGTTTTAATCGTGATATTTTTTTTTAAAAATCATTTTAATTAGGTGGAGGAATGCAAAAACTATTTTTGTATCAATTACAAATAAAATTAGTGAAAAATCTAAATTATCGTCCAATTTAAGAAATTAAATTTCAACTAATAGAACCATAAAAATTTCGATGCACTAAACATCTTCCAGATACATTCCAAATTGACCGCCAACATGACTTTTGACTCCCTCCTATCTTCTATTTCCTTTGCTAAGACTTCGTTAAGACTCAAAAGTCAAGAGCGTTGATACGTTTTCTTCGGTCCATGTAAATTTTCATGGTAACCTTTTAACGCCGCCGCATGGTCCGATCATTACCTCGACAAACGTGTTATCATTTCGGTGGTGATAAATTTCATATTAAAAATTTAAATTTTTCCCAAATCCCACCACCACTCATCTCAAATCGGATTCCAGATGATAGCTTCCATTTTTCATGTTTTCTAGAAACATGAGGGGAAGAGGAAAACGGTGTGTGTCACCACTGCAGGCGGATACATCGGATCCTGCATGGTCAAAAATCTGCTGGAAAGAGGTTATACGAGTTCACGCTACTATAAGAGATCCCGTTAGTTTTACTCATTTTTCTATTATATCAACAATTTATTCATATCTGCTGTAGAAAACAATGCTAAAACTAGCCATTTCATGCCCCTTCCAGAGCCAAAGAGAATCTCTATCAAAGAAGGTAGTTTTGATTTCGTTATCCAAGGCTGCGACTTCCTCATCAATTTGGCCACCGCTATGGATCCCCAGGTAATTATTTAATTTTGATACAGCCAGGAGGATTTAATGGCTCACCTTATATTATATGTTATTTTCATATGTATCGTGTGTCCAAGACCTTAATGAGCAAGTCGCACCTTTGCGATACGGGGCGGAGGAGGGGATCAAGTGGTAACATTGTTGGCAAAGCAAGTTTAAAACCAAAAACCCAACTATAAAAACTCCAGTTTAGGCATTGTGTATCCTTCCCCTCATGTTTTAGGCACTTTGTATTCTTCCTACTATGGAGAACCAACATCACAGGGTTCGTGTCAACCTTGTTGCACTTCTTAACATAGAAATCTGGTGCTCTGCAACTCTTTTGGAAAAATAGTATGACAAATGTTCGATTACCCAATTGATACGCTTATTCCACGTTAACAATTCTTTAATGATGCACAATTGATTTCGCAGGAAGGATGATAACACCTACAAATCTGGCTACTATCATTTCTATTTCAATGAAGACATCTACCTTCCCTTCATTTACCAAGGTTCTTATCACCTAGAATGTATTAGCCTCCTCTCTAGTTGAATGCCTTTGATAATGGAGAAACCACTTCTAATATTAGTCACCTAGCAGCTTCTAAAAGAATTTGGTGAATTCTGTTCTAAAGCGACTAATTTAGTGTTAATCCCCCTTCTGTGGGTGCCAATATGAACCTGCTATAACAACACCCTACCAAGGTCATACAAACACTACAGATTCACAAGTATACTAATACATACTTCATGACGGTACTACACCACAAGAGATTGGTCAATTAATGGAAGAGAAATAGGCATGGTCCACATAACATAGGACTTGTCACACATATAAGACCGACATATAGAATACTCGAACAAAGTGTACTACCACAACCGAAATTCCACAATTCCATGAGATAAAGATTTTACATAACTCGAAAAAAATATCTACATGTACATAAGGTCAACAAGGACATCAATTCCATATCCACAACATCACTGTAAAACATATCCAACTAACACATGAGTAACAAATACATCACAACACCACAACCAAAACATCATAACAACTCTACATTTCTTCTAAAGCATCAATCGCACACACACACACACACACACACACACAAATCTCTTATGCCTCCCTTAGGTCCCTTATGCCTCCCTCAATCTCTTATGCCTCCCTCAAGTCTCTCATGCCTCCTCAATTTCTTATGCCTCCCTCAAGGGGGCCGGTTTCCCTATAACCCTAGGCACATAGAGTCCAGACACCCATATCCCAAGTGACAAAATACCTCGTGGTCCAACAACCCACTAGCTATCTCAGTAACTCCTTAGGCGTACCCCATACAATGAAGCGGGTCAATAAGTCCAACCATTCCATAGTGCATCACATGACCCTATTCCACACATCGCAACAATAGAACCAAAGATAAAGCAATCCGATCCAAATGCCAAGTGGCAAAGTACAAGCCTTGGGCAAGGCGGTAAAATCTTAAAATTTAAAAGAAGATCCAAAACTAAGCAAAAAAATGGCCAAATAGCCATAGTTAGTGTAAAAATCTGCATGTTAGTACTACAACCAAGGAAATTCCCAAAAAGAAAACATGGCAATCAAGAAAACTGTTGGTCCTTGTAAAAATAACATAAAAAGTTTGATTTCTGAATACAATACATATATAAGAATAACACATTACGATGACTATGTGGCCTTATCCGCCACCAAGGGATACTCAAATATTTGCTAAAGCACTCGGAACATCAAGCCTCGGCTCACAAAATAACATATCAATAGTACAACTATCATCATCTCTATCTGAATCATCCCGCCACCACTTCAACAAGGCTAAACAAAGTCATAGTTACACTTAGGTTGCATTCATACAACAACCACAAGGAGAGAGGGAACAAGGGAACACCGAACAAGTCATCATCTACTGAGCCTAAGGTCAACTCGAGTTACTAGCCCCTGGTACACATCCCCTCACTCTAAACATACACTTTTACCAATTTCCCTCAGGGTCGGTTAGCGTAAGGTTCACAACATAACATGTATGCACAATACTACACAATGGTACTTCACGCATATTAACATAGTGCCTTCGCATGGTACATAAACAAGGTAAATCACATACATAACATTCACGATTTACAACACACCACATCACCACATGTTACACCCAAAGTGCAATTATGACGATAGGGATCATATACTCACCATATGTCCCAAATTTATGACATTAATCATTACATATTACATGAATTTTACTTATGATGAGCACAATTACAACATACAGTCAACTGCCATATACATGGAAATACACACATTTCTACACAAATGATAATGACATCATTAAGAAATCCAATTCACTACAGCCAACCTTGGTCACACAACATATAAGCACACCCACACATCACAAATATCAAAAGGATTCAACACTCAAATCAACAATCACATTTCTTCCACACACAACAAGACAAGTGTTTCACACTCGAATTCTCATAGAATTCCTGGAAGGAGGAAGAATACTCTCATCTCCAACACATCAACATGCAAACAATTACGCACTAAGTGACATACACATCATGTGCGTTCACAATATCACAATTACGACATGGATCACATCATGCTTAAACCACATTACTCTTCCAATTTCCACCACCATCATGCAACACCATCACCACTCCAAACGTCCCAAAGGTTCGAGAGCATGAACCTCCGCTCTGATACCAAGTGTAAATCCCACAAGAATACACACAAATAGTATAACACTGAAAGCTTAGAAAAAAAAATTTACTTGCATAGAGCTTACATGACAACGCAGGTGACCGAAAGGGGCTATAACCAACACTCAAGAAGTTTGACACAACCTTGACCACATATGCAACAAGGAATCAAACCACACCCATCACGAATAATTCACCTGACTCTTCAACAAGACACAACATAAGAGACCAACAACAATACCTGGTTAAAGCTCGGGGCATCCCACGGTGTGAAATCTTTTAAGGTTTTGCATTCACCATAAACATCTTTCCAAACCTGTCTCTACGATCAAGTAGATTCATGTCTTAATTCGAGCAATTCTTAAAACAAAAGTGAACTTCTTTCTTTTATATTGTTGTCTAATCAGCTTAGGATCAAGTTTTCTGAAGGTTAAACATTCTATAATAAGCCAATAAATTTCTTAATTCGTTGATCTAAGAGTATTTTCCATTTCCCACAAGGTTAATTAATCTTACACAAGCCACTGAAACTTGTCCCACACCTTTATTGCACAGGTGATAAGCACAAACTCTGATTGAGGTAAAGTACCGTTTTAGGTTCAAAACAATAATCTTCTTTGCTAAAGGATCTAAAGTTTTAACATTACTTAAGAAATATTATAATGAATCAAGGCAAGGGTTATGGGGAAATAGGTCAAAAAAAATCAGCTTCGGGGTCCCATGGGTTATTACTCAGTATTTTATTGAGGCTAAGGATTTATCTAGATTATTTAAAAGTTTTATTTAGACTTTGCTTGATTAAGTTTTCCAAGGTAAACCATTTACATTTCAAGTGATAGAGAGAGAGATCAAAGGGTTTCTTAAACAATTTCCCTCCTACTTATATAACTTCATTATCTTCCAAAACTAAACATTGATTTCAGCATAAGATCATTTAAGGATTCACCATAAAAGGATAATGTTGATTAATCTAGCTTGGGGACAAACAAGGTATAAAATATTTTTATTACCAAAATATAGTTTTCTCTTTGATCGCTTAGGGGCTCAAAAGTTATCAAGTAGATCACATCTACATTAATTTATTCAAATATAAACCTTAGTTTAACCTTTATAAGGATTATCCAACCCATTTTGTTATGCTTAGAAAAACATTGTTACTATATCTTAAAAGGGTTTACAACTCAACAATTTGTCTCAAGAGAAAAGTTTATCATTACTCGTTTAGAATCTATACATGGTTACATCAATTCTTTCCAACATGATGCACAACCCAAAGGAACAAACCAACTCAAAAGCAACCCGATGCAACTCTCCCTTTTTCTACTCATGAAGGCCATCTGCACATTTATAGCCTGAGTCAATTCGCGAGAACTGAGCATGATAAAAAAACTACACATAGGAATCATATGCTACCATTAACAATATCATAAAATTAACCTTTTATTAAACGGAATAGTGCTAAGCTCTAACCCACTAACAACTTCTTTAATCATGCAGGAAGATTTACTATTTCAAATAAGAAGGAAACCATAAAAATATGTTATGAACATTGTATCGGAAACAACAAGGAGACTACTATCATTCTAGCAGGGATCAAGGACCCCATGAGTTTGAACAGAGAGAAGAGTGTATTGGGGTTTCAATCGTGTAACCATATAAATTACATGATTGAAATCCAATACTCAACATCAATCAACATTCCTTTAAAGAAGTCATAAGGTTTAATAGGTTTAAAGTTAGAACCTCAACATCACATGCTAACTGCTAAATGCCCCTTCCAAAGGAAATTTACCCCACAACAAGCCTACACCTAATTTCTTGCAAGGAACATACAGAGTAAGCTCAAAGAAGAGTTCAAACATAAGATCATCTTGCCATGTTATATACAACAGTTTAAAAAATAATGATAAAAGAAATAACACATACTTAGTACATCAAATTATCTAAATGAATCTAATGCCACCATCTTACCAAGATTTGATTTTATAGTCTAATGAATTTAATTATAAATAGTAAATCACCAAGTCTTCTCAAAAGTAATACTACCCTCTATCATCACAAATAAATCATGATTCTTCCTATTCGTAATAGCTGGAGGGGTAACCACCCCTATCCAACCTACTAGGTAAAGGGATGCCTTAAGTTATCACAAGATGGCAACAATGATTCCCGACCATTATAACGAACAAAAGAAGATAATTAACCAAACTCCTTTCGTAATAAACAAGACTTTACCATTATCCATATTTCTTCTTATTTTATCACAAAATGGTAAGGCATCATCTAAGAAGAGGCATCCTACTCATTAAGATTCAAGTAGCCAAGATAGTTAGACCTTCCCCCTTTTGAAGATACGAAAGCATCTAACTCACTAGCTATAACCCGATTCCCATGTATCCTGTTGTCCTCATGATACTAACTTTCCATAGTCAGAGGAGAGTATACGAGGGTACACCCCACTAAACCTTATTTAGAAATTACCAAAACTTCGCGTAACTCAACATGCTTACCCCTCAATCACATATAACTCGGAATCCCAAACTCAAAAGTAAAGAAATCCATATTTAGACTACAACACATAAACCCCTCAAAACTTGCCAATGCAGGTTCACAGAACCTATTGGCCCCTCCTAAGTGGAACTCAGAAATGCCAATGGTCAAGGATAATATTATCTCTCATGTTTATAAAGAGGGTTATAGTATCCAAAACCATTAACTCATAATCAACAAATTAAATACACATTCAGTGTAATTCAATAACCCAAACTTATAGTGCACTCTCTATTATTTTGATCAGGTGTAATAGCCCCCGTGTCCTTTGTTTTCCCCTTTTTCCCTTTCTTTTCTAGGCCTCTCGAACCGCCCGGGCAAGCCCCAATGATGATACAGTCTCCGATCCAGCTCCGCGCCCGCATGCCCCGCTTAGGCGGCGGGAACCTCGCCGCGCGCCCGAGCAGGCGGCGGTCTTGTGCACATTTTCCGTAACGCTCTTTTGGCGCGACCCGCGTGAAATATCATTTCACCAGCCTTTTCTTGCCGACTTGAGCATGCATTAATGTTTTTGGTCCCCTGAATAGTGTTTTTCCTTTGTTTATTGTTTAGGAGTTCGCTTTGATTTGATCTTTGGGTGTTTGATTCCTATAAATGGATTGCTTGCACTCAAGCAAGGGGGCTCGAGTTTTGCTCCAAAGTTTGCTTTTGAATTTCTTGTTACAAAGAGATTTAGTTTTTTTGCTTAGAATTCTTAGTTTTCTCATTGAGTGCTTTGGTTAGTATTGTGTCAGCCTGGTAAGCCACATATCCAACTTGTGCAAGTGCAAACATTATTTGGGCCCTCATTCTTGTTTCAAACTCACCATTTTCAAAGTAGTTCACTCTTCTAGTTTGCTTAAGTTTGATAGTTTAAATCCTTTACATGCTTGGTTGCATTACTCACCGCTTGGTAAGCCACAGATCCAACTTCAGGCAAAAAAGATATTGTTTTTGGAGTAGAATAGTTTAGGCAGCCATTAAAGTTGCAGGTTTTGCTCTTCATACATGATTTGAGTTTGTGTTCTGACGCATTTTGTTGCATGATTCGCAGAGACCCCGCTAGGAATTGCATAGGCCAAGCTCGTACTCTCGCGCTATCCCTCTCCTATCTATCCGCATTCTATTTCGTCTCGCATTCTCAAGGCCGTCCATTGATCCAAATATCTATTCCCGCTGATGCAAGCATTACACGCTTTTCTCGGATTCACGTGAGCACAAAGAACGAGGAGATCATACCGAGGGGACAAGAACACACACACCGCCGGATTCGCCACGCTCGCGAAATCCGTGTTTCATCTTTCAAAGTTTTAGTTAGAACTTATCAAATAAAGTAGTTAATCGCTTTATTACGGTTATTTCCATTCTCGATATGCCAGTGAAGTTGTGGGGATTGATAGTTTCGAGAAACTATGATTCATTCCTCACTTCTAAGGTAGGATCGAGAATCTCGCAAATAGATTAGTTTTCGTTGTTTAGAATAGATATACAAAATTGCACATGCATAAATAGCTACACTCGGCTATTTTGTTTGTTTTACGTTATTAGTTTAGTTGTCAATTCTAAATATTTTAGATAATGCTTTTATAAATTGCCGTAAAATACAAAAAAGGAATTATATATGCTAGAAGTGTACTTAGATTTTACTTTATTATAGTTTGTTTCATTATCGCAGATGACAATTACGGGACCTAGGAGCCCAGGAATACATTTTCGAGCCAATTGTGCCCCAACCCAATATCATAGTGGCAAGAATCGACATTGACCAAAACCTAGGATACAAGTCTTCCAAACAACAATGTGACTTCCAAATGATCGTGTCACAAGCTGAGAGGGTTAAACGTAGAAGACGACCAAGCACACACATTTTGGTCAAATCAACCAAACTACAGGTTATCCTAGAAAACATCCGCATGACTGTAGAAGGATTTGAAAGAGAACAAATATTTGGGAGCGATCCTTTAGTTCCACAAATGACGCCTGAGACACCCTCGTAGATATAGATACCAGCTTAAGAATTCAAGTTGCTAGAACACCCGTGAGGTATTCTCGAGAAAATCGCACAATTATTGATTCTAAACGTAGAGGCTGAGAAAGCTTACGACTACTGGATACTAGGGATTAGAACTTGATCTCACGTATGACCATAACAGACCGCAACAACCAAGAGTCTACGGTGTGATCCACAAATCCCACACCCCAACGAATCCACAAGTCGGCTTAGATATGACACCGGCCTACGCACATTAGTATTTCAGCCTACTCCGATTCCACCTATCATCATTCAACAGCTTGTCCCTACTAGACACACACAGCCTAACAAAGCTAGAGAATTTTGGACTAGGCCGAGAATCGTCCATAGAGTTGACTATATTCGCCATATGACCCTATCAGAGAAATACACGAAACCATCCCGGTCATTTTCCACGCATCCCACAACCCATAGATCGAATCACGCCGAGCTCGATATTGATTGAGCCTTCGAGCACTCATCCTCGCCGATCGATCTATCACACCACCAAGTTAGAAGGGCCTTCTTTGCCTTAGATTCGCAAATACCATTAGTGCGTGTCGAAGACATTAGACTCCCAACTAGTTTGTCTCGCATATTCTACCCCCACCGGTCGCTGTCTCAAGCACGACTCCTGGAGGTCGGGCACGTGGAAGAGTCACTTGTTGATTCTCACGCCGCCCGTTGCTTTTCCGACGTACAAAATTGGTGAACCCGACGTGAACCAAACAATTATTTCACCTTCTCTTTCGAGAAGTTTCATCTCTCTTTCACCTTCGCTTCTTTCCCATTATTCTCATGGGTATTCATATACCCCGAATATGTCGGGATTTGATGCTTGCTTGCACTCTCTCCGGGTCTCGAGGCATACTACGCCCAATGCAATAGGGAATCATCACCTCGCTCTCAAGCATGGGGTGACAACTATTCAACTAATCACTTGTCAACACAAACCCCAAGAATCGATATAGTTCATCTTTTCAAACCGAGGAGTTAGATCAACTCGCTCAAACACAAACAAAGCCTTCTGTGCTCAAACAATATGACATTGACTCGGAGAATCTCGCTTCATCTCCTCAAAGCTACTTAGACCACATATTAGCAGACAATCAGATCCATACTCAGCTCTAGATGATGAGTACTCAATACGTTATCCTAGGAATGAACAACGCCTCAAGGCATGTACCCACCTCGTAGGAATTTTTGCAAATACAGCCCGAGTTCTCTCCTCAAGAAAATACCTCTATGCCATCACATATAGAAAATACTCGTAAATGCTTGGCAGATAGTGATCAGCTCATAGCAGATATCACATACCTCCGCAAAGCCATGTTATACAACAAACGCCACCAAGGCACGATATCGTGACTTCACCAAACGAAGTCATTTCAACTCTAATAGAAAAGGTTAGAGGATTAGAACTTGCCCAAGCAAGTCAAAATTGAAATTCATACAAACAGGGAGTTCCAATCCTCCGCACCATCCTAGCCAAGTAGATCTCCTCACAGGAGTAGGCACGTTAGGTATGACTCCTCAGTATTCACAACAAGTACCAACTAGACCCACTATCGCTAGCACAGTTCCTCCTGGTCCGGTACAGAGCAATCCATTCCTGGATAGTACCCCTTCGTACTTAAACATGTACTCCAAATCGCCACAAGGGGATATGTACTCATCCCCCGGCATGTTTGCTCCAACGCAGGGACCTCCTTATGCCCCTGCCAACGCGTACGTTATGCCATATCAACAACCCGTTCCGCCACCACCTCCTCAACAGGCACCATCAATGGTTGAGACGTATGCAATAGGGACTTATTCAGAATATTTAAAGGAGCCCTTAGATTTCGCCATAAGAAGCGTTATGCTTCCAAGGCCTCTTCCCGATTTGCCCAAATTCAAGGGTGAAGGAGATCCAAACGCGCACATCAAAGCTTACGCTACAGCCATACGAGAATTACTCCCTTGGGACGGGGTGTTATAAAATATTTCCCAAAACCTCGAAGGCATCGCTCTCGATTGGTATTATAGAATACCTGAAGCTTCCATACATTCATTCAAACAACTCGTGTCTGAGTTCATCAAAGCCTTCGACATGAACAAACTATTAAGAACAGGAATCAGGGAATTCTTGCATATCAAACAAGAACACAACGAATCTGTCGCCCATTTCATCCAGAGGTGGCGTACAGTTCTTTATTCATCAGCAAGTGCTCCAAACATGGATCAGATGGAACTATGTGATTTATTCCTTCATTCTCTCAGTAGAGAAGTGAAGGAAGAAGTCCAGAAGTTCCCACTAAGGACTTATGATGAGGTACTTGAGAGCGCTCTGCGAATTGATCAAGCAGCAATAGATAGTGGCCGTAAGACGTATGGAGCAAATGGGAGGTTAATCACCTCCACTCAAAATACTACAACTACCACAAATGTCAATCAAGGACCCAAAATCCTTAACAAAAATCGTGGGGTAACAACAGATGGGGTAACTGACCAGCCCAAAAGGGTAAATGTCGTTAATACTCCGTCACAAATAAACAACCAAAGAAACAACAACTTTACCCCGACGGTCAATACGGTGGATTTTAATAATCCACAACAACAACGGCGAAATCCCATGCAAGGGCCAAGCCAAAACTCATTTGGTTACCAAAACCAAAGTCAAAACCAAAAACAACAATTTCAAAACTTTGGTCCTAATAGGCAACAGTTTGATCGGAATTTTAGGCCACAATACACACCAAACCAACAAAACGGGAATTATAATCCCAATTCTTATTGTGGTTTCCATAAAATTCATGGTCACGACACTAGAACGTGCCGTGACTACAATAAATTTATGCAACGTTTGCCAGAAGAACAAAGACAGTTCTTCACAGACTTGTTTTTGGCAGATCCCGTCTCATCATCACCAAATACTCTCACAGGGGCGCTTCCGTAATGCTCCTCAGATCTTTAGCGATCCGCTCCCAAATCATGATAAAGAATAGGTGAATCCAACCGGAACAAACAAAGGCGCAATAACAGAAACAACGATCACGAGGCCTCAACTTCGCTAAACTGCTAGTCGCGCCACAACGAAGTCAACCACGACCTAAGGTAGTTGGATTAGTGGAGTTAGACTCGAATTACCCGTCAAGCAATTACGAGGACACGAGAGTATTTCTCTCAACCAAGTCCAAGCCATCTCTCCGAAACAGATAACATCCAAAGAAACCGTAGCAAAACCTATCGGGTGCTTACGATCTAATTAATGATCTAACAAAACCTTCTCGCATATTTCATTCCTTGATTTACTAAAGAATTCCCCCGCTCATGTGGCTGCTCTTTTAGAGGCGTTAGGTTTGGGTCATTTAATTAGTATCACCCACCACCAAGCACAAGTAAATCATATAGACTTTGATGTTTATCCTCCGGACAAAGCGGATAGGGATGTCGAATTCATATTCGAAATAAGTAAATGCCTACATGATGCCGAGATCGCACGCCGAGGCGATCCATTTCTACACTGCAAGTACAGTTTATAATAATTATGTAAAACGGGCAATGGTCGACGATGGAGTCACGGTTAACATAGTCCCTTTCTCTTTTCTCCAAAATTGGGATATGGTGAAACAAACGCTCCACTACTCGAAATACCTTGAGAGGCTACGATAGCCTTAAAGCCACGTCGATAGGAACCATAATACTACCGGTCACTTTGGGACCTAAAACAATCCTGACTGAGTTTTATATTATAGATCGGGAAACTAACTATAATATGATCCTCGGCCGACCGTGGATACATCGAATGAAGGCAATCCCTTCCACGCTATTTCAAGAAGTAAGATTCTTACATCTGGGAAAGGTATTTGTAGCCAAAGGTGATCCAAAGCCGTTTGACGTACACCTAGCTGATTTAAAGAAAAGACCAGGGGTGCACTCAGAATTCGAACTGCCAACAAATCAACTTAATAAACCCTCTGACCCAAAGCCAGAGGAAAAGTTGATACCTACGACGGATCTTGAAACCATCAGCGTAGCCAAAACAACCCCAATTCCTGGCTGTAAAACTAAAGAAACTGTATCATTAGGGACTACTGCGAAAATCGTTGAATTAATAGAACAAGATTTACCAATGTTCTTACCATTTGATTCGACAGGCATGGGATTTTCCCTAGGTGTTGGTTCCTTGCCAGCAGAAGATCTCTGTATGGTAGAAGTAGAGTGTGCAAACACAGTAGATACACCTACATCCATACTCCCGCTAAGTATTGACTCTCCATTTCGATGGAGCTAAATGCCGCATGGAGCAGGGGGTGTATAATTTTACCTCGCCCGAGGAAAAGGTCCTCCCATTCTCTTTTAAGTTGAACTTTGAATGCACAAACAACGGCGCCGAGTACGAAGCTCTCCTCCTGGCCTTACCTTAGCCAAAAGAATCGGTATTGATAACATCGTAGTCCCTGAGACTCGCAGCTAGTAACAAACCAAGTTTCAAATATATGAAACTAAAGCCGAACATTTACAACTCTACAAAAACGCTCAGTATTAGATTTAAGCAAGGCGTTTAATTTCATATCCATTGAAGCAATCCCGCGAGAGAAAAATCTTCTCGCCGATTCAATAAAGAACTTCTCGCATCACGCTTCACTCCAAGCAATGAGCTAGAAGATACTCACTTCACAATATCCATTCGTAACTAACCATTGATAAAAACAATGACAAATCCTCTTTCAAGCGGAAATGAATCTACCGTTCTAGACCATGTTGGAAATGATGCGGCTACTTTGGATTACTTAAATGCCTATGCAACATTACATCGCTCCTATCACACACTAGATTTATCTCTGATCCCGCATTCATCTTCCTACTTGAAATCCCAGAACGGATCTTCCTCGCAAAGGGAATCTAGCATATACGCAATAGAAAATGGGGATGATATAGATCTACCTCCAGCACCACCTGAGTTCGAAGAGGGTAACGCCTCTTTAATCGAAGAAACAATCGATGTCAACATTGGGACAGAGAATGAACCAAGGATATTAAAACTAGGTTCTTCATTAACCCCATAAGAAGTAGAAATACATACTGTGTTCTCAAAGAACATCAAGGCATTTGCATTTAATTACAAAGAGATGACAGAGTCGCACCCCACATGCGGTGCACAACCTCGTCACTAGATCGATGCGAAGCCAATTAAGCAAAAATCAAGACCTATGAAGCCCAAGGTAGCCCTTATGGTAAAAGAGGAGGTAATAAAACTCCTTCAGTAGGATTCATCAAGCCGCTGACTACTCCCAATGGGTATCAAACATCGCTCCTGCTTCTCAAGAAGAATGGAAAGATACGCATCTCGCATAGATTTCCGGGACATTAACAAAGCATGTCCTAAGGATGACTTCCCATCGCCATCTATCGATGTCATTGTTGATGCAACAAACTGGGTTTGAGCTCTTGTCTCTCATGGATGGATTCTCGGATACAATCAAATCAGAATATCCGAGCAAGATCAAGCTAAAACCACCTTTATAACTCCTCGGGAACCTATTGCTACGCTGTTATGCCATTCGGTCTCAAGAACGCCGTGCCACGTATCAAATGGGCTATGACTTATATATTTCACGATTTAATTCATAAAATCGTGGAATCCTACGTAGATGACTTGTTGGCAAAGCCAAGAAGCGCCAGGACCATCCCAAGTACTCCGTGTCATTCTTTCACGCTTAATAGAATACGGAGTTACGCTAAACCGAAAATGCGTCTTTGGTGTAACAGAGGAAAGCTCCTAGGTTACATCATATCGTCACGAGGGATCGACGCTGATCCAACCAAAATTGGGCTGTCCTCGAAATGGCCCCACCTTCGAGTGAATCTCGAATCGATCATTTCTGAAGTCGGGTGCAATCCGAGATTCATCCTGACTTAAGCTTCGCTATTCATCCAATCAATAATTTACTCAAGAAAGACTATAGCATTGATTGGACTGAAGACTGCAACGAAGCTTTCAACGCAGTTAAACGCTTCTTACTGTCACCACCTACGCTAATGCCACCTAAGCTAGATCGCCCGTTAATTCTATACTCACGGGCTACCGATGTTTCGTTAGCTTGCATGCTAGCCCAAGAAGACGATGACAAAAGAGAACGCGCAATTTATTTCATTAGCCGAACATTGCTCGACTATGAAACACGCTATACACAAGCAGAGCGAGAATGTCTTGCCATAGTTTTCGCAACCAAACGCCTAAGACACTACATGCTAAATCAAGAGACAAGGGTCATGGTAAAAACTGACCACTTACGAACCTTCCTTACACAAGGGTCCCTGTCTAAAAAGGCGGGACGCTTTATAACCTTAATGGGAGAGTTCGAATTAACTTTTGTAAACCAAAAGTCAGTTAAAGGGAAAATCATCGCAGATTGGTTAGCTGATAACCCGCTAGACGGAGGCGACTTAGTAGACTTAGACTTTCCGCATTTAATGCGTGTATTACGTCGAAACCCGACTCGCTATATCTCGAGTGCCCTGGTACGCCTGATATCATTAGTTATATCATGGACCATAGATACCTGTAATGAGCTACACCTCAACAAAGAAGGCGGTTACGCATTATCGTAGCTAAATACGTCATTATAGAGCAAGTGCTCTATCGGAAAGCATTCGATGGAATGCTCTTAAGGTGTGTTGACACAGAAGAGTCCAAGAAGATTCTCCATGAATCTCACAGCGGTATATGTGGAGGCCACTTCGGCGGCCATGCCACTGCTCGAAAAATACATCGAATGGGCTATTTCTGGCCCACTCTAGAACATGACGCGATAGAGTTTGCACGCAGGTGTCATAAGTGCCAAGAATTCTCTCACGAGATCCACATGCCAGCACAGGCTCTGCAACCAATCGCTACTCCATGGCCCTTTTCTACATGGGGCCTGGACTTGATAGGGAAGTTCTCTCCCTCCTCCACAGACGGCCACAATTTTATAATCACGGCCACTGAATATTTCACTAAATGGGTAGAGGCCATGCTCTTACAACCGTACTCGGTTCTCGTAATCGCTAAGTTCATTTTGAACCAAATCATTCGCAGTACTAGATCCCGCAAATTATTATCTCGATAATGGAACTTCTTTCAAGAATGAAGAAGTTCGTGAGCTATGCAACAAATTTAAAATCAGCCATCATACGGCTTCCAGTACTATCCCCAAGCCAATGGGCAGTCAAGCAACGAACAAAACACCAAAGCCATTCTCCTTAAAAAGTTGAAAGAAAACAAGCGGGATTGGCATTTGAAATTATATCCGGCCTCAGGCCCATCGAACCTCAATAAGAACTCCGACAGAGCAACTCCTTTCTCGCCGGTATTTGGGTCGGGCGCTTCTCCCACTCAAGTGAAATCCCTGGCCTCCGCATTTCGCTACAAGGGATTCTCGGATGAGGACGCTTACGAGAAGCACGTCTTTCTCAATTAGAAAGCCCGGATGAAGCTAGGTTAGATGTCGAACAACGACATAGAGTCTATGCCGACCGAATGTGCCGGCAAGATAACAAGAAAGTCTATGAACGTGACATATACGAAGGTGACCTAGTTCTCGAGGTGGGACAAATGGATCGACAAGAAGACCGGCGAAGGAAGGAAATTCCGGCCCAAATGGTTGGGCCCATACCGAGTCATGAAAGACTACGGGAATGGCGCTTATCTCTTATGCACGCTAGAAGGTGAGGAGTTTGGCGAAAACAACAATTCCTCCACCTCAAACGCTTTTACGCATAAGCAAAGCAAGCGCTGCCTATATAACTATCTACATCGCATTTTCATATAAATTAGGATCATTTTGTCCACTTGTTCTTACACAAATTGTGATCAAGGAATCTATTCTCAAAGCAATTTATTACAAACTCGTGATGTTTCTGGCATAAAGTTCTTTAATCATACCTCTCCATCTTCGATATCATCAATCAATTCATAATCTTTTATCTAATAAAATCGACATGACGAAGTCCTAACGGTAACCATACCAAGCTCGCAAGTTTGTTCTCGCTTTGGTTTCTTCTTAGATAGGTGTCTTGCCTATGGTCTGCTCTCTAGAAGCTTCATGGTGTCACATCTATCCCATATGCACATCTCTTTCGAAATAAGAATATACCGACATCTTACTCAAACAAACAAGTCAAGAAGTGATTAAAATGTAAAATTTTATTTTACACATTTCCTTGCCCCACCAACCTTCGGTGATGAGCTTCAGGCTCTTACTAGTGACGTAGGGTTGGGAAAGGATGGAAATGCCCTTACTCGCCATGCCTTGCCCACGGTGATAAACCCATGCTTCTTACAGTAAAGACGGGCAAAGTGTAGGGGGTCCTCTAGACAAAGTAAATGTTAAAAGGTCATAAACAAACAATTCAAACTTTGAGTCAAAAACGAATGAATCGATATTCAAAATTCCAAAAAGAGTTAAAAATCCTAAAAACCTGCATTTTGTCTACTATGTGGCCATCTACGGGTCTAAGTCTGGATAAACCGCAAGGTAAGTTACATCCAAAACTTTGAAGTCATTCAGTGTAGAGTAAGCTTCAGTAGTTTTCAATTTGGTTCCACCAAAGCTTCGTCTGCCTTTCATCACTATCACTTCACCATATTTCATAACTGCGCCTTCTTCGCTCTTGGTGATGAGCTCTCGCATCTTACTAGTTGCGTGGAGTTAAGGGTGGGGCAAGTCAATCTGTTCATCATACTGGTTGTTCTCATCACTTTGCCAAAACAAATCATGAGGTATCCAAATTGCTAAACAAAAGTTAAGATTCAAGATCACAATATATCTACAATATCATGTATCAGCATCATGAAACACAAAAAGAAAGCAAACATTTGCATCATCTGTTTTCCATTGCATACATTCTAGAAAGCATATAAAACATACATCGTAGTATACACGAATAAGCTGGAAACAGAAAGGGAAAACACAAGTGACAAAGTTTTGATCCAAAATCGACGCATATATATAAATAATCAATATTTGTATACAATGCCATCATGCACTAGGCATGGTCAAAACGCTCAAAGAGCCCGTGATACACAAAAGAATCTATAATACAAAAATACAGAGAGCCAAGTGGCCTCTCAACCCCTGCGCGATCCCGCCGAAGGTGCGCGCGCCGCCAGACTCGGCTACGCCGGCGCTCGAATGGACGGAGGGCTCTGTGGTCCCGAGGAGCAGCCGTGGTCTCGCCGAGAGTGGCTCCTCATAAGACGCCGGCTGTCCTATAGCCTCGCCAACTCAGACGGAGAGTCGACACCATCTTCGCCACATGCCAAACGGGAGCGAAGACGACGCTGTGCTCGCGGCCGCCGAGGGCTCCCCAAGCATCTACAGATAACTCGCACGGGTCTTATCCATAGGGATCATCGTGAGAATCAAGACATACCCTACGGATTAGATCCCGCCACTCACAACAGCCTCTCGCAAAACAAAGAAGAAAGACAAATTAGAAACTAAAGTAGAGGCTAAAATATACAAGATACAAATATAAGGAGAGATAGCAGCTTAAAACAAGTCCTAAATCAAACTAACACTAAAAGAGGAGAGGATAACTTACTCGGGTCACCGGCCTCCAAGATGGGTCACTAGGCCAGCACCCGCCGCAGCAGATGCCGCCGACCGAGGAGCTGCTCCCGTAGTCGGGGGCAACATGACGCCCGCAACGGACTCATCATCTCCACCATGGCCCCCGGAGAGTGGCTCTGAAACCGCAGTCTCTCTCTCTCGCGCCCGCTCCTCCTCTCCGCTCGCATGATATCCCGAGTATCATGCCACTCAGATCACTCTCATCCGTCTCGCTCCTCCGACTCCTCCTCTCGTGGACTCCTCGATCGGAGTCAATATCTATAGTGGTCATCGCTACTATGAGCAGGACCCGCGGTAATCCAAGTAAAGGTGCCCGAGGCGCACCAGCCTCTCCTCTGCCCGAACTATCCCCTCGGCTGCAATAGGAATGCTGTGGGTAACCACTGCCCAACCACGGCCTCTAGCCCCCTCTAGCCTCCCGAATCGATCTCAGAACCGGTGCTACCGGAGGAAGCATGCCCACATATGGGAGGCCGAATCGCCGAGGAACCTCGCCGAAAGGATGTACCTCCACCCGCCCCACACGGCCAATAAGCTGCCCCGTAATGGAGCAGAAACCAATGTCATGGCCTCCTCTCCCCATACGCCGCCATAAGCCGGTACGGTGTGGCCTCCATATCTCGCTATGGTGAGGGAAGCTACCTGGCCGGTGAGGTGCTCTAAGACCGACATATCTCGACCATCCGGCCGCCCTCACAGCCCTGTGATCTCGCCACCTCCACGCCCCGCCATAGGGAATGAAGCGCTCATACACCCAACTCATAACTAGAGTAGGGTGACTCAAAGATCGTCCCTCGTAAAACGGACCACCCCGTATAAGTCGTGATAGGTGGTCCCCAAAATGTCTCGCCCCTGTGCGTATATCCGGCCATGCCCTCTATCTCGTGCAATGATGGGGGCCCAACAAGATAACAAAGTGTCCCCTCCTTGTCCCCGATCGCCCGAGGCAAGGATCCCCATGATGGCCTCTGTCGAAATATGGGGATGGGCAAAGAAGGAATGGATCTAACTCTCACTCCCTTCTTCGGCCCCGTGGAAATAGCTGCATCCCCCATATAACCTCGCCCACCGTGCAACTCGTGCTCTGACCTCACTGCTCTCTAATGTGAGTCTCCTCCCGATGATCGGGACCCCCAAGATACGGTAAACGTCCTCTAGAGTAATAGTCCACTCACCGCGGACCCCTGGCAGTCGGAAAGTGTTCCGATCTGCATCCCAATAAGAAAATAAGTCACAAAGGATGTGACTCGATGGCGTAACATGGGGCACGCGCGATATACGCAATATACCGGCCCTCTGTAACGTGTCCTCCTCGTCTGGCGAAAGGGCATCCAATACCCCGGGCAACCAATCACACTCTCTCTCCCGGCTCCATCTAATGTACTCCTCCCTCGCCTGCATACACCCAAAAACACACCAAACAGAGCAAGTTAGTATCTAATCAATACAGGGAGAGTCATAAAAACGTATAGAAATGCAAGAAAATATAAGTATAAGTCTCCAAAACAAGTTTCTTTTCAGATTCTCAGGCAAAACCCGCCCCCGAGCAGTGGAGGCGGGCAGAACCGCCGCCTTAAAGGCGGCGGGCCATGCAGAACCGCCGCCCCGATCAGGTGGCGGCGGTCAGTAACCGCCGCCCCGGCTGTGGCGGCGGTCGCGGTCCGAAAACCCGCGCGGGTTTTTAACCCTAAAAAGTCCAAAAAACGCAAAGATAGACCATTTTAGCTAAAAAAAGAACCTACCCAGTAGGCGCCCCCCCTAGATGGACCTTTTGAACCGAACATTTTCAAAAATAACCCCCCCATTACAAATAATTTGCCATTTCAAATTTGAAAGGGGAAAAATGCAAAATTGAAGAAAACCAACCTGTGATCTCGCGGGGTGGCGTTCCGCACGTGGAGGCATGATCACGATCTCGCTCCGGACGTTTCGACTCTATTCACGCAAGAAACCGTCACCGTGGGTCCCAGAGCTCAAAATCTATCAAATCAACTCGCGCAAATGAATAGGAAAATGGGCCCACTTTCATATATATATTGTTCTATTTCGTCTTAAAATGACTTTTTCGCAGGTTTGGAGCGCTGATGGAGGTAAGTTTCTATCCCCGCACGAATGGTACGTTCTCCTTCCCTATTATTTTAGCGTTTATCTTCCAAGTTATTGCATCTATCTGCACTTGAGTTCTCTTTTCATTTTGCAGGTGGCGGGAATTTTGGATGGCGTCATTTCGACACACGGACGTGTAAGGTATAACTTCTAACTTCCCATTTCGGGACGGCCATACTCGGACCCACCGTTTTATGCCTCTTCATGGCTAAAACGCTTCTCCGAGGGGGCAATATGTACGTACCCAAAATTGTAAGGTACTGTACTGCGGAACGGTGTAATAAATGCCCCAATGATGATACAGGTCTCCTCGAAAGGTGTTCGGGATCCAGAAAGAGCTCTTCGGATATGCGTTAACATCCCGCATGCCCCGCTTAGCCCCCGTGTCCTTTGTTTTCCCCTTTTTCCCTCTTTCCTCGGCCTCTGAACCTTCAGTAACGAAACCGCCGCCCGAAACCGCCGCCGCCCGAACAGGGTCAGTCTCAGAACCGCGCCCGAAGGTGGCGGCGGTCTTGTGCGCGTTTTCCAGAACGCTCTTTTGGCGCGACCCGCGTGAAATATCACGTTTCACCAGCTTTTCTTGCCGACTTGAGCATGCATTAATGTTTTTGGTCCCCTGGAATAGTGTTTTTCCTTTGTTTATTGTTTAGGAGTTCAGTTTGGATTTGATCTTTGGGTGTTTGAATTCCTATAAATGGATTGCTTGCACTCAAGCAAAAGGGCTCTGAGTTTTGCTCCAAAGTTTGCTTTTGAATTTCTTGTTACAGCAGATTTAGTTTTCCTTTGCTTAGAATTCTTAGTTTTCTCATTGAGTGCTTTGGTTAGTTAGTATTGTGTGTGTCATAACTGTAAGCCACATATCCAACTTGTGCAAGTGCAAACATTATTTGGGCCCTCATTCTTGTTTCAAACTCACCATTTTCAAAGTAGTTCACTTTCTAGTTTGCTTAAGTTTGATAGTTTAAATCCTTTACATGCTTGGTTGCATTACTCACCGTTGGTAAGCCATGATCCAACTTCAGGCAAACAAGATATTGTTTTTGGAGTAGAATAGTTTAGGCAGCCATTAAAGTTGCAGGTTTTGCTCTTCATACGCATTTGAAGTTTCGTGTTCTGACGCATTTTGTTGCATGATTCGCAGAGACCCCGCTAGGAATTGCATAGGCCAAGCTCAGTACTCGCGCTATCCCTCTCCTATCCGCATTCTATTCTGTCTGCATTCTGAAGGCTGTCCATTGATCCAAATATCTATTCCTGTTGATGCAAGCATTACACGCTTTTCTGGATTCACGTGAGCACAAAGAACGAGGAGATCATACTGAGGGGACAAGAACACACACACCGTCGGATTCGCCACTGTTCTGCGAAATCCAGGTTTCATCTTTCAAAGTTTTAGTTAGAACTTATCAAATAAAGTAGTTAATCGCTTTATTACAGTTATTTCCATTCTCGATATTGCCAGGGAAGTTGTGGGGATTGATAGTTTCTGAGAAACTATGATTCATTCCTCACTTCTAAGGTAGGATCGAGAATCTCGCAAATAGATTAGTTATTTCGTTGTTTAGAATAGATATACAAAATCGCATGCATGCATAAATAGCTACACTCGGCTATTTTGTTTGTTTTACGTTATTAGTTTAGTTGTCAATTCTAAATATTTTAGATAGCTGCTTTCTTATAAATTGCCAGAAAATACAAAAAAAGGAATTATATATGCTAGAAGTGTACTTAGATTTTACTTTATTATAGTTTGTTTCATTATCACAGATGACAATTACGGGACCTAGTGGAGCCCAGTGGAATACATTTTCGAGCCAATGTGCCCCAACCCAATATCATAGTGGCAAGAATCGACATTGACCAAAACCTTAGGATACAAGTCTTCCAAACAACAATGACTTCCAAATGATCGTGTCACGCTTGAGAGGGTTAAACGTAGAAGAGACGACCAAGCACACACATTTTGGTCAAATCAACCAAACTACAAAGTTATCCTAGAAAACATCCGCATGATTGTAGAAGGATTTGAAAGAGAACAAATATTGGGGTGCGATCCTTTAGTTCCACAGCCAATGACGCCGGAGACACCCTCGTAGATATAGATACCAGCTTAAGAATTCAAGTCGCTAGAACACCCGTGAGGTATTCCGAGAAAATCGCACAATTCGATTCTAAACGTAGAGGCTGAGAAAGCTTACGACTACTGGATACTAGGGATTAGAACTTGATCTCACGTATGACCATAACAGGACCGCAACAACCAAGAGTCTACGGTTGCCAGGATCCACAAATCCCACACCCAACGAATCCACAAGTCGGCTTAGATATGACACCGGCCTACGCACATTAGTATTTCGCCTACTCCGATTCCACCTATCATCATTCAACAGCTTGTCCCTACTAGACACACCACAGCCTAACAAAGCTAGAGAATTTTGGACTAGGCCGAGAATCGTCCATAGAGTTGACTATATTCGCCATATGACCCTATCAGAGAAATACACGAAACCATCCCGGTCATTTTCCACGCATCCCACAACCCATAGATCGAATCACGCCAGAGCTCGATATTGATTGGAGCCTTCGAGCAGCCATCCTCGCCGATCGATCTATCACACCACCCAAGTTAGAAGGGCCTTCTTTGCCTTAGATTCGCAAATACCATTAGTGCGTGTCAAGACATTAGACTCCCAACTTTTCATTTCTATTTCAACAACAAGAGACAGTGCAAAGGCAACAACTTTGAAACAAGAAAAGGGCACCCACCAAGGCATAAGGAGGAGAGACTTCTCTCCAAAGTTACAGCTGCAAGTGCCCTGGTAGATAAGTATACGAACATGGGAGCACAACAAGGAAGGTGACCTTCTTACTAAAAAAACTGAGACTTCAATGCCTTCTCCACCATACCGCATCCACCCACGCAGACAACCTCTAGCCCATGTGCAACATCTCCTAGTGAAATCCTCCCCCAAAACACTCACGCAACTAGGGAATAAATACGTACTCAACCACCAAAAGCAAAACTGCAGAGCAGACATACATTTCAAGTTTCTTTTTAGTGTTTCCTTCCATCAAGCCGAGAGCCAAGGCATGGCATGAGAAAGGAAATAAAGAAATAAATGGGAGAAGGTCACCAAAAGAGCAGGGTAGGTTTCATTAATACAAGCCTTGAAAAAGGAAAATGGTGGTTAGCTCCCCTACCAGCTAGAGTCCAACACGCATTGTCTTAAAGAAGACAAGATGGAATGACAGGTATTCCACCTCCAAACGCATACAACTAAAGACCAGTCTTTTCAACAAATAAAATTAAACAAGTGTAAGCGGCCAGAAGGGATAAATAAATTATGGGGTGGGTGGATACCTCAACATAATTTAAAAACATTTTATCAACAAAAGCTATATTTACAAGGCTTGTTACGATGCCTAGACAACTAAGGAGGAACATTAAACATTAAACACAAACACCACACCCTAAACAAAGGTGCCACCAACAACAAGCTCCTCTTATGCGAATCAAGGCTCGGGCACGAGAGCGAACAAAGGAAAAATAAAATAGCTTAAAGGTAATTAATAATATTCATGAAAATTGACACAAGATAAAATAATCATCAATCGACAATTAAATAATAATATTATTATTATCATCATTATTATTATTTTTAGAACCTAAAAAAAAAATAATCAATCATAATAATAACGATCAACAGGAGTTCGATAAAGCGAGAACAAGATTTTCCTTTAATAGGATAATCGTGCAGGATGCTACAAGGTCCACAACTAGAGGTGTTGACTATGACTCGAGAAGGAAAGATGGAGAGGGAGGGTGCTAAATATTCACTGCGCAAGGACAAGGTCAACTAACGGTCAGCGGGAGCACACCCTCAACCTTCTCAGGCTTAGCAACAAGGTCATCACCGGGGCAAGAGTTGGGGAAATGTCAAATGAGGCATTACATTCTCCTCCCCTTAAGAAAAGCATCATCCTTGATGTGGCATAACACAAGGAAGGAAAGGCGGTGAGCATCAAGGAACATATAAAGGTGAAGGTGCACCCTAAGGTTAAAATTTAATCATTAAAGCATGGCCACAAGAAGGCCTTAGAAACATTTTGGTAGAATTTAACTTTCAAATTTTTGTGAAGATTGGTAGTTCCCTCTTATTCATTATTTAATTTGTTTCTTTCCATTTACAATTTTCTTAATTCAAGTTCTCTAAAATTTCATTGCTCTAAAATCTTAGTTTATTCCTTCTTGTGGGTGCCCAACATGAATTGCTATCACAACACCCTACCAGGGTCATACAAACACTACAGATTCACAAGTATACTAGTACATACTTCATGACGGTACTACACCACAAGAGATTAGTCAATTAATGGAAGAGAAACACGCACGGTCCACATAACATAGTACTTGTCACACATCTAAGACTGACATATATTGAATACTCAAACAAAGTGTACTACCACAACCTAAAATTTCAACAATTCCACAGATAAAGATTTTACATAACTCATAAAAAAATAGCTATTTGTACATAGGGTCAACAAGGACATCAATGCCATATCTACAACATCACAAAACATATCCAAATAACATGAGTAACACATACATCACAACACCACAACCAAAACATCATAACAACTCTACATTTCTTCTAAAGCATCAATCACACATACACACAAATATCTTATGCTTCCCTCAATTTATTATGCCTCCCTCAAATCTCTTATGCCTCCCCAAGTCTCTTATGCCTCCTCAATCTCTTATGCCTCCTCAAGTCTCTTATGCCTCCTCAATCTCTTATGCCTCCCCAAGTCTCTTATGCCCCCTCAATCTCTTAAGCCTCCTCAAGTCTCTTATGCCTCCTCAGTCTCTTATGCCTCCCTCAAGGGGGCCAGTTTCCTATGACCCTAGGTACATAGAGTCCAGACACCCCTATCCCAAGTGACAAAATAACTCATGGTCCAACAACCCACTAGCTATTTCAGAACTCCGGGGCGTACCCCCATACAACAAAGTGGGTCAATAGGTCCAACCATTCCATGACGCATCCCATGACCCTATTCCACACATCACAACAATAGAACCAGCATAGCAATCTGATCCAAATGCCAAGTGGCAAAGTACAAGCCTTGGGCAAGGTGGTAAAATATTAAAATTTAAAAGAAGATCCAAAAGCAAGCAAAAAAAATGGCCAAATAGACATAGTTAGTGAAAAAATCCACATGTTAGTACCGCAACAAAGGAAATGCCCAAAATGTAAAACATGGCAATCAAGAAAATTGCTAGTCCTTGCAAAAATAACATAAAAAGTTCAATTTATGAATAAAATACATATATAAGAATAGCACATTATGATGAATATGTGGCCTTATCTTGCCACCAAGGGGTACTCAACGATTTCGTTGGCACTCGGAACATCGAGCCTCATCTCGCAAAATAACATATCAATAGTACAATTATCATCATCTCTATCGAAATCATCCCACCACCACTTCGACAAGGCTAAACAAAGTCATAGATACACTTAGGTTGCATTCATACAAAAACCATGAGGAGAGAGGGAACAAGGGGAACAGTTCATCATCTACTGAGCCTAAGGTCAACTCGAGTTACTGGCCCCTGGTACACATCCCCTCACTCTAAACGTACACTTTTACCAATTTTCCTTATGTTCAATAAGCGTAAGGTTCACAACATAACACATATGCACAATACTACACAATGGTACTTCACGCATATTAACATAGTGCCTTCGCATGGTACATAAACAATGTAAATCACATACATAACATTCACGGTTTACAACACACCACATCACCACATGTTACACCCAAAGTGTAATTATTATATGATAGGGATCATATACTCACCATATGTCCCAAATTTACGATATTAATCATTACATATTACATAAATTTTACTTATGATGAGCACAATTACAACATACAGTCAACTGCCATATACATGGAAATACACACATTTCTACACAAATGATAATGACATCATTAATAAATCCAATTCACTACAGCCAACCTTGGTCACACAACATATAAGCACACCCACACATCACAAATAACAAAGGGATTCAACACTCTGAAATCAACAATCATATTTCTTCCACACACAACAAGACAGTGTTTCACACTCAAATTCTCATAGAATTCCTGGAAGGAGGAAGAATACTCTCATCTCCAACACATCAACATGCAAACAATTATGCACTAAGTGACATACACATCATGTGCATTCACAATATCACAATTACGACATGGATCACATCACGCTTAAACCAAATTACTCTTCCAATTTCCACCACCATCATGCAATACCATCACCACTCCAAACTATCCTAGAGGTTTGAGAGCATGAACCTCCACTCACGATATTAAGTGTAAATCCACAAGAATACACAAGAGGTTAGACAAGACACAACATAAGAGACCAACCACAATACCTAGTTACAACTCAAGGCATCCCACGGTGTGAAATCTTTTAAGATTTTCGCATTCACCATAAACATCTTTCTAGACTGTCTCTCTACAATCAAGGAGATTCATGTCTTAATTCGAGCAATTCTTAAAATAAAAGTGAACTTCATTCTTTTATATTGTTGTCTAATCAACTTAGGATCAAGTTTTCTGAAGGTTAAACATTCTTTATCAAGCCAATAAATTGCTTAATTCGTTGATCTAAGAGTATTTTCCATTTCCCACAAGGTTAATTAATCTTACACAAGCCACTAAAACTTGTTCCACACCTCTATTGCACAGGTGATAAGCACAAACTCTGATTGAGGTAAAGTACCATTTTAGGTTCAGAACAATAATCTTCTTTGCTAAAGGATCTAAAGGTTTAACATTACTTAAGAAAGATTACATGAATCAAGGCAAGGGTTAAGGTGGAAACAGGTCAAAAGAAATCAGCTTCAAGGCCCCATGGGTTGTTATTACGCAATATTTTATTGAGGCTAAGGATTTATCAAAATTATTTAAAAATTTTATTTAGACTTTGCTTGATTAAGTTTGCCCAGTGTAAACCATTTTCAATTCAAGTGATAGAGATAGAGATCAAGGTTTTCTTAAACAATTTCTCTACTACTTATATAACTTCATTATCTTCCAAAACTAAACATTGATTTCAGCATAAGATCATTTAAGGATTCACCATAAAAGGATAATGTTGATTAATCTAGCTTGGGGACAAACAAGGTATAAAATATTTTTATTACCAAAATATAGTTTTCTCTTTGATCGCTTAAGGGCTCAAAAGTTATCAAGTAATTCAAATCTACATTAATTTATTCAAATATAAACTTAGTTTAACCTTTACAAGGATTATCCAACCCATTTTGTTATGCTTAAAAAAACATTGTTACTATATCTTAAAAGGGTTTACAACTCAACAATTTGTCTCAAGAGCAAAGTTTATCATTACTCGTTTAAAAGCTATACATGGTGCATCAATTCTTTCCAACATGATGCACAACCCAAAGGAACAAACCAACTCAAAAGCAACCCGATGCAACTCTCCCTTTTTCTACTCATGAAGGCCATCTGTACATTTATAGCCTGAGTCAGTTCGCGAGAACTGAGCATGATAAAAAAACTACACATAGGAATCATATGCTACCATTAACAATATCATAAAATGAACCTTTTATTAAACGGAAAAGTGCTAAGCTCTAACCCACTAACAACTTCTTTAATCATGCAGGAAGATTTACTATTTCAAATAAGAAGGGAAACCATAAAAATATGTTATGAACATTGTATCGGAAACAACAAGGAGACTACTATCATTCTATCAGGATCAAGGACCCCATGAGTTTGAAACAAAGAGAAGAGTGTATTGGGATTTCAATCGTGTAACCATATAAATTACATGATTGAAATCCAATACTCAACATCAATCAACATTCCTTTAAAGAAGTCATAAGGTTTAATAGGTTTAAAGTTAGAACCTCAACATCACATGCTAACTGCTAAATGCCCCTTCCAAAGGAAATTTACCCCACAACAAGCCTACACCTAATTTCTTGCAAGGAACATATAGAGTAAGCTCAAAGAAGAGTTCAAACATAAGATCATCTTGCCATGTTATGTACAATAGTTAAAAATAATAATGATAAAAGAAATAACACATACTTAGTACATCAAACAATTTAAAATGAATCTAATGCCACCTGTAGTGCCAACTTCCCTTCGACACCTTTTTGTTATTGATTATGATACTATCGACTATACTTATGGATATTATTGTAGCTTTTGATTTAGCATGATGATTAGATGTTAGATATACTGGACTATTGTTGATTCAATTCATATATGATGCATGTGGATTATTAGAGACATTTTATATTGATGTTGATATACTATTGACATGGTTATTTATATATATATATATATATATATCGACATGCGACATCCGTCGCCACACTGCGTAGGCTTTGATAATTGAATTAATGTTGTGATCATTTTGACATGGATGAAATGTTGGATAGAAATGTTGCTAGAAACTTGTAAATGATATCATATTTGCCTAGATGATATTAATTCATATATATATATATATATATATATATATATATATATATATATATATATATATATATATATGATATTATATTTATATTGCATATTTTGGCATAGATGTTTTAATGCGGCCACAAGGCCGAAGGAGGTATTTTGTGTTTTGCAGGTAAATTTATTCACAACAAACATCGGGGGATTGGAGACCAACCACATTGGAATTCTAGATGAATTCAACAAGGGTCACCATGGCAACATGTAATTGTGTGTGTGTTAGAATTATTTGGCTAGGGGAAAAGTGTGACCAAGGGGACATGTGTTGTCTTTTGTTTTAGTTTCCCTTTTATTTATGTTAGTATGTGTTTCTTTTGAGTGATGTAATTTACTTGTTTAATTATTTAGATTTTGATGTATGTTTTCCCCTTTATCTTAGTGGGTCTAAGTGTCTTATTAAAGTTAATAAACCTTGTCCTAAACTAATTAGAGATGTGACCAAAATAATTTCATTTATTAGACTTGATTTTCTCTTGGATTTTGTGTTGTGTGTTGAATGCTTGATATCTTGAGTGTTGTACACTCCACCCTTTATGGAAACTCGAACTTGTCCTTAAGGGCCAATTTTGAAGGCTTGTGGGACAAGTTAAATTTGTCCCACACCTCTTAAATTTCCATACCAACCCTACCTATGGGTTGGGAGTCAAAATTATACCCCATAAGGTGTTTTGGGAAGATAAAAAGGTGAAATTTTTATTGCACTTTCTTTCAAGTAATTAATTTTGTCCTTAAGGGGGTGTGTACTTGTTTGTGTGTGTAAGTAACTTGTCACCTCTCACCCACCAATTTATGGTGCATTGGGGTTGAGGTTTGACTTCTTAGGTGGAGTTGAGGATGAATGAGGTGGCATCCTACTTGGAGCCACATCATCCTCCTCTATCCCTTTTCTATTTATTGAAATTATTTTTCTTGTTTGGGGGTTACTTCATTATTTTTGCTCTTGCATTTTTGGAAGAGTTAGAGGATTGTTGGGAGTGCTTGTGGATTGTTGGAGCTTGTGGATGCTTGCTTGGTTTTGAGGAGCTTGGAGTTTTACTCTTGGAACAAGCTCTACTATGGAAAGGTAGGAGCTTTACCTTGCTTATGTTATGCTTTATTTTGTGTTTATATGCTTGTGTTGAGTATTGTTTTCTTTGGAATGCTTGTTGGGTGTGGGTAGATTGCCTAAGTTTGGAGTAGGAGGAGACTATGGGGATATTTCATGTAGGGAGGCATAAGAGTTTACCTTTTTGTTGGAGGGATTTTGGGTTGGATGCCCCACCTTGTACAAGGAATGCTTGCATTTCTTTCTTGTTTCCTTTATGAGGGAGGCATAAGAGATTGGGGAGGCATAAGAGTATGTGGGAGGTATAAGGGGTACTTGAGGGAGGCATAAGAGTATGTAGGGGACTTGAGATATGCATTGGAGGCTTTAAGGTGGGCATTCATTCCCATTGGGAGGCATAAGTGGCCTCCCCATAGGTTCTTGCTCCTTTGGCTTTCATTTTTAAGCCTTGTTTATTTTGGTTATTTTCCTTGTTCATTACCTTGTTTGAAAGTTGTATTGTAGGAAAGGAAAGTTGTCTTCATTGTTGTATTTGTATTATTAGAGATGAGAAGGAAGAAATATTAAAGTTCATATATTACTTAAAGGCATGTAGTGAAGTAAGTGGTATTGATTTATTTTCATGTAGTGGAGGAAATATATTTTAAAACCTTATTCCCAATAGATGGAAATTGCTTAAGTTTTAATTAGTCTTGGAATAGGCCAATGAAGAAATCTAAGTCCTATCTCTAGCATGTTATCCTCTTTTAAAAGTTGTTGCAAACTACTACAATTAGTTAAGGGAAGTGAAATGAAATTTTCTTTACCTCCTATATAATGTTTACTAAATGGACTAGAAAAGAAGAAAGTATTAATGCAAGTTTTTAACTTGCCCATACTACTAGCTACATTTCACTTTTAGGTTGATAGTAATGCTAGTATCCTAAACATTATTAGTAATAAAACATTGCTACTAGTGAAAGTTTTACTAATAAGATAATTTATTAATACCAATATACTATTCAAATTTGTTTATTATATATATATATATATATATATATATATATATATATATTATAAATCTTATCAAAGGAAATAATATTCATATTACTATATGATGTAAATATGTGTGTGTGTGTGTCTAGACATACTTAACCATAATACATAAAGCAAATTTTAATTAAGTTGAAAACCGAATTCAAAAAAGTAGAGGTCAGTATGGGAGGGCCTCAGCCTGTGTTGTTAGTGGTCGGTTATTATTATATATAGATTGGGGTGGGGAGGGGTCGGCGACCCCAACCCCACCCCATTTAATATAAATGGGGTGGGGGTTGGGTCGTCAACCCCTCCCCCCCCCCAAACACTATTTACTCCCCACATTATAATCTGCCCCCTCTCGATGTGGCGTGTATGCACACAATGGTGCCCTCTGCGTAGCATTCATTCTCACGGCCTATTTTTTTCACACACACACACACACAAGATTGATATACATACATACATATATACATACATATACATATATACATATATACATACATACATATATATATATATATATATGTGTATATACACATATACATATATATATATACACACATATATATATATATATACACATATATACATATACATATATATATATATATATGTATATATGTATGTATGTATATATATATACATACATACATACATTCATACATACATACATACATACATATATACATATATATATATATATATATATATATATATTGTATATATTTTAAATTCGGGTTTCCTTTAACCTTTTTAAAAATAAATAAACAAAAAATAAACAATAAATGTTTTCTTAAATTAAATAAATATTTACACAAGTATTTAAATGTATATATACTTACTCAAAATGAAAGTATAGATCTAATGTAGCTTTATAAATAAAATGGGAAAATACCCACAAGCCCATTTGGGCAAATACAAGAAAATGAACTAAATAAAATGAATAAATACATCTTTTCAAACCCTAATGAGGGTATCAACAAAATAGACAAAGGATGGAGCTTGGAAGCCTCTTCCAAGAGCTTGAGATGGTCTCTATGGCTTCCCTTCCTTCTCCTTTAACTTGTAAAACAAAATAGAAACAATGAGACAAATGAAATGAGAAAGGAGACTTCATAAGGATGTTTTAGGGTTGGTTACCCTTTTTCCACATCAAGGGACCAAATTGAATCCATCCAAGGGATGAGATTCATCCCTACAAAAAGTAGGTGGAGAGTGGGTGAATAGAAATTTCCCTTTTAATTTAAATGTTTTAATTTCAAATTATGGGTTGACTTTTAAGGGGTTACTTTATGGGGTAGGGAAGTGTTCATTAGGCTAGTTGTTTCAATATTGTTAGAAATTAGAAATAAATCTTGTTATTTAATTTCATTGGCCACTTTTACTCTTGACATCCCATGGGGGAATATTCAACTTTAGTAGGAATTATTTTATTATTTAAATAATCCTTAGGGAGATTAAACTTGCCTAATCAATCTAATGTATTAAAGTTTAAAGTTTAAATATTGTGTTATCATGGATTTATTTTTATTTGAGTCATAATGAATTAATAATTATAAATAGTAAATCAAAAAGTCTTTCTAACTAAAAGTAATATGCCTCTCTATACCTGTCAAATAAATCACGATTCTTCCTATTCATAATTATAAATAGTAAATCACCAAGTCTTCTAGGGGTAACCACCCTATCCAACATACTAGGTAAAGAGATGTGTAAAGTGCCCAGTGCCCACTTCCCTTTCACACCTTTTGATACTGATCTTGATATTGTTGATTACATTATGGACATTATTATGGTTTTGATTTAGTATGATGTTAGATATTGGACCATGGATTATTGTTGATCCGATTTAGTTATGATGCATGATGATTATTAGAGACACTTCATATGTGGATGATGATATACTATTTGACATGGATATATTATGAATGTTATTCAGACATGTGATGTTTGGATATTGTGAGTGGACCTAGAAAATGGACATTATATGATGATGATATAGTTGTTGATATAAATTATAAGTGATATTGTTGATTGCCTTGATGTTGTTGTGATTCATATGTATAGATGATTTTGTGATTATATTTATATCATGTTGGATGTTCTGATATGGCCATGAGGCCGAAGGAGGTTTTGTGTTTTGTAGGTTAAACTATCACAACAAACATCGGGGGATTGGAGACCAACCACATTGGAATTCTAGATGAATTCAACAAGGTCACCATGGCAACTAGTTTTGTTGTGTGTGGTATTTTGTTAGGGATTCCCATGGGGGATTACCTTTGAATGTGACCAAGGGTTATGTATATTTTATTAATGTGGTTCCTTTTTATTATTGTTTGCATGTGTTTATTTTGTGATGCATTTACCCCTTTCATTATTCTTTTAATTGTGGAGAATTAATGTGAGTAATCATATTGTTAAAATAAATAAATTAATCAAATTTGGGATATAAGAAAGTAATTATAGAAGTTGTTGGCTCTTGTATTAAATGTGGTAAGTGATGTGTAATTAATGTGTAAGAATGTGTAAGTGATGTGTAAGTATGTGTAAGAGTTGTGTAAGTCAGATTTTGGAGTATGAAACACTCCACCTCCTTGGAAATCCGAATTTGTCCTTGGAGGCTGATTTTGGAGGCTTGTGGGACAAGTTAGACTTGTCCCATACCTCTTAAATTTGCATACCAACCTTACCTATGGTTGGAGGGTTGAATTTAGACCTTCTTTATGCATTTTGAAATGACAAATTGTAAGTTTTAATTACACTCTTCTTACATTTTACTAATTTCAGTCCTTATGGGGTGTGGGCTTTTTGGAGTGTGTAAGTAAATTTTCATATTATCCACCCACCTCTTTATTGTGCATTGGAGAATGAATTTGACTTTTTGTGTTGGAGTTGAGGATGTGTGATGTGGCATCCTACATGGATCCACCTCATCCTCTTCTCTTCCCTCTTCTATAAAATTGGAACTCCTTGCTTTGTTTTGGGTTGTTGAACTTTTGGAATGCTTCCTTGGGGAGAATTTTCTTGTTGATTGGAGCTCTTGCCTTGGAGGAGATTTTGGGAAGATTGTTACATGTTTGTGTTTGGTTGTTTGGATTGATTGCATTGGGATAGAGCTTGCTATTTTGGAACTTAGACAACTCCATCATGGAGAGGTAAGAGCTTGGCTCTTGAAATACTCCTTTTCTTTATGAATGTACATGTTATTGTGTGAATGTTTTAGTATGTTTGTGGGCTGTTTGGGTAGATGGCCTAGGAATGGTGTAGGAGAAGACTATGGGGTTCATTTTGTGGAGGTATAAGTGTGTTTTTTAGGGAGGTATAAGTGTGGAGGGAGTTGGGATTTGGGTTCCCCCTTAAAATAAATAGCTTGCATTTCTTTACTCATTATGGGGTGCCATAAGAGGTTGGGGAGGTATAAGGAAATGTGAGGAATAAGGGGTACTTGGGGAGGTATAAGGAATGTTAGAGTTTTTGATACACTATATTTGGCGGTTTGAAAATAGGTGGTGATACCCATTTCCCCTTTGGGAGGCATAAGTAGCATCCCCCATAGTTTCTTGCTCCTTTGGCTTACTTGATAAAGCCTTAGTATTGTATGTGATGTTTATAATGTAGTGCAAACTACATTCTATTTTGGACTATTTTTTTATTGTAAAATTTGCATGTGTGTTTGTGGAAGCCTGTTGTTGTCATGAGTTGAATCACATATTCTATTACATTGTGGTTGGGGCTTGGGGGCCAATGAAGAAGGATGGCTTCTCCTCTTCATTGGATGTCTTGGTTGGGTGGAGAGCATTTCCTTTCCCCTTGCCTTTGTTGTGATCAAAATTGGAAGAAAGAGAATTTTGCATGTTGTTGTTTTAAAGCAAGGAAAAAGATAGTTTTGGTAGCCATTGTTGAGATCAATTTCATTGTAACCTTTCCCACTTGAGTGGATGAATTTGTAAATGTTTTGAAATGAAAAGATGTGGTATGGATTTTGAAAGTTGTAAAGTGAAATGAAAAGGAGATATACTCTATTTTTTCTTTGGAAAGAATGTGAAAGAATGATACGTAAGTTGTAAAGTTGTATATTTGAAATCAATAAAATATTGCACTACCTTTTCAAATTTGTATTGTTGTATTGAAATTGATCATCAAATTGTGATTTGAAATCTCTGTTTGGAAAATTGAAAAGAGGAATATACGAAGGAAACATATGTAACTATATTATTTTTGAAATATGTTAAAATTGGAAATCAGACTTTGCATTTTAGCTATTAAATGGTTTGTTTGAATCAAATAAATGTATTAGACTAGAAGGGAAGTGAATTTTCCATACTTGGAAGATGGAAAATGATAAACAGATCCTATAGAAATTGACCTTTGTTTTGTTTTTTTAAACTGGAAAATACTTCCTCTAAAATGCACAGTTCGAACCTGCAAACAATAAATAACATTGAAACTTTAAAATCTAACATGTTATGATATAAATGAACTCAATTGGACTAAAACACTTAAGGAAAAATCCTTCAAACATTGCAAAATTGGGCCCAAACCTTTCACAAGTATTTTTTATCAAAAGTTGTAAAAATTTGAATTGGAAATCAATCAAGAAAAATTACCTTCCAATACATCCTAAAATTATTCTTAGAACAATCCTCCATGTTCATTTGACATGTTAAAGGAGAAAGAATGACAAAATTGAACAAAATTTATAAGTTAAAATTTACCAGTTTGCTTTTAAAATCCTACAGGACGTTTTCTTAAAATTAACCCCTTAAAATTTATCATAAATAAAATTAATGATCTCTATGCAAAGAGGACGTTGAGAGATTTCTAGAAAGTCCTTGTTTCCAAAAACAAGCTCTCTATCAAAAGTTATGGCCTTCTGAAGTTTTCTTCACTTGGCATTAAATTTTGGGAAACATTTCCTTAGCGGGCCCGCATGCCCGAATTTTTTTTTCCTTAGGACTTAGGAAAATTTTTTGGGAAAAATTTTCAACTTTTCCCGCCACTCCTCCATCCCGCAGCCAATAAGAAGCTACCACATGGCACCATGAGAGACAATGGTGGGAGGCGATGGATCTTTTTTGACTTAGTGTTTTTAGAAAAAAAAATTGGGAAATTTTTTTAATTTTCCCCCACCCGCCCGCAACCAATCGTGATGCCACGTGATAGCCTTAGGCATCGGTGGAGCGCGGGTTTTTTAACTTTGAAACTTTAACTTTTTGGTTTGGTGAAAATCCCAAAGTTTTCTCCACCCCACTGGCCTGCGCTGACAATGGAAGGCTAACACGTGGCATCCTTAGGTGTCGGCGAGAGGCACGGAATGTTTTGTACCTTTGAAATTTTTACCCTTAAAATCTTAAAGTCAATTTTTCTCTCACGATACCCCACCTTCCCCACATTTTCTATAAGCCGACACGTGTCCTTTACGGACTCGCGAGAGCGCGGGCACAAAGATGACTTTTCACCCCACGTGGGAAAATTTTCAAATGTCTCCCGCCACCTGCCTTTCCCCGCACTACCTTAGGGAGCACCACGTGTCCCTTGTGGACTTGCGGACCCCGGCGTGTGAGTAAGTGTAAATGTGATTTTTTCCCCATGTGGTAAAAATTTTCCCAAGGTCTCCCGTGGCCCGCTAACCCGCCCTTTGGGCAAATTTTCACCCTGGGCCCCTGGGCCCGCTCTTGGGGAAAATTTTCACCCAAGGCCCGCCGACCCATAACTTGAAAAATATGAGGAGTTAGGAGGACTTATTTATATCACTGGAAAGGTGAGGAAATTTCCTATCCAATGGGAGTAATTTAGGAAAAATTTTAATGCGTTAAGTATGAGAAAAATCAAGTTGAAACTTTAAGCCTATTAGAGAATGGGTATGATGAGGAATTTTTCCCTCTGAACCTAATTGGAACTTCTAACCCCAAATTTTGGACCTTATGACCTCTAATAATTATTAATAAAAGGAAATTATACTCTAGTAGATTTGAATTGTTTAAAACTGCTGTTAGTGACAATTGTTTCCTTGTAACATGATTGTAGATTCTTTTAATAAAAAAATTATTCCATAATTTTCTTAACTAATCCTAGGTTGTTCTTGGGTCTCAAGTGGGTTGTTTTAATGGGTGTTACACTTGGTATCAAAGCAGTGGTTCAAAATCTTGGACCATTGGGCACACTAGAAAACTGGAGACATGAAACTTAAACCTAGCACACTTTTAAATCTAGAAAACAACTTAGTTCAGAAATTACATATTTTAGTAAACATGGAAACTGAGTAAGACCTAGAATAAGGAACTAACTCTCATTTTGTTCTATGCAGGAGGTGCAGACAAGATGAGGAGCCTTTTCACATAGACTTAGGCTTACCACCACTAGATCATGTTGTAGCAGACATCCTACCCCAGATTTTGTAGACTCTTCAGGATGTTAATGCCACTCTACGCGGAGGATCAGTAGGAGGACATGCAGCCAGACATGACAGAGTCCCTTCCATTGAGGGTCATGTATCTCCTTAACCCAACGAGGAGCATGGAGGAGAGAACTCCCATGTAGAGTTAGCCAGGGAAGAATCACCATAGAGGGGATAGGGTGACCGAGTTTCAGAGCATAGAGAGAGGTCTCAGAGCCCTAGGCTTAGGGATGAGCAGGCAGAGAGACCTAGAGGTCGTCAAGACCACAACTACAGATCACATCAAGGAGATCCTAAAGCTTTGACCATCACATTATTCTAGTGACATAGGTGGATTTTAGGTAGAGGCCTGGTTGGTGAGCTTGAGTGAAGGCTTCAAGCTTTGTCCTTGTTCTAGCAACATGAAATCTTGTGTTGCGATCCATCTATTGAAGGATGGAGTTGGTGTCTGTAGTGGAGGACAGAGGAGTAGAAGCTCCATGTTGATTATGAGATAGTTACCTGGGAGCTCTTTGAGGAGCGTTTCAGAGTATATATTTGTCACAGAGGTTCATACAACAGTGGATAGATGAGTTTCATGACCTCGGCGGGCATCTCTTATGATATGGCGGAGTATGAGAGTAGATTTCTGGATCTACTCTAGTATGTTGAGTACATGCAGGATGAGCAGGTGTGGATCCACAGGTTCATCCGGGGCCTGAATCTAGACATTGGAGGTGTAGTGCATGGATCCATTGTCCATAAACATTAGTATGAGGTCGTCGAGAAGGCCTATATAGTAGAGGAGACTCGAGGAAGACTGAGGGAAGGCTAGAGACAAGTCTAGAGCCACATACAGGAAATGTAGGACAATAGATCGAGGGATCAGTACCTCTTCCTCATGGTGGACAGGGTTCAACACAATCATCTTTTAGACCCCAGCAGTAGCAAAGAGCAATCCTACCCACCTTATAGACCTCCTCGAGATTTGATGCATAGAGAGGTTGGAGTATGGGGCCTCCTCCTAGGGGTCCCATCAGACACAGGGTGCCTAGAGAGCTCACTTAGCAGGAGCTCACCAACAGAGACCTCAGTAGACCACAGCTAGATCATCAAGATCCACACCACATAGACCTCAGAGTACCGATTGGACCTGCTACATAGGGGAGAGGATTAGGTGGTTGTTTTGGTTGTGGTGTTATTGGACATTTTTGGAGAGACTGCCCACATAACCCTAACAACAAGGGTAAGACACAGATCTTAGAGCCTATTATTGGTGATATGGGGCGTAGTCATAGGATGTATGTAGTGGTCGAGAACCATCAAGCAGAGCATTAGAGTATAGTTATTGAGACTGCAGGTAGCATTAGTGGTATTCCTACCTCCATCTTGTTTGATTTTGGTTCTTCTGATTCTTTCATTGCACCATCTTTAGTAGAGCGATGCAGGCTAGTGGCAGTTAGGAAGGGTCATAGTTGGGATGTTGAGATGGCTTTTAGAGAAAAGATCTCTATAGACTCCTTAGTTAAGGAGTGTGTGGTAGATTTGGGACCTTTCGCCACTACCACGGATCTTCGTATCCTTCCTTTGGGATCTTATGGAGTCATTTTGGGTATGGATTGGTTATCTGCACACAAGGCCTAGGATGGATTGTTACCACAAGATTATATCTTATGTGGATGATTTAGGAGTTGAGTCGGTGATTTCAGGGGTCAAGAGACCCGTTTCTATTCGCACCATCTCTGTTATGCAGCTTAAGTGGGTGTGCGATGGGGTTGCCAGATGTATGTTGTTATAGTCAATGACAAATCAGAGGATGGGTCTAGTGGACCATCGCTAGATGATCACCCTATTTTGAGAGAGTTTGTAGATGTCTTTCCAGGGGAGCTACCAAGGTTACCACCCCCACGTGAGATTGATTTTCATATAGACCTAGTTCCGGGAGTAGAGCCTATCTCACGAGAACCTTATCAGATGACCACACCAGAGCTCTGTGAGCTCAAATTTATAGCTTGAGGGCCTCTTGGAGAAAGGCCTTATCCATCCTAGTGTATCCCCTTGGGGTGCACCGGTGATCTTTGTGAAGAAGAAGGATGGATCCTTGCGGTTGTGTATTGATTACCACCAGTTGAACAAAGTAACGATCAAGAATCGTTATCCCCTTCCTCGCATTGATGATTTGTTTGATCAGATGAAGGGAGCCATGGTTTTCTCTAAGATTGATCTTAAGTCAAGTTACCATCAGCTGAGGATTTCGGAGGTGGACATTCATAAGACCACCTTCCGTATGAGATATGGCCACTATGAGTTCACAATGGTGCCTTTTGGTTTGACTAATGCCCCGCAGTGTTTATGAGTTTGATGAATGGGGTATTCAGGACCTTCTTAGATCGCTTCATGCTCATCTTCCTTGATGACATTTTGATTTACTCACGTACGTGTGAGGAGCACGAGGGGCACCTTCGCCAGGTTCTTCAATGTCTTTGGGAGTAGTAGCTTTACGGGAACTTGGAGAAGTGTGCATTCTTTCAGACGGAGGTGTAGTATTTGGGTCACATCATTTCTGGGGAAGGTATCACCATCGATCCTTCCAAGATTAGAGCTATTATGGATTGGCAGCACCCACTATGGTGACTGAGGTGTGCGAGCTTCATGGGATTAGTAGGGTACTACTAGAGATTTATTCAGGACTTCTCTCAATTGCACACCCCATCACTTCCCTTCAGAGGAAAGGGAAGAAGTTTGTTTGGTCAGACAGATGCAAGTAGGCCTTCAGTACACTGAAGGAATGCCTCACCACAACACCTATTCTTGTAGTATAGATCCATAGGGTGAGTTTTTCGTTTTACACGGATGCTTCTTTAGCAGGGCTTGGAGGTGTGTTGATGTAAGAGGGCAGAGTAGTGGCTTTTGAGTCTCACAAACTCAAGGATTATGAGCTCAATTATCCGACTCATGATCTTGAGCTTGTGGCAGTTGTACATGCCTTGGTTCGATGGAGACACTTTCTGATGGGTCGGAGATTCACACTCAGGACAGATCACTGAGTCTTCATCACCTCTTCACGTAGCCCAATCTCAACGCTCGTCAGTGGTGTTGGATGGAGTTTCTTTATGAGTATGATATGGAGATAGAGCATGTGAAAGGGAAGGAGAATGTGGTGGCAGACTCTCAGTAGAAACGGAGACATGTGGTTATGGCCACCTCAGTGAGCACAGATTTGTAGAGCAGGATTCTTCAGTAGCTTCCTCTTGACAGCTTCTACATTACAGTTCGAGCAGAGATCGAGTCTCAGAGACCCCTCGAGGGGAAGTTTGATGGTTTTTATTTAGAGGAAGATGGTCTTCTCAGGCATAGAGGCCGGATTTATGTTCCCAGAGATGGAGGCTTGAGGTAGGACATCTTGGTAGAGGCACATCGTGCACCCTATTCAGCCCATCCCGGGGTGAAGAAGATGCACGCCACCTTGAGACAGTTATATCATTAGAGAGGACTTCAAGAGACGTGGCCCAATTCATGTCATGATGTTTAGAGTGCGTAGGAGAAAAAAGGTCAAGCATCAACATCTAGCTAGCCATCTTTTCCTCATACTATACTAGGAATGGAAGTGGGACACCATTTCCATGGACTTCATTGTTGGGCTACCGATGTCGAGATATCACCACGATGCCATCATGGTCACGGTTGATAAATTGACAAAAGTGGCTCACTTTTCTCTAGTGAAGACCACTTATACAATTAGAAGCAGTGGCACGGTATATTTGGATGAGATCATCATGTTACGGATTAAATACTACTAGATTTCGGAAGATCATTAAGTGACCACATCCTTTGTACACTTCCCATTTTTGGACTACCATGCAGCATGCCCTCGGGACGAAGATTAATTTTAGCACATCATATCAACTTGAGATAGATGGAAAACTAAGAGTGAATTGATTTTAGAGGACATGCTCATGATGTATGTGATGGATCAACAGTCTAGATGGGAGGAGTACAGTACTTGGTGGAGTTTACCTACAATAATAGTTTTGAGTTCTATAGGCATGGCTCCTTTTCAAGATTTGTATGGTAGAGAGTGCAAGACACCTCTTATTTTAGGACATTCTAAGGCAGAGGACGGGGTTTCTCTTGGACCATCTTTGTTGCAGGACATGGAGCAACATGTGGTTTTGATTAGACAGAGACCGCAGGAGGCTCGTGATGACGCTCTCAAAAATGGAGACATGTGGCTATGGCCACCTCAATGAAACAAATTTGTGGAGCAGGATTCTTCAATAGCTTCCTCTTGATAGCTTCTACATTGCAGTTCGAGCAGAGATCGAGTCTCAGAGACCCCTCGAGGGGAATTTTGATGGTTTTTCTTTAGAGGTAGATGGTCTTCTCAGGCACAGAGGCCAGATTTATGTTCCCAGAGAGGGAGGCTTGAGGCAGGACATCTTGGCAGAGGCACATCGTGCACCCTATTCTGCCCATCTAGGGGTGAAGAAGATGCATGCCACCTTGAGATAGTTATATCATTGAAGAGGACTTCTGAGAGACGTGGCCTAGTTCGTGGGTCATGATGTTTAGAGTGCCATGAAGTAAAGTTCGAGCATCAAACATCTAGCGAGTCATCTTTTCCCTCATGTTATACTGAAATGGAAGTGGGACACCATTTCCATGGACTTCATTGTTGGCTACCGATGTCAAGATATCACCACAACACCATCATGTTCAAGGTTAATAAATTGACAAAAGTGGCTCACTTTTCTCCAGTGAAGACCACTTATACACTGCATGAGCAAAAAAGCGATGGCATGAGTATATTTGGATGAGATCGTCAGTTACACGGATTCCACGGAAGATCATTAGTGATGGCGTTCCTTTGTACACTTCCCATTTTTGGACTACCATACAGCATGCCCTCGGGACAAAGATTAATTTCAACACAAGTATATCAACACTCGAGACAGATGGATAGACTAAGCGGGTGAATCAAATTTTAGAGGACATGCTCAGGATGTATGTGATGGATCAGTAGTCTAGATGGGAGGAGTACCTGTACTTGGTGGAGTTTGCCTACAATAATAGTTTTCAAATTTCTATAGGCATGGCTCCTTTTCAAGCTTTGTATGGTAGAGAGTGCAGGACACCTCTTAGTTTGGGATAGGCTAGAGGACAGGTTTCTCTTGGACCAGCTTTGTTGCAGGACATGGAGCAACAGGTGATTTTGATCAGATAGAGACTGCAGGAGGCTCATGATAGGTAGAAGAAGTATGCAGATCATGAAATCATAGGATAGGATCGACCAGTAGTTTTGATGTGAGCATGAAGGTGTTCCTTTATGTCAGGACACATAAGAGCCCTATCTATTATGGAAAAGGTTCTAAGTTAGCTCCTAGATTCGTGGGTCCTTTTGAGATCTTGGAGCATATCGGACCTTTAGCCTAAATCGTCCAAGCATTGCCACCCAGATTGTCTCACTTCAACAAATACATGATGTGTTTCATGTTTTGTTCTTAGGAGATATGTTGCATATTCTTCTCATGTGTTAGATTGGACATCATTACGGAGTGCAGGATCGGGGCGAGGTGATGGTGGAGCCCATTCGCATCCTAGATCGTAGGACCCTTGGCCTTTGAGGCAAGAGAGATTGATCATAAGTTCGGGTGCGGTGGAATAAAGATATGATGAGACTACATCTGACTACATGGGAAGATGCTACATTATTGTGGGTTAAAACTTCCACATTTGTTCCAATGACTTCGGGGGAGGAATTCAAGTCTAAAGGAGGGGATGTAGTGCCCACTTCCCTTTGACACCTTTTGATATCGATTTTGATATTGTTGATTACATTATGGACATTATTATGGTTTTGATTTAGTACGATGTTAAATGTTGGACCATGGATTATTGTTGATCTGATTTAGTTATGTTAAATGATGATTATTAGAGACACTTCATATGTGGATGATGATATACTATTTGACATGGGTATGTTATGAATGTTGTTCGGACATGTGATGTTTGGATATTGTGAATGGACCTAGAAAATGGACATAATATAAAATTGTAAGTGATATTGTTGATTGCCTTGATGTTGTTGTGATTCATATGTATAGATGAGTTTGTGATTATATTTATATCATGTTAGATGTTACGATATGGCCACGAGGCCGAAGGAGTATTTTGTTTTGTAGGTTAAACTATCACAACAAACATGGGGGATTGAAGACCAACCACATTGGAATTCTAGATGAATTTAACAAGGTCACCATGGCAATTAGTATTTTTTGTGTGTGTATTTTCTTAGGGATTCCCATGGGGGATTACCTTTGAATGTGACCAAGGGGTTATGTGTATTTTATTAATGTGGTTCCTTTTTTATTATTGTTTACATGTGTTTATTGTGTGATGCATTTACCCCTTTCATTATTCTTTTAATTGTGGAGAATTAATGTGAGCAATCATATTGTTAAAATAAATAAATTAATCAAATTTGGGATATAAGAAATTAATTATAGAAGTTGTTGGCTCTTGTATTAAATGTGGTAAGTGATGTGTAAGTAATGTGTAAGAATGTGTAAGTGATGTGTAAGTATGTGTAAGAGTTGTGTAAATCAGATTTTGGAGTATGAAACACTCCACCTCCTTAGAAATCCGAATTTGTCCTTGGAGGTTGATTTGGAGGCTTGTGGGACAAGTTAGACTTGTCCCATACCTCTTAAATTTGCATACCAACCTTGTCTATGGTTGGAGGGTTGAATTTAGACCTTCTTTATGTATTTTAAAATGACAAATTGTAAGTTTTAATTGCACTCTTCTTACATTTTACTAATTTCAGTCCTTATGGGGTGTGGGCTTTTTGGAGTTTGTAAGTAAATTGTCATATTATCCACCCACCTCATTATTATGCATTGGAGAATGAATTCGAATTTTATGTTGGAGTTGAGGATGTGTGATGTGGCATCCTACATGGATCCACCTCATCCTCTTCTCTTCCCACTTCTATAAAATTGGAACTCCTTGTTTTGTTTTGGGTTGTTGAACTTTTGGAATGCTTCCTTGGGGTGAATTTTCTTGTTGATTAGAACTCTTGCTTTGTAGGAGCTTGTGGGAAAATTGTTGCATGTTTGTCTTTGGCTATTTGGATTGATTGCATTAGGATAGAGCTTGTTGTTTTAGAACTTAGACAACTCCATCATGGAGAGGTAAGATTGGCTCTTGAAATACTCCTTTTCTTTATGAATGTACATGTTATTGTGTGAATGTTTTAGTATGTTTGTGGGTTGTTTGGGTAGATGGCCTAGGAATGGTGTAGGAGAAGACTATAGGGTTCATTTTGTGGGAGGTATAAGTGTGGAGGGAGTTTGAGATTGGGTTCCACCTTAAAAATAAATATCTTGCATTTCTTTACTCATTATGGGGTGCCATAAGAGGTTGGAGAGGTATAAGGAAATGTGAGGAATAAGGGGTATTTAGGGGAGGTATAAGGAATGTCGTGGTTTTCGATACACTATATTTGGTGGTTTGAAAACAAGTGGTGATACTCATTTCCCCTTTGGGAGGCATAAGTATCATCCTCCATAGTTTCTTGCTCCTTTGGCTTACTTTATAAAGCCTTAGTATTTTATGTGATGTTTATAATGTAGTGCAAACTACATTCTGTTTTGGACTATTTTTTTATCGTAAAATTTGCATATGTGTTTGTGGAAGCTTTGTTGTTGTCATGAGTTGAATCACATTTTCTATTACATTGTAGTTAGGGCTCAGGGGCCAATGAAGAAGGATGGCTTCTCCTCTTCATTGGATGTCTTGGTTGGGTGGAGAGAGTTACCTTTCCCCTACCTTTTTGTGATCAAAATTGGAAGAAAGAGAATTCTACATGTTGTTGTTTTAAAGCGAGGAAAAGACGGTTTTGGCTACCATTGTTGAGATCAATTTCATTGTAACCTTCCCACTTTGAGTGGATGAATTTGTAAATGTTTTGAAATGAAAATATGTGGTATGCATTTTGAAAGTTGTAAAGTGAAATGAAAAGGAGATATACTCTATTTTTGCTTTGGAAAGAATGTGAAAGAATGATACGTAAGTTGTAAAGTTGTATATTTGAAATCAATAAAAGATTGCACTACCTTTGTCAAATTTGTATTGTTGTATTGAAATTGATCATCAAATTGTGATTTGAAATCTCTGTTTGGAAAATTGAAAAGAGGAATACGTATGAAGGAAACATATGTAACTCTATTCTTTTGAAATATGTTAAAATTGGAAATCAGACTTTGCATTTTAGCTATTAAATGGTTTGTTTGAATCAACTAAATGTATTAGACTAGAAGGGAAGTGAATTTTCCATACTTGGAAGATGGAAAATGATAAACAGATCCTATAGAAATTGACCTCTGTTTTGTTTTTTAAAACTGGCAAATACTTCCTCTAAAATGCACAGTTCAAACTTGCAAACAATAAATAACATTGAAACTTTAAAATCTAACATGTTATGATATAAATGAACTCAATTGGACTAAAACACTTAAGGAAAAATCCTTCAAACATTGCAAAATTGGGCCCAAACCTTTCACAGTCTTTTTTGTTGTCAGAAGTTGTAAAAATTTGAATTGGAAATCAATCAAGCAAAATTACCTTCCAATACATCCTAAAATTCTTCTTAGAACAATCCTCCATGTTCATTTGACATGTTAAAGGAGAAAGAATGAAAAAATTGAACAAAATTTATAAGTTAAAATTTACCAGTTTACTTTTAAAAATCCTGCAGGCCTTTTTCTTAAAATTAACCCCTTAAAATTTATCAAAATACAAAATTAATGATCTCTATGCAAAGATGGCATCGAGATCTTTCCAAAAGTCCTTGTTTTCCCAAAAGCGGGTTCCTTATCAAAAGTTATGGCCTTCTAAAGTTTTCTTCACTTGGCGTTAAATTTTGGGAAAAAATTCCTTGGCAGGCCCGCGGCCCGAATTTTTCCCTTGGAACTTAGGAAAATTTTTGGGAAAATTTTCCAACTTTTCCCATCGCTCCTCTATCCCGTAGCCAATCGAAGGCTACCACGTGGCCTTGTGAGGCAACGGCGGAGGTGCAGAATCCGTTTTGACCTTAGCGTTTTAGAAAATATTTTGGGAAAATTTTCTAATTTTCCTCCACCGCCCGCCACCTGCAACAATGGTAGGATGACACGTGGCAGCCTTAGGCATCGGTAGAGGCGCGGAACATTTTTACAACTTTGAAACTTTAACTTTTTCTTTGGCAAAAATCCCAAAGTTTCCCGCCGCTTGCCACGGCTGCTGACGTAACCAATGGAAGGGCCGACACATGGCAGTGGCCTTTTTAGGCGTTGGCGGGGTGGAAGGTTTTGTACCTTTGAACTTTTTACCCTTAAAATCTTAAAGTCAAAAATCTCTCCGACGGCCCGACTTCCCACCAGAGCTTTCTCAAGCTGACACATGTGTCCTTTACGGACTCACGGGAGCGCGGGCGCAAAGATGACTTTTCACCCCACGCGGGAAAATTTACAAATGTCTCCCGCCGCCCGCCTTTTCCATTTGCCGTAGGAGTGCCACATGTCCCTTATGGACTTGCGGACCCACTGAGAGCATGGGTCTAAATGTGAATTTTTCCCTGCAATGCAAAAAAAATTTTCCCAAGGTCTCCCTACGGCCCGCCAACCCGCCCTTTGGGAAAATTTTCACCCCTAGGGCCTGCAGCCCGCTCTTGGGGAAAAATTTCACCCCAAGGCTCGCCACAGGCCCATAACTTGAAAAATATGAGGAGTTAGGAGGACTTCTTTATATCACTGGAAAGGTGAGGAAATTTCCTATCAATGGGAGTAATTTAGGAAAAAATTGAATGTGTTAAGTGTGAGAAAAATCAAGTTGAAACTTTAATCTGTTAGAGAATGGGTATGATGAGGAATTTTTCCTCTATGAACCTAATTGGAACTTCTAACCCAAAATTTTCGACCTTATGACCTCTAATAATTATTAATAAAAATGAAATTATACTCTAGTAGATTTGAATTGTTCCAGAACCTGTTAGTGACAATTGTTGCCTTGTAACATGATTGTAGATTCTTTTAATAAAAAAATTATTCCATAATTTTCTTAACTAATCCTAGGTTGTTCTTGGGTCTCAAGTGGGTTGTTTTAATGGGCATTACAGGATGGCTTAAGTTATCACAAGATGGAAACAATGATTCCCGACCATTATAATGAACAAAAGAAGATAATCAACCAAACTCCTTTCGTAATAAACAAAACTTTACCATTATCTAGATTTCTTCTTATTTTATCACAAAAGGGTAAGGCGTCATCTAAGAAGAGGCATCCTACTCATTAAGATTCAAGTAACCAAGATAGTTAGACCTTCCCCTCTTTTGAAGATACGAAAGCATCTAACTCACTAGCTATAACCCGAGTCCCATGTATCCTGTTGTCCTCATGATACTGACTTTACATAGTCAGAGGAGAGTATATGAGGGTACACCCCACTAAACCTTGTTTAGAAATTACCAAAACTTTGTGGAACTCAACACGCTTACCCCTCAGTCACATATAACTCAGAATCCCAAACTCAAAAGTAAAGAAAACCGGATTTAGACTACAACACATAAACCCCTCAAAAATTGCCAATGCAGGTTCACATAACCTATTGGCCCCTCCTAAGTGGAACTCAAAAATGCCAACACTCAAGGATAATATTATCTCTCATGTTTATAAAGAGGGTTAGAGTATCCAAAACCATTAACAACTCGTAGTCAACAAAGTAAATACACATTCCGTAATTCAATAACCCAAACTTATAGTGCACTCTCTATTATTTTGATCAGCTGCAAAGATTCAAACATCATTGAAGGGGTGTTTATTCCTAAGAAGATAATGCCTATAATCTCTTATCATCCTTCCTGGACTTAAGGTAAGGTTTATCAAATTGTATTCTCACATAAAGCAAACATCCTCAAAAGAGAGATACGATGATCAAACGGTGAGCATCTAAGGGACGTGACTAGAGTTTAAAGTTTCCATCCCCAGGCGAAATCCCATGTAGAGTCTAAAATCCCCTAGGGCATTGATCACATATCGGTCTTGGTAACAGTAAGAGGCGGAAAAAGCACTCATCACAGATTCAAGAAAAGAAAAACAACCCAACAAGCTAGTCCTTAATATTTCAGTACTACTTAAAACATAATAACAAGAATAAGGTTAAGTATCCTTGCAAAAATTGTATACAGTCAACAAAGCAAGAAAAAGAGAGAATCATGGGCAACCCCACCCAACATGCAAACTTTGCAATCAAAAGAACATTTTGTTTTGGGGCTAGGTAAACACGGGGAACCCTAGAAAAGTAACATACATGGTAAGAAGACTGCAAAATGTCCATATAACTCAAAGTAATTTACCATTTCAACAACTGAAAACAACTTGTTTCATGAAATTGTTAATCTTTGGCATATAAATCAAAGGGTAGTATTCATCATGCCTGGAAAAAGCATCCACATGTTCCACACATCTGGCAGTGCCTTTGAAATAGAAACCTTGGCGAATCATCCATGTTTAACTTGTTAGACGTCTAAACACAGTCCATAGCTCACGTTTGCATAAGAAAGGGGGCTCCAAACCCATAAGTTGCATCCAAAAGAAAGAATGTGGTCTCAAGGGCTGCCATGATTACAGCATCTACACAAAAATGGATTTGCAGGAAGGCCAGGAACCCAAAGGAAACGCATTGACATGGAAGAGCTAGACACCACACCTTGCAAACATACTCCTAGCTTGCAATTTGGTTCGCTTCACCACATGCAACTAACAAACATCCAACTATTTAGTTCCTATTGCAACAACAAGATCCAGTGCAAAGGCAACAACTTTGAAACAAGACAAGGGCACCCACCCAGGTGTATGGAGGAGAGACTTCTCTCCAAAGTTACAGCTACAAGTGCCCTGGTAGATAAGTATGCGAACGTGGGAGCACAACAAGGAAGGTGAGCTGCTTACTAAAAAAACTGAGACTTCAACGCCTTCTCCACCATACTACATCCACCCACACGGACAGCCTCCACCATGCACAACATCTCCCAGCGCAGTCCTCCACCCAAAACACTCACGTAACCAGGGAATAAGTGCATACTCAACCACCAAAAGCAAAATTACAGAGCAGACAGACTTCAAGTTTCTTTTTGGTGTTTCTTTCCATCAGTGAGAGCAAAGGCATGGCGTGAGAAAGGAAATAAAGAAATAAATGGGAGCAGGTCACTAGAAGAGCAAGGTAGGTTTTATTAATACAAGCCTTGAAAAAGGAAAACGGTGGTTAGCTCCCCTACCAGCTGGAGTCCAACACACATTTTCTTAAAGAAGACAAGATGGAATGACAGGTATTCCACCTCCAAATGCATACAACTAAAGACCAGGTCTTTTCAAAAAAAAAATTAAACAAGTGTAAGCATCCATAAGGGATAAATAAATTATGGGGTGGGTGGATACCTCCACATAATTTAAAAAAATGTTTTATCAACAAAAGCTATATTTACAAGGCTTGTTATGACGCTAGATGGCTAAGGAGGAACATTAAACATTAAACACGAACACCATGCCCTAAACAAAGGCACCACCAACAACAAGCTCCTCTTGCGCGAAATCAAGGCTCGGGCACGAGAGTGAACAAAGGTGAAATAAAATAGCTTAAAGGTAATTAATAATATTCATGAAAATCGACACAAGATAAAATAATCGTCAATCGACAATGAAATAATATTATTATTATTATTATTACAACCTAAAAATTAATAATAATAATCAATCATAATAATAACGATCAACAAGAAGTTCGATAAAGCGAGAACAAGATTTTCCTTTAATAGGATAATCGAGGACGCTACAAGGTTCACAACTAGAGGTGTCGACTACGACTCAAGAATGCAAGATGGAGAGGGAGGGTGCTAAATCTTCACTGTGCAAGGACAAGGTCAACTAACGGTCAACAGGAGCACACCCTAAACCTTCCCAAGCTTAGCAACAGGGTCATCGGGGAAAGAGTTGGGGAAACGTTGAACGGGGCATTACACAATCTGAGATTATACAACCTCAACACGAACCATAATATTTGACTATTGTGTGGTATGTAATTTGCGGTGCAAGTGTAGGGTTACAAAAGGGTGGATTCCAGAGACTATTTTAAATGTTGCCTCTTGATTATTAAATTGTCTTGTGTCCTAGTAAGTTTTTCCAGTTTCTATAAATCGATTAAGTTTATCATGTTTCCGGACAGTTATTTTTATGGTTTTGACAACCATATGTATGCAGATGGCATGCTTGATGTATATTTTTATAGCAAATTCATAGCTTTGAAGATTTGGAATATTTTTATTGTTATGGACATTATTTTTAATAGTTATATATTGATGGGTAAATTCAATTTAGTGAGAAATTTAGAAGCAAATGACAAGATTGGTACTTCCTTCTATCACGATGCACATCCATTTTATTTGTAAATTGTTTGCAATAAATTTTACTTATCTGTTTTTATACTATTTCAAACCAATTAAATATGGCATCCCAACTAGGGGACAGAACTTGAGCAGAGTCAAAAGATGATTTTATCATTTTGGGTGTGTATATAATCAATTTGTCTAACATTTCTGTTTGTTCCTTCCAATGTTTTTTATTAACCATCAAATATGCTTCAGTTTCCATAGTAGCAAAAATTTCAAGTGGCTTCTATAAATATTAAACCATCTAATAGCTACATCCTTAGCACTGATTACTAAACTATAACATGAAAGCACCTAGAATGTGCCATTGGGTGCAATTGCTAGTCTTATATATCTCAGCGTCCCTCTTTTGTAGATGTCGCTAGAGGGATTACAAGAAAATTCACACCATATGAAAGATTTGCTGATTTCTTACTTCTGGAGCGACTACTTAAGAAAATGTATTTTCCAAAATATTTTGAAAGTTTGTCGTGGGGTGTCACTCCCGCGACCTCTTGTGATGGGGTCTTTGAATACGACAAATTATCTTGTGAAATTTTTACTGGCGCGGGCCCTTGACGATGTGTTCTTTGTGGACTGCCGCTTTGGCATTTGATTCTGACTCAGGGACCTCCCAACCCATCGACCAGAGCTCTTTATGTCGTCTGTGTTAAAACTCCATGTTCCCGTTCCACTTTCCGGCACCCACAAACCAGTAATATCTTACAGCTCCCTTTAATTTTGAAATTTGAATAGCCTGCCAATAGAATTTCAAATTCCCCCCCCTAAACCTAGTAGTAATCAGATCTAGCTCTTATTTCAAATCATATTCTTTTCATGGCAGGGTTCAAGAAAGTCTGCAAGCTGTAGAGGGTCTCTCCAATGGAAAACCTGTGCCATTGGGATGAAAGGTTTGGCAAACCATCAGATTGCTTCGAAATGGAAGAATGAAAAGCAGACAGATGGAAAAATTAGACACTAAGCGAAATAGATCACATGTTAATTTGAAGTCTTGTTGAATACTTGGATTTCTGTGATGAGATCTGCTACTGCAGGATCTGTGACCGCGAGCTCTCCTTCGAAGGTTCTGAGATAGGGCAACAATCGAGGTGTTAGACTGTGTTGAGAGTAGACGAGTCCAAGTTGACTGAAAATCTTGGATATGAGTTTGCAGAGCTCGTGTTGGGGAAACTAAGTTGCAAAAATGGTAAAATCCAGAAAGCCACCGGGGTTGGAGTATTTGAAGGCTAGTACAAAGTGATATTGAATCCTAAATGGAGTGTTGTCAAGCTAGGATGAAGAATTTTAGCACTCTGAAATATGAAGGAAGAACCCTTGAACTAGATTCAACCCATCTATGAATTATTTTGTCGTTCCTGATCCGTATGTTGGGGTTTTACACACAGACATCAATAAATTATAGGTGAACAGGGGAGCTCGCGATCCATATGGAGGTTGTTGAGAGAGAGGAGCTCAAACAAGGATTGAATTTAGTGGTTCGTATTTTATGATTCGTTGTGTGGTTGTATTGGTCAATCTAGAAAAAGACATCTATGAGATTAAGTTCCAAAAAGAACTCGTGATGATTTTGTGAGAAATGCAAAGGAGTAGCTCGGTGTGTTGACCAAGTAGCTCTGTAATTTCTTTTCAAAATTGTTGAATACTAGGACTGCAAATACAAAATAAGTACCTTCAACTCTTCTAAGAAAATTCATATTTTCTAAATAGGAGTGTGACGCCCATAAAATATGGGCACAATTTTTATGAATGGTCTTGCCCCTTAATTCATTCCAAACTGCTTGTAACAAATCCTGACCATTCTGTAAACATTTTCTTAGTGTCAACGATTTATTTATCTATGGTGGTTGTTAGGCGGTGAATGTATACCTATTGTGGTTTCTATTCCTATTAACTCAAATGAGGAATGAATAGAGGGGGGAATTGGTCTCCACGTGTGCCAACATGGCCTACAAACAGACCGTAGGAGCCGCTTCATGTCTGTCAGTTATCTGTGTTATGTCTCTCACGCACGCTGTTTAGATTCCATCCTCCATAGTGTCGTTTACAATAGTGTTACTGTTCCCCTTTTATGGAGGTTCAAGGGACAACATGCTAGAGGGAAGTTTCACTTGAAAGATAAAAAATGTTGAAGAATGTTTTTCTTCAAACATCTTTTAATCGAACCTTCTAAATATATGTCAAAATATTGTTTCAAAACTTTCATTAAAATTGAAAAAGATTAACATTCCAATGAATGGAGTCACGGAGTGTATTTTTATTGATATATTTGACCTACACACCAAAAAACCTTTTGGGTATTGTTCTTTCAATTTAAAAATAATGATATGTGATGTTCTAAGTTTATTCAAAAAGGATTTTTTTGTCAAACAAATATGTACTCTTGTAATATAATATGATGGAAAAGATAATTCTAATTATTTAGTGAAAAAAACAATTACATTTAGGCGGTACACTCAAAATACCGATAGGGAGGAATTGAAGAGGTTAAAGTAGAAGGATTAAAGGTGAAACATTACTAAGCAAGAATAATTGTGATGAAAAAGGAGATTGAGAGAGGAGAATTTGTGAGTTGAGGAATTTGTTAAAGGGAACATAAGCAAACATTTTTGCCCCGATAAATCATATATGGACTACATGTTGTTTTTTTCTTACTATTTCCATATCGCCTACATTTAGTGCAATGTTTTTTAAACATTGAATTTGCTTAATAGTTGTCAACTTGAAAAGTTTCTAATTTTTATTGGATTTGCAATTTTTAAGGATTCATGCAATCAATTAATTGTGTGTTTTGATAACACAAATGTGGAAGGTAAAAAAAAATCAATAAACGAAGTGAAAATATGGCATATACTCAATGCAAGTGTACCAACTCAAGGGCCTAGACATCCATATCTATAACAAAAATGATGATTACTTTTGTTGATGCTTTGTTGTCTCTTCAAAGAGAGGATAAGTTATACAATGAGGATGTTCCTTTTATCCTTAAGTAGTTGATTTTTATTTAATACCCAACAAAACCATAACATGCATAGAGGAAGGTTGATACAAGTGTCATCAATTTGTTGTTCCAAATGCTTGATTTATCGACATTATTTTCCATAGAACAATTTACATAGAATAGTAGTCAAATTATTAATAGAGGTGGATGCACATGTTCAAGTGTAGAGTAGTTTGTTAGGTATAGACTTTACAAAATTCCTTTAATAGACTATTTTTATGTCAACTTTAGAATTCCTTCCCAAATTTAAAATGTGTTTTTTGTGCATACTTAGGAATTCCTATAAAAAAAAATTATCAAAAATTTAGTACATGTTATCTCTTTGGTTTGCATAAAACTCAATTTGTTGTTGGATTCATTAAAATTTCCACTAAGGGCCGACCAATGTTGGTATATTTGCCATTATGTTATAATATACTATTATATATTATTAATTCACCATAGTGTAGTAATATAATATAATTCAAACATTTGTTAATTTTGGGATTTGGGTTAAAGCCAAAGGTAAAATTGAATAAGTTTGTGAAAAACTAGAAAGTATAAGCAAAAAAGTCAAAGGTATGAGTGAAAAAGGTAAGAGATAAAGTTTACATTGTTAAGGCATTATGCAAAATTATTGTCACCCTTGGTCGGCCTTTTACCGAGAGCGTATTCTAAAATTTAATATTATGTAAAATGAAAGACTTACAATTGTTAATATTTTTGGAATAATATATGTAATAAAATTGTTGCTACATAAAATTATCATATTTTATATTGATTAAAACTCATGTCCTTTGTTTCAACTTCTATTATCATTTTCATTTCCAATAAAATGTGCTTTTCCATTTTTAATAGAAATGAAAATAAAATAAACAAGGCCATGATAGCAAATCTGCTTATAGAAGATGAAGTTTTGTGGTATGGAGGAGGACTTTGTTATGGAGCTAGGAATAGAAATGAAAAGAGAAGTTGTTTTCTTTATATATGTGTTGTGTGGTATTCGACGTTGCAATGGCCATTGACTTGATGGAACAAACATTCAAACATCTTTTAAAAGTGCAGTTGGAATTCGCATGAGTTAAGGGCATGCCCGCTACCCTCTTGTAATTGATTGAAACAGAGATGTGGAAGTTCATTTGCTATTTGAGAGGATGTGTGAATAGAAAAAAATAATGTTTTTATTTTGTAAAAGGAATACTTGATTAAAGGTGAGGTGTAGAAGCACATTAGATATTTGAGAAGATGTGTGAATAGAAAGAAACATTATTTATATTTTATTGAAGTGAAATCTTATTTTGTTAGAGGTTGTGCCGCTGTAGTTTATTTTAGTTGTTATCGTGGAGATTTTGAAAAATTATTCACGTAGAAGGAAAATATGACGAAGAGGAGCGGTTTTTGTTAGCTTTCATTAGAAAATAGAAAGAGCTTTCGTTATTTATACTGGCCCCTCTGTTAGTCATGCAAGATGAACAAAAGCAAGGGAACTGACAACGCAGAGAACATACATGTATGTGTGGTTTGTATGGGAGAATGCCGGGGAAATAGAGGAAAAGTTTGGATCCATTTTCACATTAAATGTTAAAGTCACTTGCTCATTAAAGATCTTCCTGCATCAAGTCACGTGCTCATTAAATGTAATCATTGGATAAGGAGGGCAAAGAATTCTCTCTGTTGTGATTTTTCTTTAACATCTCTATATAAAAGACACCGTCATTGATTTATTGTAACCTCTCTGTAATGAGGGATTTGATCCAAAGACCTCATCGAGCTTTTCCTTGTATTACAAAATAAACTCTTTTAACTTTCATCTTTAATCTTTCGGGCAGATCTTGCATGTCCTACTCATTTTAACTAAGTCAATTGAAAAAAAAAACTGAAATATTGCCAATTGATGCATCCTGTTCAATAATCACCATAACTACCACTTGTCAATGATTCCATGCTTGATTGTTGAACTTCACCATCATATGCTCCTTGACCCAGTGTAGATTGGACATTCTCTTGCCGGTGGCGGATTGACTGCATTTATATGAGATGAAGTAGAACCTATATATACCGAGAAAAGATCGAGGTACAACAAAACTACAAAAATATAACATACAAAAGGTAGGAGAAAACCTTGCATTAATATACTATCGCTTTCTCCACTACTCCAAATCTCTGCTACTGAGCTTTCTGGTTCCATCACAAAATATTGTCAAAGAGTTCACACTTTTGTCTATAACTTGAAACACGTCAACAAAAAATTCAACACCGGTAGCACAAGAATCTTTGATGTCCACCTCAAACAAAAGTAAATGATTAAACAAGTTAAGAGAGCTCTCAGGCCATTGTAATTATTCCCAAATGGCTTACCCTAGCAGTAGAAACTTGAGGCATCTCATCACATACCTCAACTTAAAAACCCTATTAGAAAAAGAAGACCAAAGAACCACTGTGGAAATGCGGACCTCTCCTCTAAAAGAAATATTATGATTAAGAAAATCAAGTAACCTTGTGGAGATTGAATGGCAATGCCCAGTTTATTTCATAGCTTAATGATAAGGCCGAAACCCATCTGAAACAAAATTTGAATAACACTAAGGTGAAGTGAAAAAGTCTCCTCGTCCCAACAAGGGGGTAATTATGCTCAGGAGAACTGCTAGCTGGGATGTAGATGCCCTCTGTGGATGGTAATCATCATCATAATTAAAAGCCACAACAAAAGCTATATAATCCATGACCAAAACCCAACTTCATGGTGTGGACTCAAACTTGAAACCCTACCAAATCAAAGTTGAATTGTAGCCGGATTTCTATAAACAAACATACTGATACTGACCTGTATATAATTTTTGGAAAAAAAAGATCAACCCTAACCCATCCGAACCTAAGCCTAGAATTGAGAATTATCAATTAAACTTACTGCAGCAAACCATAAACTAAATTACAGAATATTCTCCTATTGCAAGGTCTCTCGGTAGTTTAAAAACTAATCCAAAATAAGATCGAGAAAACCCTTAACACTAACCTTGTGGAAGCAGTCGATCTTTCGCTTAAACATGCAGCACGCCATGTTGGTGAAGAGAAGCTTGTAATGTACAAATTTCTGGTGGTTATGTTTTCAATAAGCCCTTTGAATTGCAAATCAGATGGCCTGTAATGAATAAATTAAACCCAATTCAAGATTTCTGTCAGAATACTGATAAGATCGAAAATACATGACTCAATTGCAAAAAAATAGAGAACCCAACTGAGAAAAGAAAAGAGGCAATTGCAAAAAACAAAGAACCCAACTGATTGATCACATAAACTTACCAAATGTTCCAATTGAATGACCATATGGGTATTCAAGATTCGAGTAAATTAGTTCTTTCTAAACAAACACCCACAATCAAATTCTTACTGTCCCGGCCGTAAAAGCACCAAAACTGCACCATGAACATATAAAAATTATAGGAAAAAACAAAAAATTCAGGCAGTAAACTCATAGGTAAACAAACCATTGTGTCATATATTTATTTAGTGGGTATTACATAGAAGATTCAGATTGAAATATAAAGGCTCCTTAATGAGTAATGAATGGACTCGGATAACTATGCTCAACTACTGAAAGAATGCATTCGCGGGAAATCTTTGATATATGGCAGACTCCTCCACGACCATATCATAAAGTATGGGTGCAACCGCGGCATATTTCTAGCAAACTATATTTTGAAAATGTATGCCATGTGCAGTGGTCTCATTGTATGCCTGTATATACCCAAGAAAAGATTCTTCTACAATAGGTATTCCAAAGAAAAGATCTCAGATACTCGTGCAACTGTGTGCAGGCTTACAACAATCGGGTCATGATTTGTGGGAGCCTGAGATGGGAGTTGAAGTTTTTAGCTCTGTTTGAAACCGCCACTGTTGAAGGATCTACTGTTCCATTTGTCTGTTGCCTCCCGTTTTTCCCTGTCCGTTCCAAAATCCTTCCCTGCAACCTATATGACTAACCTTGTAAAAGACACGGCAGTGCTTGGAGAGACCACGTGACCAACGCACAGAGTGGGGTGGATTTAGGTTTTCCGTAAAGAAAGGATATGAGTCTCTTATCTCTTGTTGTGAACGTCTTTTTGTAATGTTTTTCTGCGTGTATGATTGGCATCGGATAGCTCGTCCATCGTGTTTTTGCTTGTGTATTTTAATAGCTCATCCATGCTTGGTTTTGTTGCTTTGTCTGTATTTGAGATCTATTATCATAGAGCACGATGTGCACAGTTCAAGTCGGCGTTTTGAGTCTACATTGTGCTTAGCCTTCCGAAAACCAGATCATGATGGCTTGGATTGCAAACATCAAGTCGATGGGCGTTTTGTTTTGATCAAATCGATCCTGGGGCCATAGTAGATTAATGGTAGATTTATGCTCATCCAAAACCAATCAATGTTGGCTCTTGGTTTCATGCGCTTGCTCCTGCTTCTTGTCGATTACCGCCTCGAGCCACACAAAATGGACCAAATGCACATCATAAACAATAAATTCATTAAATCCATTAAATGCATGGAAGGACATCCCCTTTTCCAGCACAGTTGCAAATAAAAGGGTTCACCAATAAAATGTTGCCAACATAAAAAAATTAGAGCATGAAACTTTAGTTCAACCATTTTTAAATACACATGGCACAATGTAATTGGAAATAATGCAAATGACTAATAGATGTGGTGAAGCCAATATCCTTGCCTTCGGAAGATAAAAATCCTTATGTTTAACAACATATTCAATATATATTGTCCACATGAAAAAGGAGAATATTGTACATTTCTGATATATTACAATAAATACATATTTTAGTAATATATATTAATGACTAAAAACTTATATTTTGTTCTCGCGTATTCGAAGGAATGGGAGGCTTTGTGTTATAAACTTTAATTTTAAAAAAGGAGGTGATGTTGTTGTTTTTTTGGTCGTAGGCCGCGGATAAGGGGTTGGAACTTTTATTAAATAAGAGGTTGGGGGAGAGGCGCGACCCCCACCTCCAACTCATTTTTTTTAATTTATGGGGTCGGGGCGGGGTCGGCGCCCCTCCCCAATACTTTAAACCCCACGATTTGTGTAAACCTTAACCCTCCTTCCTTTAAAACAAATGACCATTAATCTTCTTAGAGTCTATATAATTTTTCTTGTTTTTCGCGGCCTCCTACTGTGTCGGTGCGCTTTGACTCTTCTTGCGTAAACGTTTTCCTATTTATATTTGTTTATATTTTTTTGTATATATAGTAGGTTTTGTAAATCTATCTATATTTTAAAAAAAAAGAGGTGAAATAAAGAAAAGAAATGTAAATATGTATTTATAAATATGTAGAAATCTTGTAAAATAATAATAGGTTTTACAGTCAACACGATGCCGTAGAACAAGCAACTATTTTGGGTCAACAAGTGGCTTATAGCATATGGGACTACCTCGTACTCACATGCGGGGAGAGCAACTAACTTTGCTACAAACAAGGCGTACATACCCTACCCCTGCAGGATTTGAACTTGTGACCTCTATTTCAAGAGCACATGTAGTACCCAAAATAGATTTTGTTACACCTTGGTTACTCAAGAAACTTGCAAGTAAGATGTCATATAAAAATAAGTGTGGAAAGGGAAGAAATACCCACAACCCGATTTGGGTAGTTTCTTTACAAATGAGATGCAAATAATAACTAGAAAATGGCATTTTGAGGATAAGCAAACCCTAGGAGAGGGATGCTAAAACTATCACTCTTCTTGTGAGTATCCATCCAAGGGTTTGAGCTTCCTTCCATGGCTTCATCCTCTTTCCCTCTTCCTTAACCTGCAACACAAAACAAGAGAAAATGAGAGATTAGATTTAGAAAATGAATATATGGTATTCCATAAGGATTTCTAGGGTTAATTTTGCCAAACCTAAATCTAAGGGCTAGGAAAGATTAGATCTAATGGTGTAGGATGCACCCTACATCACTTAAGTGATGGGGTATTTAAGTGGGAATGTTTTAATTAAAAGATGTGTGTGTAATGTTAAATGAGGCCTAAGGAGTTAGACCATGTTGGGTACCCTTGACACTTTAGGTATTAAACCATGTTAATTTGATTTATTTTAAACTAGGAGATTATTAATCTTACCTAATAAAATTTTGAATTAAATTTGGGACCATTCAATAAATAGAATTAATAAGACCCTTGGGGCTAAATAGCAAAGAGTAAAATGGATTAATATTTGAAGTAAGTAGCGGAACTTAATAGGGGAAATTAAATTGAAATATTTTAATAGGGTTGGGCCAATAGTAACTAATTATTATTTTAGTCCTGATTGTCATTTAATAGTTTAAAATTTTGTAATCTAGATTTAATTAAAATCCTAGCTAAGGCCTTGGAACCTTTAAAAAAATCCATAATTTTTCTTGTTTGCTTTCGGGTTTCTCGGGGTTTTATGTGGGAAAAATACGGCGTTACATAAGCCACGGAGAAAATCTTTTCATTCAATTTATTGTCTTCTATATATCTTACATAGATGTACATATAGCATTATGTTTTCTTCTTAGATTACACCTAGATTGCCGTTGCACTGATATTTTCTTCTCGTAGGTATCTACATGCAAAGAACACGAGCACTTAGGAAATTGTGCATGAATGTAAGGCTCAATTGAAGAGTTGTCTGCACTTATTTGTAATTATCAACTACAAAAATAATAATTATTCCTCTAAATCAAATAACATATATTGTTCGACTTTCACATTGTATTATACATATGTGATTGCTAGTACATTAAAAGTTTAGAAATAAATATGAAATAGCCAAATTAATCCAAAGATTTACCTATTTTAATTTTTCTAAAATTATAGACGTGTTTATTTCTTAATTTTTAGAAAATATTACATTAATTTTTAAAAAAACTAAAAACTTCCTACTATCATTGTTGTATTTAATTAAGTATTTTCTATTGTAGGATTTAGATTTTATTACGTAATTAAAGGTAGGTATAATTTTTTAATATGAATTTGCGAAATTAACAATATAGTTGTATGGTATACAAAATTAGCGGTAATCTTCTTGAATAATAAATAGTACACTATTTATGGATACTTTTTTCAATAAAAAAAGTAACCAAAGTTGAAAGAATAGACTCTTTCTATTAAAAAGAAAGTATTTTTAATTTGGAAAAATCTATATTAGTCATTCTAATTATTATATTCTATATAAAGCCCTAATCTTGTCGAATCATTCTCAAACTAGTAGTAGCTGATTTTGCGGTTATCTCGCGTTGCCAATGATTGAAATTGAATCGAAGATGGAAAAATTACGAGGCTGCTTTTAGCTTTAGGCTGCGACACTGGAGCTTATATGAGCTTCCATGTACATACAGAATCTCTTTCAATTTGTAAATATTATTTGAGGTATAACCATTGTTTTATTTTTTCAGTGAAGTATTAATTCTGTTTACAGAAATCTGAAGTCTCAAAGCGTTATAATCAAATTCACGATGGCAAAGCAGAGGAATCAGGTGCCCATGAAAAGAGGGATTTAAAATTAGTATTCGCTGTGGAATTCGACGGATTACATTGTTATGAGACCATAATTCGTTATTGATCTTGCTGTTTACTTACTATTTAACTATTTAGAGTCGTGATTTCTTTCCTCAGTGTTTGTAATTGTTACTGTGAAAAGTGATTTATATGAGTCGTAATATGAGTTTGATCATGTTGTTGTCCATTTTTTATGCTTAAGTATTTCCCGTGGTAATATCCTTAATATGTTTAATCAAAACTGTGAACAGGTGAATTTTATGAATTTTATCGTTAGTTTCTTAAGCACAAATTAAAATGGTGATTTTAATGCCGTTGACAATGTCATATTCAATTAACAAAATAAAAATATAAAAAATTAGATTAGAGATCAATTCTGCAATAAGACTGAATGATGTATATTAAGGCTACTGATATGAATAACCCTTCACAGAATTAATAACATAATTAAAAATTTAATGATCTAAAAATTGAATTTGTAGCTAAATAAAAAGCAGTAGTTCTCAACTATATTAACTCGAGTGCTCTAAAATTGGTCAGTTTAAATTTTGTTTTTTAAAAGGTAATTATTATTTTTATTTTAGGTGAGACACAAATATACTTTAAAAATGGTAAATCTGCATGCCTAATATCTCTTCATATTACTTGATACAAATCGATTGATCTGGATCTGCAGCTGTATCTGAAGCGGGTTTAAGCGTTTATGAGAGGAAACTACTTCCAGTCGGTGTTTTATTTGTTGTATGCAGAAGGAGGTCGAGGATTCGGAGGCGCTTCATTCGAGTGCATTTTTATGGTATCAATGCTAAGTGCCTGTAAGCATTTGATTTACTTCATGACAAGTTCCAGGCATAGTGGAGACTTCGCATAACCATGCACTGACCAGAACCAGAACCAAGTGTGCTCCATCATACAAGGAAAAAAAATCAATTATGCACTCAACACCTGAAAAAGTGGCACGACTGTGAGTGCCTGATACAGAAATATCTGTTGATGTTGCAGATTGATAGTTATTCTCTAGTCCTTGTTGCAACAAATCCGTTAACAAGTGATGAAGCTGTGGGGAAAAATTAATTGACATCTCTCAAAAGCTATTTGCAATGGAACCTAAAATAAGATGGAGATTGATCATCACATGATTGAAGGTTCACTAGAAATTTGAAGAAAGCGTACACGGTTAACAAGCAATACACTAGGAAAACAGCAAAAATGAAATTTGATAGCTATATAGAATTTGTTCCCCACCTAGCAGATAGATAGCCAATGGTAATAACTAATAACAACAATACCAAATAAACAGGAAGAACAGAGGAGTTCCACCAAAAAGGAAACAACCAAAAGCAATTCTCATTGTCAAGCTTCGGTGCTAGCGAAGATTCAATTTGGATACCTCGACACCCATATCCTAGATGAATCAGACCCCAAGAACGAGAGGAATCCAGATCAGATACGGGAACATTCTGTTAAGCTTCTCAGACATACATCCTTTACGGCGAATTTAAAATCCAAATATAGAGAAGAGGAAAACAAGTTTTGGTATGTCACAAGTCCCTATATTTTTTTTAGAATCTTCCTATAATTAATTCGTGGAGGCGTTTACTTTGAAGAAGGCATTGCTGGAAAGTGTCAAATTCCGGTGGCTTAACTTTACAGGGTGCCGGATTTTAGATATTTTTGTAATTCCTAGATATTTACTATTTTAGATATTCATCTTTGACTCTACATCCCTGGCAGATTATTATTTATTTTCACAGATCAGTGAGTGAATTTGCAGAGAAAAAGAAAATAGCGATGAGGCGCGAGGGACGACTGCACGGGAAAGTGAGAAGTTGCACGAGGATCAAAGATATTGCCGATGCAGATCATGGCCATGGTGATGGCGAGGGCGATGCCCATGGTCCATTCAAGTGTTTGCCCTTGAAAGTGGGTTCTTCCAAGCCTACAAACCACTCCAAGTTTACAGGGAAGTGTAGGCGCGTCGGGTGCAGGTTTTGTCATTTGGATCCCCCTTGCAAATCGAGAAGAAAAAGTAAGGGATGCCGCAAGCACACATCTTCCGACCTCCTTTCCAGTTACCGCCTCTGTCTGTGGAGAGTCGCAGATCACCAATTTATAGGGCTCAAATTCGCGGGCTTATCGGCCTCAGATTTCATTAATTTCTTCAACCGTGATGATGATGATGATTCTGATTGTGACGAGGATTCAACGGTGACGACGGATGAAGAGGAAGAGGAGAAGGAGGCAATTCAGGTTCCTGTCCAGCGCCAGCCAGAGGAGGTAATTTATGTTCCTGTGCAGAAGCAGTGGGAGGAGGTCATTAATATTCCTCTTCTTTCGTCTGTGAAGAAGGAAGATGAAATGGGGGAATTCAGCAGTTGCGAGAGCGAATCGTGGACGACAGGACTCAGCGACGGGGAATGGGAGGAATGGCGCTTCGTCGACACCGAGGACTCGCCTTGTCCATAAAACCTCTGCGATAGCGATATATTCCGTGTATATATGCTTTAACCTGTGTGATAGCGACATATTCAATGTGTATATGCTTTAATTGTTTGTGCAGTTGTTTTATCCGCTAAGGGCACTCTTCTTGAAGGTTGTTCAATTCCGGTTTCATGCCGCTCAAATGATATTTTTTTGTTGTAATTTATTGTAAATTTTATTGTGGAGAAATTTTAATTTTTGGATCTGGAATGATTAAAAAGGAACACTATTTTTAATTTTATCAACGATGGTGAAACAAAATACCATCGTTTTGTTTTTAATTTGATATAGAAAGGAATATAGATATATAGGGGAAAGGATCCAGTGAGTGACTGTGGACCCTAAATTAAGGGGCATATATATCCACTTAAACTTCATAAAATTAGAGTAAAAAATACCCTTTAATACTCTGGACTTGCCATCCAATTGAAGTGACTAAATTGACGTCTTATTCCTTTACAGAGAAATTAAATTCAAAAAAACCGAAAGAATAGGTGGACAAGTGTCTTGCTATCATATTTAATTTGATTGTGTTCTTTAATGAGCTGCAGTTTCATTAACTGCATATCTTTGACATAGATTTTTGATGTAGGTGGATCGTATACCTCTACCCAATCTAGCACAGTAGATATTGGCAGCGAATACTTAGAGCCACACCATATTGCAAACAAAACCTGAGGGAGAAGCTCGATGCCACATGTTTAGAATTAGATCTGATCCAAATGACTTTGAACATACTTATACAATGGAATATGTCACCGTTCAGATTTCAGGTCGTGTAAACCAAGAACTAACTAATATAAAGTCACGGATCCTCTCACACTTATACTAACGATTTTGTATCAAATCTATTTGCATTTGTGTTCAAGTTTATCAGGAGGGAATCACTAAGTATTGAATTTATTATGTTGATGCAATAGTGGCTACAAACTAGAGTGTGGCAGTGTTGAAATCTGTATTTGAAGCTAGCTGCAATATGTAAGAGCTTGACGTCAAAGATCATTCAATGAAACACGTAACTATGGGGATCTCTAATTTGCAATAGCTGTCACTTTAGAATCAGGAACCAAAAGAACACAGTAATGACATTGATTGGGCTGCCATTATTATACACAGAGCTTTTCCTCGGGATTAGAGAGGAGACATGAAGATTGACATTTTTAGAATAAACTTTGGGTATTTCTTTTCAAATTTTATTCCATATTTAATATAAAAAGTTGCATACTCCTCTAGCAATGAGAGATGTCAAAGGTGTAAACATATAGCTGATTTTAGTAGTGGAATTGTTCACCTAAATGTATAATAGATATGGCACCTTATGGAGTACAACGATTGTGGGACATATACATCATGGAACAACAAACTCAATTGTCGGGTGTAAATCCAAAACCCATGACGTTTTCTAGCATCCTCCCAACTTCTATCAAAAAGGGAGATTTAAATCATAGCATTTTTCAGTGTTGTTTGCTGAGTCACATTAGCATAAACATGTTGTTGGAAGCCATGACCTACCACCTTTGTCTAACCAACACCCAACCCGAGCCATCGATGTAGGCATTCATAGGAATCCTTACGGTAGTCATGCAAACTTTTCGACTAAATTCTTGATAGGAGTCATTGAGACTAATTCTTCAAATGCAATGTCAAGAAGTTATTAAACCCGATTAGCTCATCTTGGCAAACATAATAGGAAGTGTTTTTGCAAGATATAGCAGTTAAATGTGCCCTATTTCAAGTGTATGTAAAATGTGGTGACAAGACCTTGGAAACTTTAAATGTCCAAATGAGAGATTTAATATATGGACACAAATTGTTTAACCAAAAGACTGAATGTGATATCTTATTATGGAATACCATAATTGTAAGTACATGGATTTGGAAATTGTAATCCTTATTCCGCAACCTTTTCCAATATCTTCTTATCTTGCATCAATATGGGATCTTTAGAGTCCCTTTAGAGCATAACTTATGACTCATTTGCAATTGCTTAGTAGGAATATAGAGGCAACGCTTCAAAAAAAAAATGTCAAATGTCATTACTTACTCAATACTTGTGACAATGCCTTCTTATATCTTTTCCTTTACGAATTATGTGTACTTTTTGAAAGTGAAAATTATCACCAACGTAGCTCATAATCTCCTATCTTTAAGATGCACCTCTGTAAGCCTTATACTCTGCTTTAATCTTTACCACATACAATAGTAGATTCCAAGGGAATCGATGTGGGAGCACCATGCGATTCTACAGCACAATGTAGCAGCCAAAAATACTAATAAATATACTAAAAGATTCTCTGATTTGCCTCAGTAGATACAGGTACACCAAAATAATTATTCATATAATTTGATTGTTTACACAATTGCATTCTTTCCTACATCAAAATCTGCCTAGAATAATTAACTTTGGCATTTGTAACATGATTAATTGGATTGCTATTTTTTCCTTCACACTAACATGGTCAGGGTATGTGCAATGGAAAATGACCCTAAAATGTTATCATTTCCCATAGTTGTTATTATAGCTCATAGATAACACTCCATTCATATTGCTTACTTTTAAATCCACCTTGAGTTAATTCAACATTATAAATCAGTACATCAATGGGCTTCTATCGAAATGCCTCATGTATTGTTTGTGTAATTGCCTGCAACTTACTAACATCTACAACCTTCACCAAATATCGCATCTAATCAGATCCCCAAAAGAAAAAGGCCTAAAAACAAAAAAAAAAACATTCTCTAAAGCTTTTAGTTTCTGATCAGAATTTATACCTAAGATAATATCATGTCTGGGTGGCATGATACATTCTCAACAAGTCTCTTAAGTGCTCCCTAAGGATTGTCTGCTTTGGATATCTTCTCTTCTGTCATTAAGTAAGAATAAAAAAATCACATAGCTCTTATAAAAAAAATTGGAAACACAGAAACCCACAACCAAAAAACTTTGTTGCTAATTTTGAGTGGCTTGTCTACTTGCTTGGTAGAGGAACCCTCCACGACATTGGTAACAAGAGAAATTGGCCCACGAGTTGAATGACCTCATCCACTCCATACACTTCTCAATATTATCCATCTCCTGACTTGTATGCCTAACCTACAACCCATTCACCTCTCTCTAGACTTGCCTTCTCTAGACTTGCTTTAAGTCTAATAATAACTACTTGTGGGGTGTCTTTCTTGATACTGATAGACAAATCAAAGTTGCTGACTTGACAATTATCACCATTTCACTCCAATTTAGTTGTTGCTTTCATTTGTTCAAAGCTATGGCACGGCTTAAGTGAGCTATCAGCTCTCTCTGTCCTGATAATTTGGCTCATGCCTAATAGCCTTTTTGGAGTATATATATATTTCTATTAAAAGGAATCAAAGCTAAGAAAAATGACAAAACATGGCTTTCAATTATACTATTTGGAGTGATCAACCATGTCACTAACCCATATTTCTTCTCCTAAAATACAATACCTACTTCTTACAGAGAATATGGATTTACTCACGAGCCACTGACACTGTCACATGAACTACAACAAACAACACTTGAACCAAATTCTGACACACACCACACTGTTCAGTTGTGGCAGGGACTAGTCACATTGTTACTCTTGTTTTAGGTGAGACACAAATATACTTCAAAAATGATTTTATATTATAATATACTAGGGAACATCCCATTACATAGCTTAAAGAATCAATATTTATTTCAAGGAATTATATTTTATAGAAACAAGTCATTAGTAGGAATAAGGAACACCTTCAATAGATAAACCCCTAGTTAAAAAGGCCTAAACTCTATTTATGTGATTCACATATGTTTTTGTTCAATGGTGATCCATTTCTAGACTAGAGTCTAACCGTTCATCTACCACTTCAAACCTATGATCCTATTGGTCAATTAATCTAAAAGACCCACACTTTTTTATCGTTCACAACCACTCCACACCATTCTCTTTCTTATCTATATTTCTCTAAGGGCCCCCCTTGAAAAACCCTTTGTTTACTATACCATTTCTTTCCAAACTCCTAATAAACCCTCCGTCTACCACTACATTTTTAAAAAATTCTATACAAAACATCTACTCTTAATGTTGTGCATTTAAAATATATCAAATAATTTTGCTTTAGGATCCAATCTCATGATGTGCCCTCAATTTCCCATCTTAGACTCTTGGAATTGCATGTCTTTCAAGACCTCGAGGCTTATGCATATGATGTATTTACTCTATCATTGTCACCTTATGCCTCTAATCTAACGTAATTTTAAAATCATTTATGTCAACCTCTAAATTCCAAGTCATATCTATGTTTCCAAGGTTCACATTCCTTAAGTGTGTACTCCATTATAAGCCTCCCTATAAAAATGTTTTGTACCCTTAAAATTTAATTTATATAATTAATAAATTATAAAATATTAAATGAGAATACATTTTTATTTGAATAATTTGGGATCAGTTTCTTTGAAAAGTTTTTTTCTATGTTTAATGAAAGATAAATTAATATTATTAATATATGGTAGATTTTGAAGTAAGATTTTTTCATTACAAATATTTTTTGAACCATAAATACGAATTCAATAAGTTTGGCTTATACAAATTAGTAAATCTAAATTCACAATTAAATATCTATAATTATGATATGTCATAATTTGAAGATGAATTTTTTAAAATTAATATCTTTTGAAATTTTTAAATAAATATATTTATAATAATAAATAATTTAATTCAAAGATATAAGTTTGTATAGTCTATAATAATATTAATAAAAAATCAAACAAATAGTCTCTTATATTAATTACTTAAATAACCCTAAACATTCATATCAAAAATAAGTTTTTACGCGATAGGCATTCCCTTTTATAGGAAGGGCGACTTTTGACATGGGCAATAGGGAATCGGCAGTTCAAATTATTTCTTAGGTACATGTGATGAAATCCAATGGTTGGCATTGTTCTTTGGTAGTATGAAATCCAATCCATTTCTATCAAGCAGTTCAAGTTCATAAAGGAAAGATAAATCCTCCTCTTTTCGTATAGATGTTTACGTGTGGCAGATTCGTCCTCTTCCCATGAAAGTTGGGTGCCCAACAGTTGCGAGACTTCCACTCCCACGTGAAACAACCAGACTACTTATCTTCTAGCTACCTCAGCCTCCCGAACTTCATAGTTCCCTTCATCGTGGTGGAATTTGACACGTATATGGATCCCTAGTTCCATGACACGGGACGCTTGACCATATCAGCGTCGATAAGGCCTAGGAAGTAATAGGGTCTACTTGGTAGCACGTGTGGGCGCACTTCACCTACAGGACGTGTTTCCCACTGCGCTCGAGCGTACCCCGAGCGTGGTTTTTAGCCCTACGTGCGAGCATCTTCAGGATTCATAGGGTTACACACCGTAGTCATAAACTCAAGGCTGACACTGATTACCACCGCCCAACATGCACCAAATGCAAACCAAAACTAGATATGTGAAGCTCTGCGTGTTGCATGATATAGCCACCACTCCAACAAAAAAACACGTCGCGAAAGGGTGCCATCCCGATATGATTCATCACATGCTAGTGTAGGCGAAAGATTCTATCACCGTGAAAAACAAATCTTTCTGAATGCGATCATCCATTGTTATTAATAGAAAAAATAGAGCTCATTACATGAAAATGAAGACACCGAGTCTTGAACTTCTCTACTTACCCTAATGAAGATGAAGAAATACAATAGAATCAACATCATCCTCTTGATGAATCGATACCATCGCGGAAAAAAGGAGCCGATGGGTTTCCCCATACCTTGGTTACTAAAATAATGACATGGGTTGAGCCACAGAATCAGACCATGGCACTGATTTACCAAGTCTACATTGAATTTTGAAGGAAGATTATACACATATATGATCCTTCATGTGGAAGAACATTGTTGCCAACCTTTCATTTCTTTGGGCATTGATGTAGATCTGATTACGTTCATTTGGAGTTTGGCAACATTTTGAGCATGAATATTCTCTCTCTCTATCATTAATGCACCAATTTCATCATAATTATTTGGTGACACATTCTCGTGGGCAGAAGGCATAGTGGTGGTTGTAGTCCAATACACATCAAAACGACATCCTGAAATATAGACATGAATTGTTGGCTTCTTGTGTCGATGAAAATGGATATTAATATGGAGTGCATATAATACCTTGACATGTTAATGTTGAAAACTACAACATCTTGTGTGGCATTACGACATTACATCATGCGATACCTCGTTTCTAATTTTTCAACATTCTTAATATATAGGATACTCACCGCGGAGATAAGTGTTAATGAAGAGGTTTCTAATTGTTATATGTGTAAAATTATTTTAAAATGCAATATATGTATATTGATTATTTTATATTTAACTAATGTCTTCAACATTAAATATAAGTTTGAAATTTTAGGTTATATCAATTTGCGTTGCGATTTATCCCCGTTTGCATGGCCGATTTAACCCATAAGGGAGTTGGTTTTGGGACGGCTATTAGCGAGAACTCCTTTTAGTTTTGTGCAATTTCGACGATGTCTAGTTTATTATGCATCGCGCCCTTTGTTGTCTAAAACAAAAAATATGCAAACCGCCAACCTAAATTTCATGCCCATCCCTCTAGAGGTCCCTGTCAGACTGGCACGCCAAAACAAGTTAATGTGTAAATTAAGTAGTAATTGGATAGTTGTGGAGAGTGCAAAGTTTTTACCTCGAATCAAAATATTTCGGCATTGAGTAATCGACATTGAATCCGTTGGTATTGCACCCCATTGTTTTGAATCTCGTGGTATTCATCATCTATAATACAGAGTTCAAGTCCACCAAAGTTGCCTTCCTCTGTTGTTGTTCAGTTCGAAAGATACATCCAACTTGCATAGGACCCTCATACTACTTTGCACATTCCTATCACACCCATTTATCGTTGATCTTGAAGACAACTCCCACTGAAGATAGCTTGGGCTCTCGCACTTTACATAAATGTCAAGGCCTAACTTTAGACATTGCGACTATTGACATTGAAGACATTGCACATCAAGGCCCTACATTCATGGTTATTTCATTAGTGTCATGCATGCGAAAACTTTTTATCTACCCAACATTTTCTTCTCCCATCTGCTCCAACATAATACTTCCCATATATGTGCCCAGGGGCAAATTAGAAGAATAAAGACTCCTTCAAATGTAAAGCTCCTTACAAATTTTACGCCATATCTTCTCCCTCCACACACATTCTTCCTCTTTGTTGTCTTATTTTCCAAACTTCAGTGTCCTTCTCTCCATGACCATTGCTGTTTTAAAACTGTAGTTGCCTCCCCTATTGGTGTCTCCATTGAACCTTTGCGGTGCGATTGATAATATAGTTTTTATTACGTAGAAATTTGTTTCCCCTATGAGAAAAAGGCTATGGTAGTTTACGTCAAGGGATTAAATTTGACAGGCGTTTAGACTTTTTTTAAGCCGTAAAAGTCAGATTTAGACTGTAAAGGAATTTCTAGTGTGTAGGAAACGTCCCTGCCACTGACACCTTTCAACGCAGTGACCAAAAATGCACTGCAGAAAAAATGAAATTTCTACTATTAAAATCTACAGTGATAATTTATGCCGATCTTGGATCCAACTGTTTCAACAGATAATGCGTATTTTTTTAGAAAGAAAATGGCCTGTGAAAAGATAACACAGAGTCAGATAAAATTGTGCTCTTTAGACTCATGAAGCATTGACGCTATTTCACCAAATGCAGCCAAAATGTGTCTGATCCTATCCATTCACCTTTGCTTGCATGCTACCATCCTGTGCCCAAAACAAAACTTTGAAGCAGAGCGTGGACCATCCGTCGAAGCCATATAAAGAAGGGATTTTGGAGATATGTTTAAGTTATTATGTCAGCAATACGAGGAAGCATGCTAAATGTTTGACAAAATGCCATAACTATATGTAGTCTCAAGGACTGCAACGATTGTGGGATATGTGAAAAAATGGGTTTGTTGAAAAGTCCCTAATAAACTTTCATGCAAATGCAACCAACAAGTGTGAAGCCAGAGTCCACAACCTTTGGCAGCATCCTCTCAGCCTCTGTCACAATGGGAGCTTTATAACAGGGCATTTTCCTTGTCCTCATGAGCGACCATCTGGTTGTGCAAAGTTTTAACTATTGTCAGGATTCTTGACATACAACTTGTCAACAACATATTCGTCTAAACCAGAATCATCCTGCCCATTCTCTTGAAGAATCTGAAGCAGTTCATCCACAGAAACATTATCCTTGAGCAACTTCTTAAATTCATCAAAGTTTTGGTTAGTTAATTTCCCATGTCCAAGCACCTTGGCTCGAGTCTCATAACCCTAGAAAAAAAGCACCCACAAAGCAAGCACCCACAAAACAGTCATCCATTCCTAGTCAAAACCAAACCTACAAAATCATAGAATTGTACATTGAAAAGAGAAAAAAAATAGAATGCATCATTGATTTATATGAACGAAAACTAACCTTCTTGCTGAAAGAGTATAAAAGTTAATCACCACTTCAAAATATTGACCCTTTTAATAAGGACAGATTTGTGTAATTTCACCCACAAAGTGAGCCGATAAACTATTTTTGTAGAAACCACAGGAAATGAGATTAATGATTGAATGAACATAACATGGAGTCACTCTTCTCTTTTTCTTTTCCTTCACAGGGTGTTCAGGGACTCACCATATTTCTTAATCTTAGACAAGTGTCAAAGGTCAGTAGTCATATTTTTGGGTTTACCACGTTTAGTATATGAGATTTCCTCTTCTCTTAATATATGGGGGAAGTTTCTTCAAATATAAGGCGTACACATCCTACATCTTTGAGGATTTGAATTTGTGACATCTCTTTCAAGAGCACAAGTTGAAACCCATATCTCGTGCATAAGTAGCAAACTTATAGTTCAGTGTGGGCATTTTAAAGGATGTGTTGGTCTTTAGAAATCTGACCACTAAAAATTCCACAAGGTATAAGCCACACTGGAGAGTGTGGTGACCTAGTGGGCAAGCACATAAGCATGAGGGATTAAGACATGTGCAAACTTTCCTATCTACAAGTGGTGGTGAAAAACACTAAGTGAATGCATCCACTTGATCTCCTCCTATCGTGGACCTTCTTGTCCACCCAAGAGACCATGGTTGATAGAATGTCCCTAGTCTCTCCACTGTTTACTTTTGGGTGTTGCATCATTTTCATGGCTTCCCCATCCACATAGCATAGATGTATCTCAAGGCCTCCAAGTGTGTTGTGAGAAGGCATCTCCGTTTTATGATGTTCTATTGCTTTTTTACCACTACCATATATATTATAGATTTTATACCGGCAGCCATAAATGCCCAATCTTGATCCGAGCGTCGAGATAGGTTCACTGCATCTTCTCGGACTAAACAAATAACAGTTGAATTTAATGAGAAAGATAATATACCTAGGAAAAAACTATTTTCAAATATTGTAAATAAAATGGTAAACATAAAACTATAATAATCTATCAAGCCATCCTCGTTAAATTTGGCCTTTGTTTAGGCGTTTTTGTGTTTTTAACAGTAAAAAGCGGCCAACTTAATTTTACCCGTAACGAGGGAATGGGCAGATTTTTGGAAAAGCGTCATATTGGCGTGCACTTCTTAAAACCAAACCGTTTAAAATTTTTTTATAAAATTTGGTGGTGGACCCAGTAGTGGTAGTCTGGTAGTGGTAGACGTGGATGCGGGACTCACCCTGTCCCGTCTTAGTTGTCTCGAGCCCCGAGTTGGCAGTGGCAGGGCACATTGTCAATGAGTTTATGAATCAGCGGTGAGCGGCCACCGGCTACCCTACAGGCTACAGCTGTTTACAGGTCCATCGTCCCGGGATACTAATTAGCTACGCCCTGACAGAGCCTGAGCCTACGAGGTGGAAATTTGGAATATGGAGTCGTGGTAAGCAGCGACAGCCTACTACGAGTTGCTGCAGTGCTCTATTCGCCGTTTTCAGATGATAAATTTTCTATTTAAAAACCAAACAGTGCAAAGAAAAGAAGTCTACGTTGAAGGCTTGAAGCAATTAAAAAAAACTAGGTGAACAGGATAGTGAGTCGTGAGTTTTCTAGGATAGGATAGTCAATGTTTGTGATTCGTGAAACTTTTTAATACAAACACAGTAAGTGTACTGTCACACTGTGTAACACTTAACACTTGGGCAATATTTCAAGTTTCAACGTCTAAACCGGTAAACATCTCCTCATCATTCATGGCTCACGGGTGCTGAATAATTCATTTGTGCCAACTGCCATATTCAATGTCCAGCGGCCACTGGCAAGCATTAAAACGGATTTTGAAGGAGTATAAACCAGACTCCAGTTCAGAATTTCAGTGACTGGGTGAAGAGAAGCCAGAAGCTAGACATGGTGATGGGAGACTGAAGTTAGTTCAACAGCAGGGAGTTACAGAAATTAGTTCAGCAGCATATTTCCGGGTAAGAAAAATAGATGAATAACCCATTTTTTATGTCTGTTACATTCAATAATCTTGAAAAAATGGATTTGAAAAAATGGATTTCAAAGCATGAGTATAATGCCAACTCTCTTTTCCAGTAACTATTGAGCATACATGATTCCTCTTTGAGAATAGTTCATAGTTAGGTAGTTTGATACTTTTAAACATCTCAAGATCTCTTACAATCCCTGTTGCAATCCACTTTTTTTCTTACTTGTCTTGAATTCCTTCAATGGATACGAGAAATTTGTTTTCATAAAAAAATCATATTAAAGCATGCTTTTACCTTGATTTTTCCCACGAATTCTGCCATAGTAGATGTCCTTACACCCAATTCAATCCTTTTATAATCTGGTATTGAGTAACTACTTCATTATTTATCCCACTGCCCCAACGACAATTGAAATTTCTGCATAAAAATATAGTAATATTTTAGGGAAAATGCAAACTGAGATCATTTAAACCAATTTTAAATGTTAGATTAAAAATAAGTATACAACAAGATGCATGGGCACTGGGGCATAACTTATAAGATCATATATTAAAAATTGCAGAAATGAATAAATACATTATTCCATGACCAAAGAAATATAATTACTCCATCCATGTATTTTCAGAAAACTACGTTTTACTAATAATTTATGGAAGCTTGATCTATTGCATAGATGGCTTATAAAAAACTGTAGAAATTAATAGTCACCTGCACAGGCTATTAAGACATTTATTTATTTTTTGGCATAAAAATTAAGTGATTGCTATTTTTCGAAGATGGGAGAGAAAAAAGATAAATATGTATGCATGTTATGTTGCAGTCCTCTAAAATAAAATTTTACTGAAAAGAACGACTCATATTTTATCCCTGACACTAGTTCAAGTTGTAATCAACGCAGGATTTAACACAGGCCATTCTTGTTTTCTTCGTCTTGATTGAATATAATTCTGTCGTATCCCTCGCTGAGTCGAATAAATAAATTGAATCAAATGTATATTCAATCAGACTTCAGTTATGTGCATGCGTAAGTGCAGCAAATCAATTAAATGACTGTAGAAAAATTCAATTCCATGCATAAATTTAGTAAAAAGATTCAATTCCATGCTTAAATTTAGTAAAAAAATTCAATTCCATGCTTAAATTTAGTAATAAAAAATTGCATGAATGTAGAATATATCAATTGCATGCATAAATGTAGTAAAATATACTTACAGGTGTTACAAAAACAATCTTTTAAAGATCTAGATTTATCAGCATTAAAAAATCATAAAAGAATAATTTATATTCGTTGTATTTTCATTAAAAATTTCATATATAAAAATTTAAATTATAAAAATATTTATAATAATTTAATGTCTTTTTCTTAATTACATGCTACTTTTTGATTTAAACGAGAAAAAATATCAAATATACACTTTTAATTGAAATTATTATTAAAATTATATATTTTGAGATTATTCATATTATCTATTTTGAATTTTTACCTTTTTTTTAATTTTAAATAATATTTATTATTTGTAATATGAATCATGAATAGAATTTAATATGTGAAGTTTGAATGGTAGATATTTTTATCGTACAAAATAAGATTAACGATTTACCAACCAATATTTTATAAAAATTTATATATTTTATAGGTTTATTAAAATCTTTTATAATTCATTAATGTAAATACAATTTGTAATTTGTTTAGATATTTTAAATAAATTTATGTTAAAAATATTGAATAATAACACATTATGCCAATATAACTACATTAATGTGTAATTCTTGAAAGAATATTATTAGTTTTGAAAAAATAAGCTCCAAAATCCACCACACAATTAAGATATTATTATTTTAAAATTGAATTTTCAAATAAAATAAAAATTGATTATTATGTTTAAATAGACATAAATATTAAGAACACAATTAAAAGTGAACAAATATAAAAATATCCACTGATTTTTGTATGATCCTTTTATACATAATTAAATTATTTTATATTGTATGTTATCCACATTATATTCTATTATTGTAGATTATCACGTCAATGCTACTATTTATTATAAAAAAACTTCCACAACTAAGTTTTACACGTATTATTAGTATAAATTACAAAGAATATGCATAGTGCATGAATTTCACATTTTGTAGAAAATGCACATTCAAAGTCTAGTGATGAACCGGTAGAATTTAGTCCCATAAATTTTTATTGTAGATTATTAATTGACAATATATATATAATTTTGATACACCTACATTTAACATTTTGTGGATAATATGATGATACATCAAATAGTGTAGATTAACATTATATAGCGTAGATTATTAAAAGCTTAGTACTGATGAAATAAATTGTTCATAATGCATAAATGTTACATTCTTTAAATGATACATAATAAACCGGGTATAGTGGTGTAGAATATTTTGTTTGGAAGGAGCTTTAAAATGGTTGAAATAATTCTAATTTCACAACTAATTTTTTGAAACATGAATATAAATATTAATTTACCACAATTAAAATATTATATAATGATTATTCCACAACATTTGAATTTCTATGACTAAAATGTTATACTACGAATATTCTATAATTTTAAATCTAATCTAATTTAATTGTGGAATATCTACATTGTATTTTATATGGGTTATTCTTTTTGTTGATAATTCACATTTTATTAGTGAATAAATTATGTCTTACATATTATTATTTTGTGGATAACATTGTGGATAAATGTTTCTACTTGTAGTAGTGTATAGAGAAATGGAGTATGAGTATTGATTCTTTGTATGGAAATGATGGAGATAATTTATTATGAGATCTTATTTGTTTATGGAGGCCATATTATTTTGGTATGGGAAATATTTATAAATCATTTCTGTTTTATTTAAATTACTTTTTTATTTTCTCACATTGTTTTATCAAATAATTTATTTAATTTAATGATTGCATTAAGTTTTCATTATATAACATAGAAAAATAATTATAATAGATTTTTAACTACATATTTAGATTTCTCTTGAAAAGCTATCATTGTTGTAATGTGTTGAATTAATAATCTATCATTAAGTTGTTGACATTATTATATTTTTTTATTATTGAATTTTATATCTAATTATTGTTTTTAATTTCGGTTGTATAGGTACATTATAAGCTAAAATGTCTCAATCCAAAAGAATCAATCTTGATCAAAAAGTTTTTGCATGGTCAAACACATCACAAGCTTCATCGAGAGATGGTCATAATTTTGATTTGAATGAAGATTTAAATATATTAGGGTATGATGATGAGTGTGATGAGGCATTTGAAGGAGAAGAAGTTTTAACACAAAACAAAAAAAAAGGGCTAGAGTAAAAAGAGGATTTAGAGATGAATGGAAAGTGAAATTTAAGTGGTTAAGGTGTGCGATGCATGAAGGAAAACAGTCATGAAATGTATATATTGTGAAGAGCACAAGTCTATTGGACCATGGGGAGCTAGGCTGGTTGTACTACTTTGCTGACATGATGCGATAGTTACTCATCTTTGAATCAAACAACCACAAAATTTCACAAGCAAAATGGATATGTGGAAATGAAGGCAAATCAAAATCAATTCAGAACACATTGCAAATATTGATGACACCGATAAGGAAAGAATAATCACAACCATGAAATTAGTTTATTGGGCGGTGCTGAGAAGACTTACCCCTCTCAAAATATGAGTCTCTTTGCTCTCTTGAAATGTACTTAGAAACACCAAACATCTTAGAAAAATAAGGATTATAGATCATATACAAATCATATGGCTGCGAAATGATTTCCTTTTTCCATATCTAAGTATCTTGAAGAGAGCAAAGTGCAAAAATGTTAGATAGTCCATTGTTTTCTTTGATGTTGGATGAAATCTTGATCGAAGCTTGGAGAAACACCTTGTGGTTTATGCTACCTTTCTAGAATCAAAGGGTTGGGCCCACCAATTTCACAATTCTTAAAGCTCATAAATGTGTGTGATGGACGAGGAAAAACTATATATGATGCGATCTGTGTTTTGAATAAAGAAAGGGTCTTTGAATAAAGATTGATTGCGGTTTCTACAGATGGTGCTTCATGATGGTGGGGAGTGAAAATGGATTTGTTACTCTTTTGAAGAAAGATGTTGAAAATCTTATAGGCATTCATTGCATTGCTCATCGTGAGGCTTTAGTGCATCGAGATCTTTCTTAAAAAATACTGAATTGTTGTTTGTTGAGAAGGTGGCAAATAAGGTATATTCTTGGGTCAAAATTCTACCAAAAGACATAATGAATTGATTGCTCTTCGAGAACTTATACGACTTGAAACACTTCAAGCTCTTGAATTCATGGGGTTAGATGGCTCTCGAGAGGACGAGTTATTGAAAGACTTATTGTGTTGATGCCTCCATTATTGACTTTGTGGAAAAATGAGAAGAGAGACTCATGGTATGATAAGGCTAGGATATTCTCGGTCTGATTTTTCTTACATATGCTTGCGAGATGTATTGTTTGAGCTAAACAAAGCTGAATAAAAAATTTCAAGAGGATAATGTGGATGTTACATCTTTAGGGGCGACCATAGATTCTACTATACAAACTTTGAGCGGTGGTTTCTAAGGGTGTGACTTTGCAAATGGCACAAGTTACTTGTCTAAATTTTTGGAGACCTCTAAATATGGTTATTTAGAGATTATTGATAAAGATGGACACATTCATAGGCATGAACTTGATTTGTGGCAATTCGAATGTGTGTGATGATAATGTTGATGCACCAAAACAAACATTGAAGCTTCGATTGATGGGTCACTTTAGAGAAATTTGTAAGAAACTTGCAAAAGAATATGTTAAAAAGCTTGTAGATTGTTTAAATGAAAGATTCCCGGATCTTTCATTTTTCAATTCTATAAAGTTGTTTAGCCCTTGTCATTATTCGGAGGATCGCATGTACTAGAGAAGAAAACTCAAAGCGGTGGCTTAAAAATTTTGAACACTTACTGACATACTTTGTGTGAGGAGAAGAAAAGCCTTTTTGATTTTGAAGGTTGTTGAAAAGAGTTGTATAATTTTGTTGATACTCTTCGCTTTAGTTGTGAAGGATTCCGCATGAAAGAGGCTTGGAGGGTTTTTGTGCTCTGATTCGCATCTGAAGCTTTCCAAACATGACAAAACTATGGCAAGCAATACTTACCATTCAGCGAATACTGATTGCATGTGAGAGAGGATTTTCAAGACAAAATGTAATAAAAGATATAAGAAGAACAAAGCTCTCATTGGAAACATTGGATGCCTTGATGCGAGCTTCATTGTCAGGACTTCATATATCAGAGGTGGACTGGAATAGAGTTTATGAAATTTGGAAAGATGAAAAGCAAAGAAGGATTTGAAGTATCTTAGAATGTTTTGTGTTGACATATTTGTAATGATGGGGTATTTCATATGAACCCACGAACACTAGATATTTTGTTTACACTACTTATGTAAATTGTTTAAGGGTACTTTCTCAAGTCAAAAGTGGTGAATCCATGATATACATTTGATCTTTTTGAAGATATATGTGATATATGTTTGAGTTTTTTTAAATATTTATTAGTGTGTATTGAGGATGTTATAATACTTTGTTTAAAATGTTTTGTTGAATAGGAAAGGATATTAAACATTTGATTATTTTGAATATACATTAACGTGTATTGGGATGATATAATAGTGAAGCCCATCTAAGTATTGTCAAATATGTTGCATTAATTGACTTCACCGATAGAAAAGATATATTATCTTTAATCAACTATCATTTAATTTAAAAAAATCAATTCTTAATTTATGTATATTGTTTTGTATTATAAAAATTATATTGAAAATTTAATTTTTAATGCTAAATTAGGCTATACATTTTATACAAATTATTTCGTTGCATGATTATGATCTTAAATTAAATCGTCCACAATATTATGACATGTTAGTGTTTTATAGCTATGTTAATATATATTTATAATAGAATAAGATTTCGGTTTTGCGTCTGATATTTCTATTTCATATAGTGTTATTATATGAAAATATAAATTTTGATATTTATATGAAAATC